>CAWUFW010000081.1:1200000-1800000 GCA_963921515.1 Calotriton arnoldi | reverse complement strand
AATGCCCCCCCTCGCGTTTTTACACACTATGCGTGACACCATGGCCACATGCATAGTTGCGACCTAATCGGGGTGTAACGGATCGCGTTGCCCTTTGGCAAATATTGTGCAGTGTACGAGTGAAGTTGCTATTGCTCCTTTTCTTGTTGTCCCGCTTTTGCCTTAAACTATATGCATAGCGCTAGCTCCGTACGGCAGAAGCGGCGTTTTTCCACTTCCAGTTCTGGATATGCGCTGCTACTAAGCATTTTGGACGCACGCGCACCTTAATAACACTGCTCCCATGCGCAGGCACCCGACGGGGCGCCACGCCCGGCATTCTGAGCACGGGCTGGTACCATTCCAGGCCACGCCAGCCCGGCTTCCGTCATTCGGACATACAGGCAGCCTCCGGCCAGGACACCGGATGCCCTTATTAAGGCATACCACCGCCATTGGTTCATCAGGCAGTTCAGGCGCAACGACGGGCGTGTAGACATCGCCAGGTTGTGACACCGGATCCGGTGGTCATAACAGACACCTGAGGCCAATTAAACCCCTTTACATCACTAATTTTCAGCCGCAGGCACTATAAATAGCCGATGTCTGCTCAACACATTTACCGCCGAGGAGGGGAAGAGAGCACACATAGGTGGAAACGTGGAGGACATACCACGGAACAGTAAGGGTGTGAATGGATGACTAGTATGTTCTGTCTGTTTCGTTAACCCCGCGTCCCCATGAGGTACCATCGAACCTCTGGGCTGATTTACATAGATTTACTTACCTTGATAAATCACGCAGCGCTATTTCTTCTTTTTCTCCTCATTACTTACAGCTCGACCAAAGGGGTCTGCTGCACTTACCCTCCTATGGGGCACCTAGTCCCAGCATTAGGGTAAGCACTGTGGAGATGATTGTCTCCATATAAACTACTAAGTGCACCTATGACTGACACTTTTGTTGCACTTATAGTCACTCACGATACTGTTTGATGCATGTGGCTGACTGCAAGTCGCTTCCACATTGTATATAGATTCTACTTGTTGATTGTACGTTGTTTATTTATTTTCTCTTACAGGCTTTAGAACCAGGCCGTTTTCAGTGGAGTGTGATCTTTCACCCCACACAGTGGGAACTCTTTCACCATAGTGTGGTAAGAGTGTAGCCCGCCAACTTTCCTTCTAGGTCCTGATGAATGCCGCAGAGCCCACAGGGCCACAAGGCAGAAACATTTTGACCACATTGAATTCGGTGGGGGGACAATAGAATCCCCAATACACCGACCACTCTTTTTAAACACCATATAGATGCCAGCCACATTAAAATTAACTTGACATCTATAATGGCCTTTTAACTCACTTTGTGTATGTATGGGCCCCCACTTAGTTTAGAAGTGCATCCCTGTCGTCAGGTGTATGCCCGCCCTCTATCAAACCAAGTTTTTAGAGGGCGAGGACTGGTCTATGATGAAGTATGACACCAGGTGGTGTGTGAGACCAGTCCTTCACTTTTTGTGAGATGCCTACACTCACATTATAAGAATATTATAGGTGTCCCAGAACGATCCGAAGGGCGTGCAGTGGATTTATTCCTGGAAGCTTTCATCTTAAAGATGCTACAGCCGTGTGGACTCTAAAACTACTTTTCAGTAAAGCTAGCCCCTTGGTGCTCAGCCAAAGCCAGGGGCCACTCCCTGACCGATAATCGCTTGCAGTTTCAATTTTCACGACGGATGTCATACTCCAAACGCCCCACAGCGCTGCACTGCTCACCTATGAAAACGCTTCTATTACCTTTTTCCCAGACTTCACGCTCAAAGTTCAGAGAATGTGCCGCAGTTTCATGGATGTCAAGAGGGCCTTGAGAGAATGTGAAATCAGGTAGTCAATAAGTTTTCTAGCTAAGCTGTGTGTGGCAGCTGAAAGCAAAACTAAGTATTGTGAACTCCCAGAAGAGGTTTGGTACTGGCTGGACAGTTGGAGAACGGTTGAGGGATCCCAGTCAAAATCCCATGCCAAACAGCGGCGCCGCCGACTCAGCACCTTGGAGCCCCAACGAGCAGAGGGTGACAGGCATGAAAAAAGACTCCTCGCGGGAACAGGCTGGATGAAGGCTACTACGCAGGTTTTGATATGTACTGCCTGCTGCTCCTTTGCCCACCCTGCTCTGCATATGGAACATTTATGATCTGCATGTTTGACTCTGCCTGTGGCGCGGTCATGCTCCGGTGCCCGGGCTGACTGCCTGTGCGGAGGAGGGCCTGTGGAGTCTGTGCTGGCAAATTCAGAGACTTCACTGGAACTGATAAGGACTGGTACCATCTTTTCACCTTTTGTGAGGGGGTAGATAGAAGGTTCGTTGCCCTCTGCTACCTGTAGTTAAATATGTTATTTTGGGGCGACGGGCAATTTGCAGATTTGGGGGGGGGGTGGCAGTTTTAAGTCCGCCATGCAGGGAGGCTGGGTGTGGGGTATGGTTTTGAGGTTTCCTAATGTGCATTTTTTTTGGGTGTGATTGTTATGTTGTCTTTACTGTAGCACACTGGTATGGCCGCTAGCCCGAATTGTCCCCTGGCGTCTACCTCCTAGGCCCTGGCCCTCTCCCACTTCGTACCCGACAAGCCCTGACCCCTGGTCCTCTACACGACTATGACTAACATAACGGGAGCTCCCAGTTTTAAAGTACTATCCTGGAACATTAATGGGCTAGGTGACAAACTCAAACGTGGGCTTGTGCTGCAATATCTTAAATGAGACAGCCCAGATGTAGTACTCCTCCAGGAGACACACCCCAAGGGTAACACTTGCCGAGCACTAGACAGGTGGGGTTACACAATGGTAGCCCATTTAAGGAGCACTAGAGGCTCTACGGAGATCGGTCCCACTGACTATCTTACACACATGGGCGGACACAACGATATGTGGCGCTGTCTGGAAAGTGGGAGGGCAAAACGCGAAACATAATTTCTACTTATGTTACCTCCAGATTACATGCGTCAGCCTTCACTGACTTGAATGCCCTCTTCTCCGCCTCCCGGTAGGGGATGTATTGATGGGAGGCGACTTCAAAGCAGCCCTCTGTGAGGCCGCTGACTGCTGGCCCTCCAGACAGGTTGGGCCTACATGACGACCAATTGCCAGCTTTTTGACTGCTTTGGGACTGCCCAGAACCAGACTGCGCGCCAATGGGCTTTTCACTCTGGGGCACATGGAGGCCTCTCAAGAATTGATTACGTCCTTACTCTGTCACACCAACTCTCCTGTACTTCCGTGAGATTCGGTATTTAGCCAGTGTCATATGTGATCATTCTCCGGTTTAGGCAGTTTATGGTTGGCCAGACCGAAGTGTGAATAGGCGCATAGTATTAAGTCCATGGCACCTAAAAGTGCGTCGCATGCATGCTGCTCTCTGTGAGGCTGCAGACCTATACTTTGAAGAAAATGACACCTCCGTAGACTCATCTCATACCCTCTGGGAGGCATATAAGTTGGTCATAAGGGGTCAAGGTCTCTCGCTGATAGCGGGTCATGAAAAGGAGAAACTAGCCCGGCTAGACACACTAGAAAACGAAATCCACAAGTTGGAAGCCAGCCTTACCGACTCTGGTCAGGGTGACTCACGTCACAAGTTGGACTTGAAACAGCAGGAATACCGAGATACTGCCATGGAGGCCGATAAAACCAGCCACCGAGCAACTCAACACAGCCTGTATGAGGTGGGAGATAGTGCGGTGAAACTCCTCGCTTGGCTCGATAAGAAGGAGGCGGCCAATAGATGGGTATTTGAAATATGTACTGAGACAGGGCAGATGGTGAGTGGTAGACTGGACATAGCGAATGCATTTGCCAGCTATTATGAACGTTTATACTTCCCTGCGCCTACCGCTGCGGCAGAGGAGTGCCGTGAACTGCTCTCTGATATTGCGCTTCCGGGCCTTTCTCAGGCCGACAGAGCACTACTGAAGAAAGACATTAATGAGGATAAGGTAGTCCAGGTACTCTAGGATTTAAACTCTTGCCAGGCAGTCGGCCCTAATGGCTTACCCATCGAGCTTCATAAGCTTACAGCATCAAAGATCGCCCCTTTTCATATGTTTAAGGATAGTATTGTAGTGGGCTCCCTGCCCAAGGACCAGCGACTAGCGCATATCGTTGTCATCCACAAGGAGGGTAACCTCTCACGGACCGTGCCTAATATAGACCAATGTCATAGCTGAATGCGGAAGTGAAAGTGTTGGCCAATGTATTGGCCTCCAGGCTAGTCCAAGTGGTCTCGATGTCGATCCACCCGGATCAATCCAGATTCATGCGAGGAAGAAATACTTCTCTTAATTTGCACAGACTTAATGGGGTCTTTGGCCGATCAACTGCACAATGCGAAGATGGTGTCTTATTCTTCTTGGACACCCGTATGGCGTTCGACATGATAGAAGGACCATACATGTTTGAGCAGGTAGCCAAGATGGGCTTCGGCCCACGTTTCCTGTCTTGAGTGCGATTGCTGTATACGGACCCCGTGGCATGAGTGATGGTAAATGGGGGTACATCCCAGGTGTTCCGGCTCCAATGTGGAACGAGGCAGCAATGCCCACTTTTCCCGCTGATCTGCCCCCTTGTTATGGAGACATTGACCATATTGGCCAGGGAGGATCTGCTGATTAGGAGGCTGGGATGGACAGAGGACTGGAAAGACAAGATATCTCTGTATGGCAACGATATTCTTTTTGTTTCGGTCCCAGTTCTCACGCCGGATAGAATCCTCTGTGTCCTCACCCTGTTCCACCGATATTCGGGGTATACTATCAGTTGGAACAAATCAGTAATTTACCACCTCCATGGTTCAGCGCCACGCCTCCCACGAGATTGTGAGGCCCAAATTATCACAGAAGGGTTTCACAATTTGGGGATCTACATCCCAGCGGACCCAGCTTCCTTCTGCAAGCATAATCTGGTGCCCCCACTGGTGCGACTACCCCTGTTGCTCCTTGGTAATGCTGCATTGTTTAAAATGACGACACTACCTCTTTTTCTTTATGCCCTACACAGCACACCCTACCCTGTGTCAGCGTCCTATTTTCAAGAGATTCAGAGTACCACTCGTACGATGCTGTGGGATGGGAGCCCAGCCCGAATAACCACTAAAAAACTAACAAGGGGCTGGCATAATGGCGGCATAGCTCTACCAGATATACAGAAGTATATTTGGGCAGTACAATTTGCTACTATCAATCAATGGATCCATTTCCCGCTGGATGAGCCGGCATTTCAGATGGAAAAACACGATATGAGGCTGGGGGGGTGGCTTACCTCAGGGCACTCCATGGAGGGACACGCGCTTCCTCACTCCCTAGTCCAGCCTCCTCTTTCCCTAGTCCAACCTCATCTACAGTCGCTCTCTGCCATGCAGCCAGTTCATTGGGCTGGAGCGGGAGGCTTACACAGGCTACACCCTTGTGGGACACTGCGCTGCTTGGCACTCTCGGGACCCAGAAGGGCTTTGATAAATTGGACCTGATTGGCCTCTCCCGGGTGGGTGACCTCTGGACGAAGGATGACTTGATTTTGTTTGCAGACCTACAAACCGACTACCACTTGGTGCCCACTGAAACCTATTGTTGCCTACAAATCAGACATGCACTTCAGAAGGCGTTGCCAAAGGGTGAGAATCTCCCCGAATCATCACCCTTAGAAGATAGGTTCTCCAGCATTGAATCTTTCATAGATTCACATGCTTGAATCTTCCCCGTCGTCATGGTGGGAGTCTCACGGTATTTAAAATATAGCAGTATATAAGAAAATTCCTGTAAAACCAATGTAAAGGGAACCACACTTTTGTTAACCTATTGTCCTCTTTATAAGACCCAACTATCAGCCAATGAGACGCCAGCCCTGAGATCACAATCCCTTGCAGAGCCACCATACCTCAGATTTCTAACCGCACGTCGTGTGAGAAGGAGTCTCCCTGAGCTCTGCTCAGTTTTCTCTCTGTTGGTGAACTTTTGACCCTACTGTTTCCACTTCAGAGCTCTCTGAAAAGAAAGAGGTTTTGTTTTTCTTCATAATGTGAAAATGTCTGAGGGCTCTAAAAAGAGATTATTTAGACCCTGCAGATCTTGTGGGAAGGCTAGACTTTTTTCTGAGGACCCCCACAAAGACTGCCTATACTGCTTACATCCCAACCATGTACCCAGGGATTGTAAACATTGCAGGACTTTCTCTGCGAAGACATTAAAAGACAGAGAAGCACGTTTACTTCTGTGGCTACAGAAGAAATCCAGATCAGAGTCTGGTTCGGATGTTGAAGAGGCTCATTCTACTCCAGAACGTAAAAGAAAGCTGGAGTCTGCTTCTACTAAAACTGACACCAAAAAGCCAAAAGTCTGTAAGACCAAGGACATATTGCCGGCCTCTGTGAGCACTTCTTATAGGAAGTCTGCATCATCTTCCTCAGTGCCACATACTCCTCTTAAAGCATCTGTGGGCTAAAAGACCCCGTCGACGGCGACCCCGTCAACGAGGGCAGCGAATTTGACGACAGTCAGTCCCTCACTGACTGTGTCAACGATGGCAACACTGACGACGGGCGTCGTCGACGACAGGGGTTACAACCCTTACCACGTCGACGGCCGCCCCGACGACATCGTCGACGACAGCACCATCGACGACACCGACGAAGGCACCATCGACGATGAAAAATGCTTCGACGACAACGACCTCGTCGACGATGGTTTTCAAATCGCCAAAGATGCAACGCTCGTCAACAACGATAACAATTAAAAGGATGCCACCATCGACGACCTCGTCGACGGAGAGAAAAAAAGAGCTCCATGATGCCAGAATCAGGAAGGAGGTCATCAGAGTTGGCATCTTGGAGTAAAATCTCGCCGCTTCCTCCTCATTTATTGGAAATGCAGGAATTGGAGAAGGAAGGTTCGTTTGGGCCTGCTTATAGTCCATCGCAGCTCAAGGTAAAATGCCAGGATACGGATAATGAAGACGAGTATCCGGACAAGTCGGAGTATTTGGAGGCGGGTTTCTCCTTTGAAGATTGTCCACCTCCAGAATCACATAGGTACGAATCTTTTCAGGAGAGTTATGATTTTGAGGAAGAGGAGGATAATCCGCCGCCCCGGGAAGATACCATATCAGTGCCAATCTCGTTGATCACGGACCTGAGACACATGATTAATGACTATTACAAACGCTTCCCGGAAGATAATGCTTCTGTGCCTACCACCTCGAGTCAGCAGCAGGGTGCACCTTCTTCCGAGACACAGCCACCACCTGTTCCACAGAAGGCACTACCTCCTAGAGTAATAGCCATCAGAGATGACTGTATAGAGAGTGATGTGGAGGACCAGCCAGAAGAGGGAGAGCTGACACAAGATGTGGTGCCTGTGGGCGATGAATGGGACGTGTACGTTGCACCATCCTCTCCTTCCCCCTCACCTTCCCCAGCGACTTCTCCGCCGGAAGACATTGGAGGCTTTCACGAACTGCTGGAGCGGGCCTCAAAGAGGTTTCTTCCTGTGAAACAGATTAACTGTTTTCTATATGATTTTAAGGATTTCGCTAAAGTCAATTCGGGCCATTCCAATGGTGAACTACATCTGGGAAAAAGGTATAAAAATTATGAAAAGTCTGGCTTCAGTACCTGCAGCAATTCCGAGAATGGTGAAGAAATATAAGGCTCCGGCATGTCTAATCAGCCATCCAAGACCTGAGTCGGTTGTCATGCAGGCAGCCCAGAGGCGCTCTAGAAATCCTGCAGCTACATGTTCAGCTCCTCCTAATAAGGATGGTAGAATGGCTGGATGGCACAGGAAAGCGTTTTGCAGTGATGGTGGCCACTTCCATCAAGGCATCAAATGCGTTAGCCATATTAGGTCGGTACGACTGGCAAATGTGGTCCGATTTGGTGCCTTTCCTAGATCATCTTCCGGTCGATAAGAAAGAAGAGGCGAAGCAGATACTACAAGAGGGGGCTAGGGCAGCCTCGGAGATCATTGATAAAGCCATGGACATCTCATCAGTGGCTTTCAGACAGATGGCAGGAGCAATCGCTTTACGCAGGCAAGGCTGGCTTAAAGCTACTTCTTTCCATCCGGAGATTCAAGCTAAGATTGTCGACATGCCCTTTGATGGTAAAAATCTATTTGGAAAACATATAGATGATGCTCTATAAAGGAATTAAGGCTGATACGGACACGGCACACTCACTAGGGACACCTCAACAGCAGCGGTTTCAGTCCTTTCGAGGTAGAGGAGAAAGAGGCCAATACCAACAAAGGCAGTCTTTTCAGTCCTATAGATACCAACCCTACCAGCAACAGGGTTATCGCCAGTATGCAAATCAGCAGCAGTATCGATCACCTAATGTGCCCTATCAACAACAGGCGGCCAGAAGAAGAACTCCGGCACGGGGAAAGTCACAGGACAGTGGTAGACGTCAGTGATACTCTCAGGGCACCACCCACCTCGTTACGACGCAAACCTCGTCAGAACCACTACCTCTCTCAATATTACCAGCAATGGCTAGCAATAACATCGGACAAATGGGTGTTAGACATTATTCATTAGGGACACACCCTAGAGTTCATTCAAAAGCCTCCGACCCGTCCTCCCATCCCCCAAAAACATCATCTGACCTTGCTAAAGGAGATTTCAGATCTTCTTCTGAAGGGGGCGAAAGAGGAGGTTCCTCAGCAACATCGAGGAAAAGGATTCTACTCACATTTTTTTCCTAATAAAGAAAAAACAAAGTACCGAATGGAGGCAGGTAATGGATCTAAGGGGTTTGAACAAGTATATAAAAAAACAACTCTTCAGAATGCTATCGCTATAAGAGATTCTCCTAATGCTAAACAGAGGAGACTTTATGACATCATTAGATCTCTTGGATGCGTACTTTCATGTCCCTATTCACGTCAAACCTCAACTTTATCTAAGGTTCAAGGTGGCGGGGTGCCACTATCAGTTCAAAGTATTGCCCTTTGGTCTCCGGTCAGCGCTGAGGGTGTTCACAAAGAGCATGGTGACAGTGGCAGCGTTTCTGAGGCAGCAAGGACACCAGGTCTATCCTTATCTAGACGACTGGTACCGTCACAAACTCTACAGTTTCTAGGGGCAGTGCTGAACACAAGAGAGGCAAAGGCATGCCCATCAGAAGAACGCATTCAAAAAATCTTAAAGTTGGTGTCTCAGATACAAAAAAAAGTCTGTTTCAGTGAGGATGTACAAATCTATGATGGGGATGCTCTCATCCTGCATTCCACTAATTCCAAATTGTCGGCTTCACATGCGGCCACTTCAGGAACAACTCGACCTACAATGGATACAGGCTCAAGGATCATTCGAGGATCTCGTTTTTATCACTCCACAAATAAGGAAAGCTCTGACATGGTGGGGAGTAAGAACGAATCTTTCAACAGGACTACTATTCGAGCCTCAACCTCCCAGTTTCATAATGACAACGGACGCATCTTTGCAGGGATGGGGAGCACATCTACAAGACCTAGAAATTCAGGGTCACTGGAACGCTCAGGAGGCACTGATGCACATCAATTTGGTGGAACTAAAAGCTGTGTTTTTAGGTCTACAAGCATTTCTCCCCAGAATCCACGATTCCCCAGTTCTAGTGAGAACGGACAACACTACCACCATGTTTTACCTGCTCAAGCAGGGAGGAACATAGTCACAAACATTATCCTCTCAAGCAATTTGGCAGCGGCTTCTAAAACACAATATCTCTCTACAGATATAACATGTTCCAGGAGTCCACAACACGTGGGGAGACTCCCTAAGCAGTTCTTCAAACCTATGCCACAAATGAGAGTTGGATCGCCATAGAATTCTGCAAATATTCGAACAATGGGGAACTCCAGGTCTGGACCTATTTGCAACACGAGAAAACAAGAAATGCAAAAGGTTTGCGAGCAGATTCCCTCAAAAGGGTTCGTGGGGGAATGCTCTTCAGCTACGATGGACGGGAATGTTTGCCTACGCATTTCCGCCGTTCCCTCTAATTCCGAAAGTGATAAGCTAAATGAAATCAGAACCGTGTCATTTGATCCTCATAGCACCGGCATGGCCGAGACAGTTCTGGTTCACGGAACTTCTGCGAATGTCTGTATCCCCTCATATTCTTTTTCCGCCTGTGCACGATCTGATATCCATGAGCAAGGGGCAAGTGGTGCACCCACAGATAGGCTGTCTGAAATTTTCGGATTGGAACCTCATGACCAGGAATTTCAATCCCTGAATATTCCTCAAGACTGCCGAGATATTCTCAGTCACTCAAGAGCGATTTCCACCAATAAAACGTATGCTGCAAAATGGAAGAGGTTCGTTCTGCCAATGGTGTTTGGATCACTCTTTACACCCTTTACTGTCAACGCCCGATCAAATACTGCCATATTTCTGTATTTGCTGCATCTAGCCAAAACAGGATTAGCCCATTCATCTCTTAAGGTGCATTTAGCTGCAATCTCGAGGTACCGGAGAAAACCGGGACAGACATCTCTTTGGTCTGCCAGAGTAATGGAGTTTATGAAAGGACTCTTCAGAGTATTCCCACCAATAAAGCGTCCAGCGATTCCCTGGAAACTCAACACGGTTCTCGCACAGCTGATGAAGCCACCGTTTGAACCTATTCATAAGGCTGAGATAAAGTTTGTGTCCTGGAAAACTGCACTATTGCTGGCCCTAACATCGGCCAGGAGAGTCGGTGAAATACAAGCTTTTTCAATTTCTGAACCCTTTATGCAATTCAAGAGGGATAAGGTGGTGCTGAGAACGAATCCAACGTTCATTCCGAAGGTCCCGAGTTCATTCCATCTGAATGAACCTATTGTTCTACCTTCATACTTTCAGGAGCCAACGTCTCTAGCGGAAAGATCCCTTCACACGCTAGACATCAGACGTTGCTTGACATTTTACATTGAAAGGACAAAGACATTTCGAAAATCAAACCAATTACTCATTGCTTTTGCCCCTCCCAGGAAGGGGTATGCTTTGTCTAGAAACAGTATATCCCGATGGATATCTTCAGCAATTGCCTTCTGCCACGTGAAGGCATGAAGACCACTGATTTAGAAGGTGTCCGCCCATTCGACAAGGGAGTTGGCTACTTCTGCTGCATTGTTCGCGGGACTGTCGCTCCCTGACGTCTGTAGGTCGGCAACATGGTCGAATGTCCATACCTTTACCAGGCACTACTGTTTGGATACAGCATGGAAAGGGGATTCGGCGGTGGGACAAGCTGTGCTCCATCGACTGTTTCATTAAGGTACTTATTCAGGCTTGTTTGACTGTATATACATAATATGTATTATGTTTCCTTACATATATAGCTAAGTGTATAATTAGTCTTTGATGTTTTAACCTTTGGGACAGACAAACTGCTGGGTTTTTTTCTACCTCTTGTAGGTTTTAAAGTGGTTATTTGGTCATAAGGAGAAAAGGGGTCTTGCCCTTAAAACACTTTTCTGAAAGTTATGTACTGCTTACTATTCTGACTCCAGCATGTGAATCTATGAAAGATTCAATGCTGGAGAAAAAACAAGTTACTTACCTGTACATTGTGTTCTCCAGTATTGATATCTTTCATAGATTCACATGCGGCCCGCCCGCCTCCCTGTTTTTAAGGCAGACCATTTTTACCTCATGATGGGAAGCTTGGACTCACACTTGTGCTTGAAATCTGAGGTATGGTGGCTCTGCAGGGGATTGTGATCTCAGGGCTGGCGTCTCATTGGCTGATAGTTGGGTCTTGTAAAGAGGACAATGGGTTAACAAAAATTTGGTTCCCTTTGCATTGGTTTTACAGGAATTTTCTTATATACTGCTATATTTTAAATACCATGAGACTCCCACCATGACGACGGGGAAGATTCAAGCATGTGAATCTATGAAAGATATCAATACTGGAGAACCACAGTGTACAGGTAAGTAACTTATTTTTTACTGACCAACCACAGTGTTTTTTGACGTGCTTTGTGACTAGAGTTTTTTAAAAGGAGAAGTGTCTTAGGAATTTCCCTATGAGGCCCTAACTTAGGACCTAATAGGATGTGTGCACTAAAGGAGCATGATGGATTCACTTCTAAGTGCTGCGTTAACATGTGCGCCATTCTATTGATGGGTGATCTTTGAATGTGTATTTCTCACCCTCATTGAGAAGGATAAGATTTTCCGAAAATGATTTTATTATATATGTTGTTTTTTTCTTTTCACAGGGGCACCCCGGACTCCATTGTGAGTTTCATTTTAGATTACACATCACTTTAAGTATTCCAACACAATTTGGGGGCACAGATCAAACCACAGAATCTCATACATTGACTGAAATTGTAGATTAGCGCTAAGATTATTTTTGGTCCTGCCGAATTCCTATGGATCCCTGTAAGGGCTGAAGGGGCAAGAAACATGTCGACCGCCATATAAGAACCTCGGGTGCATCATTAAACCCTTCTTAATGTTCAGCTTAGTTTTTAACCTTGCAATACCAAAGGGGATGATGGACGGAGCGTTTGAGCTAATCAAACACTCACCCCAGTCAACTGATCTGGGTTTAATTCATCATCATTCTTTAGCTCACTCCACCACCCCAGTTCAGACATGGCCATATGCAAATCAGTCTGACCCTGTGCCTCATGGGAACAGTCCAGCCCGAACTGCCAAGCCATGTCTTCCCTGGACCGGAAACAAGCATCCTGGGACCGGTTTCTGGCTATTCAGCCGTCATCAGCCAGGCTAGCTTGAATCCAGTGGCAAAGTGAGCAAGGGACCCACGTCTGGGCATACCCTGCCAACTTAGGGCGAACAAAGCGATACCATGGGGATGATGGACGGAGCGTTTGAGCTAATCAAACACTCACCCCCAGTCAACTGATCTGGGTTTAATCCATCATCATTCTTTAGCTCACTCCACCACCCCAGTTAAGACATGGCCATATGCAAATCAGTCTGACCCTGTGCCTCATGGGAACAGTCCAGCCCGAACTGCCAAGCCATGTCTTCCCTGGACCGGAAACAAGCATCCTAGGACCGGTTTCTGGCATTCATGTGTTTTACCAAAGCTACCTATTGGATGACTTCTAGGGATTAAGCGTCTGTTTCTACATCTGTCTTTTGGCAGGGTGTGTACTTAAGGCGCAGACCTGTTAATGAACTGCAAGTATTGATCATGAAGCGACTCAAACAGTCTGATATATTGGCATAGAAAGCACTTGGTTTGGTGTCTGTGGTCTTTTGCCTATACACGGCCAATGCATTGTAGTCTACAACTCGGAGGTTTAGCTGTTTCTGTATGCACTCCTCTTAGGGCGTAATAAATCTTCATATCCGGTTACATGCAGCTTGTGTTCCAGGTTTGCAAATGGCCCCCTTAGAGTGCCTCCTCACTTTGGGGTCCTTGAGCATCCAGCACCTACAGTTTCTCTGTGACGCATGTACGGGACTCTGAGGCCAGGACGCCAGTCATCTGTTAAAGGTCTTAAATATTATTAGGTGCCTTGGGGTTTTAAGAAAGGCTGTTAATGTGATTTGTGCTCCGCTCCCCAAAAATTGTTATGTCAAGGATAGCCGTTGGAGTCAGGGATTATATAGTTCTTATCGTGTCTTCAATACAGCCATCGTTAGTGGTGTAGGCTGCTGCCATCTGTCGTAACTCATTGTGATCTCTAACTTCAGGGACTACAGTCAAGGTCGGCACAGGAGGCCCATGTCATTATCACCCAGGGGACAAATAGTTTTGTTTGAATCATTATCTTTGTGTTGTAGATATTGATGGTGATTGATTAATCTGAAAGAGACAGTTATAGATTCCTTACCTTAGAATTACCCCCAGGCGTCAGACTGGATCTGGAGAATTTTTCGTCAGCAGTACCCCTGCTCGTAGAAAGGTGGCGTCGGTCGGCTCCGCGTTTGTCGTTGGCATTTTGGCCGCTGGGATGACGTCGCGGTAGATACTTAGACGCCACCCTCGCGTGCTGTCAGTTCTTTCTTTTTCCGCGCCTGCTAGCACAGCTCCGGAGAGAGCGGTACCTCCAGTCACTTTTTGACTGACTTTTTGCCGACTTTTGTTGACGTCGTTTTTGAGTCTTCGACTCCTGCTGCACGTTAGGGATGCCCGGTTTCAAGGCTTGCGGTACCTGCAGCCGGCTGATGTCGGTAACGGATCCGCACCACGTGTGCCTGTTTTGCCTGGAGCGCGACCACGGCCCCAAGTCGTGCTCTGACTGCCGGACCATGAATCCGAAGTCTTTGTGGGAGCGGTCCCGAAAGCTTCTCGAGGCCCGGCAGTCGGCTCCGCGCCGCTCGAGGTCCCGGTCGCATGGGAGGTTGAGGGACCGATCGCGGAGCCACCACCACCAGTCTTCTTCAAAGTCTTCGCACTCCTCAGGTAAGTTGAAGCACAAGAAGTCGAAGAAGCACTGTCGCTCTTCGACTTCTCACCATCGGTCGGCTGACGCGACGGGATGCGGGTGGTACCCCTCCCGCGGCTCCGCATGCGGAGCCCCAAGGGTCGACTCAGTTTCCCTCCCTTCCCGAGACCCGGAGCGACCCCAGCCAAGCTTTGCACCTTTTACAAAGCGATGCACGCCATCTTTGGGCAGCCCTATT
Organism: Calotriton arnoldi; assembly: GCA_963921515.1. Classification (NCBI taxonomy): domain Eukaryota; kingdom Metazoa; phylum Chordata; class Amphibia; order Caudata; family Salamandridae; genus Calotriton; species Calotriton arnoldi. The sequence continues at coordinate 1,785,394 of CAWUFW010000081.1, read as the reverse complement.
CCGCTTGCGCGCCTTCGGGCCCCGTGGACTCAGCTGGGGGCCCGGGGCCTTCGACACCAGTGGCTCCGGCCCTGGCACCGCAGGGCCCCCTTGGATCCAGGCCTGGATCCGGATCGGCGCCGGTCGACTGGACTACACCTCCCCTGGCGCACATTCCACCGGCACCACGTCCGCAGCCGACGCCGGTTGTGTCCCCAGCCGGCGTCAACCCCGGCCTCCAACCCGATGTAGACACAGAGCCAAACTGGCGTCGACCGACGCCGGATCCGGCGCCGACGGGTACTTTTGTGCCCCTGTTCTACCCTGGCTCTTTTAGACCAGATTGGCAGCCAGAGGAGGGTGAGGAGGACTGGGAGGGGTCTGGAGACCCTTTGACTGACCAGTTGGGTTATGAACCGGACTGTAGAGAGGAACTGGGGGAAGCCAGTGGTCTGGATACCTCACCAGACGTTGGCATGTTGTCTCCGCCTACCGTGGCTACGGAGGAAGGAGCGTCTTACGCCGTGGTGTTGCGTAGGGCGGCCAAGGCTCTCAACCTCGAGCTACCTACGGTGGCAGTCAGGACTAACCTCCTGACAGAGGTGCTTCAACCGGCAGCAAGCTCTTCGGAGCCCCTGCTGCCATTCAATAAGGCCCTCACCAACATCCTTTTGGGCACCTGGTCCAGGCCCAACACAGGGGCTCCTGTGGATAGGATGATTGCCCGACGCCACCGCCCGGCCCCGGGCGACCCCACTTTCCTCTCCCAACAGCCCACCCCTGAGAGCTTGGTGGTCCAAGCCTCTACATCCAAAGGCGCATTCCATAACGCTCCACCTGATAGGGAATCCAAAAAGCTGGACCATCTTGGGAAGAAGATGTTTTCTTCCTCCAGCTTGGGACTGCGGTCGGTAAACACTGCATGTCTGTTGGGTCGTTACACCCACTCTGTGTGGGATACGGTGGCGCAAGTGCTGCCCCAGTGTCCGGAGGAGGCCCGGGCTGTACTCTCCCTTGCAGTTGCCGAAGGGAGAGACGCAGCAAAGTTTACCATTCGCTGTGGACTTGATACCGCCGACTCGCTAGGCAGGACGATTTCCACGTCGGTAGCCTTTCGACGCTATGCCTGGCTGGGGTTGACTGGTTTTTTCGGGGATGTCCTATCCACTTTTATGGACATGCCCTTTGATGGCCGTCGCCTGTTCGGCGACAAGGCGGACAACGCGCTAGAGCACTTTAAGGACTCTCGGGCTACGGCCAAGTCCTTGGGCCTCTCCACCACCTGCACTGTGCAGTCCGCCTTTCGCCCCTTTCGTGGCTACAGAAGGGGTGCCCTGCCACGTTCCGCCCAGAGCCACAGGCTGGCACATCGCGGCTGGGGACGTGGGAACCACCGCTGTGGTTCTGGGGGCCAGCGAGCGGGCCAGTCCACCACAGCCCCCTCTGCAGCAGCCTCCAAACCCTCCTAGTCCGACCTTTCCGGGCCACCAATCGCCAGTGGGTGGCAGGATTCGCCATCACCTCCCCCACTGGCGCACCATCTTGTCGGACAGGTGAGTTTTGCAAATAGTCTGAAGGGGCTACTCCCTCCCCTTCGAGACTACCCCTCCATCCATGCCAACTCAGCACCATTGCATGTCGGAGGATCATCTGGCCCTTCTCCAACAGGAAGTTTCGGCACTCTTGGCCAAGGGGGCCATCGAGCGAGTCCCTGCCCCAGAAGTAGGTCGTGGTTGCTATTCCCACTACTTTCTGGTGCCCAAGAAGGACAAAGGCCTGCGTCCTATCTTGGATCTCAGGAACGTCAACCGCTTCCTCTGGAAGGAGAAGTTCAAAATGTTAACGCTAGCTCAGGTCCTGTCTGCCCTCGACCCTGGAGACTGGATGGTAGTGTTGGACTTGCAGGATGCTTATTTTCACATCCCCGTCCTGCCGGCCCACCGGCGTTACCTGCGGTTCACGGTAGGCCACGAGCACTTTCAGTTTACTGTGCTCCCCTTTGGCCTTACCAGCGCCCTTCGGGTGTTCACGAAGGTGATGGCAGTGGTCGCAGCTCATCTGCGCAGATCAGGGGTTCCAGTCTTCCCCCTATCTCGACGACTGGCTGTTGAAGGTGGGCTCGCCCCAGGCTGTCATCTCCCACCTCCAGACTACGGTGGACCTCCTGCATTCGCTGGGGTTCTCTATCAACGTGCCGAAGTCGCACCTGACTCCCTCTCAGAAGCTCCTCTTCATCGGAGCGGTTCTGGACACGACGCAGTTTCGGGTCTATCCTCCTGAACAGCGAGTCCGGGATATTCGGGCTATGATTCCGATCTTCCAGCCTCTATCCTGGGTTTCGGTCAGGATGACCCTGAGGCTGCTAGGCCTCATGGCCTTCTGCATCCTGCTGGTAGATTATGCCAGGTGGCATATGCGGGCTATGCAGTGGGACCTGAAGTTCCAGTGGGCGCAGCATCAGGGGAATCTGTCCGATTTCGTCCAGATCTCGGAGGGCACTGCACGTCAATTGCAGTGGTTTCTAATGAACCAGTATTGGGTCAGCGGCAGATCCCTCTCCCTTCCCCAACCAGAGTTCACAGTGGTGACGGATGCATCACTACTGGGATGGAGCGGACACATGGGAGAGGCAGAGATCAGAGGCCTCTGGTCTCCTGCGGAGTCCGGGCTCCACATCAACCTTCTGGAGCTTCGGGCGATCTGTCTTGCACTCAAAGCTTTCCTTCCCTCTATCCGGGGAAGAGTAGTGCAGGTGTTCATGGACAACACCACTGCCATGTGGTACTGCAACAAACAGGGCGGGGTGGGGTTGTCGACCCTATGTCAAGAGGCTCTCCGTCTCTGGACATGGCTGTAACATCAGGGCATATCCAGGTGGTTTAACACCTGGCAGGTTCCCTGAAGGCCAGGGCGGACAAACTCAGCCGCAGGTGCCTGATGGATCACGAATGGCGTCTTCACTCTGAGGTGGCGCAAGGTCTCTTTCAGCAGTGGGGAGAGCCTTGGTAAGATCTATTCGCCACCAAAGAGAACGTGCAATGTCAGCACTTCTGCGCGTTGGAATTTCCAAGGCGGCACTCGCTAGGCGACGCTTTTCGTCACGAGTGGAGTTGCGGTCTTCTATACGCCTTTCTGACTATACCACTACTGCCCAGAGTGCTGAAGAAGATGAAGCGCGACCGGGCCCAAGTCATCCTTGTGGCTCCGGATTGGGCACGAAGAGTCTGGTATCCCGAGATGTTACACATGGCCATTGATCCTCCGATCCGACTGCCTCTGCAGGAGGATCTTCTGTCGCAGCAGGGGACGGTCCTCCACCCGAACCTGTCCAGTCTCCACCTCCTTGCGTGGAGATTGAGCGGCGACAGTTGACGTCTTTTGACCTGCCTCCCGAAGTCTGTGATGTTATCTTGGCAGCCAGGCGTCCCTCCACGAAGACGGTATACACCTGCAGATGGAACAGATTTGTGGCATGCTGCACAGCAAAGGCTGTGGATCCCCTTTCTGCCCCTCTTTCTGAGGTTCTCTTGTTCCTCCTTTCTTTGGCCCGGCAGGGCTCTGCTGTGGGCACTATTAAGGGCTACCTCTCAGCCGTTTCAGCCTTTCTTAGGCTTCCTGATCAGCCTTCTCTTTTCAAGTCCCCTGTTGTAAATCGCTTCCTTAAGGGCATTACTCTTCTTTTTCCTCCTGTTCACTTCGTAATGCCTCAGTGGGACTTGAACTTGGTTCTTACTTACCTTATGTGCACTCCCTTTGAGCCACTTCATAACTGTCCTCTCAGATTTCTTACTCTAAAGACTGCTTTTCTGGTTGCCATCACCTCTGCTTGCAGGGTGAGTGAGCTCCAACCTCTTTCTTCAAAACCTCCTTTTCTGGCTGTGCATCCGGACAAGGTCGTCCTCAGAACCAGACCATCCTTTCTTCCCAAGGTGGTTACTTCTTTTCACATTGGTCAAACCATCACTTTGCCCACCTTCTTTCCGCTCTGCATCCTTCTAAGGAGGAAGAGAGATCCCACCGTCTGGATCCAAAACGTGCGCTTTCCTTTTATTTGGATTGCACCAAACAATTCCGGGTGGATGACCAGCTCTTTGTTGGCTACGTGGGAGCGAAATAAGGTCGGGCCGTACACAAACGCACATCTCCAGGTGGGTCGTTTTGTGCATCAAAGCTTGCTACTCTTTTGCAAAGGAGGAGCCTCCAGTGGGACTGGGCGCCCATTCCAACAGGGCGACGGCAGCTACCGCTGCTTTGGGACGGGGAGTCCCTCTCAATGACATCTGTCAGGCAGCTACGTGGGCATCTCTGCACACGTTTACAAAACACTACTGCCTGGACAGCTATGTCCGGAGAGACGGCTTCTTTGGCCGTTCTGTTCTCCAGGACTTTCTGGTGTGAACTTGGTTTGCAGACCCACCTCCGGGATTGGTATTGCTGTGGTATCTATTCTAAGGTAAGGAATCTATAACTAATTGTTTCTTTCAGATAAACAAGTTACTTCCCTTCGGTAACGATATATCTGTAAGAGACATAGATTAGTTATAGATTCCTTACCGCCCCACCCATCCTCCCCGTTCTGCGAACTGACTTCTAGGGTCAGGGAATCCCTTTCAGGGCCCTAGTTTTTTGTGCACCAGTGGTCAGTGTCTTGCATGGCTATGCGCTTCTGGTGTGGAATGTCGTGTAAAAGAACTGACGTCAGCGCGCGAGGGCGGTGTCTAAGTAGCTACCGCGACGTCATCACCGGCGACCACTACGCCAACGACTAACGCGGAGCCGACCGACGCCACCTTTCGACGCGCAGGGGTACTGCTGACGAAAAATTCTCCGGATCCAGTCTGACGCCTGGGGGTAATTCTAGGGTAAGGAATCTATAACTAATCTGTCCCTTGCAGATATATCGTTACTGAAGGTAAGTAACTTGTTCATTCGGTAGTATGGGGAGACTGCAAGCTTCTCAACCATTAGGGATTATTTATCTGAATGCGGGTGTGTAACCTTGTCCAGGTTTGGGAGTTTGAGGTATTGAGATGGGTATCTGCAGTTTGAGTAGGTGACAAGTATGCTGGTTTTGAATTTCGCTTTACTCTGTTTTGAGAATATAGTTGGAGCATATAGGATTTCATCTTTTTTTTAAACTTTATTGGATTTAAAGAAATTTAAGGGTACAGGCATATATGTTAATATCAGAGTACAGTCAAGTTTCAAGCGGGCATTAAAGCATTGCATGTTGAGAACAAAAGACTTTATTATGCTCCAGCTCTGACAGTGTCTTACTGTTATGTCCTGTATAGAGGCCCTATTGTAGACCCGTTCATACATGCCCTAAAATGGACGTATTCGTATTTGCCCTAATACGGTCATATTCGTACTTGCCCTATTAATGGTCAAAGCCGCATATGCCCTATTACGGTAATAACTGTACATGTCCTATTATAGTCATGATTCCTTATATAGGCATGATCTTTCACCTACATTCGTCCTCGCTAGTACACAACGAGCTCTGAGGGCTGAACGTTATCTAGCCTGTGGTTTTGAATACAGCAGGGTTTTTCGCAAACACAGGCCCACACTGTACTCCTCAATTATGCATGACTCTCTAGGAATACACCACCTGCATAATATGTAGGTACCAAGTTCACCCCTGACGTCTTCCTCAAGTCTAACACGGGCCAATACAAACCATACGAAGCAACTAGAGTCTTCAGGGTATAAATACACCACATCTTACCCCGGTAAGACAGAGGGAACCGAGACTTCCATGCTGACACACTGACCAGAGACGCTGAGGCTCCTGCATGCAGTCGCTTCGGCTGACAGCGGTCTAACACAGCCCTTGCGGGGTGTCCAACTCGAGACCAGGACGGGGTCCCACACTCTCTCTATTCAGGTATGGGGGTTCGACTAAATCCTAGAAGGATTCTTGGCTCTTAGGCTTTTAGACCTACACATATGCTAGGTACACTCAGGTACATCTAGTTTGGCATCGTAGGAGTACGCGCACTTTTCATAATGCTTTTTATATTCATGTATGTATTCATGATTATTGCAATATGGTAGAACTGTTCTACCCCTTCACTTTTATCGTACTGCTGATAATATATCTCTGCTATTGTCTGCTGGTTACTGCAACACATATATTTTACACTAGAATAACAACTGTTCAATAAATACTTATTGAAACGCCCAGACTGTTTATTCTGTGTAACTCTCTGAGACAAACCGAATAAGTAAGCACGAGTGACTGAACGAAAGGTAGTGCATTGTTTCCGCGATTCTGAGGAATTAGGGTTGTCATGGTCCAAGGTTGCCAGAAACTAATCTCTCCCCAATAAGAGGAGATTCTAGTGGCACTGTGAGCTAGCTAATGCAAATCCGGCTAACCTACGCGGTGGGGATGCACAGAGCCAGTCAGTCACCAAGCCCACAGTTTGTTATCCAAACGCGCAGGTCCTGCATGGGTACTATAGGAACTACACGACATAGCGCCGCAAACCTTGGTTGGGTACTTATTTAACAGTAGAATCTGAGTAGTTCAGTCGTGCTATTCTCAGAGAACTTACTCACAAAACCCCAGAGACGTCTGGAGTGGGTGGGCACAAACTCCGCCACAGCTGAGTAGTACGAGAATACTATTTATTGGCTGTTGGTTAATCAAGCTTGAAGGACATTTAGTTCCTAAATTGTGCATAACACCTCATCTTAGTTCCCTTTGAACACATCTTCCTCTAAACATGTCTGACAATGAGGTAAGGACAGACAGAGTTGAACTGAATTTTCAGAAGAAGAAGATCCTGAAAATGCAATACAGATTGCACCAAAATTCAGAAGGACAGTCACCCTAAGACTATTAGAAAATGGTTTACAAGCGGGGGGTGGCATGGTAGTTTTCGTGATTGAGGCACACGAATCAAACAAAACAGAGGTGTTCTATTCATGGGTTACATTCCCAGCAGCAAATGCCATAACAAAGACATTTCACTACTATTTAAGAGGAGATGCACCACTGGAATATGCCCCGTTTGAGGACATAGAGATTCCACTCACGTACCAGGAACATTATTACTGGTTTAATGGCGCCCTACCCCACGTACGACAAAGGGTAAGATTAGGCCCGCTCGGAGGAGACGGGGCCACATGGCCAATACTAGCGGCTTACACACCGCATCCTGACATTGGAACAATGCCACAGCCAGAATTACTCATACAACACAGGGATTTAATCAAAATCTACAGAAACCGGACACAATTTGTCATGAGGACTTTAACAATCCAACCTGCACCAGGTGCAGCAAATAGTACTCCAGCTCAGGGTACAGGAAATAAGATTACTCCTCAAACATTACACGCGGTAATGGGCAAAATGCCCGCAAAACGCGAACAAATACCATTCTGGATAGCTCAGAAAATAACTCCGCTTGAGGCAGTATTCCCGAATACTACCACCTATGATAAACACAGAATTCTAACAATCTGCTTACCCATGGGGATCACACCACAAGTAGAGGATTGCACCTCTTGGGGGTCAGTCTTTGCTGCCATATATACCAGAACACATGGTATCCCGTCATTAGCAGTAGTACCTGACTTATTGAGACAGATATAAAATGAGTATGGAGCAGAACCTGCCCTTAACTTAGGGATGAAGTTCAAAATAACTTCAATCAGGTATCAGCCATAATACTAGCTAACATTAAAGGGGAAGCAGCTTCAGTGGCGATCAGTCAACGCCTAAGGGAGTTCAGTCCAGTGGATCAACAACACGAACTACCCAAAATAATTGAAACTGCATATGCAGAACTAGGCAGAGACAGTCTAGGTGGGAAAGCATTAAAACCACAACTAGTGGGCAGTTCTGAAAAGGACACTACAAAGCAGACACCTACTTCTTCTAAAAAGAAGTGGGAAAATAAAAAACAACTAAAGTCTAAAAGACAGCAGATCTCAATCCAGAGGTAGGTCTCCTCAACAGGAGCCCTCTGAAAGGAGGTATAACCTCAGGAATAGGGATAATATTAAAACCTGACGGGTATCAGGATACTGATACTCGTTCCTTTCAGGGTTCATCAAAAAACTCCGAGAGGGAAGGACGGTCAGAGGAGCGTACAAAGTCCAGAGACACGCAACGCGCTGCGGACTACGCACCTAAAAAAGAAGATAAACAGAAACCTCAGTTCAAAAAGAAGAAGGTAGCAGGTCTCAAGATCAGACATGCCCAGAATTCTGAGGACACAGCTTCTGAATGGGGAATGGGCTCTGACGATGCTAGACAGCGCGGCAGAAGTAACGATAGCTCGCCAGAACCTGAAGGAATTTCTGGTGACAGCGGAGTTGAGTGAGTATATCAAGGATGAAACACCTGATACTCTGGTAAGTGTCCCACATAAGTTACATGAGAACACTCCGGATGGAGGGGGACAAAGCCAGAAAAATTAAAGGTCTCTTTTGGAAAAATCTGTCATCTGGTTATGACATTCTATTAGCAGAACAAGACTGGCCACCAGCATTCGTCATGGAGTGCCCTAGGGGAGAAACGATAATTTTTCCAGCCTTTTCCGACCTCATTCCCATACATTTAAAACATGCATATGCACAGGAGTGGGCGGTTGCCCTAGCTCCAGCATTGTACAAAAATCATGTTGGTTGGGATGAGGATTCAACCCACCACGTGATCCCGTTAAGTTTCCTCAAAGGCAATATCCAATAAAGCAGGAAGCTAAAAAAACAAGTCGGGGAGATCCTAGATCAACTTGAATACCAGGGGGTGATAGAAAATTGCACTTCACCTTTGAACAATCCTTTGTTCCCCATAGCCAAACCTGACAACATATATCGTCTAGTCTTAGATTACAGACATTTAAACACTTGCACAAAGACATTTGCAGTTCAAAATGCACACAGTGCCGCATTAATGAATAACATTGTGCGCAAAAAATACAAAAGAACACTTGATATCTCAAATGGATTTTTCTGCCAAAATATAGCGCTTGAAAGCGGATATCTGACCGCATTCAGTGCGTTAGGGTCCCAGCGACAATTTTGTCGACTAGCCCAAGGGTATAAAAATAGCCCCGGGTTATTTTCAGCAAGAGTAACAGAGTTACTCCAAAATTTGGATGAAGAAGCATTGTCCTATGCGGATGATATTTATCTGACGGACGATGACTTGCCGAGGCACTTGACCACGGTGAGCACCATTATTATGGGATTCGCCTCTGAGGGTTATAAGTTTAATTTTAAAAAAATAAAAAATTGCCCACCTCAGTGTCCTATTTTTAGGATACGAGCTGTCAAGTGAAGGAAAAAGCCTAGCAGCAAACTTTTTAGAAAAATGTGCGCTGCTTCAACCTCCAAAATCTTTAAAGAATTTACAATCAATTCTGGGATTCCTAAATTTTGGTCGAACATACATTTTGGATTACGCAGAAAGAGTAAAACCTTTCTACGACTTAATCAAACCTGATTTTTCAATCCGTCAATGGACACAGGACCGTACAAATATCCTACGTTCCCTACAGGAAGACATGATTGCTTCTAAACATTTACAGACACACGTAAACGTACGCAACTTAGTGATCCGAGTAATAGCGGGTCAATGCGGGTACACTTATTTAACTTTCAATGAAGGCGAAACGGTACCAATCGCATACAAATCACACCTGTACACAAACGCAGAGATGCGTTTCACTTCAACAGAAAAAATCCTGACAGCAGTGCAGACCGCTGTAGCAAGAGAACGAGCTCTGGCTCAGGGAAAGCGCATAATAGTCGTAACTCCAGTACCAGCCTTAGTGGCTGTTACAAAGGCTAGCATTCTAAATGCGAAAGCCTTACATCCCAGATGGATACAATGGGCTAATTCTCTTACTGCAACGGATGTTGAATACAGATTTGATCCAAGTTTAAAAACACAAGCATTTCTGCAATACGAACAAGAATATCCTCTACCAAATGAGATTTTGCCTCTAGATCAGTATTGAATATATTATTTACACTGACTGATCTGCTCAACCGGCCATAGGGAGTAAGCAAGCTTACAGCCCGGCGTGTGCAATCGTTAAAGGTCGCATGCGCGATGGAAAGTTCCATCCAAGTTGCACTAAAACTCAATCTCTAGGAGACTGCACGGCTCACTTAGGAGAGTTAAAAGCACTGATACTGGAACTTGTAAACACGGAACACGAATTCCCCACAATAATTGTGTGTGATTCCTTTTACTGTGTACAGTCGTACAATGAATATTTACATCATTGGGAACAAAACGGGTTCAAAGATGCGAAAGGTGGCACAATTAAGCATAAAATGCTATGGGAACAGGTAGTGGAGTTGAGAAACGAACTACCAAGGGCTCACGTGATGCATACACTGAGTCGTCAGCGTGACGACGTTCACGTTGAAGGGAATTCATTGGCTGATGAAGCCGCAAAGGGGGCTGTACGCACAGCGTCCGTAGCTGCAGTTACTCGTTCAAAAACGAAAATAGACGGCGAGATTATGGTAGCTGTCAATGCATCACGCAAAGGCAGCACAGCAGTACCAAAGAAATTCCCACTCAAGTACTCCTACAAGTTAGATGCACAAAACATTCCATATGCTCAGATTCCTGGAGTGGGGGATAGAGTAATACCAAGTATGGATCGTAGGCAAGGCTTAATTTTAGCATCGCACGAGGGTTTGGGTTCTGCGCATACAGGCGTCACAGCGACTATTTCTTTACTGAAACAGTGCTACTGGTGGCCAGGGTTAACAAAGCAGACCAAAGACTATGTCTTAAAGTGCGACTTCTGTCAGCAGATAAAGGGCTCCACCGTAACACGCCCGGCGCAGACACCATTGCTGAAATCAGACAAACATCTTGCATGTGTTTATTTGAACCACTGCGGACCCCTACAATCTGATGGGGCCAAGAAATATATCATGGTTGCAGTGTATTCCTGCTCTAGATTCCTATGGGTTTGGCCTCAGCGCTGTGCTGACGCTCTAAATGTTATAAGAGATTTGCGAGTCTTTATCGGCACATACGCAGTTGGCACGTTACATTCTGACCGTGGCCTTGCGTTTAGCTCTCGGGCTTACAAAGAGGCCATGGAAGGAATGGGCGTAGCATTGCGGTACTCCTCTCCGTACCATCCTGAGGGAAATTCTGTTGTGGAGAGGAAAAACCGGGACTTAAAGCAATCTGTAACAGCTAGGGTATTAGGCAAAGGCGGTAGATGGGTCGATCACCTTTATTGGGTCCAACGAGCAATAAATAATCAGCCAAGAAGCTCTCTAGGGGGTGTCACTCCTTACGAGGTCCTATTTGGGACAAGAATGTGGGTACCTGATCTTGATTGTGGCGGCACAGTGGCGGATGAAAAACCATTTGATATGCATGATCGATTGGCTGTTTTACAGGATCTAAATGAATCCAGGACACAACAAAGCAACGTCCACTTAAAACAGACCGCCACTGAGGAAGTCAAGGCAGTAACGGCAAGACCTGCCTGGATCCCAAAAGTCGGGGATCTGGTCAGAGAGAAGATTGCTGATAAAGAATTTGGGCCATCCTACAGAAAGCCTGTACCGGTCCTTGCAATCCAAGGCACAAAAACTGTACTCCTGCCGCCTCTTGCCGGGAAAAAGGAGAAAAGATTTGTCTCAATTGACTTAATCAAACCACATTATGTGGCCGATACTAAACAGTAGGCCACGTGGACTCCACAGTAGCAGACGCCCTCCTCTTGCTACAATCCAAGAAGTCCGGACAGAAAGACTCACGTTTGAAGAGCCACCTGTACGGAATGAAGGACTAAGCAACAATGCTATGGAACTCATTCCACTTCAACAAGAAATTCATCCTCAAAATGAAAATCAACTTAACACCCAAGTTGCAATCAGACCGACTACAGACATCTACGTCAACATGCCTCGTCAAGAGCAAAATCCGATTTCAACAAATCCCGATGCAATTCCAACAATTGATCGAACTGCTTCTGGCAATTTCATGAACTTTGATACGTTTTCATTGGATCCAAGCGAGCCGGAAACAAAGCCAGCCAAAAAATCACACAAACAGAAACTCATTGACTTTTTGAACTTTTTTAGAAAGACTTACCTGGTGTCACCTTGGATAGAACTATGGTATATCACTGGGATTCTATTTTTTCTTTTCTGGCTAGGTTTAATTATAACTTTTAGTATGCTTATTAATGGACGATATATCCAGCAGAGCTCTACAGCCCAAAGAGTCCATTTGATTTTAAAACCACACCAGTCTTCACATCGTGAACCTAGAGACTTGTCTTCAGTGAGCATCACAGCAGTCCCTTTACCGGACGGTATAGTATGGGACAAGATTGATTTCGATATATTCGGTCCGACTGAACTTTTAAAGCTTAAACATGTATTTAAAATTTCTTTAAGTGATATCATTACCTCCAGTACATATTCTGATGATTGGGACACTGAAACTGTAAATGCTATGATGTCTGATTTAGAAAAAACTGCCGCATTTCCGAACAATGAAATGTTAGAAGGTACTTCAGACTATGATACATTGTACTGTTACCAACATTATGGTCATCATTTCTTGCACACATCTATAACACCTAGAGATGTATTTGAATACCATCAGTGGGAACACTGCCCAACACCTCCAAAAGGTAGTTCGCAAACCTTTGCACAGAAATTCACATACTTTTCAGGGTTTAATACATCTGACCCGAAGTCATTTTGTTACAAAGTGGCAAAAACATCAGCACAGAAAATTATGTTGACTGACACCAAACAGATTTACTCTGCTTCCTTTTTGGCCCAGTTGTCTACACCGGGTTTCGACCTATGGAAGGACACTATAGATTTAAAATCAATCTGGGGTTCCAGGGACTGGCAAGTCCAGGGAACAGAAGCGCTATTTAGAGCATGCCTCATTCCACAGCAGATTATATTTCTGAATGAAACTGTGCAACAGACATCTTGTCTTGGACTAGCCAAGAACAAGGAAATGAACACACTGGGGTTTCCAGCACCATCACAGATGGGTGGGGGGCAGAATTCAACTACACAAGGGGTAGGATTAGATGACATTCTCCAGTACAACAGATCAGATCCTGATTGGACTAAATTTCTGATTTGGCCCATTGACACAAACACCTGTCAACAGAGATTTATGAATACAACCGAAGGGTTTAGTATCCATAGGCCAGATACACGCTATGTACAGAGACAACACCCAGGGGTAGTGACATCCTATAGTGTTGGGAAGTTGTGCCTTGATTGGCTAGAGACCTCAACACTCAGAAGTGAAACATCACTTGACCTTATTCACACCTGATGTAGACCTTAGGGATTTTTTATTAGGCTCTAGGAAAACACGTCAAACGTTTCATATATGCCGGCATTTATGCCTATTATAATGAAGACTGGAAAATATCCCAACAAGAGAATGCAGAAAGAATACGGGAAATAGACCTTATTAACCTAGAGAAGGCATTAGCTGTAGTGGATAATGGGTTAACAACTTTGACCTCCAGGATTTACTCCTTAGGCAACATTTTGTCTTCGGCAATCGACATATTAGAACAAGATCTGGCCTTGTTACAACACGGGCAATCTCAGCTACGTTCTATTATGATGCTAAGCTGGACGCTACAATCTTTGCGTGCAGGCTATGTGCCCTGGCGTTTTATAAACACCACGTCTCTGTTTTCAGAATACAGTCTAACTGATAAACAGACAGAAATGGCACAAAGGGGAGCCAAATATACAATGCTGCGTATTGAGAAACTGGAAAGGTTACCATTTACTGTAGCCGAATTACCATCAACTGAATGGCTAATTCATGGCCAAATCACTCTGCCGGTCACTACGTTTCAGTTTCAATATTGCCTTGAGCAAAGGCAGGCAGGCAAATATGAAAAAATGGGTAAGGGATACATTAAGAAATCTTGGGAGTTACCATATAGATATTGATGCCGGGATGGGGATCGAGAAGTATTTCTGAGCGGTGCAAACTGCAAGAACGCTTTAAGCGGTTCTCTCATGTCAGGATATTTCTCTACACGGAGCCTGTAGCGGTTCAGTAGCAAACCTATCATGTCGCATGACTGGAACCCCAGCTGCCGTGATCATGCCGGTTTTCGAGCTGCTCTCGAATGGGAGTTACTTGATGCTAAATGATCAAGGTTGCTGTGGGATGCTTCCGGGCGTCGCCTATCTAGTCACTGTTAACTCCAGGGTTACTTGCTGTATGCAAGTATTGTTTCCACCACTGAACACAGTCAGGGAGGCGCCGCTATGGCCTTCACTGAATGTTTCTTTCATACAATTTGATACTCTGAGCAGACTGCAAACCATGCTTTTACAGCAACCCGTGCCCTTAACCTCCGCTCGAGAAACCTATGAACTTCAAGTTGCAAGGACCTCGAGTGAGATACAGGCGCTCATACGTACAAACTGCCCCATTCATTTCGCAGAAATGGTGGGTCTTATCTTCAATATGTCTGATACGAGCGGTGTTGTACACCTATTTAAGACCATAGGGTCAGGACTGTTAAGCACCTTTCAGACAGTCCTCGGAGTAATCCCACATTTTATACACTCCGTATTGGGAAGCGTATTTGGAGGACTCCCGCTTATCCTATTGCTGATTGCAGGGGTTCTATTTATAATACTACTGCTACGCAATGGACGGCCCAATTCCCGAGGGAATGGCAAACATGCTCCTGAAGCGGAAATACCGTGAACGCATGGTACAACTTCTGGGCATTTCTTGCCTGCGAGAACTCAATGCCTCCTGGTTTCTATCCTTTCGACCAGTCTGGGTAGACTGCATCTTACCTGTTCTTCGATGCCTGCTTTGCGGAGAAGAATGCACGGTGGATCTTTGTCTAACATTTCCATCAGATGCGCCTCCGGACACGGATGCAATGCTGGACCCCATAAAGGCCCACGCTCTGCGTTGTCCCCAGCGGCTTCCGATTCTGATGAACGCATTCTTTGAGAATCCACAGGTGCCGTTTGCTCCTGCTGGGTTAGGTGACTCCTCCTCAGGCACCCAGGTAACAACCGCCGCACAAGCTGCCGCAGCACCGACTGTTGGCAGTGCTACATACCATCTATGTGCGATTGACGTTCTCTGTGAGGCGTTGGATTTGTCGTCTGCAGCAGCTCACACTGATAATGTTGTGCTTCCCAGCCAGGACACCTAATCTCAAATTGGCTCATCGCGTCCTGGGAAAGAATTCGGATTCTCCACTCGGATTATGGTCAAAGCCGCATATGCCCTATTACGGTCATAACTGTACATGTCCTATTATAGTCATGATTCCTTATATAGGCATGATCTTTCACCTACATTGGTCCTCGCTAGTACACAACGAGCTCTGAGGGCTGAACGTTATCTAGCCTGTGGTTTTGAATACAGCAGGGTTTTCCCCAAACACAGGCCCACACTGTACTCCTCAATTATGCATGACTCTCTAGGAATACACAGCCTGCATAATATGTATGTACAAAGTTCACCCCTGACGTCTTCCTCAAGTCTAACAAGGGCCAATACAAACCATACGAAGCAACTAGAGTCTTCAGGGTATAAATACACCACATCTTACCCCGGTAAGACAGAGGGAACCGAGACTTCCATGCTGACACACTGACCAGAGACGCTGAGGCTCCTGCATGCAGTCGCTCTAGCTGACAGCGGTCTAACACAGCCCTTGCGGGGTGTCCAACTCGAGACCAGGACGGGGTCCCACACTCTCTCTATTGTGGTATGGGGGTTCGACTAAATCCTAGAAGGATTCTTGGCTCTTAGGCTGTTAGACCTACACATATGCTAGGTACACTCTGGTACATCTAGTTAGGCAAATCCGGCTAACATACGCGGTGGGGGTGCACAGAGCCAGTCAGTCACCAAGCCCACAGTTTGTTATCCAAACGCGCAGGTCCTGCATGGGTACTATAGGAACTACACGATCATAATAGTCTAGGATTCAATATGCATAGCCGACAGTTATCCATATTCACATCCTATACCAGTAACGATGAGCGACCCCTTATCTCTTCCCACCAAATAAAGAATAGCGTAAGCTTAACAACAAAACTCAAAATAAACAAAAGGTTACTACCCAGCTAAGCCTGATGTATCAGTGATTAACTACCTTGAAGATATTCCTATCAGCAGAGGGGAGAAGACTAATGGGGTCATAAGATGCACTGTACAAAAGGATGATGCACATAGTCTCCAGGAGCACCATGGCCAATCAGTTTCCATATCCAAGTGCCCGGCAGTGGGCTGTCCAGATGGCCACCAGTTCGGACAATCTAAAAATGATATATGCAAGGGATATTCCCAACTTGCGCTTGCGACATCCAAGGGTTGTAAAACCAAGAAGCCAGTGACCACCTCTATCCACAGACCTGCAATAGCCTTTCGACGTACCCCTCTGTATTCCTCGGTGCTCAGCACCACACCCTCAGCCGTGGCCCACTTCTCCACCTCTGTCCACCACTGACTGTTGGGGCAGCCCTGCAGAGATTTCCAGTGACAGGCAATGTCTCTGCGGGCTGTCCTCCATGCTAGATCAGCAAGCATTTGCAATGCAATGGGTCTGGCGTTTGCGAGAGTTTGAGCTATTGGCATTGTAAATGACAAGGCTTTTTATTTATGCCTTTTGAAAACCTGCAAGCAGTGCGTAAACACCCACTTTCTACTTCTAGTCCTTGCTACGAGAAGGAAGGCTGGCAGTAAAAGAGGAGCAGTTACTGCCAGCCTTACTTCTCGTAAGCATGGACTATAAGTACAAAGTGTGTTTACGCATCGCTTGCAGGTTTCAAAAACACATAAGTACACATAAATAAAAGGCATTGCCATTTAAAATGCCAATAGCTCAAACTCTAGCAAATGGGAGATCTATTACATTGCAAATGCTTGTTGAGCCATAGTAAGGCAGGGACTGTGACGCCAGGCCATGCCTTTCAAAAGCCGGAGGCAGGAGGAGGCAGCTGCAGCCAAACCAGAACTTGGTCTTTGAATGCACAGCAAACGTGGCAAGATAAGAGCAAGATTTATATACTTATTTACAACAGAGCTCTGTAAACCACAAGCACTGGTCTCCAGTGCTTGAACTTTAAGAAAGAAATAGTGCTCACAAGCTCTGAGTAACAACACATGTAACAGGGGCAGTCCTTGAAAATGGGTGGAGCTTTTAAAGCCCATATCCTGAATACAGCATGTCTCGCAGAGACTGCGCAAGTGCTACCTAGGCGAGACCTAAAAATCTATTACCAACTTTTTTCTTGGGTTTCCGGGTGTATAGGCCAAGGAGGCAGATTTCTGCCGTGTGGAGCTGGCGATGGCCCTACATACATTCCTGGTCCGCTGTGACTTGAAACCAGAAGCGGTTTCTTATTGGGCAACTCCATACCATATGGAGAAAGTCTGCGCCATTCAAGGGCACATTTGGGGCAGCTCAAGTCAGTAGTGTGGAACATGATATTTAGACTATGTGGTGTGAGATCTGAACAGTGTAGGCAGTTGAATTGGGTGTACTTGAATCTCATGTTAGTTTGCTTTAAAGTCTGACCCCATTCCTTCCCTTTGAAGGATCTACCAATATAGTACTCTCACATGACCTGAAAAGCTGGCAGGTCGTCTACCTTCATGGCTAGCGCATTTTCGTATACTCTGGAAACCAGGTGCCTTCTCCTGCCGAAGGTAAGTAAGGTCGGCAGGAAATCGTGCACTGGAGGCTCTGGCACTATAGCACCCAGGAGATGTCGAATGGCTCCAGTCAACGCTGCATGAGTCAAGAACTGAGAGCCAGGCAAGTTATTTTCTGCCATCAGCTCCTCCAGCATACAAAACGAACCCTCTGAGTAACAGTAACCCTCCGAGTAACAATCACCTAATGTCACTAATCCCGCCTTCGTCCATGGCCCCTGCCAACTGGCAGTAAAGTAGCCCCCTCCAATGGTTGGCAGGCCCACCAACGGTGCAGCAGGGGCATAGAGAGCGGCAGTCCCCACACAGCGGTGCGCCACCCTCCAACACCGAAGCTCGATATGGAGCAACCTTGGTCTACACAGTAGATTGAGCTTATCTCCCAGTAACATAGCCGATAACTCTCCCACCCTACTCAGAGCCCCGAACTCACCCACCTCTGCTCAATTTAGCACCGTCAGCCTTCGGGCGATCCACTGCAGCTATGGAGTAATATAATACAGTTGTCTGTATAAGTCTGGGCGTCCCAGACTATAAATGCCCAGGCCGCCTGCGGTTGCGTGTCTCTGAAGTATACACAGCGACACCCTAGTTTTCTGCCCATCCCAGCTCATCTCTAAGCAAGACATTGAGAGTGCGAAACCGCATTCCCGGTACGCAAATTGGGAGGGTCACGAATTAGTGAAGGATTCTGGGCGAGATCATAATTTTAGTCGGCACTATTCACGCCATGACAGGAAGCTACAGTAACCGCCAGTAGACAACGCGTCCCTTGAGGCCACTCTTTACGACCAAGATTTCCCTCTCAGATATCTGTGTCAGTGTGGTATACTCTAATCCCCAAGTACTTGAGAACTCTAGGCTCCCATTGTAAACCAAGAGTTCTCACGGGCTCCGGAGGGCATGTGCGTTGTGGGGAAAACTGGAAGATGCAGGATTTCTGCCAATTTGTACTGAGGCCAGAAACCAGTTCAAAGTCGTTTAGCAGCGCTACGCTCCACCGAATACCCATTCTGGGATTGCTCAGGAAGATCAATATGTCATCTGCATACAATGAGCAGATATGTTCCCCATCGTGCAAAGGGGTACCCCATCCCATCCTTCAAGTCGCAGAAACCAGGCAAAATGTTCGATAGCTAGCGTGAAGCGCAAGGGGGGGAAATCCCTGCCTTGTGCCCTGACAGATCTCAAAAGGGTCAGAGATGCACATATCTGTGTGCACCTGCGTACTGGCATAGAGCAGTGCAACCCATTTGTTCCAACCCACACACCTCCACCAGGGACATCCGGTATATGACCGTCCACAGATGATCCCACCTTAGGGTATCAAAGGACTTACGAATGTCTGTGGAGAGGACCAGGGCTTCAGGGAATTGAGCCCAATCTGTCTTGTCCAGCATGTGATATGTGCATCTAATGTTGTGGACAAGTTACGTTTGGGGATGAAAGCATTTTGCTCCTCATGCACCACCGCAGAAAGGTGGGGTTGTAACCGGTTTGCCAGAAGTGTACTGAGAATTTTATAATTTAAGTTCAACATAGAGAGTGAGTGATACGCCGTTGCATCAATGGTATCGCTAAGTGCCTCTGGGTTGGAAACAATCAGTGCCTCGCTCGTCGTACCGTGGAGGTGTTCGCACTCCAGCACATTGGCATACATTGCAGCCAGTCTTGGAACCAGGTGTGCGGCATAGGTCTGGTACAGTTCAACTTGGAGGTCATCCGTCTGGGTGTATTACCTTGCAACAGGCTTTTGATGGCCTCACTAATAGCCAGCTATGACATGGGACGCCTAGCCTCTCGCTTGCCTTCCGGCAGCTATCGCAGCTGCACCCTGTCTAAGCAGGCATGCAGCGTTTCATCTGCCACAGGGTCGTTTGCTCTGTATAACCCCTAATAATGCCTTGTTCTCTTGTTGGCCAGCAACTTGGGTCATCGGGTTTCCTCTGTCTTCTAGGTGAGTCAGCCATGCCAACAATGTGCCCGCACGCCCACCCTGTACATGCAAGGCTGCTATATGTTCCCACCAGTGCAAGGAATGAAGCTTCCCCGACGCCACAGCATGATTCTCCCGCTCCTCCCGTAGGGACAGATTGATCTCAGGGCGGTACGTGGCTTCAGTTTCCACACCGCAGATTTCGCCCTCCAAAGCAGTCAAATCTGTATGGATCATTTGACTGAGGCACTGCCCCCTTATCAGAGCTTTGAGGGTGTCCCATTCATTGTTTGTATGGGAACCAGTATAAGCATTTGTGGCGAAGTAGTCTGCACTCCGGTCTCCGTGAGGGCCCCTAAAGGTGGGCTCACATAGATAACTGGGGAGAGCCTTCAGGTGGAAATGAGTGATGCACGCACTCCTCAGCAGAGCTCAGGTAAAACAGAGTTATGGTCCTTAGTGCGCGTAACACGGGCGACCAGCCCCACTGAGCCCAGTATTTTGTCCTAGTGAACGTACAAGTCATATACTGGAGAATAGGAGAATTCCCTACTTCTCCGATTTAGTTTGTGCAATGTATCCCAGAGGATCCAGAGCCCTATCCAGTTTCTATAGGCCGGGGCCACTCTCGCCACGGGTGAGTCAGCTGTTGGAGGAACAGAGCGGTCAAGTTCACCATCCCAGCGCAGTTGTAATCTCCTTCCAGCAACAATGGGGTGTCTGGATCTAGTGCGAGGACAGTGCAGATCAGAATTGCAGCTGGCCCACATTCGGGGCATAGATGCAGCCCATTCGTATGTGAAGGTCATTGTTTCCTCACTAAAAAACCTGCCAGCCCTCGTCATCAATATGAGTCTTTGTGATTTCTGTGGGGACTCCTGGTCCTAACCCAGATCATTACCCCTCTAGAAAAAGCAGAGTAGCCCATTGCATAGGTACGTCCATTCCAATCTCTTTGCAGCTGGGGTACCTCCAGGCCATTCAGATGTGTCTCCTAGAGGAGGGCTGTGTCCACCCCTCTACTCTTTAGGAAAGACAGGATTTTGTATCTCTTCTGTACAGACCCCATTCCGCAAGCATTCCAATTGAGGAAGGCAAATTGTGTTCTCCTCTCCATCGCAGCGTTAATCTCAGCCCCCCCTCAGCACCTCTTTCTCCCCTCCCCCCCTCCCCCCACCCCCTTGCTCAGCCCCCTTTTCCCCCGACTCAGAGAGCACATAACCAGGCAGAAAAACTCATGGACTCGGTAGATGATCAATAACCCACCACCCCCACCCCAGGCCATAGTAGCAACGGCTCTCTGCCTGAAACAAGGAATGAAGCATAGCTGTAGAAGCTGAACCCCCAATACCATTGTGTTGTATGAGGGTTTTCTCATGAGGAGTGGCTGCCGCACCAACCACTGTAAAGGCCTTTCCACCTCCAATTCCCCTGTAACAAAATTATAGAGGATCAAGTTGCTGGAGCTGGGCCACCCTAGTAAAAGAAGCTAAGATGCACAGACAGGCCCAAAGCCAGCCGGGCGATGACAACTTTCAAGCATAGTGTCCCACAACAAGAGCCTTAACCTCCAGCCGACAAAAATAAGAGGAGATATGGGGGGCTGTAAAAAGTCCAAAGTTAGAGGCCATCTGCCAACCTGGGAGTTATAGAAGGTCCAGACTCAAGTTTCTCAGGAAGAGCATCCAAGTCCAGGCTCTTGGAGGGACAGGTGGATTGATGTGGCTCAGGAGAGCTCTCCAGCTACATCCTCAAAAGGGATGCCGCATCAAGAGCTGCCACTCTCTCCATCTCCATTTGTAGATCTGTTGGGACCTTCTCACCATCCTCGGTGGCGGTTTTTCAGCTTAAGTGGTTAGGGGCTCCGTCTTCCATCAAGGCTGCCGTTATAGACCTCCAACCAGTCCCACGAAGCAGGTGGGCCATCAAGGAAAGTAGCCTGTCCATCAACTATAACTTTGAGGCATGCAGGGTACAAGAGCATATAGCGTACACCCGCTTCTCTTAGTTCTTTTTTTTAACAGCAAAGAAGGCGGCCCTCCACTGCTGAATGGCCATTGTGTAATCTGTAAAAATGGCCACTGAGGCATTACCGATGTGGAATTGTTGGACTTCCTGGGCTTTTTGTAAGACCAGGTCCCATTCCTGAAATTCAGCAGGTGGGTGACCACAGGGCGTAATGGTGACCCAGGAGGGGGTGGCCTCGCAGGAATGGGCCCACTGAGGTGGGCCCTCTCTAGGGCGAAAGATGGTGGGAGACCCTGGGGAAAAACCTTTGGTCAGGTAGGCCATCATGTCCATCCCCTCTACCCTTTAAGGTATCCCAACGATTCTAACATTGTTCCAACGGCTCCATCCTCGCCAGCCTCCGCCCGCCGGTCAAGCAGGTCTACTTGGTGGAGCACTTTGACTACTTTGTCCTGCCACCCCCGGACAGTATGCCCCACCTCTTCGAGGGCATCCATGTTGCATTTCACCCTATCTGAAAACTTGCGATGGTCGTCTCAGAGTATCCACGGTCCAGGGATGCCTTGTCTATCTTCCTGTTTTGGACTTCGCGTGAGGCATTCACAGCATTCAGTATCAGGTCCAACTTATCCAGGTGGTAAGGGGGGGTAATGCGCCTCCGTGTACTGCAATTCTCCTGTCAGCGAGTCCCTAGTTGATTTGGTGTGGCCCATGACGCCCACGGGGCCTGGGTCGGTGTCTGCTCACCGTGATCTGCAGTGCAATGGTCTGCAGTAAGGTTCGAACAAGGGCTCAGAGAGGAGGAGGAGGCGGTGCCGCCCCTGTGGGCTTACAGAACCAGTCACCACCTCTGATCAGAAGGAGGTCCCCCTACACAGAGCCAGTCTCAGATTAGGTTAGTTCTTCTAGTTCCAGCGTGGCCCTGCGTTTGCAGCACACCAGTCAGTCACCTGAGATGCCCTCTCTCACACAATGTTTCCCAGCCAGCACGAAGTGGGGGGAATGTAAGCTCACCCTCCACACTCTTGCAAGGAGGCCCCCACATTTGTGTCGCCAATGTTCCTTGCTGTGCAGTGCATAGGTCTCCAGACAGTGCAGCTTCTGTTCATATCACTGAGGCTCCCCAACAGCACCATTGCTCTATCCGTAGGCTCCCCCCCCATAGTCCCAGGTCTGACTGGGCCTTGAAGACATCACGCAGGGTCACCTCATAGATTTCAAGCCCCCAGGTCAGCAGCGTCTCACCTCCTCTGTAGTGAGGCCCTCCATGGAGATCGCACCTCTCACAACAAGGCTAGTGTTGCCTCCCACAGGCGCCTCACTCCCCCCTTGGCCAGGCTCACAGCGCCCACAGTGTCAGCGGTACAGAGCAGCGCTGGGTCCAGGCACCTTGCAGTGAGGGAAAACAGTCGCATGTGCAAAAGTCACCTTCCTTAAGCGCTTCTCTCCCCCGGGGCCAGGCTCACAGCACTCGTAGTGCTGGCAAGGCAGTGCAGGTCCAGACAGCTGGCAGTGAGGAAGAGCGTCCGGGGCCATCCACAGTGCGGCAGGTAGTGGTCTCGTCTAGGCCTCGATTAATCATAAAAATGTTACTAGACCTTCAAGTCTAGTAACTTGATTAATCTACTCGACCTAACTGTAACGTACTTGACCCATAAACTGGTCTCATTATGTCGTCCTAAGCATCATTTTATTTTGCAGACCCACCTTTTACTTCATTGTCACTTACGAGAGCTGCTTCCAAAATGTGAGTTCATCATTTCTACTGTACAGAAAACCTATTTGGTTTGATTTCATAGACTAAACGTGTGCTCCATGCATCAGAAGAATCCAGGGGTAGGAATGTTTCTCAGTTCATCTTTACAAATTCACTTTTAATAAATATATTACTAAAGCATGATGTGGTAGATCACTGACATTTACAAACAGCTAATTTTCTGTTGGAATAGCCGCAAATGTTGCCACGAACATGCAGTTTTACCTATAAAACTATATAGTGTATAAACAATAATCTGTGGATATTGGGTTGCAACAAACATATTTATCATTTGCACAGTCCCAAGTAAAGTGTTTTGATTTTTTTCATCCTATTGAAATATTTTTTTCATCGCACAGAATTACAAAACAAGGGCTTTCATAACTACTGAAATTAATTTTGAATGTTTGTATTTTTTCACTTTTTTGCTATTCAAATGTGTTAGAATAAAACATAACATTCTACAGCCTTTCATTTCACACTTTTTGTGCAGCGCGTGGTCAGACAGTTCACTTTACAAAATCCTCGAACTTTGAGGTCAGAGAAAGAAAAGTAATTGTAAATGTAAACTGACTTTTGACCTCTGTCTCTGAACACAGAATAAATGTGACACGATAAAAACAAGATTTAAAGGCATCTTTAATGCTCCTTCACTTTGTCAGTGAACAGAACACCTGTTGTTTGTCAGCTCCCCAGAGGGGGCGAGAAGGCCCTTAATATAGTTCCCCCTGATAAAATCTTGACTCGCCATAGCAAATGGGCGAGTCGATTTGTCATGGCCTGCTGTCGCTTGGGGCCGCAGTGCGGGTCAGAGCTTGCCGTACTTCTTCAAGCGTTCCTTCTTTCTCCCTGGAACTAGGCCCACTTCCTCAAATGCACAGGGCAGCTCCAGGCTCCAGTGGGTCACGGGAGTCTGAGGCGCCCATCTAAGCATGCAGCAAGTTACCCCCCAGGATTTCATCATTTAAAGGACTCTGTAGTGAGATTTGCCCCTAAAGAGGTGTGCTGTGCCACGAAGATGAGAGATTAGAATGTTTAATTTCAGCACATAGTTTGTGATAACTGAATTAGGGTGGAGAAGTCTGTATGAAATGACATAAATACTTTGAGCACACTACTTGTTCAAAACAGAGAATATGGTAGATCCATGGTGCAGGTTTACTGTGGCAGGATCATGATTTATTGTTGGGTGGATTACCTTAAATTACTATCAACCACTGGAGCTACAGGTAAGAATGAAATGGTGAGTGAAATACATGAAGTGACACAAGTACTGTGTGAGGAACTACTGAAACGTTGCAGTTTATTTGCTGCAGGTTGGGAAACGTGGGTTGACTGAGTATTTTCATTTGGGAAGGGCTTTTCCGCCTTTACTCATAGTATTATTAGGAGAAGAGTTTGAATGAGTCCACCTGTGTTGGAGTTTGTGTCTTTTTTTTGTGAGGGGGAGGGCACCTCACACAGCAGTTCTGCTGCATTTAAGAATGTGAGAATTTATGAATAGCCAGGAGGCCATACAAGGTTCACCTTTTTCAGAAAGAGGGGTACAACCCTACTTAGCACTAAACATTGTAACAGAACAGTGTCCTCCACTTCTCACTGCCTCTTCAAGCGTTTCATTTGGCCTAGTCCCATCCATGGCCTTCAGCTTAGCTATCATGGCATCCCACAATGTGATGCCCACCTGCACTCTGCATATTGTGTAAACATCACTCTTAGCTTCCACCTATTTTAACAACTCGTGAGACTATACACTGAGTAAGAGGCCTGCACTGACTTACACGTCACTGCGATCTGTCGCTTGGCTAGCGAACATGCCAAGTCAACGAACCTGCCTTAAAATTTGTAACTTTCATGCCTCGTATATAATCCCAAGACAGTCGTCTCAAGCGAATAGAGGTGCACAGAGTCCCAAACGGAGGGAGAGCACTGGGCCACGCCAGAGCATATGGGTCACCTCTGCTTCAGGTTGCTGACAGTGATATCAACTCTCGGAGACCCTATGATACATTTTATGCAGGCACAAGGCCGTGAAATGCGCTCTGTGTAGTATTTGAAATTGAATCAATTTAAAGCAAGTATTGCAAGACACTCTGACTGGGTATTCTAAAATGTGTCCCTTTTCACCAGAGGTCTTCTCTGCCCCTTTAGATCTGGAGAGTACCCTGAAGTTGCTGCCGTAGGAAATAGGCATCTTTTCCAACAGTAGATGGTTACTACCAATAACATTGATCGACCACACTTCCTGTCCCAGTCCAGCAGAGCATCATGATTCACTGCCGTACTGTCTTGTCTTACCCGGATTTTCTCTAACTCAGGCACACTGGCATCACTTGGCCATCCCGCAACCCACTGTAACTGGGCTGCAGGATAGTACAATTCAAAATCTGGCACAACAATGCCTCCCTCCGGCACCGGCAGTTGAATCTTGCGCAGCGCTACTCTATTAGCCTTCTCCCTCACCATCCCCTCCCAAAATATCAAATCTAATATTAGCCTGTGCATATCCTTGAAAGTTTAGGCACCACAGTTAGGCTGCTGGCAAAATATGGAGGAATTTGGGCAAAAAAATAATTTTGGACATTGCTAATCTGCCCACCTCTGACAAAGGCAATTTATTCCAGAAATGCATCGATTCCCAGGCGGCCGTAAGCCTTTTCCCTTCCAGTGTGTCCTTGTCTGCATGATACACTACACTACACACACACACACACACACCCCACCCACCCCCCCTCACCCCCCCGTCACTGCGATCTGTCGCTTGGCTAGCGAACTTGCCAAGTCAACGAACCTGCCTTAAAATTTGTAACTTTCATGCCTCGTGTATATAATCCCAAGACAGTCGTCTCAAGCGAATAGAGGTGCACAGAGTCCCAAACGGAGGGAGAGCACTGGGCCACGCCAGAGCATATGGGTCACCTCTGCTTCAGGTTGCTGACAGTGATATCAACTCTCGGAGACCCTATGATACATTTTATGCAGGCACAAGGCCGTGAAATGCGCTCTGTGTAGTATTTGAAATTGAATCAATTTAAAGCAAGTATTGCAAGACACTCTGACTGGGTATTCTAAAATGTGTCCCTTTTCACCAGAGGTCTTCTCTGCCCCTTTAGATCTGGAGAGTACCCTGAAGTTGCTGCCGTAGGAAATAGGCATCTTTTCCAACAGTAGATGGTTACTACCAATAACATTGATCGACCACACTTCCTGTCCCAGTCCAGCAGAGCATCATGATTCACTGCCGTACTGTCTTGTCTTACCCGGATTTTCTCTAACTCAGGCACACTGGCATCACTTGGCCATCCCGCAACCCACTGTAACTGGGCTGCAGGATAGTACAATTCAAAATCTGGCACAACAATGCCTCCCTCCGGCACCGGCAGTTGAATCTTGCGCAGCGCTACTCTATTAGCCTTCTCCCTCACCATCCCCTCCCAAAATATCAAATCTAATATTAGCCTGTGCATATCCTTGAAAGTTTAGGCACCACAGTTAGGCTGCTGGCAAAATATGGAGGAATTTGGGCAAAAAAATAATTTTGGACATTGCTAATCTGCCCACCTCTGACAAAGGCAATTTATTCCAGAAATGCATCGATTCCCAGGCGGCCGTAAGCCTTTTCCCTTCCAGTGTGTCCTTGTCTGCATGATACACTACACTACACACACACACACCCCACACCCCCCCCTCTGATAAGGTCTTGCTAAGATTTTCTGTGTGGCACTTGACACCCACAACAATTCCCTCCACACCCCTGCGTCAGTGTGCATGACATAGGAACAGATCAATTCTGCTGTGTAGAGTGTGTACATGAGAATAATTTTAGTATAGTCCTGTTCCCCAGGATGCAATGTACACCAAACATCAACAAGTTACCAATTGGCCAGCTAACTAGTGAACCAGCTTGCCAGCAGGACGGCCTGGTCTCTAGCAGTGCATGCAGGGTCTATCCATGCCCACGGATATGGCACAATTAAAGTCACCACCCCAGAGTATAAAATAACCCCGCTCATCTACCAGAGTCCCAGCCATTGTAGCAAGGAAATTCATCTGCGCCATATTCAGGCCATATACATCGCCCATTCTGATTAGCCAGCCATCCAACCTACCCATCAAGAGTGTAAACCTTCCTTCAGACTCATTAATAAAGCCACCCACCAGAAAAGGTACACTGCAAATGAGGAATAAGTCATGCCATTGAACTGATCCCTCCATCTATGAAGCAATTTCCCCCGCTCAACCCTCTTCAAGTGTGTCTCCTGAAGGAAAGCCACATGGAAACCTCTCCTCTTTACCTAGGTGTGCAGTTTGTCACTTCACTGGATTACCCAGGCTTCTCATTTTCCATGTTACAAATCATATCACTCGTCCTCCGGAGTCAAAACTTGTTAACAGTCCAAAGATAACCAAACTTCCAGCTACCCCGGGCCTCCTAAGGATAACAGTAAACCAACCTCCCCTCGCAACAACCTGGGCAGATGTTTCTTCCTTGTGGAGTATACCCCAATCAATACATGCTTAATCTAACATACAAAACCACATAAAGAGCCCAATACCTACACCCCCCTCCTGTGAAAGCCCACCGCTGCCCATCAAAATGGGGTGTGCTCTACTAACAATGTCCTTAACTCCACAGTTGCTGACCGGCTTGTCAGCCGTTACACTTATTAGAAAGGGGAGGACGCGGGGGAAGCGGGCAGCAAAAAATAAAATAAAAAACGTACCTTCTCGCCGCGTCTCTCCTCCGTAGTCCTCCCTCGCTGACCTAAACACAGGAAGCACACCCAGGCTCCCAGTCAGCCAATCACAACGCTGCCTTAGCAGCGAAGGCAGCGTTGTGATTGGTCCGGCGCTCAGACTCTGACTGGAAGCCTCAGCATGTTCTCCATGCAGGCTGTGATGCAGCCTGCATGGAGAACATGCGAAGTGCACAAGACTGTTTTGGGCAGCCCAAGAGGGCTGGCCAAGCAGTCATTGCGCACTTAGGAGAGTGCTACTACTCCTCCCCTGCCGCGCCCCCTCATGCAAAGCTGCGGAAGTAGGAGAAAATAAAATGATAATAACGTGAGTTATCATTATTTTATTTTCTCCTTATTTCACTGCTAAAAATCAGTGGGGCGATGCTCCTCCTTCTTAGCAGAGGAGCCGCCCTGTACTTGAGATGGGGGGGGCACAATTGGACATGGTGGGGCACTAGGGGCAGGCAGCACCACAGGTATTCGATGGGCCATCTCAACCTCAAGGTGCAGGACATGCCCTCTTATGGCCACTGAGACCTGCTGCCAGCACTCCAAGAAGATGATCATGTAGCAACCCAGTCCATTTGGGGACTCCTATAATACTCCCATTATTGGCATACAGTCTCGCCCCCGCGTCTTCAGCTTGGCCCTCCAGCACCCACAGTTTCTGTTGCACTTCAAACATCTGCTGTTTAAGTTGTTTCCCCTCGGGCTGAAGGCACTCCAATTCACGTTCAGTGTTAATGACTTCGCAATTTTCTGTTGGTCAGTTCTCAACAGCGTGAGATCCACAGCGTCAATTTTATTTTACAGCACTTTTTATCTCGCTAATAGTAGTCAGCTTATGGTCCAGTTTGTTCTGCTCCACCGTCGTCTCAGCACACACTTTGTGAGCATTCGAGGATTCTCCCTCCGGAAGTCTCTCCGGTGCACAGTGTCAGGAGCCTAATCATTAGTAAAATCAATCCTCCACTACTCCCCAACTAGCTGAGAGGCACACTGTATGAGCTGACGTGATTGATGCCTGTGGGTCTGCAACATTGCCCATGGAATCCACAGCGGTCCACAAAAGACCACCATATGATTGCTCAGTCCAAAGTCAGAGCAGATGGCTATAGACCTCTAGCTGTAGTTCCCACTAGATTGAAAAGCACTTGCGGCTCGCTCGCAAAGACTCATCATAGCATCATTTAAGTGCCGGTCAAATCCGCCCGGACCCTTCTTAGACATTCCAGCACATCTCCATCATCAAAGGGGAGGTTGTAAACTGCGTATGATCAAACAATGTTGGGGTCACATCAGAACCTTGGTAAACCGCAACAGGTTTTTCTACTGTGTATACACTGTACGTGGCTCTGCTCCGGCACCAGGCAATATGCCCAGTTTCATTCGGCCATGTGTGGAGTCACGTATGTCCTCCCCAGGTCCGGGAATCTCTCCACATTATAGGCATAGATCAGTATGTATGTGCAGATTATAGCAGGGAGTCCCCAGCAATTGCACATACACGTCATTTGTCTTACCATTTAGAGAGGTGTATTGCTTTTTACAGCCACGGTGCTCCAGAGGCATTTGTTGGACTCCATGCTGGTGCCCACTCCGGCACCAGCAAATGACCTTTTCATTGAGTCCAGCGCTGAAACAGAATCTGGCAGGTTGTATAATGCCCCTGCGCCATACAAGCAGTGGCTGGCATCTTGCCCGTCAGCCTGCTCCTCCTGCTTTGCACTGATAACTGCTTCCACGGTGTCGATTTCTAGCAGTATCACTAGCGGGCACCTTGTCACCAGCTCAGACAGCACTGGAGGGAGTTTTCAAAGCCCTAACTGCCAGGGTCCCAGATGCAGAGTCTGCACACAGAACCAGACGGAAGCTTTGTCAAAGCACGTCCAGCTCCATTGACTACAGGCTTTGCTACTGAGTTTGTATGTTCATATCATATTTATCTCCTCAACAAAGAGGGCTGTCCAAAGATATTGTGATACTTAGGGTGAAATGAGAGCGGTTATAACAGTTTGTTACAAGGTGACAGCAATACATACATAATGATTCTCTCAACTCTGAAAAGGCTTGCCCATAAAATTCATAGCGCACATTTTGGATAATTTGTTATACAATTTAAATAGTAAAGGGGCTTTTGTTCTATCCGTAATATGCATCGTATACAGGATGACATCTGCCTGCATTAGCCTATCTCTGTGTACCCAGAGGTGATGCCTAACATGCATTAGGCTGGTCTCTGCTGCACATTATGCAAAAATGCAAAAAGAACCTACCATAGTGCTTAGTTATTGTTAAGCATATAAGACACAGATAGCCCAGTGTTTAACCAACTGGCAGCCAAGTGCAGTTGTGCTCCCCCACACACTACCCACTTTGTCAATAAAACCCATTTGAGTATAGAAACATTTTATTCCACACTGTAATAGATTTCATCTCTTGCCTTCATTCGGCAATAGAGTGCGAATGATCAGTCTCTCACTTTGCTGCAAGTCATTGAGCAGCCAAGGTCGCAAAAAAGACACTAGTCTAAAGAAGCTAGATTTATACTGTAAAGGCCAACCAGTTAGCACAGTTTTAACAGATGGTATGGAGCAAGCTCCTGAAATAGCACTGAATACAAAGAATTTTCCAAACAAGGGGCGTGCTTCGAACATTTACTACTATTCGCCCAGATTAATTTTCCACAGGGGTCGTGAACAAAAACAATCGGAGTGGGGAAAATAAATATAGGCTTAGAATCAGTTCTATATTGTGCTGTCCAGCCGGACAGGATCAATTTTAATATTTCAAATACTTAGCAACAAATAAAGTGGGGACACAATCCTGCATCCAGCAAGGTGTACATATAACAAAACAAAAGGCTCGGGCAGAATTGAATGCTTGTGCATAATAAAATAATTTAAGCAAGCATAGATGTAAGGAGACACCGTTACACATGAGCAATGATAAGTAAAATTGTGTTTGCGGTGTCACGAGTCGACGACGTTTTGATCCCATGAAAGCAATTGTGGTATCATCATCAGGACATTACATTACATGCCTGAGTGAATGCCATCTGCTAGATTTATGAATATGGGGATGTAAGGAGAACGGGCTAGCCAGCGCGTCGATCCAGTGATGAAGTAGCAACTGTGAGGAGTTGCAAGTGGAGATACTGATATCCGATAGGTGTGGGGCAACTGGAATGGGTTGCCTGCTTAAAATAGCGGTTTTGATGAACCGTGGGTGGTGCTAGGCATAACAATGGAAGTGCCTAAATGTGGACCGCTGCGGCGCGTCCAAGCCAGAGCCAATAAACTAAAAGGGCTCGCTGAAGGTGAGTCCCATGGAAGTTGGGCAACTGCAATGGGTTGCCTGCTGAAAAAAACGGTTCGATGAACCGTAGGTGGTGCAGGGCATATCAATGAAAATGCCTTGGTGTGGACCGCGGTGTGTCCAAGCGGGAGCCAGGTTTGAGCGCTGGCTAGCCCATTCTCCTTGCATCCCCTTATTCATAAATCTAGCAGATGGCATTCACTTAGTCATGTAATGTAATGTCCTGATGATGATCCCACAATTGCTTTCATGGGATCGAAACGTCGTCGACTCCTTTGACACCGCAAACGCAATTTTACTTATCATTGCTCATGTGTAACGGTGTCTCCTTACATCTATGCTTGCTTAAATTATTGTATTATGCACAAGCATTCAGTTCTGCCTGAGCCTTTCGTTTTGTTTTGTTATATGTACACCTTGCTGGATGCAGGATTGTGTCCCCACTTTATTTGTTGCTAAGTATTTGAAATATTAAAATTGATCCTGTCCGGCTGGACAGCACAATATAGAACTGATTCTAAGTCTATATTTATTTTCCCCGCTCAGATTGTCCTTGTTCGGGACCACTGTGTTTATAACTCACTGATACCCAAGGTCCCTGACCATTGCAATTGGGTCCCCTTGTTTCTAATAACACAGATTAATTTTACAGCAAGAGCAGTTATGGTTTTCACCAGGAACAGGGAATTGATTTTCAGAGTTATATTGCAGACTAAAGATTGGAAAGGAATCACTAGTCCTAACCATCAATAGTATGGATTATGTGGCATATTTCTATCATTTCCTCCATCACTAAATTTATCCCAGCCTCCTGCCATTTACTCTGGATTATTTTTTGGGGCTGTATCCTAGATAGTCCACCCTTATGCAGCATATGCGGTTATTTGCATCATTAAGCCTTGCACATCCCATTATACTCCACAAAACCCCCGGTTAGGTGATATCTAGTTCTGAAGTTGCAAGAGTTTACAAAAATCCTTCCAATGTGTGTCCTTAATTTGTTCTTTAACTCAGAAAATTACTTTGCTCTTTAGTTCCTAAGAAAATATCTTAGCCTCTCAATTCCCAGTAATATGCCTGGGCCGATGACACCCCTCCACCCCCCCCGCACACACCCTCTTTTACTTCCTCGCCGGCACCTCATGCCTAAGTATATGGTTTAACCGCAGTAGTGTAAGCTCAGGCCAATTAGGATCTGGAGAGCTCTATCCACAAATGAGTAGGTTTGGTATAAATACTGGATTATTTAATAAAGTATTTTTTTTTTTAAGTTGGATGCCCAAACTTAAGCAAATAATTTTTCATGCCATTTGAGCCAGTCACCTCGTATATGACAGGGTTATGCTTCCCATTTGACAGCATAAGATCAGTTAATTGCTTCATAAACCCTACAGAGATTGGTATTTAGTATCTTTCAAATCAGTCAAGGTCTATCCCGCTCAATAATGTGCAGAACATTGGCTTCCCAGTGACTTTTTGCCAGCCCGCATTAGCCTAGAGATAGATTGTTAAAGAACCTTTTTACTAAAGGGCAGGTAACGTAACTAAATTGACCATATCAACTGATGTGAACAGCATTTGATCCCATATTTTAAGTTGTCTTTTGATTTTGTCTGATAGCTGAGAATAAATTAGATAGTTTAATTTAGAAATATCGATAGTGCTCCGGGTACCTATGTATCTTTTGGGAGTGTTACTTACGATGTGTTTTAATTCTCAGAGAAGCCACTCCTGGCTAACTCCAAACATTATGGCCTCAGTCTTGCTATGATCAATTTTATTCCCAGAAACGGTCATATATTTACCATGCTTTCTCAATTACTTTGAATATTATGGGCATTTGGGCCACAATCAGAGCCATGTAGTTAGTGTTCAGCTTAATCTGGTTTCCTCTATAAATGTAAATCTGTACATCTGTCATTCTGGAAGTGTATGGCATGGAGCTCTGCAAAAAAGAGAAAGGGGGAAAAGCAGGCAGTACATGTGTGCCCCACCTAATCAAGTTCTTCTCTCTTGATTTCCCATTAACTGTTGGTCTCTCCCAGGCTCTTGCACATATGCCTGCCATTGATCTGGTGAACTGGGAGAGGACCCTCCATTTTATTTAAGGTCGCCTACAGATGAAAATAATTTTCGGAATTTAAAAAGCAACCAACCCTTTCCTCCAGTTTCATCCTCAGGATAAAAATTGTGTTTTCATTTGATTGGCTAATATTTTCATACAAGTCCTGTTATCATATTTTAGGATAGTGATGGGTACTTAGTACTATGTGGTCCAGGAACTTTTCCATTAGAAGCTGATTTATAGCTCTCTTACTCAGTTCACTTGAATGAAAACATGACATGGACTTAAAATGGGGATAAAGATACTATCTAGAAATGCTTCCACTTGCTCTGCTACTTGCACTTCACTAAACAGTTCCTACTAGAATTTATAAAGAGCTGGGGCAACTTTCTCATGCCCAATAATCATACATCTAGTGTTTGGCTTGTCTCTACAGTTTACTTTGTCCTGCACTCACTCGAGTCCTGACAAGGTAGGAGTTTGCCAGTTTTACTAGACTCATTATTTAATCTTTATTTGTGTCCTGTGGCATGTAGTTATTGCTCAACCTGTACTTGTCTGATTTTCGGTCTTATTTTCATTTTCCCAGGGGAAAAGCTATCCCAAAAATTGTTTTAAAGTGGCCACACCTCTGGGTGGGCACACAACACAGGCTTTGGATAAGGGGAGAAGGGTTTCCCCATCTTGAGTTTTAGGAGTGAGGGGAACTGTGGGCTTGTTTGCAAGAGGACAAACAGGAACTGCTGCAAAAGTGGTTAGGGTAACCCCTGAGAACTTTTGCCTCACTAGTCTGTGTCAGACACAAAGTTGGCACTCTGTTCAGAATGCTTTCTGGACCTGGGGAAGTACAGAAGAGGACTGGACCTGCTGTTTTTGACCTCAGAAGCTCTCTATACGACTGGGCTTGCTCCCTTCTATACCCAGGCTGACAAAGTGCACTCCAAGGGTCAGTTCGCTGACCTCTGGTTTGGCTACAGGGCTATAAAAAGCCTAGTTCCTGAATTGCCTAGCTGACCAGTACCAAATGGACCTGACCTGGACCCTGCTGGTGGCCTCTGCTGGAGTGACTCTTGACCCAAAGTGCTGTTTCCGAGGTCTTAGGACACTTGGCAGTGTTTGATTGGACTTCTCCAACCATCCCTGAAAACCTAGAAGTAAAAATGTTCTGGACTTCAGACTTCTAGAGGACTGGGATAAATCTCCCCAGCCTTTCCGACCAAGGTGTGATTTCGCCTGCTAAGAAAACGGTTTCCTCCCATTTGGAGGTTCTCTAAAGCAGCACACCTGATTCAGCAGATACTTTGCACAAAGGTGCCAAACGTATCCGACTGATGAGAGGTCTTCCCTGGAGATGAGGTTTGAATTTCTCCTGCTCAGAGCTTTTTTTCCGCCAGAACCAACGGCTTCAGTGGTACCTCAACCAATACCTGTCAGACTTCGTGAAGAGGTCCTCAGTTACAGGCTGCTGCCTTGCCCTGCTGAGGAACTTTGGCTACCAGATAAAAGATAAGGGGGTAATTTAAATCTTAGTGGACAGCCGACTCTTCCACCATGGGGAGGGAGAAAGTTACTCCGTCCCCATGACGGAGGGACTGTCTGCCTAATTTATAAATGACCTCCAAGCAGGTGGTCATTTATAAGAGCATTTGCAGGAACCGCCATCATGGCGGCTCCTGTCAATGTATTGTACTCTGTGCTACAATGCTGCTGCAGCAGGACACTGCCCTATAGCACAATGCATTTGTTTTTCTTTACAAAAAGAAAATCCTGATACTGGATTTTCGTTTTGTGAAGAAAAAGCATAATGCTCCTCTCGTCATGAGTCTTCTCCCATGGCGGGGGGAGCATTATTACAATTTTGCTGTTCCTTACCATCAGGTGTTAGCTGGTGGTAAGAAACAGTAAAAAATTACCACATGTCAGCCCATCTAATTTGGGCTGGCGGACATGTGATCGTCTTAGAAGTGCCGCCACTGCAAAGACAGAGTAGTCTCTGCCGTGGCCAAACTGAATTTAAATGGGCGGGCAGACCTTCGTGTTGGCGATATGTATGCTCCGTTGCGATGGAGTATACATGCCGCCAACATATAAGTTACCCCCTAAGTCCCAAGGTAAAACCTCCCACCGGTCCAAACCTAGTTTGGTGTATCTGACCTGAGCTCCCTTGCAGTCGGCCTCAGATTGTGCCTAAGCCCCGTCTATCGCAACCACTGACTACCATTGGGACTTTGCATTTTTGGGCACCATTTTCACTTGAATTCTTTTTAATTCTTACCTCTGGTTCCCCTGTGTCGTTTAGGTGTTATTTTACTCTATTTTGCTCAATTTTTCTAATTCGGTTTGGGGTTTTTATTGTTTGGTGTTTCTACTTTTACTGTTGTGTTACTGCTTAAATACTTTACACATTTATCTAAGTTGAGCTTGCCTGCTCTGTGCCATAGGTACCGGGGGGTTGAGCTCAGGTTAATTTTGTGACTTTGAGGGATCTCCCTGACAAGGGTTGTCCTTATTCCTTCAAGTGGGTTGTTGCCATTCCCGAATAATATTACAAGTTCTTAAAATGAGCCCTTGCAAGGCAGACTTTCAGATGTTCTTTTGTTTGTTCTTTCATTGGCCCAGCAAGGTCTGGCGGTGAGCATGTTGAAAGGTCATCTGTTGACCTGTTCAGCTTTTCTGTTTGCCTGGCGAACTGTTGTTGTTTAAGTCGCTGGTTATCATGTGTTTCTTGAAATGTTTCAAGCTGTTTGTTAAGCTGCAATGGAACCTGAATTTGGTCTTAACGTGCCTCATGTTCAGGCCCTTCAAGTTATTGTACAGCTGTTCTTTGTGACTCTTGACTTGAAGACACACTACCTCATTGTGATCACATCAGCACGTTGAGTGAGTTAACAAAGGGCACTTTCAGTGCAACTGCCATACGCCGCTGCCTTTCTGGATAAATTGATACGGAGGACCAAGGCAGCCTTTCTACCAAAGGTTGTGGCTCCCTTCCTCGTAGGCCAATAAATTACTCTTCTAGCCTTTTTATGCTCCGACTCACCCCTCGAAAAAAGGAGGAGAACTCAATCACAAAAGTTTGAGGGCTCTGCGGTTTTACATCAACCGCAAAAAAAGCCACTGTGTCGACAATCCGCTCTTCGCAGGTTTCTCTAGGGCAAACAAAGGGAATGGTGGGCGAAGGAGTACCCTGTTCAGGTAAATAGTCCTTTGTATCAACATCTGCTATGCACTGAACTAGAAACAACCCCTGAAGCCCTGCGGGCTCACTCCACCTGGGTCCAGGCTATCATGACCGCATTGGTGAAGGGGGAGGGGGAAGGGGAGAAGAGTATTTGTTGTAGATATGCCATCCTGCTATATGGGCATCGGTGCATACGTTCGCAGTGCACTGCTGTCTCAACATTCTGGTCCAATGAGAAGTTAACTTCACCTGCTCGGTTTTGCAGGCCTTTTTTTGTCTGAGCCCAGACCCACCACTTTGGAAGGTACCTCTTAAGGTGAGGAATCTGAGGTTAGAAGTAGCCATCAGAAGAACAAGTTACTTACCTTCGATCATCCTCTTTATCGGAGAAACTCTATCTAACCACAGATTTCTCAATGTCATCCCACCTCCCCTGTATTTTGCCGTGGTCTCTTTTCATCCAAGAAGGTCCCAAGTTAGAGAATCAGCAGTCTCTCAAATTTGTTCTACACATTGTGTTTGAAGGTGCGAAAGGAGAACGATACATGAAACTGATGTATATAGCGGTGAGGCTTGTACGAGGCTCTGCTCCATCTCTTCCAGGGAGGTGTGGTCACTGTCGAGCCACACAGCACCCCCTGCCGGCACATGGGAGCTTTGCTGAAGAATTCTCCAGACCCGGTTTGGTGTCTAGGCATATTCTAAAGATGAAGAATTTTTTTTTTTTAAACAGTTAACTTGGTTTTGGTTCTGGCTCAAATGCGCAACACCATTGAAATTCAACAATCATGGTTACAAACGCACATAATCTCATCGCCCGTCATGTTGTTCTCCTGATAAATCCTTTTTTTTAGGTCGAGCCTGGGCAGCGCATGCGCTGCTCTGCGAGGCATTCTCTATTGAGGTATGGAATAGAATGTCTGCAGGGCCGGCTCTAGGGCGGTGCGATAGGTGCCACTGCACCGGGCGTTGACTTGGGGTGGGGGCGTCGTTTTTGAAAATGTATATTATCATTTTAGAAGCACCTGCTGCCGCGTTCCTGGCCTCCAGCAATTTTCAGACATCAATTAAAATGTCAAGATAACTCTGGTGATTAATCGTGTTTCTGGAAAGAGGAAGTTTGTGTTGGGGAAGTTTTGACTCATACTAAGGTAGCGCAGAGGGTTAAAATGCCTGCTGCTAAGAACGTGTATTATGCAGATAAAGCGCATATAATGTAAATAGATCGGTGTGTTACTGCTTCTGTAAGAGAGCTCCTTTTGTGACTTGTCGTTTTTAAGTCAAAATTCTAATATAGAACATTGATTTATTAATTGTCATCAAAGAGCTGCATGCAAATTGCAAGGTATACATTAGAGCTACATGTTGTTATTTTGCCCAGTCTTTCATCATCCTAATCTTGAGAAAAGGGTTCATTTGGGTAGAAAACAATTCTTATTATTAAAGAGAACCCCTAACAATGATGTTACGTATTAAATTCAGAATTTGTGGTTTTCCAGAATTAGGCCTCAAACTATATTGCCTTCCAGAATAGATGACATGTCACTCCTACACTACACCTTGTAGTCCTGTCTGATGTAACATTTCCTATACACTGCTTTACACATGTATGATTGTCTCTGTGTAATGTGTGTGATGTAAAGTGCTGCGACACCTTAAACTGGTATGAGTGGCGCTATAAAACTAAATGAATCTGAGAGACAGTGGTTATGGAGACTTGAGGGGCACTGTTAAAGGGTGCTAGTGAGGGAATCCGTGGCAGAGGTGGTCATTGGGGGGGGGGGCGCCAACAGACATTGTCGCACAGGGCGCCACCAGCGCTAAAGCCGGCCCTGAATGTCTGCCCATTTTCCGCCCATCTTTTCAATTGGCTCCTGTTACTGTCCTTTCGAAATCGTTGCTTTTGATTGATACATAGGCTTAGTAGTCCCTCCTTGGTACCGCCTTGTCTGCATTTGTAACCTCCCATAAGGGCTGGACGTTTTACTGGTGTTGTTACACGGTCTTCTTGATCTAGTCGGTGAATACTATTTTCTTTAATGATGTTCCACTATAACACCCAGGATGTGCTTTCCTACAAGGCAGCACGCCGCCCGCTGTTCTATTTTTAATATTAATGGCTGCGGGTCCGCTTTAACTTTAATTGCCGCGCCTACATATTTATTTAATTTGCAGCACGGTCCACCTTAACTATTGCGAACACGCTTCTTTATTTATTTCATTTTCCAGCGCGGTCTGCTTTAACTCTAGCGGCCGCGCTATAGAACCTTTGTTTATATCTTTTTTCTTTTTGGGTGAAGGCGACCCATACTGCGCTTTCACTTTAATGGTGGGCTAAAAAACAATGGATTGTATTGTCACCCAGAATAATTGCCAGTGTCTAGATTAATTTAAGCAATCTACCCATTACTTGTTGTTTTCCTTGGTGCTACAGTTTACACCATCCAACCCCCATAGATAGTTAATTACTGAAGTTAGGGTTGTTTGACTACGCTTCTGCCAACTTGAAAAGATATTTTTCTTGAAACACTGCTAAATTTAAGAACTTCGCAAAGTTGCCACAACGTTTAAAAAACAAATGTAGATGAAAACTCGCGGAAAATCTTCTTTTAATGGGTGAATTCTCTTTCGAAAAACGTTTTATCTAGAAAGTTCACCCACTAAAACTACTGCAGAAATATGTGTTTGAAGAGTTGGATAAGGTTTGCCAATTTGTCATCTTGCTAAGAGACAAAGTTGCACTTCTCCGTCGAAATTTAAATTCTTCACCACCCTATTCAATCAAGGTCTATGTTATAACGAAACCTGCCCTCCTTCCCGTTCATGGTATTAAATGCTGATACAGACCTAGATCATTGCACAGACTGTTCGATTAAGCAGGACTCATAATTAATTACACAACAAGAATTTCATACTTGTCTCTTTGGGCACAAAAATATAGTAATATCTTATTTCTAAACGAAGTAAGAGACAAGAATGGATTTTGTAAAACTGCCCGTTGTTCATCGTTTCTGTGTCGTGAGAGCGCAGAGTTCGTTACCCTGAAATCACCCCGTGCATTTAAACATGTATTACCTATTAATATCTGAAATCACAAGTTCATGGTGCGTATCATTAGAGATAGTTGTAGCAAAACTTTAATATGAACGCCGATGCATTTGTTCTGTCAGATATAAAGAAAAAATACTGGCAGGTGGAATTTTTCAATTACGTGTTTTTTTGCACATGATATGGTTCACGTGATTGATTTAGCACTTGAGAAATTAACGACATTCATCTCTCGATATTCACCCCCACACAGAGCGAAACAGCATTGCTCTTTTCTTGAAATGGTTCAAGAATCAAAAGCGTCCAGGCATTCACTCATTTCTTCAATTTATTATTTTGTGGGAAATTAAGAGTTTTGTTTGCTGCATCGTTTATTCGTTTTTTATAATTAGCCATTCAGTTAATGGGTATCCATCTACAATTATTGGCCCTCCTATCTGAAAGAGACACGTTAGTGACAGATTCCTTACCTTAGAATATCCCCAGGCGTCAGGCTGGATCCGGAAAGTTTTTTGCGTAGCAGTACCCTTGCGCGTCGGTAGGTGGCGTCGTGCGGCTCCGCGTCCGTCGTCGGCGTCGTGATCGCCGGGATGACGTCGCGGGCAGTACTTAGGCGCCGCCCCTGCGCGCTGACGTCAGTTCTTCTTTTTCCGCGCCAGTAAGCGCAGATCCGGGAAGAGCAGTGCCCTAGTCACTTTTTGACTATCTTTTTTGGTGAATTTTTTCACTGTTTCTTCAACGAGTCTTCACGACTCCTAAGGTGTCGTAGGGATGCCCGGCTTTAAGCCCTGCGAGGAATGTGGTCGCATGATGTCGATCACGGACCCGCACCTCGAGTGTCTCTTTTGTCTCGGCCGAGACCACGACACGAAGTCGTGTCCTGACTGCCGGAAACTTCATCCTAAGGCTTTGCGAGAGCGGTCTCGAAAGCTCCTCGAAGTCCGGCATTCGGCTCCGCGCCGCACCAAGCCCCGGTCCCGGGAGAGGTCGAGGGGCCGGGCGCGGAGTCCCCGCCGTTCGTCGGATTCAAAGTCTTCGCGCTCCTCCGGTAAGTCGAAGCACAAGAAGTCTAAGCGGCGTCATCGCTCTAAGACTTCGCCTCGCCGGTCTCGCGACTCGGCTGAGGTCCCTGTCGGCACCGTCCCCGCGGCCCCGGACGTGCCTGTCGAGTTACCCCCGCAGTACCCACCCTACCCGGGCTCGGGGGCGACTACGGCCGATATACAGGAATTCCTGTCGGCCATGGCCCGCCTCTTCGGGCCTCAA
This sequence comes from Calotriton arnoldi, assembly GCA_963921515.1. NCBI lineage: Eukaryota > Metazoa > Chordata > Amphibia > Caudata > Salamandridae > Calotriton > Calotriton arnoldi. The sequence goes on along the minus strand of CAWUFW010000081.1, from coordinate 1,744,434 downwards.
GGTCCCTCCGGTGCGCCTTCGGGCCCCGCGGGCCCTGATGGGGTTGCTCCGGCGTCGCCGTCGACTCCGGTCCCGGCGTCGCCTGTCCCACCAGCCTTCGTCCCGGCCTCGGCTCCGGCCCCGGCCTCGACCCCGGCTCCGGTGGTGCCGCAACCCCCATCGACGCCGGTTGACCTAACCACGCCTCCGCCGACGCTGATGTCCCCGGTGCCGTTTCCGACGCCGTCCGGGGCTCCGGGCGGCGTCGTTCCCCGGTTCTCTCCGGGTCCGGACATGGAGCCGGACCGGCGTCGCCCGACCGCCGTTTCCGGCGCCGATGAGACCTTGGGTCCCTGATGTCCCTCCTCCTCCATATTTTCAACCTGAGGAGGACCAGGAGAGCTGGGAGGGGTCTGAGGACCCTCTCACACAACAGTGCGAGTTTGACCCGGACTGGGTTGAGGAACTTGGGGATGCCAGTGGTCTGGATACCTCCCCTGACTCTGGAATGCTGTCTCCTCCCGTGGCAACGGAGGAGGGGGCTAATTTTGCAACGGTGTTGCGTAGAGCTGCTGGAGCCTTAAATCTCCAGTTGCCTACAGTGGTCGTCAGGTCTAACATCCTGACTGAAGTGCTTCAGCCGGCGGCCTCCTCTGCGGAGACTGTGCTGCCGTTCCAACGATGCACTGACTGACGTTCTTTTGGGTGCCTGGTCCAAACCCACCACAGGGGCTCCTGTGGATAGGAACGTGGCCCGACGCCATCGCCCTGCTCCGGGCGACCCCATGTTTCTCTCCCAACACCCCACCCCTGAGAGCTTGGTTGTCCAAGCCTCTGCCTCCCAAACCGCCTTCCCTACCGCCCCTCCGGATAGGGAATCCAAGCGCCTGGATCACTTTGGGAAGAAGGCTTTCTCTTCCTCCAGTGCTGGCTTGCGGTCTGTTAATACCGCTTGCCTCTTGGGCCGATACACCCACTCCCTGTGGGATTCGGTGGCAACTGTTTTGCCGCAGTGTTCTGAGGAGGTCCAGACACTGCTTACCCGCGCCATTGCGGAAGGGCGTGATGCGGCTAAATATACAATCCGCTGTGGCCTTGATACCGCCGACTCGCTGGGCAGATCGCTTGCAACGACGGTGGCGCTGCGTCGCCACGCCTGGCTGAGAACCACTGGTTTTTCAGGGGATGTCCAGAATACACTCATGGACATGCCCTTTGATGGAGTCGGTCTTTTTGGTTCGAAGGCAGACCATGCGCTGGAGCGTTTCAAGGACTCACGGGCTACTGCTAAGTCCCTGGGCCTTGCTGTTGTGCGCCCTCCGCTCACGTCTGCTTTTCGCCCCTTTCGTGGCCACGGAAGGGGCGCCCAGTCACGTCCACAGCCCAGCCAACGGCCCGCGCAGCAAGCGCCTTCGCGTGGCCGAGGACGTGGATACCGCCGTGGCGGTTCGGGCAACCAGCGTGCGGGTCAGGCCACCACCTCCAACCCGTCCGCGGCCTCCAAGCCCTCCTAGTCCCTCCTTTCAGGTGCACAGTACGCCAGTCGAGGGCAGGGTCCGCCATCACCTTCACCACTGGCGTCCCATCACCTCGGACAGGTGGGTCTTGGACATTGTCCGAAGGGGCTACTCCCTCCCCTTCGAGACCACCCCCATCCATGCCACCTCAATTCCACTGCATGTCAGGGGATCACTTGGTGCTTCTACAGAAGGAAGTCACGGCCCTCTTGGCCAAGAGGGCCATCGAGCATGTTCCGACCCCAGAAGTAGGGCGTGGTTGCTACTCCCACTACTTTCTGGTGCCCAAAAAGGACAAGGAGGACATGCGTCCTATCTTGGACCTCCGGAACGTCAATCGCTTCCTCCGGAAGGAGAAGTTCAAGATGCTCACCCTAGCTCAGGTCTTGACTGCCCTCGACCCCGGAGACTGGTTGGTAGCGTTGGACTTGCAGGACGCCTATTTCCACATCCCCGTCCTGCCGGCCCACCGGCGTTACCTTCGGTTCACGGTAGGCCTCGAGCATTTTCAGTTCACCGTGCTCCCCTTTGGCCTTACGAGTGCCCCTCGGGTGTTCACGAAAGTGATGGCGGTGGTCGCAGCTCATCTGCGCCGGGCAGGGGTTTCAGTCTTCCCCTACCTCGACGACTGGCTGCTGAAGGCGGGCTCGTCCCAGGCAGTCGTCTCCCACCTCCAGACTACGGCCGAACTCCTGCACTCGCTGGGGTTCTCCATCAATGTGCCAAAGTCGCATCTGATTCCTTCTCCACAGCTCCTTTTCATCGGAGCAGTTCTGGACACGACGCAGTTTCGGGCCTATCCTCCCGAACGGCGAGTCCGGGATATTCAGGCTATGATTCCGATCTTTCAGCCTTTATCCTGGGTTTCGGTACGGATGACCCTGAGGCTGCTGGGCCTCATGGCCTCCTGCATCCTGCTGGTCAATCATGCCAGATGGCATATGCGGGCTCTGCAGTGGGACCTGAAGTTCCAGTGGGCGCAGCACCAGGGCAACCTGTCCGATCACGTCCAGATCTCGGAGGGGACTGCAAGACAGTTGCAGTGGTGGCTCTCGAACCGGCAATGGGTCATGGGCAGATCCCTCTCCCTTCCCCAGCCAGAGCACACAGTTGTGACGGACACGTCCCTTCTGGGATGGGGCGGTCACATGGGAGAGGCGGAGATCAGAGGCCTCTGGTCTCCGGCGGAGTCCCGGCTCCATATCAACATTCTGGAGCTCCGGGCGATCCGGCTTGCACTCAAGGCATTCCTTCCCTCTGTCAAAGGGACGGTAGTGCAGGTGTTCACCGACAACACCACCGCCATGTGGTACTGCAACAAACAGGGCGGGGTGGGGTCGTGGACCCTTTGTCAGGAGGCTCTGCGCCTCTGGACATGGCTGGAACATCAGGGCATGTTCCTGATGGTTCAACACCTGGCAGGTTCCCTGAACGCCAGGGCGGACGAACTCAGCCGCAGGTGCATGATGGATCACGAATGGCGTCTTCACTCGGAAGTGGCGCAAGGACTCTTTCTACAGTGGGGAGAGCCTTGGTTAGATCTATTCGCCACCGAAGAGAACGCGCAATGTCATCAGTTTTGCGCGTTGGAATTTCCAAGGCGGCACTCGCTCGGCGACGCTTTTCGTCACGAGTGGAGTTGCGGTCTATTGTACGCCTTTCCGCCTATACCACTTCTACCCAGAGTGTTGAAGAAGATTCGGCACGACCGGGCCCAAGTCATTCTTGTGGCTCCGGACTGGGCTCGAAGAGTTTGGTATCCCGAGCTACTCAGTATGAGCGTAGATCCCCCGATCCGTCTGCCTCTTCGGGAGGATCTTCTGTCGCAGCAGCAGGGGACGGTCCTCCACCCGAACCTGTCCAGTCTACACCTGCTTGCGTGGAGATTGAGCGGCGGCAGTTGATTCCTTTCGACTTGCCTCCCGAAGTTTGTGATGTGATTCTGGCAGCCAGGCGTCCCTCCACTAAGGTGGTATACGCCTGCAGGTGGAACAAATTTGTGGCATGGTGCACAGCAAAGGCTGTGAACCCCCTTTCTGCCCCTCTTTCTGAGGTCCTTCTGTTCCTTCTTTCTCTGGCCCAACAGGGTTCTGCCCTGGGTACCATCAAGGGTTATCTCTGTGCTATCTCGGCCTTCCTCAGGCTCCCTGATCAGCCCTCCCTTTTCAAGTCCCCTGTTGTTAACAGGTTCTTAAAAGGCATTACACACCTTTCCTCCTGTTCCATTTGTGATGCCTCAGTGGGACTTGAACTTGGTTCTTACCTTTTTAATGTGCGCTCCCTTTGAGCCTCTGCATAACTGTCCTCTTCGTCTTCTGACTCTAAAGACAGCCTTTCTGGTGGCCATCACCTCCGCTCGGCGGGTGAGTGAGCTCCAGGCTTTATCTTGCAAACCTCCCTTTCTGTCTGTTCATCCAGACAAGGTTGTTCTTCGGACGCGTCCGTCCTTCTTGCCAAAGGTGGTTACTGCCTTTCACATTGGGCAGACCATCACTTTGCCTACCTTCTTTCCGCCTCCGCATCCTTCCAGAGAGGAAGAGAGGCTCCACCGTCTGGACCCAAAACGTGCGCTCTCCTTCTATATCGACCGCACAAAACACTTCCGGGTGGATGACCAGCTCTTTGTTGGCTACGTGGGCGCCAAAAAGGTCGGGCGGTGCACAAACGAACCATCTCCCGCTGGGTTACCTTGTGCATCAAGACCTGCTATTCTTTGGCTAAGAAGGAGCCTCCTGTTGGGCTGCGTGCCCATTCCACCAGGGCAACGGCTGCTACCACGGCCTTGGGCCGCGGTGTTCCGCTGCCGGTTATCTGTCAGGCAGCTACGTGGGCCTCGCTGCACACGTTTACTAAGCATTACTGCCTTGACAGTCAGGTCCGGAGGGACGGCTTCTTTGGCCGTTCTGTCCTCCAGGACTTCCTTGTCTGATCTTTGTTCGCAGACCCACCACCGGGGTTGGTATTGCTGGGGTATCTATTCTAAGGTAAGGAATCTATCACTAACGTGTCTCTTTCAGATGCACAAGTTACTAACTTGTGTAACGATATATCTGTAAGAGACAGTAGTTAGTGATAGATTCCTTACCGCCCCACCCATCCTCCCCGTTCTGCGAACTGATTTCTAGGGTTAAGGACATCCCTTTCAGGGCCCTAGTATTTTTCAGACACCTGTGTCAGCTTCTTGCATGGCTCTGCGTTCCTGGCGCGGAAAGTCGTGTACAGAACTGACGTCAGCGCGCAGGGGCGGCGCCTAAGTACTGCCCGCGACGTCATCCCGGCGATCACGACGCCGACGACGGACGCGGAGCCGCACGACGCCGCCTACCGACGCGCAAGGGTACTGCTACGCAAAAAACTTTCCGGATCCAGCCTGACGCCTGGGGATATTCTAAGGTAAGGAATCTGTCACTAACTACTGTCTCTTACAGATATATCGTTACACAAGTTAGTAACTTGTGCTTCAAAGACAGGGTAAAAGGGCGCTTTGTATTTTGGATAGTCTTTAGCCTACTTACTTTTTTTATATAAGGTAAACAATGTTTTTATATCTTTAAAATGTATAAACTGATACTTGCAAAGTGCACTAAAATACTCTGCAGTGGTAGGCTGGTAGAGGCAAGATCTGAAGTGGACTTGTTCCAGACTCGTACTCTTTATTCTTATTGCAACTGATGTAGTATTTGTTTATGCTTGCGAGTTAAATTAGATTCTTTGCTGGTAGCTCCTAGACCAGAGGTGTATGTACCGGCCTCAGGCCAAGGTGACTTAACCAGTTACCTGCTGAGATTTTTTTTGCTTATTTGGGTAGTTCATGCTTATGCGTCCGTAAGTTTTTCCCCCATAAGGTAACCACACCAAATTTGTGTCCTTTTTTTCAACATCATGGGAATTCTAAAGGTACAGTATAGTTACATTTTGATTTTTTTGGGGGGGTAAAGTGTTCAGCAAAAATTGACATTCCCACTCCCCCCACCCCCCAAAAAAACAAATTGGCATCAACAAAATGTTTGCTGACCATCTTTCAGCTTTAAGGAACATGCAGAGCTGAATCAAAAAGCCTATTTTTCTTGCCACAGTTTAGGCATTTTTCAAAGAGGTAGCCAATTTTCCTATGTTTTTATGCTTTCAACCTACTTCCAGTTTGTTGCTGAAACCTGTATGAAACGCATGGGTGATCCAAAGCTATAGATTTCTGAAAAGTAGACAAAATGCTGAATTCAGCTGGGGATCATATGTGTAGATCCTTAAAGGTTTTTCCAAAGACACTAACTGTTGAAATAAAGAAATATTGAAAAGGAGTAGGGAAAAATAGCCATTTGTGACCATGTTTTTGTCTGTAACTTACAAAAGCAATATACCTTGCCAGGTAGGTCGCTCCCCCACCACACAGATCCGCCTGTGCTGGCCGCCCGCTGCTGCTGCTGGTAAGATCGCCCTTCCGTTTGTGGCCTCGGTGCCCGTATTGCTTGCTTGTCTCCCCTTTTCCCTTTTGTGCCCCCGCTGCCCCCATTTGAACTGTGCCCGTATTTGTGTCCGCTTTCTCTCCGCTTTCTCTCCCCTTTTCCTTCTGTACCCCTCGCTGCCCCATTTTGAATTGTGCCCGTATTTGTGTCCGCTTTATCTCCACTTTTCCTTCTGTACCCCTCGCTGCCCCATTTTGAATTGTGCCCGTATTTGTGTCCGCTTTCTCTCCACTTTTCCTTCTGTACCCCTCGCTGCCCCATTTTGAATTGTGCCCGTATTTGTGTCCGCTTTATCTCCACTTTTCCTTCTGTACCCCTCGCTGCCCCATTTTGAATTGTGCCCGTATTTGTGTCCGCTCTCTCTCCACTTTTCCTTCTGTACCCCTCGCTGCCCCATTTTGAATTGTGCCCGTATTTGTGTCCGCTTTCTCTCCACTTTTCCTTCTGTACCCCTCGCTGCCCCATTTTTGAATTGTGCCCGTATTTGTGTCCGCTTTATCTCCACTTTTCCTTCTGTACCCCTCGCTGCCCCATTTTGAATTGTGCCCGCATTTGTGTCCGCTTTCTCTCCACTTTTCCTTCTGTACCCCTCGCTGCCCCATTTTTGAATTGTGCCCATATTTGTGTCCGCTTTCTCTCCACTTTTCCTTCTGTACCCCTCGCTGCCTCTCGCCACTCCCGCCGCTGCGGCCCCTGCGGCCCCGCCCCCCTGACTGCCCATTTGCTGCCCCTGCCTCCCGCCTCCCAGCTGCTCCTCCCTCCCACCTCCCCATAAATGGCGGCCGCTGCGCGCGTGAGGTGAGCGACCCTTGACCTTGCCAGGTAGGTCGCTCCCCCACCACACAGATCCGCCTGTGCTGGCCGCCCGCTGCTGCTGCTGGTAAGATCGCCCTTCCGTTTGTGGCCTCGGTGCCCGTATTGCTTGCTTGTCTCCCCTTTTCCCTTTTGTGCCCCCGCTGCCCCCATTTGAACTGTGCCCGTATTTGTGTCCGCTTTCTCTCCCCTTTTCCTTCTGTACCCCTCGCTGCCCCATTTTGAATTGTGCCCGTATTTGTGTCCGCTTTATCTCCACTTTTCCTTCTGTACCCCTCGCTGCCCCATTTTGAATTGTGCCCGTATTTGTGTCCGCTTTCTCTCCACTTTTCCTTCTGTACCCCTCGCTGCCCCATTTTGAATTGTGCCCGTATTTGTGTCCGCTTTATCTCCACTTTTCCTTCTGTACCCCTCGCTGCCCCATTTTGAATTGTGCCCGTATTTGTGTCCGCTCTCTCTCCACTTTTCCTTCTGTACCCCTCGCTGCCCCATTTTGAATTGTGCCCGTATTTGTGTCCGCTTTCTCTCCACTTTTCCTTCTGTACCCCTCGCTGCCCCATTTTTGAATTGTGCCCGTATTTGTGTCCGCTTTCTCTCCACTTTTCCTTCTGTACCCCTCGCTGCCTCTCGCCACTCCCGCCGCTGCGTCCCCTGCGGCCCCGCCCCCCTGACTGCCCATTCGCTGCCCCTGCCTCCCGCCTCCCAGCTGCTCCTCCCTCCCACCTCCCCATAAATGGCGGCCGCTGCGCGGCCGCGCAGCTGGCGCGCCAAAGGCGCGCCTAAGGCAAGCCCGTCTGCGCCCGTCCGCGCCTGGACCGCGCCCAGCGCCAAACCCCCTGGCCCCCGCAGCAGCCAACCCACCCACCGGACTTACGACACCACCACCCTCAACGCACTCAACACCGGCCGCATCCCCGGCTGCCACCGTGCCACCCCAGGACGCACCCACGGACCCTTCGCCTGCCAATCCTGCAAGTTCTCCTGCCTCCGGACCTGCACCACACCCGCCAAGCCGAGCACCAGCAGCAACCACCTGAAGTGCTTCCTGCTCAACACCCGCTCCGTCCACAGACACGCCGTGGAACTTTGGAACCTGCTCGACTCCACATCACCAGACGTCGCTTTCCTCACGGAAACATGGATGAACGCCTCCTCAGCGCCCGACATCGCCATCGCCATCCCGGACGGATACAAGATCACCCGAAGGGACCGCGCAAACCAGACAGGAGGAGGCATCGCCATCGTCCACAAGAACACCATCCGCATCACGACCAACTCCGACGACACCTTCACAGCCGGCGAACACCTGCACTTCCAGATACACACCGACCCCAAGACCACCCTCAGAGGCACCCTCATCTACAGACCCCCAGGACCACGCACACAATTCAGCGAAGACATCGCCGACCTCATCAGCCCGCACGCCCTCCCCTCGGCTGACTACATCCTCCTTGGGGACCTCAACTTCCACCTAGAGAACAACAACGATCGCAACACCACCACCCTGCTGGACAACTTCGCCAACCTCGGACTCAAGCAACTGGTGACCACCCCCACACACCTCACCGGCCACACGCTTGACCCCGTCTTCTCCTCCAGCAAGGACATCTCCTTCAGCCACACCACCGGACTCCACTGGACAGACCACAGCTGCGTCCACTTCAGCTTCAGCAGGATCACCACGCACCACCACCCGCAACAGTTTCCGCGCAGAAGCTGGAACAAGATCACCACCGACCAACTCACCACATCCCTGAGCCAGAACCCTCCCGCCAGCTCAACGAACCCCAACCAAGCCGCCAGCAACCTCACAAGATGGATCACCAACTGCGCAGACGACCTCGCCCCATTGAAGACCCCCCAGTCAGACCCGGCAACAAGAAAGCATCCTGGTTCACCGACGAACTCAAGATATCCAAGAAGAACTGCCGGGCCCTCGAGAAAGCATGGCGCAGAGACCCGACTGCAGACAACATGACCACCCTCAAGCACGCCACCCGAAAACACCACCAGCTGATCCACACCACCAAGAAAACCGCATTCAAGGAACGACTGGACAACAACGCCCACAACAGCAAGGAACTCTTCATCATCGTCAAAGAACTCTCGAACCCCAGCGCCGGAAACAACGACATCACTCCCTCGCAAGACCTCTGCAACTCGCTCGCCTCGTTCTTCCACAGCAAGATCGCAGACATACACTACAGTTTCAGCACACAGCCGACGTACCCTACGACCGTTCCAACGCCCCCACCTCCACCCTCCGAGCCTGGACCCCTATCAACACCGAAGACACTATCCGCACGATGAACTCCATCCACTCCGGATCACCAACCGACCCCTGCCCTCACCACGTCTTCAACAAGGCCGACGCCGTCATCGCACCCCACCTCCGGGACATCATCAACACCTCCTTCGTCACCGCCACCTTCCCAGAGAGCTGGAAGCACGCCGAACTCAGCGCCCTACTGAAGAAACCGTCAGCAGACCCCACCGACCTCAAAAACTACCGCCCCATCTCGCTCCTTCCTTTTCCTGCCAAAGTCATCGAGAAGACCGTCAACAGACAACTGGCCGCCTTCCTCGAGACGAATGGATCCCTCGACCACTCGCAGTCCGGCTTCCGGGCCAACCACAGCACCGAGACCGCCCTCATCGCAGCTACCGACGACATCCGAGCCCTGCTCGACAACGGGAAACAGCGGCCCTCATCCTCCTGGACCTCTCCGCAGCGTTCGACACAGTCTGCCACCGCACCCTAGTGCAATGCCTGAACAACGGCGGAATCCAAGAGAAGGCACTGGAGTGGATCATCTCCTTCCTCGCCGGAAGAACCCAGAGAGTCCGCCTCCCCCGTTCAGTTCCGAGGCCACCGAAGTCATCTGCGGCGTACCACAAGGATCATCACTCAGCCCCACCCTCTTCAACGTCTACATGAGCCCCCTCGCAGCCATCGCACGCCAACACAACCTCAACATCATCTCCTACGCCGACGACACCCAGCTGATCCTCTCCCTCACCAACGACCCCACAACCGCCAGAACCAACCTACATGAAGGGATGAAGGACGTAGCCGAGTGGATGAGGAACAGCCGCCTGAAACTGAACTCAGATAAAACGGAAGTCCTCATCCTAGGATCATCACCCTCCGCCTGGGACGACTCCTGGTGGCCCCCTGCCCTGGGCAACGCACCCAAACCAATGGACCACGCACGCAACCTGGGCTTCATCCTGGACTCCTCCCTCTCAATGACCCGACAAATCAACGCAGTCTCCTCGTCTTGCTTCAACATCCTACGCATGCTGCGCAAGATCTTCCGGTGGATCCCCACCGAAACCAGGAAGACGGTCACCCAGGCCCTCGTCACCAGCCGACTGGACTACGGCAACTCCCTCTACGCCGGAACCACAGCCAAACTTCAAAAAAGACTCCAACGCATCCAGAACGCCTCAGCTCGACTCATCCTGGACATCCCCCGACACAGCCACATCGCCGGACACCTGAGAGACCTGCACTGGCTCCCCGTCAGCAAGAGAATCACGTTCCGACTCCTCACCCACGCACACAAAGCTCTCCACAACCAAGGCCCCAGATACCTCAACGACCGTCTGACCTTCTACACTCCCACCCGCCAGCTACGATCGACCAACCACGCCCTCGCCGCCGTCCCCCGCATCCGAAGAGCCACAACGGGAGGAAGATCCTTCTCCTACCTGGCTGCCAAGACATGGAACTCCCTACCCATCCACCTCCGCCTTACCCAAGACCACCTCTCCTTCAGGAAGCAACTCAAGACCTGGCTGTTCGAACAGTAGCGGACCCCCCTCCCCCAAGCGCCTTGAGACCCTCCGGGTGAGTAGCGCGCTATACAAATGCTTGATTGATTGATTGATTGATAGCCACTAGACCCTTCTGGTTGCTGGGATATACATAGGATTTGTAGGTTTTCCAGGAACCCGAGGTACCTAGAGCCAACAACTGCACCTTACAATGGTTTTTCATTGTGTACCGAATATAGACCAATGCATATGGTGAAATATGTACAGTGAAAAATGGGTATAAAGAAAACCTATGTATTTATGAAATGGACAACAGATACGAAGTTTAGGAGCAGTGGTTATTTCTTATCTCTGTATTTGTGGGTACCCATACTAGCATAGAATTCAGAGGGCACTTTTTAGAATGTCTACTTTCTTACACACTCGCTTACATTTATGAGGCACAAACGCAGAAAAATCCAATGTTAATAACAAGTGTTCTACTATTCTGTGTTCCCACATGCTTTCTGATAAAAAATGGTACCTCACTTGTGTGGGCAGGCCTATTGCCCGCGACATTAAACAGCCCAAAGCGCAACATGGACACATCACATTTTTCCAGTGAAAACTGACCCTTTATTTGCAACGTGCTTTGCTGTGGACTTTAGGCCCTAGCTCTGCCGGCACCTAGGGAAACTTAGCGAATCTGTACATTTTTTTAAACTAGTTACCCAGGGAATCCAGAATGGGGTGTCTTGTGTGGCTCTCACCAGGTTCTGTTACCCAGAATCTCTTACAAACCTCAAACTTTGTCAAAAATAGACACATTTTCCTCACATTTCTGTGATGGAAAGTTCTGGAATCTGTGGGGAGCCAGAAACGCCCATGCACCCAGCATTCCCCCATGTCTCCCGATAAAAATGGTACCTGCCCAGGGGGGACAGAAACGGCTAAAGTGTGTGACTGAAAACTGAAAGCAACCCTTGATTATAGGGCGCCCCCTGACATGCCCATAAACATATGCCTAGTGGGCTTTCTGCCCCCACCTGGGGGGAGGAGGGGGCAGATCGGGTGTAATAACCACCATCTGCCCCCCCCCCCTCCTCGGGGGCAGAAAGACTGTGCCCAATTTATTTTTGGTTAGGTGGGGGCATCGGCATGTCCATTCTGGGCAGCCCCGACACCTACACAAAGTAAAATAGTTCCTGGTGTCTAGTGGGCTCTCTGCCCCCCCCCCCCGATGGGCAGGTTAGGGACTGTTGCCCATATCTGCCTGGGGGGGGGGGGGTGGGAGCAGAAAGAATGTGGTCAGTTTTTTTTCAGGACAGCCCCCATCCCTGATCAAAGAACAAAAATACTCCCTGGTGCCTACTGGGCTTTCTGCCCGGGGGGGGGGGGGGGCGGGGGCTAGTGCCCCATCTTCCCCCAGGGGGAGCAGAAAGACTGAAAATGCCCCAAAAAAGTGAGGGGGGTGGGGGAGCAAAAGCCCTTTCCCAATGGGCCGCTCCCCCCTCCCTGGTGTCTAGTGGTGGATCCCTGCTTGGGGATCGCCCTCCTGCATCTCCAGTGTGTTTCAGTACTCGGGGCCTAAGATAACCCCAGGAGCACCAAAGCAGTGAAACTGAAATGAGCTGATCGGCTTATTTCAGTTTCACTCTCAGTGTAACGACGTCAGCGCTCCATGCGCGCCGATCATCATTACATTGAAAAAAGAATGCCTAGGGCAGCTGGAGAAGCTCTTCCCCAGCGGCTGAAAAATAAAAACGGAAATCCCTCTGCTGTAAACAGAAGAGGGATTTCCGGGTTGTGTGCAGAGGACTGAACAGTTCTGTCCTCCGCACACAACCACCGTGGCTGAGGACGGAACCATTCCATCCTCAGCACGGAATAGGTTAATCTAACAATGTAATTCCTTACCTCTTAGTTACAAACAAAACCGTTTTTCATGGGACTGGCAGAAATGTCAAATTCCTTTTAGACACTATTGCTGTCTGGCCAATACTCTGCTGTTGTAGATGCCTCCTTAGGTTATTAAGTGCTTATTGGCTGCATGTCCAAGGCTGTGGGCTCATTATCTCCAATTCCAGCCCTAACATTAAAAGTTCTACCCAGCCCCTTGGTACACCGAATAATTGGCAACTCTTAAAACCTATATGAGGAAAGTTGAATGCTAGTGGTGGTATATTCTTTAAAAAAAAAAAAAAAGGGGACTGTTTTGAGAACTGCTTAAAAACTATTAACCGGAACTCAGAAAAGTTCAACATTATTTTCTGCTTCCCATGAGGCACAGGCACAGGGTCAAGCCTGATTTGCATATGGCTGGGTTCAAACTGGAATGGCATGGTGAGCAAAAAAACGATGGATTTAGGCCCAGATCTCTGTACTGGGGTGAATGTATGACATTGTTCTGCATTCTGTCCATCAACTGTTGTTTTTGCATTTGTCACCCCGAGTGGGACGGGTATGCCCAGATGTGGGTCCCGTGCTCTCCATCCCACTGGAATCAAGCTATCCTGGCTGAAGAGGGGTGAAACCCCGAAACCGGTCCTAGGATGCTTGTTTCCAGTCCAGGGAGGACCTGGCTTGGCAGTTCGGGCTGGACTGTTCCCATGAGGCACAGGGTCAGACTGATTTGCATATGGCCATGTCTGAACTGGGGTGGTGGAGTGAGCTAAAGAATGATGATGGATTAAACCCAGATCAGTTGACTGGGGGTGAGTGTTTGATTGGCTCAAACGTTCCGTCCATCATCCCCTTTTGTATCGCTTTGTTCGCCCTAAGTTGGCGGGGGTATGCCCAGACGTGGGTCCCTTGCTCACTTTGCCACTGGATTCAAGCAAGCCTGGCTGATGACGGCTGGAATGCCAGAAACCGGTCCTAGGATGCTTGGTTCCGGTCCAGGGAAGACATGGCTTGGCAGTTCGGGCTGGACTGTTCCCATGAGGCACAGGGTCAGACTGATTTGCATATGGCCATGTCTGAACTGGGGTGGTGGAGTGAGCTAAAGAATGATGATGGATTAAACCCAGATCAGTTGACTGGGGGTGAGTGTTTGATTGGCTCAAACGTTCCGTCCATCATCCCCTTTTGTATCGCTTTGTTCGCCCTAAGTTGGCGGGGGTATGCCCAGACGTGGGTCCCTTGCTCACTTTGCCACTGGATTCAAGCAAGCCTGGCTGATGACGGCTGGAATGCCAGAAACCGGTCCTAGGATGCTTGGTTCCGGTCCAGGGAAGACATGGCTTGGCAGTTCGGGCTGGACTGTTCCCATGAGGCACAGGGTCAGACTGATTTGCATATGGCCATGTCTGAACTGGGGTGGTGGAGTGAGCTAAAGAATGATGATGGATTAAACCCAGATCAGTTGACTGGGGGTGAGTGTTTGATTGGCTCAAACGTTCCGTCCATCATCCCCTTTTGTATCGCTTTGTTCGCCCTAAGTTGGCGGGGGTATGCCCAGACGTGGGTCCCTTGCTCACTTTGCCACTGGATTCAAGCAAGCCTGGCTGATGACGGCTGGAATGCCAGAAACCGGTCCTAGGATGCTTGGTTCCGGTCCAGGGAAGACATGGCTTGGCAGTTCGGGCTGGACTGTTCCCATGAGGCACAGGGTCAGACTGATTTGCATATGGCCATGTCTGAACTGGGGTGGTGGAGTGAGCTAAAGAATGATGATGGATTAAACCCAGATCAGTTGACTGGGGGTGAGTGTTTGATTGGCTCAAACGTTCCGTCCATCATCCCCTTTTGTATCGGACTGTTCCCATGAGGCACAGGGTCAAGACTGATTTGCATATGGCTGGCTTCAAACTGGAATGGCATGGTGAGCAAAAAAACGATGGATTTAGGCCCAGATCTCTGTACTGGGGTGAATGTATGACATTGTTCTGCATTCTGTCCATCAACTGTTGTTTTTGCAAGATTCTCACAACAGCAACTGCTAAAAAAGGAAATCTTAAGAATTGCTGATGAGCTTTAGAGACTCAACAGCTGACAAGGTGAAAATCACTACCTGAGCTGGGTGGTTGCTGCTCTGTTTTTCTGTGAGTAAGTTTGAGAGGATTACATATTCAATTGAAGAAGGATATCAACTTCCTTTATCGGCTAAATCTTTAGCTCTCTTGGTTTTCCACTTAATTGAAAAAATGTATTCTGAGTTAACTCTAGCTGTTGCCCCTATTAAATCGGGCTTCTCATGACACCTTTACCATATTCGTTTTTGTCTGCCTATTCGTCCTTATGGGGGCACTTTCTTTGTATTCCATTTTAAATTCCAACTTGGAAAGTGTCGTTATCCTTCCGGCAACTACAAAAAAACTTTAGTATTACTTTAAAAAAATATCGACCGTGACTCAATTAACCTAGTTAACAACTGGCTTTTTTTTTTTTTATTATTATTACTGGCTGTACAACTCCATACTCCACCCTGTTCTGGAGGATAAGGCCTTTTTAGATGGTCAATTTAGCGCTTATTCAGGTTAATATACGAAGAAGGTTGTTTTAGTAATATATAATCTCCATTTGGCGATGTTAACAGTGTCAGTGCTTTAAACCTATTCCACCTGTCAATGCTTTTTGACACTGTCGAATATGAATGGTTGATTACCAGACTATGAAAAAGGGATTGGTGGACAGGTACTGGTTGGGATTGTACTTGACACAGCATATCCAAATGGTTTTGCTACCTGTCTTTACCTACAAAGCTTTTTCTACCTCGTAGGGTTTTACAAAGTTTAGAGCTGCTACCATTCCAGCTTAACATTTGTTACCCCTCTCCTCAACCTTATCTGCTCTCTGGGTCTTAGCAGCTGGCACCTAGCTTCTTTTCCACAATTGATGCTAATGTACCTTTGCCAGTGACCTTTATTGGTGTCTGTTGAATGATCGAGTGTGCATGGAGTGATAACTGAGTGAAACTCAGCTTTGGAAAAACAGAGGTTAGGGGATGCAAGTGCAGTTCTTTGGCTTTCGTTTGTGGCCGTCTGAGATGAGCCCTTGCTATCCCACCTGTAATTTGATAAAGCAAAAAAAAGTGATGTTGAGCAGAACTCCGCTCTGCAGTTAAATAATTAGATCTCATTAGAAATTGCAACTTGTACCTTCCAGTTAAGGAATCTGCATAAGGTTATGTAATACCTTAGGTATGAGGACTCCGAGCTGCGATTACAGCTTTTTTAAATGAAGACTATACTATTTTATTCAGGCTTAGCCGCTCCTACTTAGTCATCTTCAGGTTGTGTAGAATCATGCTGCTAAAGTGGCATTTGTGCTACAATCTCCTTCAAGGTGTTAAGCCTGTTGTACAAAATACTGTTTGGAAACAAGCATCCCGGGACCAGTTTCGGGGTATCAGCCAAGCTAGCTTGAATCCCGTGGCGCAGCGAGCAAGGGACAAAACTGTGATGTTGCTATGTGCACCCTAAGTGGCTAAGGGTATGCCCAGATGTGGGTTCATTGCTCGCTGGACCATTGGGTTCAAGCTATCCTGGCTGATATGGGGTGATACCCCGAAACCGATCCCAGGATGCTTGTTTCCGGTCCAGGGAGGGCCTGGCCTGGCAGTTCAGTCTGGACTATTCAGATTGGGAGCAGGATCAAGACTGATTTGCTCATGGCTAGGTCCAAACTGGGGTGACATGGCGAGCAAAATAACGATGGATTAAACCCAGATCTGTGACTGAGGGGTGAGTGTTTAAAAAGTTTCAATACTCAGCCCATCAATTTATTTTGTGATGTTGAATTGTAATGGGGAGGCAGTTCTTTCAGTGGGTGCACTGACCTTCTTATCCTGCTCATGTTGCAGCAACGAGTGCCCTCTTCATTGATGCCTGGCACTCTTTCCTGATCTCAAGTGGAATTTTTGGGGTGTATAGCACACAAATGCCCCTAACCACAAAGCTTTACCCTGAGACTGTTAGTGCTGCTAGCTAAAGACAAAGTGTTAGCATTTTGTCCTGTGGCAAACAGAGCAGTGTTTGATGTTCCCTAATTGTGGAAGTATATCTTCAGAATGGTGACCTTCATCTAATACTTGCTTGTTTCCTTGGCATTCCTGCTTAGTAGGGGCGCAACCTCGTTTTCTATCCCTGTCATGTATTACCACATGACTGTGCTGAGACCAATGTCAAATTTGCTTCACTAATCTCGACAGCTGAAGACTGTGTGCGCCTCGGGTTTTACAGATAACACAGATCACTGTTTTGAGTATCGGAACCACCTTTGTCCAAGTGACAGCATTTAGCAAAGGTACCTCTTTTTAGTCCACTAAATCTTTATGTATCTTTCTCTCTTTCAAGAACAACTTACCCAGTAATGAAGGTCCTGCATATGTGCCATGCTGGAGAACATTTACAACTCGATCTGTCGAACACAAGACTTGCATCTTCCAAACTCAAAACAAAGGGCACGTTTATTATCACAATGAAAACCCCCAATCACACTGGACTGGATCACAACGTTACTTCCTTTGCTGTTTTTGTTCCTAAATGTATGTCGTCTGCAGCAATAAAAATGGTATCTGTTGTATCATGCTTACAGAACTCTCTGCTATTGTCCGTTTTGGTCCCTGTTAGCTACTTTGCATCCTTTCACAGTTTTCTGTTTATCTGACTATTAGGGAATCAGTTTGGGAGCATCATAATGGTGAATTGACCTGTTTGAGCATTGTGATAAAGTGTTGGACTATTGGCCAATTGAGATTACCCTGAGATATCTTGACCTTAGATAAACTCATCAAGAGGGCTAGCACTGAATATGCTCCCAGCAGCAATGTTAAAGATGAACTCTTTATTTTGGTCCAAAGCTGTTCTACATTTTTTTATGGTACTGGATGAATGGGTATACCCTGAATCTCGGCAGGCAAATGTACTTGAGCCAGGCACAACAAGCATTAGCAATGCCAATAGGTCTTGCCTATGTGAAATTTGTTGACTTTGTCAATGTGTTCTTTTTAACCATGTTATACTGCAGCGAGGCTGTTGTCCAGCATGGCTGAAAGTTAAAGAGAAAAAAAAAAAGGCTGTGACACAGTCAACGCTGGCTGCGCCATATTGCTTTTTTAGGTCTCGCTGAGCCAGCGCATGCGCTGCTCTGCGAGAAATTTAGTAAGTGGGTTTTTGAAGTGCTACCACAGAGGCTTTTGCTGGCTACCAGCTTGCTTTCACGCGAGCGTGCACGCGCGCAGCAGCCATGTGGCTTTCTGTAATGGCTCATTAAGCCTTACAGCGCGTGAATCCCCTCCCCTACCCCCTTCCTTCTCCCACTCCCTCCTCGTCAGCTTCTCTTATTACAAGCGCGTCGCCCGGCCAATGCTTGTTTTGTTCAGGTTGTCAGGTATGATGGTTAGTGTTTTTATGACCTTGTCAACAGAGGCAGTCCCTTTTCGTCTCTTTTCCGGGTTCACGTAGAGCTAAACAACTAACCTCGAGGCGGAACATAATTTCTAGTTCGTCCCTTGAGCTATTTGTTTGTGGGCAAGGGGGCGGGGGAGTAGTGTCTGCTTTCCCCAGACCGCTGCTGGGGGCGCAGTGACAGAGCAATGCCAGTGCCCGCTCCTCCGAGCTCGCCTTTGCTAAAAGGGCATCCTGGGCGAAACCCCTTTTGACGCTCCGTTCCACACTTTTGTTTGGATCTAAGTCGCAGGAAGGCTGCTTGCTTCTGGGAGCTCCAGTCCAGATAGCCTCTGAGTCGGCGCCCTAGTTGTGGGCTCAGGTCGCATGTTCAGGTTAAGCCTTGCCTGTGCGGCCCCTGTTACTGCAACATCTGAAAGCTTCCGGCGTCTCTACGCCGGAAATGATTGTTTCCGGAGTTTTGAAGTCATGTAATTCCTGTCCTGGAGACGCGCAAAATTGCGAGTTGCATGAGTTTATCGCTGAAGCAGGTGAAATCCATTATGAAGGCATCTGAGCAACAGTTCCACGTCTAGAGTTGCATTTGAGATTTTCACTTTGCAAACAAAAAAACAAATACCGTAGCCTATAGTGCAATGCATATTTTATAGGTGGGCGAGCTAACAAATTAACTGGAAGATTCTAGCCATGGGTCGACTGTGGCTCTAAGAGCCCGTGCATGAGTTTGAACCCTGAACATAGTTGGCATATAATCATGTGAGGTCTATTAAAAAATATGTACATTTTTAACACGCAGAAGTGTTTCCCATCTTAGACCATCAGATTATTATTAAACGTAATAGTTTTCAAACAGGAACTTGGAAACCTGTCTGCTCCCTTTATGTGCGATAATTTCTTTTTATAGGTGGGGCAACATTATAGTCAATCGAACACGAGGTTTTCGATCATCGCTCGTTCTCGCTGCAAGTTTTTAAAGGTGCTGTCATATTTGTTAACTAAGCACAAGCATTGGCATAGCCAATAGGTCTCGCATTTGGGACCTTATAAGTGTTTAGCTATGCAACAGTTGATGTTGTTGCACCAAGGATATTGTGCTGGTTAACTAAACACTAATAAGGTCCCAAAGGCGAGACCTATTGGCTATGCCAATGCTTGTTTTACTCTGTAATGCTGCACAGTAGCCGTACTGTTGTACATCAAAGTAAAAAAAAAAAAATTTGACAAAGACAGATTATGTAGATATTTGGTTTGTCGTTGTTGTTATTATTTTGCGTCTTGTGCAGCAGTGTGGCTGCTGTGCAACATGGCAAAAAATGGGGGATGCGGGACGCTATGACGCATCATCGTTTTTGTTTTTTTGTTTCTGGTGGGGGAACGACGATTGGAGAGAGAGGAATGGGGAAAGCCACAATGACCAAAGAAAGGAGGAAGAAGTGCAAGCAACGACAGGAGTGGAAGGGAGGTGGGTGCAAGCAACAACTGAAAAAACGAGGCAAGCCGCAACAACTAGGAAAGCAGCAACAAAGACTGGCCAATGACTACGCAGAGAGGGGGGAGAGACGGCTAGCCAACACATTCACTCTAATGGAGTGCTGCAATTAAATTAAAAAATACCTGAAAGAAAGTGCAAGCAATGGAAGGACACTGCATGCCACTTGAAAGCAATACTTCAGCCATGCTTCAGGGAAGGGAGAAACACACGAGGAGGAAGTGAAGCTTGCATGCGCATGACCAAACAGGAGCCAGAAACATAAGAGTGAGAATGAAACCAACCAGTAGTAAGCAGTGGGTTGGCTCGAAGCCTCCTTTAAGCTAACAAAATGTCTCACAAGCCACAGCGCATGCGATGTCTCAGGGATACCTAAAATTGGGGGACAGGAACGTTTTTTGTATCTACTGATTTTTCACACTTCTAGAATTGGAGAGCAGGATATTCGCTAAGTACCATCTTTGTCAATTACAAGAATACTTGGAATCAAATTATATCCTTTCTTGAGCCCAGCCTGCTTTTGTGCTGAAAATAATAACATTGATAACATCTTAGCACTGACAATGCTTGCCACAAAGGGTCTTGTAAAGAAAAGACTCAAATTCGTTGTTACAAACATTGTTCTGTGTTTGACGAGATGGACAGAACGAGACTGTGAAATAAGTACCTCATAAGGCATTCACCATAACCTTATTGGTTGAAATAAGGACTGCACGAACACACATAAGGAATTCTTTACAGAAAGTTACCTCATACAGGCGTGTCTTTTAGTTGCAACGTGACTGCTCAGATGAGTTTTGTATATTGCTTACCTTCCAAACTGATTTGTTTGATTGTCATAGACATTGTACTACACACTACCCCTTAAATTACAGATGATACTAGAAGAACAAGACTAGTACTGGTGAGGATTCATCCAGCCTATATACCATCTGATCAACTAAAGGTGACGCAGTTTCATTATAACCTGATCTTTTGTTGTGAGCATTGAGGTCAAACGAAAATATTCTAACCTGCAAGACATTCAGAATTAATTGGAAGGCCCAACTCGGTTGTGAATGAGACCTGTAAAATTACGGTGGGCCAAAACATGCCAACCACAAATGCGAGACTGTGAAATATAGCCACTTATTATTTCCAGTAATAAATATTAATGCGACTGACCTGCTGGGTGTAATTAATGTCGTCCAGTGCTTATTTTGTTCTGTTACTCGGGGATCGATACAGAACAAACTTCAGAAGTTTTTTGTCAAGTTTATTTAACTATGCACAATATGAGGGAAATTGCATAAAAAACAAATGTAATATGCATCACGAAGTTCCTGATGTTTGATTACTTCATTTTGATCCATATGTCCTATACATCTAATACTGCAGCAGTGTTTCAAGACTATAGAAATGGTTTAATGTACTATACAAATGCTCATTAGGTAACCCCATTTTCCTGCAAGGCTTTACAGGTACCCTAATCTATTTTTGATAGTTATTTGCACAGGTAGCACATATGGATGGACACCATAAAATGGCTATAATATATAATTTTCATCTTCAGTAGCACCTGCGCCACTCCTAGCCTGAAATGTATGTTTGAGTAGAAGTATGTGCATTGTTTGGAACTCTGTCTCCTTTAGCAGGAACGTTTGCATTCGTGGATAGACTTTAGAATGAAGTGAGATTCCATATTTCCTTAGAGTTGTGCTTTACTAGCTTTATTTATTTATTTTGAGAGTTTTATATAGCGCTGACAAGACCCGAGGGTATCAGAGCGCTTTACAACATGTACACAATGTAAACAAGAGAGAGCAGACAGGGCAAAAAGGAGAGTCTTCGGGAAGGTGCTGCGGTGTATTAGGTCCGAAGGTTAGAGTTGTCGGGCGAGGAGGAGATCCTTAAGTTTTTTTTGTTTTTTTTAAGGTCACGAAGGAGGGGTTGGTTCTGAGGTCTGGTGGAAGGGAGTTCCAGATTTTGGGGGCATTTCCTGAAAAGGAGCGCGCCAGGGCTTTTTGTTTGTCTCTCTTTGGGGGAATGAGAAGTAGGTTGTTGGTGCTCCTCAGGTTTCTTGCCTGGCCTGCCTTGGTGAGCTTGGCTGCAAGGTAGACTGCTTTGCCAGTGTGAAGGACTTCGTGGGTGAGACAGGCAGTTTTGAACTGGCAGCGAGCTTCAATGGGGAGCCATTTGAGGTTTTTCAGGGAGGGTGAGATATGATCGTGTCTTTTTGCTCCAGTGACCAGGTTCCTTGCTGCTGCGTTTAGAGTTGTTCTCATGGGGGCTAGGTGAGATTTTGCTGTGCCTGTAAGGGTATCGTTTCCGTAGTCTAGTCTAGATAGGACCAGGGCTTGCGTTGCGGTCTTGAGATCATTAGGCGGGAGGAAGGGCTTGATTTTGTTGAGTAGTTTGTTTATAGTGGGCGCTCCTCGCGGTAGCCTTTATGTGCGCGCTCATGTTCAGGTTAGGGTCCAGTAAGATGCCCAGCAACTTGGCGGGGCCGGTAAGGGTACGGTCGAAGTTTAGGAAGTCCATAAGCTTAATCCATTCTTGGACCTGGTGGGTTTGTCTGTCGTTAAAGAGGAGAAGGATTTCTGTCTTATATTGATTCAGTTTTACGTGGTTATGTGATAGCCAGTTTTGAATTTTTGTTAGGGTGTCGTTGAGACAGCGAATGTCTTCTGGGGAGGAGACTTCCAGGTAGAGCTGGATGTCATCTGCGTTTAGGTGGTAGGTGATGTTGGCTTGATTGATTATGGTGGTGAGGGGTTCCATGTAGATATTGAAGAGAGTGGGTGAGAGGACTGAGCCCTGAGGGACACCTCTGGTTATAGTGGTGGTATCAGAGATTGCGTTATTTATTTTGATTTGTTGCAAACGGTTTTGGAAGAAAGAGGTGAACCATTTCAGCACCATGCCGTCTGCTCCGATCCGTTGCTTTAGTGTGTTGAGCAGAAGTGTATGGTGCACCGTGTCGAAGGCCGCGGATAGGTCTAGGAGGATGAGCAGGCAGCAGCGACCGGCATCCATACATTTGTGGATGTCATCTGCTATAGTTAGTAGGGCTGTCTCAGTGCTGCAGCCTTTTCTAAAGCCTGATTGGTGAAAGTCCAAGAGATTGTTTGTGTTGATGTGCTGGTTGAGTTGGAGTAGGACACATTTCTTGAGGATTTTGGCCAGGAAGGGCAGGTTAGAGATTGGCCTGAAGTTGTTGAGGTCCTCAGGGTCTAAGCCTGGTCTTTTTTAGTAGTGGAGAGACGTGGCAAAGTTTTAGGCAGTCTGGCATCACCCCCGTGTTTAGCGAGCTGTTGATTATCATCGTCCAGAGGGGTGAGATGACGTGACTGAGGTTTTTTGCCATGGAGGCCGGGAGGGGGTCTGCGAAGTGGGAGGAGGGTTTTCAGTTCGCAATTAGTTTGGAGATGTCCATTTCTGGGAGTGGCTTGAATGATTTCCAGCAAGTAAGGGTAGATGGTGATCCTGGGGTTGGATGCCCTCATTTACCTCAGGGAGGGGGGAGTCCTGCTTCGGAGTCTGACGTTTGTATGTGTTTATCGAGGGAGGACTCGATCAGCGTAATTTTTTCATCAAAGAATTTGGCGAAGTTATCGCACCGTTCTTTGGAGCCCTGCGGGGCTTTAGCGGGAGGTTTCGAAGTCTGGTTTTTTATGATGTTGAAAAGGATTTTTGGGCGATTTATCGCATTGTCAAGGGCGCTGCGGAAGAAGGCTGCTTTTTCTTTGGTGATGTGGTTTTTGTAAGTTCTGCTCTGAGTCGGTGGAGGTGAGTTGAGGGAGGGGTTTACTCGCCAGAGTCTTTCAGCGGCTCTGAGTTGTCGTCTTTCTGAGTTGAGGTCCTTGGCGAACCAGGATCTCGAAGGTGTTTCTCTAATCTTTTTTAGTTTCAGAGGTGCTACTTGGTCTAGGTCATTTGGCCAACAGGAGACAGACTGACGCTGCCCGCGTAATGGATCGTCAAGCGCTTTGAGGACTGCAATTATTGAAGGATTAGTCTTCATTGAAAAATACTCGCTTCTATAGATGGACTTCACACCATATGTAGGTACCGACCACCATATTGAACATTCGTGATTCACAGGTCAGCGCGACAGCACCGCTTGTGATTAACACCAACTCCAGAGTTCCTCCTCACCGTCTTCATACACGTCTCTGTGTATCATCAACACAGTAACAGTGCTCAGCTACCCACAGAGTGCCAGCCTTCACTCTCACTTGGGTACCCGGCTGGGTGTCCTTGTGAGTATCTCGTTTTCCTTTTTCTCCATCACCCACTGTTGGCACATACACCTCACGCGGCTGCGCATTCTACCCGTCAGATGTCCCTAAATCCATAGGTCCTGATGAGACCCTAGATCACGTATAGGGTCGAAACGTCGGCAACAAAAGAAAGCAAACCATTAACAGCGCGTATTATTGTATATAGCTGCTGTATATTGTGTAGTGAGTTGCTAAATGGTCGACTTTTTTGAATACCTTGGAAACCTTGTAAAATACTGTCACAATTATGTCACCAATATTTTAGGTTCCTGTTTTTCACTGGGGACACTACGCACATTTTTCTTTTTCATTGTATATAGAATTTTGTTTGTGAAATATAAAATACGATTGTATCAAACCAAAACCATAGGTGTATGTGGTTTCTTCGCCCTCTGATATCATTTTAACCCTTCCATTGCGATTGTGCATCTTATTATCTATATATGATTCTATCATTCCACAGGAACCACTGTTTCTGCCAATAATTTACCCACCCAGGTTCCTTAGTGAGTTGGGTTCCCTTGTCCTTTTCTCGACTTGGTCCAGGGCGGCTGTCATCGTAGAGTTAAAGTGGGTTGTGAGTTCGATCGTTGAGAGGTCGCCTGATTTAGGTGGGAGGCTAGAGATCATTATTTTTTCCAGCTCAGCTAGGGGAGCTTGGCGTAGGTTTCTGGACCATTGAAGGGTTTTCTTAGTATGGATGGGGTATGATTCTTCCAGGTGTAAGTGGAAGAGGATGATGCGGTGGTCAGACCAATCAACTGGGAGGATGTTGTTGATGGTTAACATCTTCTCTTGGGCTATGATGGCGTCAAGGGTTGCGCCTCTTTTGTGGGTTTGTTCTTTGCAGTGTTGGTTGAGGTTGTGCTCGAGTAGGAGTTCTTTTAAGGATTGGATTTGGGGGTTTGATTCATCATTCCAGTGGCGGTTGAAATCGCCAAGGATTATGTTGTTGGCATCCAAGAGTGAGCAGTGAGTTATCAGGTCTGATAGGTGTTCGAGGAAGGGGGGGTAATGTTGCCTGGGGGGTGGTAGAGAAGGTGGAAGTTTGTTGACTTATTGTTTTTCAGCCGTATAGAGGTGTTGAGATGTTCAAAGGTGCTGTAAGTGGAGGAGACAGATTCCACCATCGTGATGGTATTTTTGTGGATAATGGCTAAGCCCCCACCTATTTGGTCGATTCTGTCTTTTTTGATGATTGAGAATCCAGGAGGAACTAGTAAGTAGAGGATCGGGTAGGATGATTCATTTAGCCAGGTCTCTGTGCTGAAAGCAATGTCATAGTTTAGGATTGTTTCCGCCAGTTCTGTGGCATGTTTGGAGGCAGATCTACAGTTTATAAGTAGACAGTTGGTATTGTTTGGGTTGCTGTTGTATTTGAGAGAGGAGGGTGCCCTGGGGATATCCGAGAGGTGTGCTGGCAGTCTAGCCATTGACCTGGGTGGAACAGGGTTTCTCCCGATACCAGTGATCACCTGGATCTTGGAGGTGGGTTCTCTATTTCTGGATGGTGTCAATTTGTATGTTTTGGCCTGCTCTATCGCTTTGCTGTGTGATAACTTGGGAGAAGTTCGAATCGGTTTGTGGGCGCGGTTTTTTGAAGGAGTGGTGAGCCAGCTGTTAGGCTGAGTTTCTGGGGGTTGGAGTGGAGGTCTGGAGTTGTCTGAGGGGAAGAGGGATGAGCAGTGGCCATGGTTGGGGACGGTTTTCAGGGTCATTAGGATTTTGTTGATACCTAGTAACACTTTCTTGAGCTGAGTTTCCATGAGATTAAGTCTTTTCGTTAGGTCTGGTGAAGGGGTTTGGTTGGGGGGGGGGGGGGATTGGGGGTTAGTGGCTGCGACTTGTTGGTTGTGAGGTGTTCAGAGTGAGCGGGGAGCAGGTTAGCGAGTGAAGGAGGAGCTTGGGTGTAGGTACTTTGTCTATTCGGGGCGGATTCGGAGGGTGCTTTAAGTGGGTTTGGCATGGGGTCGGTCCGTAGGTTGGAAGGGGGAGAGGGGGTATTGTGCCCATTCAGAGTGGGAGCTGTTTCCCTAATGGTGTGGGTGGATGGACGGGGGGTGTGCGGTTTGGGGGCGGGGTAGAGGGCGAGGAGCTGGTTTGAGTGGGTGGATTGACGTGGGAGTTCGGGTCTGGGCTGATAGTATTGGTTTTCGTCACGTGGTTGTTCTGGGGTTGAGGGTTCCTGATCTGGGTGGGAGGGAGGTTTGTGTCCGGCTTCGTGTAGGGGGGTGTGCGTGGAAGCTGTGATCGTGAAGAGGGTAGGGGCAGAAGCTTGTGGGAGGTTGAGGTGGATAGCCTTTTTCTGGATGGTATCTCTGTGGGGGGTTTTGTTTGGGGAGGGGTTGCGTATGGGGGAAGAGGGCCTTGCAGAGAGTAGGGAATATGGATTCAAAAGAGCGTAGGTTGGCGGCGGCTTGGATAAGTACGATACCGTTTCTGTAGATAGTGAGGGTGGCCTTGCCTTTGAACATGGGGGAGTGAGATAGCGTCAGTATATGGCCGTGAGGGATGGTGGAGGTTTTGCTTATGCGTAGGTATTTGGTGAGGGTAGAAATCCATTTCAGGGGTCGGGTGGTGAAGATGAGATCGGATTTTTCTTCTCCTTTGGAGGGGTTGTGATAGAGATCAGTTATGAGTGTTTCATGATGTTGTTTGATTAGAATGTGTTTGAGTTTTTTTGTGGCGGTGATCAAGAGGTTTGGGGGGTAGGATATGTAGAAGGAGTGTGGGCCAAGAGGTTTCAGTAGATCAGAAATAGGAGAGTGGGGGACTGTGGAGGCAGGCATGGTGGTGTGGACTGGAGTGATAAAGAAAGTGGGATGGATGTTGTTTTGTGTCTAATTGACCATAAAAGTGAGGGCCTGTGGTGAAAGCAAGGGTGGAGGGGAAGGGCTAGTAGGAAGGAAGGCCGTTCGGTAGTTTCGGATTGGAGGACATGAGCAAGGACGTGCGGAAATAGAATCGCTTGAATAGATATATATATATATAGATAAATATGAACACACATATGTATAGCTATATATAAGTGTGTGAAATAAGTACAAAAACACAACTAATAAATCAGATTAGTGGCAGCAGCTAATGGGGGGGTGACTAGTGTTCAGGTTCATGGAAATAGGGAGTATTGAATGGGTGGTTAAGAGGGAAGCTAGTGGGGGGAGGTTTCCTGTTCCAAGATAGCAGTTCTGTGGGCTGGGGTAGTCCTATTTCTGTGTTAGTGTCGGCTGGATTTCAGAGGGAGGGGGCTGAGGATTCGGGAAGGTAGGGGTAAATATCTAGGCCTCCTGGGTAGCACCTTTGTCATCCCTTGATCTCATACACTAAAGGATAACATCTTTTGCAGACTGTTTCTTTTGGCCCAACGCAACAACAGAGTGACTGTGAGCACACAGATGTGCATTAAACACCTACTGAAATAGTTTTGTCTGCCAGTTGCAGTGCCATGATTGGAGCAGATCTTTCCTCAGCATTGGTCACAGTAATCTTTTCCACCCCAAGGAATATCAGCCGGGACATATTAGCTGGCATAGAAAGCGCCCCTCCCACATATAAGCCTTACATCCTAATACCGTTGCAACCACACATGCATATCATCTGAGTGTGTCTCTGATGCTGAGTTGACACCATTGTGCGGGGTTCACACTTGTGTCCACAAGAGCTACATAAATGCAGATGAAAGGACTGGAAGGGCAGAAAAAAAAGAATATTACATATTCGGCAGGTGAGAGATATTTTATGACTGAGCTTAAACTGAGATTATAGAGAATCATCTTCCAAGACTTGGGATGGCAGTTTATTTGAATAAATCCGCATAACTGTAAGAATAGAAATTGGATCCATAGCTAGGAAGTTCAATGGGTGAGCAATGGAATTTGGGATAGTAGAATAAATGACATTTGCACTGGGACAACTCTGATTTATCAAATGCCTGAGGTGGAATCTGTGGTTTGAGTGGTGTGACCATAAAGCTGAAATTCAGCTTTAGGGCTAGTTATGAGATTCTAAGGTTATGCAGTAGGGTGTAAATGTTAGTACAGAGCATGAAAAACATAGAGGCAATTTAGCTAAAATGGGTGAAGAATCATAATTGTCTGCGAATGTAGAAACATTTGTAGAGCTCTTCGGTGTAAGGTTCATGTGCATGTTTCAACCTTTAGACTCATTTTTCCTACATCAAAATGTGGTATGTGTGATGTAAGAAAAATGAATAATACTCTTTTATACTTTGAATGAGTGTTTGGTACATTTGAAAGCCGAATGGATAACTGATGGGAACTGTCTGAAACAGTGGGGATCCAAAGAAACCTACACGGGTGTTGTTGTCCAGATAAGGCAAAGCACTTCTAATTTAACATTCATCTACTCCTACTGAGAGTGCAATGCTTTTATGTAGGCATTAATCACATTCTCCATATTTTCTTACTACACCCTCTTTAAGGCTAATCCAGTTGCTAAGTCCAGTCTGTCATTTGCTGAAAAATGAAGAGCTATTCTAAGATAATTAAAAAGTGTCTCACTGAACTAATCAAGCTTTTATCAAGGCTTTGCTAGCTGTCGTTATGGCTTGTGCAATTGCTCATAGATTTCTTGAAACCTTGAAATTTGATGGAGCAAGAAAGCATTAGTCTGAGGACATACCATACATGTGTAGCTGCTAAGAGGCTGTATTGACCCCTCCCCAACCAGCACCCCCAACAAAACACATCACACTTTATTCCCTTTCTTCCATTTTGTAGAACTGGTCTTTAATGTAACTCACAGGGACCTCCCTGTCCTTTAAGCCCTTAACACTCTGTGGTACTTTGCAGGTATTTAGATGTGTAAGTTGAATTTGGTGCTCTGATGTTAAAATTTGGAACTGGCGTCATTAGAATCTCAATGCTTGATGCCTATTGTCAGACCCCATTGGGAGGGGGGGGTGCACTCGGGTCAAGCAGGGGCTATTGGGCCTCAGCCATAAGGGCTGGAATATTTTGCCTTTCATGTCTCACAGCCGTCCTAACATGGCAACCCCTTTAGCACGTGCCTGTCAGTGGTAGTGCTGTCAAGAAGTCACAGACTTTTCAGGAAGGTGGTGTGGGGGTCCGCAGCACTCAACAATCAACAGCACTATTCCTTAATATTCAGACCTATTTCTTTACTTTGATCAAATAAAATTACTACAATCTGCATACTTAAAACATTATACCTCCAGCATATAAAATAAGCACAATTCTTGTACTGACCCTTGTGCTACTTCGCCTTCTATTCTGCCCCACGTCGCCCCTTTCTCAGGTGTCCCACCCCTTTGGCAAGTCTAGATAGGTCTCCCACCAACCCCACTCACCCAGGGTTGAGTGTCTTTGAGGTAAGTACGCAGACCGTAGATGCAGATTGCACGTAATTTCCGATCTTAGCGTATCTCTCCCTTTAGCAAGTCTTAGGTTTTGCAGTCTCGCCACAGTGCAGGCCTCCAAGTTCGATTTCTGTGACAGGGGCCTACCTACGACAATCATCTTGCCTCACTCCTGCTTCTGGAAGCAACATGTCAGCTGGAGGCTTGGGTTTTCGGGGAAGGGGGGTAATAGTTCTGGAGTTACGCTGACTAGTATTGGCTAGTGGGCCGAATTGATTGCTTACCCTACGAGGGCAATACCCCAATGCCCACTACTATGAAATATATTTAAGTAATGCTAATAATAAACATGTGGTTTGATATTCCTTGAGTAAAATATTGGTCAGAGATAGCGTACTAATCGTCGCATACATTTAATTTTATCGCAATTGAAAAGAAATTAAAGCCTTTATTTAATTGCCAGGCAGCAGAGAACTTAGGCCAGCAGACACATGTTTTGCTCCCTAATGGCATGCAGGCCTGAGGCTTTTTCAAGGCTAAGATGTTTTGTACATCAAAAATAGTGTTATTGTTGGGCTCACATGGATTGTAGGTAAGCCATTTTAGTCTGCACTTGTGGTACTGATAGTGTCTTCGGATAGTAGATATTCGTGCTTGTTTAATAGAGAAGTGACCTTCACAGTACTTTTGAAAGAATGGTCACCATCTTTCTCTAGTGGAGGTCTGTTGGGTCCCTGCAGTCCAGTCAAAGGTGAATGAGCTGGGGGTTTGACCAGTGATCTGGGGAGGACCATGACAAAATGGCAGCAGGTGCCAGTGTCTTCACTGTCAGAGGTCAACTTGGGGAGAAGAGGACCCTCTTCTTACCCACTGGTGAGGAGCAGTTGGCGGTCCACCAAGGTCATAGGTCACAGCAGTGCGGTGGCAGCCACCTTCAGGGTCAAGGGTGCAACAGCACAGGACTCTGGTCACTGAACAGCAACGGCACAGTCTGCCTCAGCACAAACC
Organism: Calotriton arnoldi; assembly: GCA_963921515.1. Classification (NCBI taxonomy): domain Eukaryota; kingdom Metazoa; phylum Chordata; class Amphibia; order Caudata; family Salamandridae; genus Calotriton; species Calotriton arnoldi. The sequence goes on along the minus strand of CAWUFW010000081.1, from coordinate 1,714,457 downwards.
TTTAAATGGCAGCTCACTCCATCCGGGGTGCAAAAAGTCTTGTTGATTGTCTACTCAAGCTTCTTGAGGGCATCAGAGACCACAGCTGTCTGCGATTCCTCCAAAAACTATCCACATAGTCTCTGCAGCCCACATACCTCTTAGCGCACAGGTCACTCTTCTCCACCTTCCTTCAGCTGAAGGGCTCACACAGCTCCAGGGATCAAGCTGCTCTGGCGCTTTAGATCTGTCAAAGCAAACCCAAAGAGATGATGGACGGAGTGCTGAAACTTTTCAAACACTCACCCCCAGTCTCAGATCTGGGTTGAATCCATCATCGTTCTTTAGCTCACTTTGCCACCTCAGTTCAGACCCAGCTACATGCAAATCACGCTTGACCCTGTGCCTCATGGGAACAGTCCATCCCGAACTGCCAATCCAGGTCTTCCCTGAACCAGAAACAAACATGCAGTGGCAAAGTAAGCAAGGGACCCACGTCTGGGCATACCCTGCCAGCCAGTGGCAAAGTGAGCAAGGGACCCACGTCTGGGCATACCCTGCCACAGGGTGGCAAAGTGAGCAAAGGACCCACGTCTGGGCATACCCTGGTCTGTCACACATCTGTAGGATTGGTAGGCTCCTTCCCTCTCTCAGTAGCAGGTTGGCTTAAAGGTGATTCAGGCGAGAGATTAAGCCTCTTTCAGTGAGGTCAGAGGCTAGGAAATGTCCCCTCACATCTGGGAAGCTGACTGTCAGACAAACTTCAGCTTTGGTTGCACACCAGTCCTCTGAGTACTCTGCATAGAAGTTGCTTCCGTGGATGAGAGAACTTGGAGCTGGAACAAGTGGGCAGAGTGGTAAGTGGCTCCCACTTTTATACAGGTTAAGCAGACTGGGAATGTGGATTCTCTCTCTGCACTTTCAAAACCAGTTTGGGTAGCTTTCGTGTTTTTTCCATACATCCTCTCCAGACATAGCCATTGTGCATTTCGATGCTCCCCACAGCAGGGTTGTCAGCATGGGCTACCAACAACAAAAGCACAAAGAGATATGAGCTTTCTCCACTCAGCTCATCAACAGCCACACTGACAATGATTAGGAAAAAGTCAAAAGTCTGGCCTTAGCTAAAGGACTCTTCTCACCCTGAACAACAAAAACTGTTTCCACAAAGAAACCCACGGGCCTTGATTACTCTGGCTTAGTCATATACATGCACTCTATTCACCACATAGGTCACATACATGCAAAAGCATAGAAAGAGAACTTTACATGAGCAGGCCTCCACTCTAGTGACAGATAAAGGTCTGGGCAAAATTGCTAAGTCACAAAACATGGTATGTCGCCACTACCCATCTTTATTTATTTATTTTTATTTGAAAAGTTTTATATAGCGCTGGCTAGACCCGGAGGTATCAGAGCGCTTTACATGAGGATCAGCGAGTTACAGGTTACATAGTTACATCAATTAAATCAAAGAATCACGGAGGGAGGGGGAGGGAAGGAAACACAACGGGGAAACGAGGAAAAACAATGTCAGATGACCGGCTGGGTAGGTGACGGCAGAGGGGGTGAAACCAGGGCCAGACTCCTCTATAGCTGCATGTGACCGCTCCACCGGGCATCGGCCAAGGTTGCTCGTGCACCGAGGTAAGTACAAACAGTTTTGGTATCCGCCCAGAGTTACAGGTTACATAGTTACATCAATTAAATCAATGAATCACGGAGGGAGGAGGAGGGGGAGGGAAGGAAACACAACGGGGAAACGAGGAAAACAATGTCAGATGACCGGCTGGGTAGGTGGCGGCCGAGGGGGTGAAACCAGGGCCAGACTCCTCTATAGCTGCATGACATCGGCCAAGGTTGCTCGTGCACCGAGGTAAGTACAAACAGTTTAGGTATCCGCCCAGGGGGCATCGTCGAAGGCCCATCGAAAGTTCTATCAAAGTTCCACCGGGCATAGGCCATGTTGATCCGGCTCCGAGGTGAGTACAATGTTCAAGGTTTCAGTCCGGGGGCATCGTCATAGATCAATTGGCAGCACCCATCCCGGAGTTACTAGGAGGTAAGACTTACTGTAGGGTTGATATGCTCTCGATAGCAATGCTTCCAGGGGACAGGCCAGGACAGCCATCTTAAGGTCAGGCATATAGAATGTGTAGGCCCAGGGTTGTAGGGCACTCAGCTGTTGCCCCACGCAATTCTCTCGGTGTGAGTGAAGGCTGTCGTGGGACTAAGTGTAAAAAACAGTCCCATTGCTAGTCTTTTGCGCTGTGGAGACCCTGATGTGAGCAACGAAATCTTGCTCCGGGCGCCATTTTAGGGACAGGCACAGCCCTTGCCTGGCCCACCTTTGTGCAACTCTGCCACGATTTGCAGCCATTTTGGGGTCAGGCGGGGCGGGAATGGATCCTCCCCCCGTCCACCTGGTGCCTCTTGTGACCCCCGACTCCCCCCATGTACATGCTAAATGCATCTACATGCTAAATCCACGATTGGGATGGTAGTCCTCTGTCAGAAAAATGAGGTTATGTATGGTATGCTCCTCTAGGTCAGAGGTCAAGTGTGGGACCTTCCTGATGTCAAGGGACAGGCCTAGGCGCACACACCAGAGTAGCTCAATGCTGTGGCAAAATATAAACGCAGGATGCCAAATACTTGCAGATGGACACTCAGCAGGAGAACATGATTACACCATGCAGAGGACATTCCTGTCCCAACAAAGATTTCCTTTAATTAGGTTTGATTCTGCTTTATAATCTGGTTTGTTTCATGTTGCTCACATTTTTAATTTGGTACTTAGTACCGGACCCACATTTAATGCATTGCAAGTTCCAGGCTGACTTAAGAATCGCAATTCATTCTAACTAATGGATAATCCTGAATTTTTTACAATGTATTAAGGTATGTACATGCTTGGGCCTGCACACCCTCATAATCTCTCCATGTTTCTCCCCCTACTTTGTTGGACCAGTTGGAACAGGGTTGCTGCATCATTAAGTGATGACCAAGATGATGTGCGGCACAACATCTCCTGAAACAACCAGTCTGACGTGCTTTGGAATGCACTTTTATGTCATGCTTGGCCGCGCAGCTGTCACCTAACCCTATGTGAGCACCAGAAAAAACGTTTAGAAGCACAACTGAGAGAGGGGCTTTGGCTACACCCACTTTATGGTTCCCTTGAGAACGGCATTTGATAGAACAGAATTTTTGTGCCCCGCTTAAAGAGTGCTTGTAAACTCTGCTTTGTGGCAACGCTTATGCTAAATACTGCAGGATTGAATTAGTTGTGTTGCTAATTGTTCAGTGTTCCAAGCTAAACCGTTAATTATTTAGCCATGGCAAAGGTTTGGTAGGCCTAGAATATTTATTGTTAAAATAATGTTAAAGCCCATGGGTATTTAACCAACTAAGCACTGAAGCTTCCCAATCCCAGTGTTAAGTCCCTTTTTGATGTTTGGGACATTTCGTGCTTAAGCCTTCATAACTGTTTGTCCACAAAAACTATCCATGCTAAATTCCTTTTTTACCTCACATGTTGGAGAAGGAACCTAAAGGTACTCGGGGTTGTGGATTTCACCAGAGGGCAACTGAGAACATAGAATTGTTTTTATGAAAATGGCATCAACAAAAGGTTTGCTGTGCTAATATCTCCATCCCAGCTTTCAGGAACAGGCAGTTGAAAACAAAAAAAATCATAATTTTTTGGTACAGTTTTGCAATTGGGAGTGATTTTTCCCCATTTTTGTGTTTTCTACCTACTTTGTGGTGGAAATGTGTAAAACTCATGGATGGACCCTAAAAGCTATACATTCCTGAAAAGTAGACTCCATTCATAATTCAGAAAGGGGTCATCTGTGTAGATCACTCATGGTCAAGAAACTAATAAATTAAAAACGAATGAAAATAAGCAGGGGAAAAGGAAATTGGTAAAGTTTTGATCTGTGAAATTTTTTGCCCAATGGCAGGATTAGAAAAGTAATATACGATTATATCACTCGGACTCTTCAGGTCGCAGATCTATATAGAGCGATGTTGGTTGTCCAAAAACATAGGATACCCATAGGCCCCAGCTGAGCTGCAGCTTATAATTTTTCATTGCGTACCAACCATGCATCAATTCATATGGTAAAATCTGCTAAATCAGAAATGGGTATGAACTAACCTATAAATTATTGAAATGTGCCAAAGATAATGAGTGTAGGACTAGTGGTTATTTACACTACACTGAATTTGGGGTTACCCATAATATCATCTGTTTCGGAGGCCTCTTTGCAAAATGTGTCCTATCTTGCCCCTTCGTTTGCATTCGTAACCCAAAAATGGAGAGAAATGCAATTGATAATTACAGATGTTATGCTGTTCTGTGTTTACACACTTCTCCCAATAAAAATGGTACCGCGCTAGTGTGGGTGGGTCTATTGCCTGTGATAGGAAAGCCGCCAAAATGCAGCAAGGAACCATCAAGAGCTTTCCTTTCAAATTCGCTCATTCTGGCCATATTGGTAGCTCTAGTATTTTGGCCCGGGCTCGGCCAACACCCGTAAACACCTACCAACCTTATACATGTCTGGAAAGTAGAAGCCCATGGGAGTGCAGGTTGGTGTATCTTGCATGAATTCCAGTTCATTTTATAACACAGAATGCCCCTCGAACTGTGGCTAAAATCACAGCTTTTCCTCACATATTTGTGAGTGAACGTTCCAGCGTTCTGCAGGATACACAAAATTCCTGCCACCCAGCATCTTCCAGCTTCTCACAATGAAAACTGTACCCCACTTGTATGGTCAAATCTTTTACTTTATGAATTAAATGTGGTATCACTGAGGTCTTCATATGGATACAGTTTTCATCCGTTCTTATGATGTGCGTTAGAGCTACTCAATCATGGAAGACATTTTTAGTCGGGAGGAGTGTGAGAATGGAAGGTGTTAATACTTTGGCAATTGCCTGGAAGTGCCAGTGTTTTCTGTCACAAATTTCGGAAAAAGTTTTTTTTGACCCATACTTACTGGGTAAGATGATGTGCTGGGACCCACACAAGCCACACCGTCTTGGGTCTCTATACTTTAGAACTGCCCAGGATTGGTAGAGTTCCCTGGTTGTTGGCTGACTCCGAGCCCGATTAGTGCTACCATTCACATTGATAAGGGAGGGGAAAGTAAGGTTTTTGGGGGCATAGTTTCTGCAAATGGGCTGGCAGAGATAAATTCTGCCTCCCTCAGTCCAGAAATACTGTCTGATGGAGGGGGTGGAGTATGATGCCAAGATTGCCCTCCATCTATCCCAATTTTCTCACTTTTTCACCCTGGTTGGCATATTGGGGTATTTACCATCTGCACGTCTCAGGAGGTGGAGAGGACCAGAAAACTCCTCAGACTATCAGGAAAAAATTGAGAAACAGCGTAGGGTACGCAGTTTACCCACCCCTTACACCAGACTATTTTTCTGCTACCTGGGCAAGGCAGTTAAGGGGGTTTGAGACCTCCCTCCTCTCTCTCTCTGTCCACCCATGTCAAAACGTTAGCCAGAAGAATCCAAATTTCCTCTTGCCTGCCAAAGAGACGGAGATGTTCTCAGCCCCACGGATGACAGAAGGACTATTGAGGTATTGCCCGATGGCAGGACGGGCCACCCACCCCACACCCCCATTTTCTTTCCCTGTTTAAAAAAAATCTATTCTAGGCATCCAGTGGCTTTATGCTACTACCCAACCCCTTCAATAAGCAGATTTTGAGGGTAAATCTACCAATCGGAAGGCAGAAATTTGTTGCCATTTTAGAGGTGGGAAAGTGTGATCTGGTCCATTCCTGGCATCCAGTAGCTTTCTGCCCTTCCCCAGCCAGCTGATTTGGGGGGGGGGGGGTAGGGGGGTGAGATCAACGATTTAAATGACTGAAAGACTTTTGGGGCATTGGGGTGGGAGGCTGTGATCTGGATAAACCCCCAATTTTCAGGGCAGGGGGTGTGCCAAAAGACTGTATAGGCTTTTTGGGGTGGGGTTAAAGCCCGAAGCCTGGACAGGTCAACCCCACCCCATTTTGTTAAATAAGTAACATCCCTGGTGTCTAGTTGGCTTGCCACCTCGCTCCTACCTTCCAGGAATGTAGATTATAGGCAAACCCCCCATACGCCCCGAATGGGGCAGAAAGACTGTGTTGGGACCGTTAGGGTTGGAGGTATGGCCCATTGCCAGGGTCGGCTGCCCTCCACCCATTTTTGTTTTAATACACCCTGGCGTCTAGTGGGCTTTCTGCTCCTCTTAGGAGGCAGATTGGGGGTAAAACCCCCCAGTGCCTTCCCCAGGGAAGCACAATGACTGATATTGTTTGTTTTATTGGTGTGTGTAGCACTTGGCCAGGAATAGTGTCCCACTTCCGGATCGGCGCCAGTCGACCTCATGACACGTCCTCCGGCGTCGAATCCAGTGACGACGCCTCCTCCGACGATGGTTGTGTCCCCAGCTGACGTCGACCCCAGCCTCCCCCTCGATGTGGACACGGAGCTGGACCGGTGTCGACAGACGTTGGGTCCGACGACGACCGGTACTTTTGTACCATTGTTCTCCCCTGGTGTTTCCTGTCGCCCTGAGTGGCTACCAGAGTAGGGTGAGGAGGACTGGGAGGGGTCTGTGGACCCTCTGGCAGACCAGTTAGAAGAACCTGACTGGAGAGGGGAGTTGGGTGAAGCCAGTGGTCTGGGCACCTCCCCAGACCTTGGCATGCTATCTCCCCCTACCGTGGCTACGGAGGAGGGTGCGTCATACGCAGTGGTGTTAGGTAGGGTGGCCGAGGCCTTAAACCTTGAGCTTCCTACGGTGGCGGTTAGGACTAACCTCCTGACCGAGGTGCTTCAGCCGGCAGCGGCCTCCTCGGAGCCCCTGCTGCCGTTTAATGAGGCCCTCACTGTCATCCTTTTGGGCACTTGGTCCAAGCCCAACACAGGGGCTCCTGTGGATAGGATGATTGCCCGACGCCACCGCCCGGCCCCGGGCGACCCTGTTTTCCTCTCCCAGCACCCCACCCCTGAGAGCTTGGTGGTCCAAGCCTCAACTTCCAAGGACGCATTTCCTACCGCACTACCTGAAACGGAATCCAAGAAGTTGGACCACCTTGGGAAGAAGATGTTTTCTTCCTCCAGCTTAGGACTGCAGTTGGTGAACACTGCATGTCTCTTGGGCTGTTACTCCCACTCAGTGTGGGATTCGGTCGCGCAGGTGCTGCCACAGTACCCAGAGGAGGCCCAGGCCGTGCTCTCCCGTGCTGTTGCCGAAGGGAGAGACGCAGCGAAGTTCACCATAAGATGTGGGCTGGACACCGCCGACTCACTAGGCAGGACGATTTCCACGTCAGTAGCACTGAGACGCTACGCCTGGTTGAGGTCCACTGGCTTTTCGGGTGATGTCCAAGCTACACTTTTGGACCTGCCTTTTGATGGCCTTCGCTTGTTTGGCGACAAGGCAGACAACGCGCTCGAGCGCTTTAAGGATTCCAGGGCTACGGCCAGATCCTTGGGCCTCGCTTCCACCTCCCGCCCAGCGCAGTCTGCTTTTCGCCCCTTTCGTGGTTACGGAAGGGGTGCCCCGCCATGTTCCGTCCAGAGCCAGAGGCCTGCGCCAGCTGTCCAGCCTCTGCGTGGCCGGGGACGTGGATCCCACCGTCGTGTGTCCAGGGGCCAGCAAATGGGCCAGTCCACCAGCGCCCCCTCTGCAGCAGCCTCCAAGCCCTCCTAGTTCAACCTTTCAGGGCCACCATTCGCCAGTGGGCAGCAGGATGCGCCATCACCTCCCCCACTGGCAAACCATCACGACGGACAGGTGGGTTTTGCAGATAGTCCGAAGGGGCTACTCCCTCCCCTTCGAGACTTCCCCTCCATCCATGCCACCTCAATTACATCGCATGTCGGAGGATCACTTGGCACTTTTCCAGCAGGAAGTTATGGCTCTCTTGGCCAAGGGAGCCATCGAGCGAGTTCCTGCCCCAGAAATCGGTTGTGGTTGTTATTCCCACTACTTTCTGGTGCCCAAGAAGGACAAGGGCCTGCGTCCTATCTTGGATCTCAGGAACGTTAACCGCTTCCTCCGGAAGGAGAAGTTCAAAATGTTTACATTGGCTCAGGTCCTGTCTGCCCTCGACCCTGGAGACTGGATGGTAGCGTTGGACTTGCAGGACGCTTATTTTCACATCCCCGTCCTGCCGGCCCATCGGCGTTACCTACGGTTCACGGTACGCCACGAGCACTTTCAGTTTACCGTGCTCCCTTTTGGCCTTACCAGCGCCCCTCGAGTGTTCACGAAGGTGATGGCGGTGGTCGCAGCTCATCTGTGCAGATCAGGGGTTCCAGTCTTCCCCTATCTCGACGACTGGCTGTTGAAGGTGGGCTCGCCCCAGGCTGTCATCTCCCACCACCAGACTACGGCTGACCTCCTGCACTCGCTGGGGTTCACCATCAACGTGCCGAAGTCCCACCTGATTCCCTCTCAGAAGCGCCTTTTCCTCGGAGCGGTTCTGGTCACAGCGCAGTTTCAGGCTTATCCTCCCGAGCAGCGAGTCCGGGATATTCGGGCTATGATTCCAATATTTCAGCCTCTATCCCGGGTTTCGGTCAGAATGACCCTGAGGCTACTGGGCCTCATGGTCTCCTGCATCCTGCTGGTGGACTATGCCAGGTGGCATATGCGGGCTCTGCAGTGGGACCTGAAGTTCCAGTGGGCACAGCATCAGGGGAGATTTCGGAGAGCACTGCACGACAATTGCAGTGGTGGCTAACGAAGCGGGATTGGGTCAACGGCAGGTCCCTCTCCCTTCCCCAGCCAGAGTTCACAGTGGTGACAGATGCTTCATTTCTGGGGTGGGGTGGCCACATGGGAGAGGCGGAGATCAGAGGCCTCTGGTCTCCGGCGGAGTCCGGGCTCCACATCAACCTTCTTGAGCTTCGGGCGATCCGTCTTGCACTGAAGGCATTCCTTCCTTCTGTCAAAGGGAGAGTAGTGCAGGTGTTCACGGACAACACCACCGCCATGTGGTACTGCAACAACAGGGCGAGGTAGGGTCGTGGACCCTATGACAGGAGGCACTTCGTCTCTGGAAGTGGCTGGAACATCAGGGCGTGTCCCTGGTGGTTCAACACCTGGCAGGTTCTCTGAACGCCAGGGCGGACGAACTCAGCCGCCGGTGCATGATGGATCATGAATGGCGTCTTCACTCGGAGGTGGTGCAAGGTCTCTTTCAGCAGTGGGGAGAGCCTTGATTAGATCTATTCGCCACCGAAGAGAACGCGCAATGTCATCAATTCTGAACGTTGGAATTTCCAAGGCGGCACTCGCTAGGCGACGCTTTTCGTTGCGAGTAGAGTTGCGGTCTTCAATACGCCTTTCCGCCTATACCACTTCTGCCCAGAGTGCTGAAGAAGATCAGGCGCGACCGGGCCCAAGTCATTCTTGTGGCCCCGGGCTGGGCACGAAGTCTGGTATCCAGAGCTTCTGCACATGGCCATCAATCCTCCAATCAGACTGCCTCTTCGGGAGGATCTTCTGTCACAGCAGCAGAGGATGGTCCTCCACCCGAACCTGTCCAATCTCCACCTCCTTGCATGGAGATTGAGCGGCGACAGTTGACATCTTTCGACCTTCCTCCCGTAGTCTGTAACGTTATCTTGGCAGTCAGGCGTCCCTCCACCAAAAGAGTATACGCCTGTAGATGGAACAAGTTTGTGGCATGGTGCGCAGCAAAGGCTGTGGATCCCCTTTCTGCCCCCCTTTCAGAGGTTCTCCTCTTCATTCTTTCTTTGGCTCAGCAGGGCTCTGCTCTGGGCACTCTCAAAGGCTTCCTTTCGGCCTTTCTTCGGCTTCCTGACCAGCCTTCTCTTTTCAAGTCCCCTATTGTAAATCGCTTCCTTAAGGGCATTGCTCACTTGTTTCCTCCAATTCCTTTCGTAATGCCCCAGTGGGACTTGAACCTGGTTCTGACCTATCTTATGTGCGCTCCTTTCGAGCCGCTTCATATTTGTCCTCTCAGACTTCTGACTCTTAAAACTGCCTTTTTAGTTGCCTTCACCTCTGCTCGCTGGGGGAGTGAGCTTCAGGCTCTTTCTTCCAAACCTCCTTTCCTGGCTGTTCATGCGGACAAAGTTGTCCTTCGCACTAGGCCTTCTTTCCTTCCCAAAGTGGTTACCTCTTTCCACATAGGACAGACCATCACTTTGCCCACCTTCTTCCTGCTCTGCATCCTTCTACAGAGGAAGAGAGACTGCACCGTCTGGATCCAAAACGTGCGCTTTTCTTTTATTTGGATCGCACAAAACAATTCCGTGTGGATGGCCAGCTCTTTGTTGGCTATGTGGGCGCCAAGAAAGGTCGGGCCGTGCAAAAGCGGGCCATCTCTAGATGGGTCATTCTTTGCATCAAAATCTGCTATTCCTTAGCGTAAAAGGAAGCTCCACTGGGGTTGCGCGCCCATTCCACCAGGGCGACGACAGCCACTACTGCTTTGGGACGTGGAGTCCCACTTCATGACAACTGTCAGGCAGCCACGTGGGCTTCATTGCACATGTTCACCAAGCATTACTGCCTGGACAGCCAAGTCCGGAGAGAAGACTTCTTTGGCCGTTCAGTTCTCCCGGACTTTCTGGTGTGAACTTAGTTCGCAGACCCACCTCCGGGGTTGGTATTGCTGGGTTATCTAATCTAAGGTGAGGAATCCATAACTAATTGTCTCTTTCAGATGAACAAGTTACTTACCTTCGGTAACGATATATCTGTAAGAGACATAGATTAGTTATGGATTCCTCACCGCCCCACCCATCCTCCCCGTTCTGCGAACTGACTTCTAGGGTAAGGGACTTCCCTTCAGGGCCCTAGTTTTGTGCACCAGTGGTCAGTGTCTTGCATGGCTCTGCCCTTCTGGCATGGAATGTTGTGTAAAGAATGACGTCAGCGCGCAGGGGCGGAGTATAAGTAGATACCGCGACGTCATTCCCGCGACCACGACGCCAACGAGGAACGCGGAGTCGACCAACGCCACCTACCGACGTGCAGGGGTACTGCTGAAGAAAAAGTCTCCGGATCCAGTCTGACGCCTGGGGGTAATTCTAAAGTGAGGAATCCATAACTAATCTATGTCTCTTACAGATATATCGTTATCGAAGGTAAGTAACTTGTTCTTTATCACTGTATGCTTAATATGTCTTCTCTATTAATCATAAACTTTCCTTCAAGGCAACTCAATTGGTTTGGATGACAATCTAGTGATAAAGGCTAGAGGAGGCCTCACTGGTTCACTATGAATATTTTTATCCAATGGCATAGGTTTCTCATGTAAAGTTATCACATGGGTAGTAGGCTTGACTTGTGTATTTTGAAAGGCATATGCCAAAGCAATACTTTTTGAACGGTGGATTGTTATTACGCTACATTAAATGCTCTAGAGAGGTATTTTGCTACATGGAAATCTCAGATTACTATGTTATACAAGGGTTTTGATGGTCATTTCCTTAGAAAAATACTTAAAGCTGAAGATTTGCAATGCAGTAATCCTTGTAGGCCTTTTTTGACAGGGGTTAAATATTTTTAACCAGCAGTAATTTTGTGTTCATTTGTAATTTTAGTACTGTATGCCTGATTGCTGCGAGCATATGCACAGTACAGTACAGTAGGCCTCAGCAGCTTATGGTGAAAAGCCAATGATAAAGGCTGAAAGACTTGATGATTTCATTAGGAAATGGTGTGTCAGATGCCATAGGTCTTGTCTGTTTATTATGACCAAAGCAGTAGGCCTGACTTGTTTATTGTGAACTGCATTTATTAAAGGCGGCAGGCCTTTAAGGGTTGATTGGCATTACAGTATGTTAAGTCATAAATAGTTATTTTTATTACATAGAAGGCATTGTAATAATGCTGGTGCTGGTTACCCCTTTGACAAACCGTGGAGTGTGGAAGATTTACACTGTTAGGATCTGTGGTACGTCCCCATAAGAGGGGTTGTATATTGTTTTGCCAACTGTTGTTTTGTACATATTTATAATTTTATGACACTGCTGATTTTTTTTTTTTGTGGGGAAGCGTATGCTTAATATAGTAGGCTAGATGTGGTTATGATGTCAAGACAATTTAAGATCTAGTCCTGATTGGGTCATTGGGAAAAGTTTTGTAGGTGCCATAGGTCTGATCCGTTGTGAAAAGTTGCAACAAAGGCAGTAGGCCTAACTTGATCTGCTATGAAAAGCAAAATTCAAAGACAAACCTTAATGTTGGATTCTTATTGCAACCTGTTTAATCTCGTATACAGATATTGTGTTACATAGAATCTCACCAACTACTCTAGAAAGGTTCTGGTGCCTAGCCTTTTTGACAAAATCTGGCAGTAGTAATAATAACAAATCAGTAACACATACATAGAGATGCTCTGGATCAACCCTCTTCTGCCTTTGGTTTGTTCGTGTCATTCTCACTCTGCTTCCATCTATGGCAGCATGGAGCAGTGGATCATCCCACTTCAGCCATTGTCTCTATTGCCTTATAAATGACAACAATTTGTTTGATCACATGTGCACCTCTGCCTCTAAAGGAATGTACTTTAGGGTCACAGCTGGGGAGCTAAGCTAGTTTGTTTAAAAAAAAAAAAAAAAAATTTAGGTCCCCATTTATTTCTTTCCTTCTGTTTTTTATTTTGTTTTTATTTTTAGTGTGCTGCAGCTCCCAAGACCGTGCCACTTGGCCCTTCGCTTGCTGCTCATTTGGTCTGCAGTGCACAGCAGCCGATGCTACCACTGCTTTTAAACCAGACAGCAATTCTAGACTGGTATTGTCAGTGTAGCATTTTTAGGTCGAGCCTGGGCAGCGCATGTGCTGCTCTGCGAGGCATGCTGTATTAGAGTATGCACTTGAAGCTCCGCCCACTCTCTGCCCATATTTTTCATTGGCTTATGTCTTTGTCCTTTGTAAATGCTGGCTTCTGATTCTGTAATCTGCTCGTTAGTCCCTCCTTAGTACCGTCTTGTCTTCATTTGTAACCTCCCATGAGGACTGGCCCTTTTACTTCTGTTGTTACACCGTCTGTGTTATTTAGTCTGTAAGCACTATTTCTTTAGTGAGTTTTATTTTACTGCAGGCACAACGTGCTTTGCATCAACATTCAGCGCGCCATGTGCGCTTTCACTTTCCAAGCAGCTAGGACAATGGCGGCCACTTCTTTGGAATGCCATAGGTCTCGCATTTAGGAGAGTTTGAGCTATTGGCATTGTAAATGACAATAGCTTAAACTCTCGCATATGCGACACCTATTGCTTTACAAATATTTTTGGGGTGGGTTGTTTCCAAGCGTCCCATGCCGCGCTTGCACTTAATACAGACGCTGCTCGTATAAAGAAAGGGGCGTGGCCTCTTAAGTGCAAGCGCGGCATGGGGTGCTTGGAAACAATATTTGCAATTCAATAGGTCTCGCATTTGCGAGAATTTAAGCGATTTTGCATTTACAGTGCCAATAGCTCAAAGTCTCGTAAATGCTAGACCTATTGCATTCCAAATGCTTGTTTTATCTTTCTGAGATAACCTTTACAATATTAATGTTTGGCATAATTGTCTTGTTCCAGTGTAAAGACACTGTTTAGATATCCTATTTTTCCAACGACCCTTATTGTCAGTCAACAAGGCTATACTACTGCTCTTCATTCTTTGCGATTAAATACTATAGTGCAATTTAACACGTATGATATGCTACAGCCATCTAATGAAGTAATCGGTCTTTCCCTACATTATTTGCAATAGAATGTTGGCTCCTAATACTTCAATATCATTCCTCCTGACTACTTATTCAGATTTATATTCCTCTCGTATGTTTCTAGTGGCCCGTTGCACATTATTTTGGAATTTTCTTTTGCGCAAACAACATTTCAATTTGTGCAGTTCATCAAGAGCAGTGAGCAGCGTCTTTAAAAGAAAAATGTTTCTCTTCCATCCGAACTCGAGATAGATTATGTATTCAGATGTCCTCTATTCGCTGTTCATTAGGTCTCGCAGACCTGCGTTGCAGCGCACACGCGCTGCTCGCTCTGTGAGGCTTTTTGTAATCGAGCAGATTTCCGAAGTGGAGTGGAAGCCCCCCCCATTAATTTCATTGGCTGGCGTCATCCTTTATGCTTAAACGCTGGCCTCCGATTTAAAATGAGGCTTCTTTGTTACCGCCCTGTCTCCTTTTGGGACGGCCCTTCCGGACTCGATCGTGTACTGGCGGCGTTACACGGTGTCCTTTATAACTCCGTACGCACTATGTTTTTCCAGTCAGTTCCGTGTTGTCTCCCGACCACCAGTTTCTGTCCCTCGCTGCTCGATTACTTGCTCATGGCCGACTGCAGAACGCTCGCTCCCTGTGCTATAGCTGCCTCCCCTCCCTCCTGCTTGTTTCAATTACGGTGTGAAATGCTTATTTTTATTTAACCTGCGATTTCAGTTTCATGGCGAGCACAGCTTTATATGCGGCTCGCCGTATTTACTTTAATTTTTTAATATATATATAAAGCGCCCCATGCTGCGCTTTCACTTAAAAATGCTCCTGCCCCCCCCTCGTACCCCACGCTGCACGTACTCCTCGCGTTTAAGACATCTGCGGGCGCCATTGTTCCCCCTCTCTTCCCCCTCCATCAATGCCCTTCGTATGCCTTGTTTCATTTCCACCGGATGCAGTGTCCGCTTTATAGTGTTTGCAGTTTTTTTTCCTATATTGGGGAAGCTCTCACAACCTCTGCCTCAGCACACACGGCGCTACCTCAACTCCGGTTGCAGCCAGTGCTCCAGCCCAATACCCGCCTTCGTCACTTTCAGGCTTGCAGCCCCGCCATGGACAAGGGGGAGGAGCAAAAGGAAGGAGGGTGCCAACATTTTTTACCGCCCTGCGCATAACTCGTCCTGCTCCGTGTCACTTTAAAAACGTGTCCCGCGGTGTCCTAAAACTGCGTTGGCAATAGGAAAGCAGGAAAGGGCGGACATAAATTACCCCCGATCTCGGTTTTTAGCTATCATGTAATGCGCAGGAACAAAAGTAGCATTTAACAACGACTCATTTAGAACAGTTCCATCTGCCCGTCTGCTGAGAAGTGCCTACGGGCACGAACACCGCTGAGTGCCTGATTTACACGTGCGGCTGGCACACGGTTACTGCGTGTGCTCATTAGCAAGAATGTTACGATCGGGCTCTTGTTTAAGTGAGCACTTTTTGGGTGTTCACGTACAGTGATGCACCTACTGGCAAAAAAACAGCGACGTCCTTTCTCAGCCCGGTCGCAGGGTTTTTCTCTCCATTCTTGTACACTGGCCTACAAAGGTTGTAGATTGTTTACACTACAAACAGAAGCCCCCCCACTATATCTCTTCACATCTGGGGTTGTAGTGTTACAGCGTTGTACGTAAGCCCTGGTTCCGGTCGTTCTAGTACAGCAGCTAGAAATGGGCGAGCCAACAAATTAATACAGAGAGCCAAGCCAGGGCCGAGCCAGGGGCCGGCCTCTGATGTCACAGCTGAGCCAAGAGTCTGGCTTGCTCTTTGCGCCCGAGCACTGAAACTATTTTGCCGTGTAAGTCGTCCAAGAAAGATCATGATTAACTACGATAGCCTCTTTAAAAAAAATGTACTTCTTTAACAAGCGGAAAAGTTTCATCTTCACCAAACATAAACTTAGAAAAATTCATTCCCGCCCTGAGTGATGACCAGGGCTTTAAGTGGGATTAAAAAACTGGGGGGGTCTCTCAAAGGGGCGTGGTCAATGTAATTAACGGCGTGGCTTAAAAACACTTAAGCTAAAAATCTGTGTTTAGCACAGTGTGCCGCCCGACTTGTATTTTGCTGTTCCTGTCATTGCGTCTAGATATATGATACAACAAGTCACATCATACCTACAAGTCAGGACTATTGGCTTTGTCAATGGTTGCTAGTTCCATAAGATAAATAATCAGCAACTATGGCTTGTATAGAATATTGAAAAAGCTTCCACTTAAGCCCTGATGACACCACGACAATGTTGCTGCTCCTGAGTTTCAAAAAGAGAAGGGAAATCCAGAGAGAAAATGACTCTCTTTAAAGGATTTCCCTTCCTCTCTACAACGCTCACCACGCACACATCGACGTGCCTGCTGTCACTGCAGTCCGGGGGAAAAAAAACGGACGGCCTGTGCCAGGGCACAAAACAGAGCCCGATAGAGACCCGTTTCGAGGCCCCCATAAAAAAACTGCCGGTGCTCAGACCCGGCCCGCTTAAAGCCCTGGTGATGACAATATCATCAGTGAACTAAGAAGCAAGTTAATTGTTGTACAGCGCACACCCTGAACTCATACACCCGGGCCTGCACACACCGGTGCACCAGGGATGGGCGTGGTCTCACTTTCCAGGTTTATTGTTGTGGTGACAATGCACGGAACTGGCTCCTGCGAAAGTGGAGAAGGGTAAACTGTGTGTGGGGGGGGGTGTAGTGATACGCCCTCGCCCCTCTGATAACCCAGGCAGCCTGGGTATGTGTAGTGGAAACTTGTCGGGGGGGGGGGGGAAATGAAAAGATACCTCCCCGCCTCCTGTGATAACTCAGGCATCCTGGGCATCTGTTGTTTATAGTTGGCGGGAGGGGGTGTAGTAATACTTCCCCGCGTCTTTCTCTTGGTCCCTCCTTGTAACCGCCCTGTCTCCTTTTCGGACCGCCCATCCAGACTGGATCGTTTACTGCAACTCGCAATACTCGTCCTGCTCCGTGTCACTTTAACAAGCATTTGCAATGTAATGGGTCTCGCAGTTACACGATTTTAAGCTATTGGCATTGTAAATGACCATGCCTTTTATTTATATTTTTAAAACGAAAACAAAAATAAAAGGCATTGTTATTTGCAATGTCAATAGCTCAAACTCGCGTAAATGCGAGACCTATTGCATTGCAAATGCTTGTTTTTAATATGTATTTGTGCGCATGTGTTTGTGTTGTTAGGGAGTTTTATATAGCGCGAACTCGACCTGAATGTTTCAGAGCGCTTTACATGAGCACCAGTTGCGTTACAAAGGGACACATTCATTTTTTTTTGTTAGGTACCGGGAGATTAAGTGATTTGCACAGAATCGCAGGATGTTGGGCGTCCCTGTCGAGACTTGTACCCGGTTCCCCAGCCTCGAGGTCGACCGCTCTAGTCGTTAATATGTACTTGTGTACAATATTTAGACCTTGGTTTGATATTCGTTTTATATGCTACAAATGTACAGTGTAGTTGATTAAAGACTTTGTATTGTATCTATTACTCGACGCATCCATGATTCAGCAAGCTCTTCATTCGTGGTGCTAAAGTCAAAAATTCCCCCCAACAGATCATTGTGTGTTTTTAATACCGTGTCCGCAAAGAATCATCTCTATCTGTTTAATTAAACCCTACAAGAAATGGACACAACAGTTGATTTAATGATAAGTACTAGCTTGGCCGTGTTTTTTACTGACAGGATGCTATGGCAACCAAATGGATCGACAGGCGTGTGTGGCATTGCTTAGCAACCAGGAAACCCGTGGATATCCAGGTGATTGTACAGAGCAGCGCAAGGTCACTAGATAATCTAGCTTTAGTTAGGAACGGAGGCTACCCAGTGACATCACACTTTTGTTTGAAGGGGAAAGATGTGTTCGGTTGGCGTGGATTGTTTGGGGCTGGGAATTCTCAGGGGATGGTTGAAAAGAGTCATTCTTTTATAGCTGGGCGATGTACTGTTGGCGTTATTACTGCAATACTTGACTAAACGTCTTAATTGCTTTTGAATGTGTGGCATGCCTCTTTCCTTAAAAAGTAACACGAAAGGTTTTAGTCCTACTTTTATGTCTGACCTGTCCTGGTCACCCTAACTTTAGCGCAGATCTACTCTGCAGCCTTACATTAATTCCAACAGTGGTCGAAGTTGGCGGGATCGGAGGGCCACGATGGGCACATACTTTTTCAATTCGAGAAAAACAGTTACCCTATTTTTTTTATGGAAAGACAACGATATTGGGATGGTTAATTCCAACAGTTAAAATGCTTTAGCTGAAATGTAAGGCATGGAGTCTCCTGTGTTGTAAAACTGAGGGAAGGTCAGACAGCTAAACACGCCTTCTCGCCTGCTTTCCTGAAAGAAATTTAAATGTGCACAACTGGTTAATCTGCAAATGCGAAAGGTGCTTGGAAGCTGGTATTGATATCTAGGAAACAGTGGTTCAGGTGTGGCCTAAATGGCCACACCTGAACCACTGTTTCCTAGATATCTCGCCACCCCAGGTTCACATATTGGGGTACCCTTGTCTTCTCAAAAAACCTGGAAGCTGGTATTGGCTTTAGTTGATGGAATCACCTGAAGCTTGCCGATACAGATTTATTATTTTTGAGTGGTATCAATAAATCCGTACTTGTAAATCGCATTTTATCACCCGTGAGGGTATCCGTGTGTAGGAAGGTGGAATCTGACTATATGGTTGCCCCCACTTTTTTTATGGTGTTTTGCTGGTTTATGACTTAGTTGGACTGGGACCCTGCTATTCAGGGCCCCAGTCTATCTGCTCTCTCTAAACGACATGGAGTGCACTCTAGGTGCACTAGTGATTGGATACTGTGGTGCCTTATGAGTCCCTAGTATATGGTACCTTAGGTGCCAAGGGCATAGGTACTTCACAGGCCTACCAGGGGCTGCAGCATGTGTTATGCCACCCCTGGGAAGCAGTCTAAATCTGACACCACAGGCCTGCTACTGCAGCCTGGGTGAGGTGGTGCTAGCACCCCTCACTTGAGATATAGGTTTCCTATATCTCTCCTGCACACACATATAAACCTATCAGTCACCCCTAAGGCAGGCCCTATCAATCCTGAGGGCAGGGTGCTTGGCTTCTATGTGAGGGGGTGCCTCTGCATGAGCAGGGCCCCTCTGCAGTTCTCAGAGTCCATTCTCTGGTGCTGTTTGTGGATGCGGTTAAACCATATACTATTTAAGTGCATTATATCCTCGCGGTAAATGCTAACTTTGGAATGGCTGCATCAAAACATGTCGTGTTTGGTGTCAAACATCTTGGAATACTACCCCCCGCCAATCTTGGCGGCGGGGGTAGCATTCCACCCTTCTAGAGGGAGAAGACATGTACCTGCTGTGGAAACGCGGTAGAATCCTAAAGAGCCCTGGCATCACAAAATGGATGCCACCAGTCACAGACACTGGGCTGCCCTCCTGCTGATGACCGAAACTCACAGTGGAGGAAGCCCAACAATAGGCATCCTGTCACAGGGAGGTGTAACCACCTTCCAGACAGGGTTTAGTGTATTGGGGCTGGGTGGGTGCACTCTTAGAGTGCTTTGAAGTCCTGCACTGGGGGAGCAGAAGGCTCCTCTGTGCATATGCCAGTTCAAACCAGCTCAGGGGCTACCTGCCCCTGCTCTGGCGCGAAACTGGACAAAGGGAAGTGGGTGTAGCCACCCCTCCCTTGACCCTCCCATAGGTGGGGTCATAGAGCTAGTCCATCCCCTCTTTTTAGTATAAGAGGGGGAACCTTGCCATTGCAAAGCAGATAACCCCTGGATGACGCTCTACAGAAGAATCCTGGCCCTTCGACGTTCCACTACCTTTGGAAGACAGAAGAATCTCCCTTGGAGTCAAGGAGTGACTCCCTGCTTGGCAGGCACCAAAAACGACAACGACGGTCGCAAACTACGCCGCTCCCGCCGGAGTCCGAAGTCCCTGCAGCCCAAGAAGTGGATTTCCTGACCTCTCCCAGGCCATCGTGAGTCCCCAGCGAAGCTGAGGCAAGTGGACCCCACGAGTAACGAGGAACCGCGACCCCTGGGTACCGTGCACTATTGTCGAGTGCAACCCCTTCACAACGTTCTACGAACCTGTGCTTTGGACCACGTGTGGTCCCGACCTCCAGCAGGAATCCCTCCGAAGATCAGAGGCCTACACCATCCCGAGTGACCGTGGGCCCCTGTTGAGTGATTCCGCCCGAGGTGTCTTCGCGATCCCTTGCCCGCTGGCTTGTGGGTCCCCAGAAGACTTCTTAAAGAAACCAAAGGGCTCCCCTGGTTGCTCCAGGCCTGCCCTGACTTACCCTCGCTGGGTGAGTCCCTCAGACCTTGCTGGTCTGCGCCATCGACTTTTCTTCATCTCCCGAGACTTGCGGCTGCCAAGGCTTGTTGGCTCCGATCGAGTTGCCGACACCGCAGTCAGCTGCAGACGTCGAGGACACACCGAATCCAGCTCCTAGTTGTCGTCGACGCCTCCTGGACCACGTGGCTGAAGAGTCAAGGCACCTGCAACCGACCTGAAGCGACCAACGACGGTGGGCATCCATCTTCCTTGCCCCGGGTCACTGCCAAGTGACTTTGAACACTGTCCCCTCTGCTTTCAGGTCATCCTTCTTCAGAATCCAGGCTTGGATTCCACCGGACACTTCTTCAGCTCCCGCAAGCAGCAAGTCTTCTTTGTTCGCCATTGAAAACAACGCCGCGACCCGACACCAAAGGACACCTGTGCACCCGGCTTCCCTGGGTGAGGTAACTCCAGCACTACGATGCTCCTGTGGGTGTGGGCCCTAGAACTACTTACCCTGTAAGTGACTTGCTTGTAGGTTCTCCCGAAGTATCCTAAAACTCTTTATTTCCAACCGCGACTTGCCCCATTGAAGTTAACGGCGATCCGCGCCTGTGTATTCACACTGCACGCGTCCCCCGTGGGTCCTTTACTTACCTGCCTTGGGTGGTTTCGTGAGGCCCCTGCACTTCTGAAGGCCCTAGGCCTTGTCTCCCTGCAAGTCGTTGTCCCTAAGTCTCTTACTTAGTATATGGTCTGGTACGCCCCTAGGGCCCCAGCCATATTTTGTGCTTAACTTATTGTGAAACGTTGATTTGTGCATATGTTTGTCTTCTAATCTCATAAAGAGATTAGTAGAGAGTTATTTAGAAATAAATACATATATATTTGATATATATACCTGTGTGGTGTCTTTTCATTTGGTGATTCAAGAGATTATATGGTAAAACAAGCTGCTTTACATTCCTCCGAGACTTAGCCTGAAGGCTGCTCTCCACAGCTACCACTAGGATAGCTTTCTTTAAAAGGTTGTCTTAAACCTATCTACCATAAGAGTCGATTTGCCCTGGTGCAAGGTGTCCACTTTAATTAGTGAACAGCATATACCAGGCCAACTTCTCACATTGGTGGGCAGCGTGTGGGATTCCAGCTTGCCATTGTTTTACCAGAAAATCTCTATTTGAATTACTAACTGAAAACCATTATAGGTACTCAAGGTACATATAAAGTCAAGCTTAGTATCAATAAGTTCTACTGAACTTAGAGCTGTGTGCCAAGGGATAGCACACCCTTTCCACAGCTCAAGCTAGGATCAGTAGGCCACAAACTAGTGTAGGTAGTACAACACTGCACAACACTAGAATGTCCTTGAAGGGTGGACCCAGTGGATCCACTCAGCCTCAGTATAAGGACATGGCTTTCTCTGACTTGAGAGCCATGTGTGTTGACAGACACCTGAGGATAGGACAGAGTCCCTCAACCCTGCACCTGATAGATCTGCTGACAGCAGATGACCTGAGATTGGCTCTAGGAGCCAAAGGGTTTGAATCAGTGGGTGGGTCAGTCATAGTATCTGGGTCAGATGATGAAAATCAGAATGACCAAGACTCTGTGATTGAAGGGCCAGGCTCCAAGGGGCCTGAAAAGGACAGAGGAATTCTCCATAAGAGAACTGACAGAGAGGAGGAGAGGCACAGATCCCCTTCCAGGGAATCTGACCACTCTTATCACTCTGGCAGAGAATTTGTCCAGCAGAGGAACTCATACTTTCCCTTAAGAGAGACCTCCTCTGAGAGAAGGTGCAAACTGCTCCAGTATGAGGAAGCCAGAGTGGCCCTCAGAACCAAGCAGTTGGCACTGGATAGAGAAGCCCTGGAGATCCAGAGAGCTTCCAGAAGGGAGGGTTTAGAACCCCCTGGTGGCAGCAACATTGTCCCTAGAGGCAGAGAATATATTCCTGACCATAGGAACCTGAGCAAGGTTGTTCCTCCCTACCAGAGTGGGGATGATATCCACAAGTGGATAACTGCTATGGAGAGGGCCTGTAGAGTACAGCAGGTCCCCCAAAAGCAGTGGGCAGCAATCTTGTGGCTCTCCTTTTCAGATAAAGGAAGAGACAAGCTCCTCACTGTTAGAGAGGAGGATGCTGATGATTATGAGGTCCTGAAGAGTGCACTGATAGATGGGTTTGGCTTAACCACTGAGCAGTACAGGTTGAAGTTCAGAGATACCCAGAAGGCACAGACTCAGGACTGGACAGACTTTGTAGATTGTGCATCCAAGGCTCTGGAGGGTTGGCTGGTTGGCAGTAGGGTTACTGATTTCAAAGGATTTTATAATCTAATGATGAGAGAACAGATCCTTAATAATTGTCAAAACCAGCTTTTACACCAGTACCTGGTGGACTCTGATCTGACCTCTCCCCAAGAATTGGGAAAGAAGGCAGACAAATGGGTCAGAACCAGAGTAAGGACTAAGAATCAGGGTGGTGACCACAAGAAAGATTCTACCAAGTCCCAAGAGAAAGGTGGGGATAAATCCAAGGATAAGTCCACTACAGGGCCCCAAAATTCCTCTTCTGGGGGTGGGTCCCAAACTCCTTCCTCTCCTGAAAAGAAACCCTATTGCCATGTCTGTAAAAAGCCTGGGCACTGGAAATCTGATCCCAGTTGTCCCAGGAATGGCAATAAAGAAAATGTTCCTCCAACAACTACTACCACCCCTCCTGGTACTACCAGTAGTAATCCTCCAGTTGGGAGTAGTGCACCCAAAAAGTTAGGTGCTTTTGCAAGAGGAACAGAGGTGGGCCCTAGTTTAGACAGGACCCCCTCAACAGACTCCTCAGATTCTGATGGTGGTATAGGATTTGCCACCTTTACCGTGGGTCCCACAGCATTGGGCAGGTACAGACTGGAGCCAATAATTAATGGTCAGAAAGCTGTGGCATTTAGGGACACAGGGGCTAGTGTCACCATGGTGGCAGGGAAACTAGTCCCCCTCACCAGCTTTTACCTGAGTTTAAATACCAGGTGACCAACATTGATGGTGTCAGAACAGATCACCCCATGGCCATAGTCAATCTCAGCTGGGAGGGGGTCACAGGCCCAAAAAGAGTGGCAGTGTCCCCAACCTTACCTGTAGATTGCCTGATGGGCAATGATCTGGAAATTTCAGCCTGGGCTGAAATTGAATACCAAACCCATCTGAAGATGTTGGGTGTCCCTGTAAAGGTTAGTGGGGCTGTGATGGCCACAGCCCCAGCCCAAGATTTTGGAGAGATGGAGCCTGGAAGAATGGCCCACTCTCCCCCAGAAGAGAGCACAAGGGTTGAAGAAAAGTCTTCTTCCCTCCAGACAGTAGGTAAGGGTCAGCCTCCTCAGGGAACTGACCCTACCCCTAGTGAAGGAACTGCCACAGAGGTAGTCAGGCCTGGCCTGGCCACCCCCTGATGGCAGAGGACCCTTACAAGGTGGTACCCAGTCTGGAGCAGGTAACCTGCCCCTCTCTACCCTGCCTCAGTCAGCCCAGGGCTGCAGAGGTCAGGGAGGTCAGTGGACCCCCAGGGCCCCCTGTCCAGAGGAACCCCCCATCAGCAGATTAGGGGCACCCAGGCTAGTAGCCCTAGCCAGGTAGAAATTCCTCAACCCACTGAGGGATCCCCCATACCTTTATGTAGGGACCTCCCCAGAAGGACTCTGTTAGGCAAGGGCAAACCTGGGACCAAAAGGTTCCAAACATGCCATGTCCCTCCAGTGTTCCACCCAAAGGGACCCAACCCCCGGCTGTAGGCAGTCAAAGGTTGACCCTTAGAGCAGAGTACCACTCAGTCATGGAAAGACAGGCATACATGGTGACCAGTGAGCTGAGAAAGCTGAGGCCAACATTCCTAGGGCCACACTTCCCTACTCAGACACCTCACCAGCCTGGTACTTTACCAAAGCACACCACAGGTAGTGATTCCCCATGGTGGAGACCCTCTCATACCCTTAGGGTGAGGGATTGCTTAGTGGACCATAAGACAGGGGGCAACCATGCTAGTGCAGGTGCTTCCTTATATGGCCACTTAGTCAATAAAGGCTCAACTGGCCACGGTTAGCCTTATCTCCTTTCGTTTGGGGGGTTATGTAGGAAGGTGGAATCTGACTATATGGTTGCCCCCACTTTTTTTATGGTGTTTTGCTGGTTTATGACTTAGTTGGACTGGGACCCTGCTATTCAGGGCCCCAGTCTATCTGCTCTCTCTAAACGACATGGAGTGCACTCTAGGTGCACTAGTGATTGGATACTGTGGTGCCTTATGAGTCCCTAGTATATGGTACCTTAGGTGCCAAGGGCATAGGTACTTCACAGGCCTACCAGGGGCTGCAGCATGTGTTATGCCACCCCTGGGAAGCAGTCTAAATCTGACACCACAGGCCTGCTACTGCAGCCTGGGTGAGGTGGTGCTAGCACCCCTCACTGAGATATAGGTTTCCTATATCTCTCCTGCACACACATATAAACCTATCAGTCACCCCTAAGGCAGGCCCTATCAATCCTGAGGGCAGGGTGCTTGGCTTCTATGTGAGGGGGTGCCTCTGCATGAGCAGGGCCCCTCTGCAGTTCTCAGAGTCCATTCTCTGGTGCTGTTTGTGGATGCGGTTAAACCATATACTATTTAAGTGCATTATATCCTCGCGGTAAATGCTAACTTTGGAATGGCTGCATCAAAACATGTCGTGTTTGGTGTCAAACATCTTGGAATACTACCCCCCGCCAATCTTGGCGGCGGGGGTAGCATTCCACCCTTCTAGAGGGAGAAGACATGTACCTGCTGTGGAAACGCGGTAGAATCCTAAAGAGCCCTGGCATCACAAAATGGATGCCACCAGTCACAGACACTGGGCTGCCCTCCTGCTGATGACCGAAACTCACAGTGGAGGAAGCCCAACAATAGGCATCCTGTCACAGGGAGGTGTAACCACCTTCCAGACAGGGTTTAGTGTATTGGGGCTTGGTGGGTGCACTCTTAGAGTGCTTTGAAGTCCTGCACTGGGGGAGCAGAAGGCTCCTCTGTGCATATGCCAGTTCAAACCAGCTCAGGGGCTACCTGCCCCTGCTCTGGCGCGAAACTGGACAAAGGGAAGTGGGTGTAGCCACCCCTCCCTTGACCCTCCCATAGGTGGGGTCATAGAGCTAGTCCATCCCCTCTTTTAGTATAAGAGGGGAACCTTGCCATTGCAAAGCAGATAACCCCTGGATGACGCTCTACAGAAGAATCCTGGCCCTTCGACGTTCCACTACCTTTGGAAGACAGAAGAATCTCCCTTGGAGTCAAGGAGTGACTCCCCTGCTTGGCAGGCACCAAAAACGACAACGACGGTCGCAAACTACGCCGCTCCCGCCGGAGTCCGAAGTCCCTGCAGCCCAAGAAGTGGATTTCCTGACCTCTCCCAGGCCATCGTGAGTCCCCAGCGAAGCTGAGGCAAGTGGACCCCACGAGTAACGAGGAACCGCGACCCCTGGGTACCGTGCACTATTGTCGAGTGCAACCCCTTCACAACGTTCTACGAACCTGTGCTTTGGACCACGTGTGGTCCCGACCTCCAGCAGGAATCCCTCCGAAGATCAGAGGCCTACACCATCCCGAGTGACCGTGGGCCCCTGTTGAGTGATTCCGCCCGAGGTGTCTTCGCGATCCCTTGCCCGCTGGCTTGTGGGTCCCCAGAAGACTTCTTAAAGAAACCAAAGGGCTCCCCTGGTTGCTCCAGGCCTGCCCTGACTTACCCTCGCTGGGTGAGTCCCTCAGACCTTGCTGGTCTGCGCCATCGACTTTTCTTCATCTCCCCGAGACTTGCGGCTGCCAAGGCTTGTTGGCTCCGATCGAGTTGCCGACACCGCAGTCAGCTGCAGACGTCGAGGGACACACCGAATCCAGCTCCTAGTTGTCGTCGACGCCTCCTGGACCACGTGGCTGAAGAGTCAAGGCACCTGCAACCGACCTGAAGCGACCAACGACGGTGGGCATCCATCTTCCTTGCCCCGGGTCACTGCCAAGTGACTTTGAACACTGTCCCCTCTGCTTTCAGGTCATCCTTCTTCAGAATCCAGGCTTGGATTCCACCGGACACTTCTTCAGCTCCCGCAAGCAGCAAGTCTTCTTTGTTCGCCATTGAAAACGACGCCGCGACCCGACACCAAAGGACACCTGTGCACCCGGCTTCCCTGGGTGAGGTAACTCCAGCACTACGGTGCTCCTGTGGGTGTGGGCCCTAGAACTACTTACCCTGTAAGTGACTTGCTTGTAGGTTCTCCCGAAGTATCCTAAAACTCTTTATTTCCAACCGCGACTTGCCCCATTGAAGTTAACGGCGATCCGCGCCTGTGTATTCACACTGCACGCGTCCCCGTGGGTCCTTTACTTACCTGCCTTGGGTGGTTTCGTGAGGCCCCTGCACTTCTGAAGGCCCTAGGCCTTGTCTCCCTGCAAGTCGTTGTCCCTAAGTCTCTTACTTAGTATATGGTCTGGTACGCCCCTAGGGCCCCAGCCATATTTTGTGCTTAACTTATTGTGAAACGTTGATTTGTGCATATGTTTGTCTTCTAATCTCATAAAGAGATTAGTAGAGAGTTATTTAGAAATAAATACATATATATTTGATATATATACCTGTGTGGTGTCTTTTCATTTGGTGATTCAAGAGATTATATGGTAAAACAAGCTGCTTTACATTCCTCCGAGACTTAGCCTGAAGGCTGCTCTCCACAGCTACCACTAGGATAGCTTTCTTTAAAAGGTTGTCTTAAACCTATCTACCATAAGAGTCGATTTGCCCTGGTGCAAGGTGTCCACTTTAATTAGTGAACAGCATATACCAGGCCAACTTCTCACACCGTGCACTTGGTTGCTGGGCTTAGTCTTAAAGCCAGGTCTTGAGTCTGTTCCTGAAGTCTGTCAGCGAGGGTGACTGTGGTATTGCAAGGGAGTTACCAGGTGAGCTGTGAAGTGTGTGCTTTTAAAAGAGAGTTATAAAAAAAAAAATTGAACTACATGCAGTCTGAGTATTACTAAAATCACTAACCCCTTAGCTGCTGAGGCACCCTCTTTGCTCTCAGTTTGAGACACTTTGAACTTGAGCCTATATAACTTTATTTCCATTATAGGCATCCAGGCCAAATTTGCATTCTTTTTCCCCCTACATTTTGGGGATTCAAAAGATACTCACATTTGTTGCTTCTCTTGAGAGCAACCCCAAAAAATACTCCCAATATAGCAAAAATGTTCGGTGTTTTTGGAAAAATGCTAGAGGAGTGTGGTGCAAGAAAATGATTTTTTTTTTTTTACACTTAAAAATAGCATCAGCAAAAGGAGCACCACCTTCCCAGCCTTCAGGAACAAGTAGAGTTGTTGTTTCAACCTACCTGCAGGTTGTGGAGAAAATAGGTGTGAAACCTATGAGTGAACCCGAAAATATACATTGCTGAAATATAGAGAACATTCTAAATACAGTAGGGGGTCATTTGTATAGATCACTCATGGTTTACCCAAAGAAGCTAATTGTTTTTTTTTATTTAAACTTGTTTTTATTAATGACACAGAATCACATGATGGAGTCATCTTATACATGCTGCAGTGCATCGTTTTCCAACCAGTAAACAAACAGCATATTACTTGCCAGTTCGCACATTAGTCCGCATATAACATCCACTGGTGCAATTTTAGAAAATATATCATAAGCGTTGACAGTGTTCGAGCCCTTCATCCCGCCTAGTGGATCCCTTTATGCAGCAAAGAAGCTAATTGTTGAAATCAAAATAATGCACAGAAATAGTGAAAAAAAGAAATAGCTGGCAACTTTTTATCTGCAATTTGTTTTTGCTTCTATATCCGATATAAAAAAGTAATATACCGTTACATCCAGGAGTCCCTTCTGGTCACAGGGAACTACAGCGTTTGTTGGTTGTCCAAAATCATGTGATACCCAAAGCCAACAACTGAGCTACATGCAGCTTATGATTTTTCTAGGTGTACCCATTGTGTTTCAGTTCAAAGGGTAAAATCTAAAGACCAATATTTAGCTGTGCCAGTAGGTCTGGCATATGAATGTACTGTCAAGCCAGACCTAAAAATCCATGTACGTTAATGACTGCCCTCCTCCCATCTGTGCTGCTGCCACTAAAAAAACACCATGAATTATCTAGTTATCTAAGACACTGTAATAGCATTATAGTAGCATGTGTGTGCCCCTGAAAGTTCAAGCTCAGGTGGCTGGATAAAGGAACAAAATGATCACAGCTGTGTGGAGGGCAAGCTCTTTTTGTGGAAGCACACAGCTTGTGCCTAATCAAAACATCTACTCCTGGTTCCCAACATGTGTGTGGGGCCAAAGCCCCTCTACTGGTGGTTCTCGCATAATTGTCTGGCAACAGCTGCGCTGTCAAGCCAGACCATACAAAAGGGTATAAAGGGAACCTATGCAATTTTTAAATGTGCACAAAATACTTGGCTTAGGAACAGTGATGATTTGTACATCTCCGCATTTGTGGTTAAGAGGACTATCCTGATATTCACAAGGCATTTTGTAAAATGTGTTCTTTCTTGGACACTGGCTAATATTTGGAAGCTCCAAATGCAGAGACATTTAATTTATAGCAGCAAATGTTCTACTACTGTGTATTCTCTCACATCTCTCAATAAAAAACAGTATTCACAGTGTGGTGGGCCTTTCGCTGTTACAAGTAAAGTCACAAAACTCAACATGAACTCACATTTTTGTCCTCAAATTGACACAGTTTGGTGATGTGGGAAGCACAGCTGTATTTCGACCTGGGCTTGGCAGCCATCCAGGGAAACGTACTAAACCCAGATATTTTAATCCTAGGCACCCTTGGACGTCCAGAGTAGTATAAATTAGGTTGATCCCACTCAAGTTTTCTTATTTGGAATGCCCTAAAATCCACAAAGTGTGGCTAAAATGACACATTTTCCTCACATTGCTGTGAGGGCGAATTCCTGAATCTGCAGGGTTCACAAAATTCTTACCACCCCGTGGTTAAATATATATATTATCGCTCCACTGTCACCATAAATAGGGAAAGGAAAGGCAAGAAGTGGTAATGACTGATGAGAATCTGACAGTGGTCAATCTCACATCCAGGGCTCTGACGCCAATAGAGGAAGAAGTCCTTAAGTTGGGACTCACATTTTGCCCTAATAACCAACTTGAATACACCCAAACGAGGATTGACCTCTTCAAATTCGTTCGCAAACTGAAACTACATAAATACTTTAAACTAAGACCCACAATTAAGACCATCAAGAAGAGACATAATACTGCACCTGCTACTGATATCCTAACAGGAGCTGACTTGCCAGTTTTGGAAATACTGGAACATCTATACATGGAAGAATCTGAGGATGTTGCAACTATTTCAGACATTGCACAAAGATCTGAAAATGTGGGAATTGAGCAACAGACTGAAGCAAGCCCTTTCAAGCCAGCCTCACAATTTGTTCCGCAATTGCCCTATGATGCTATTGATGTGTTCTCGGAAGCAGTCAACAATGACTTACTTAAATTAAGAACTAAGAAGCATCAAAACAAAAGGACAATAAACATCACTAAAGATCAGAGGGATGCATTGAAAACCTTGGAAAAGGATATCTCATTGGTCTTTAAGCCTTCGGATAAAGGCGGAAACATTGTTCTGCAGACCAAGGAACAATATTGCAAGGAAGCGAGAAGACAGTTATCAGATAGCATAAATTATGAAAGATCTAGTAAAGAAAAATATAATAACAGTATCAAACAATATCATTTACTAATAACGAAATGGTATGATAAAAGTATGTTGGGGACAGAAGAATACTTGTTTTTGAGAAATTTAAATCCCATTATACCAACTTTCTATTATATCCCCAAACTCCACAAAGATAGTCAGAACCCCCCTGGCAGGCCCATAATATCTTCGCAAGGAGGATTGACGGAACATCTATCTATGTTTATTGACCATTTTCTATCTCAGGCAGTGATACAGTTGTCATCTTATATTAAAGATACGAGAGATTTTTTAATTCAAATTGAGACATTCAAGTGGGATCCATCCTATAAGCTGGTGGTATTAGATATAACCAGCTTATATACCTGTATAGGACATTCTAATGGACTAAGAGCTATTCAGTACTATTTGAATAAACGTCCATTGAAATATGCAGTACACAATCAGATGCTGTTGGAATTCTCAGAGTTCTGTTTAACGAATAACATTTTTCTCTTTCAAGAGGACTATTATAAACAGATCTCTGGGACTGCGATGGGTACTTGCTTCGCCCCCAGCTATGCGAACCTGTTTGTTGGCTGGTGGGAGGAGCGGGTACCCAGGTCGCATCAGGGTTTACAGGGTTCTGGAGAAGTTATCGTATGGAACAGGTACATTGATGACCTGTTCCTGATTTGGAAAGGATCAGTGGAATCTGCACATGAATATATTGCAATCCTCAATGATAACACCCTAAATTTACACTTTTCAGGTGAGGTTAGTTCAGTGGCAGTGAGCTACCTGGACCTGAAGGTGTTCATAAATGAAGGCAAAATTCACACAGCTTTATATAGAAAGCCAACAGCTGGTAATTTGACGCTTTATGCGTCGAGCAGCCATCCGTCAAAACTTGTACAGAGCATTCCATTTGGCGAACTTCTGAGATTAAAAAGAAATAATTCTCGGAATTGTGATTTTGAGGGGGCAGCGCAAGAATGTATCGCCAGATTTATAAATAGGGGTTATGACAACACCCTTTTGATTAAAACTCTTGAAAAGGTTCGACATATTCCTAGACAGAGCCTCATAAGTGACAACACCAGACGTAAGAAAGATCTGAGGGGTGGTAAATTTAGAGTAATTACCACTTTCTCAGAAGGTGCCATGACTCTAAAGAGGATTCTTAGGAGGAATTGGCATATCCTAAAAACGGATACGACTATTAGCGAGGATTTACCTAATGTACCATTAGTGACTTTCAGGAAAGCTAGAGCGATTAAAGATATGCTGGTTCATAGTCATCAAGCAAAGGATATGCCTAGAACAGGGACTCTTAAAGAGATGAGGGGGTTCTTCCCGTGTGGAAAGTGTAAGGCTTGCAAAAATAGCAAAAGGGTTCTGGGATACAATATTCCTGAAACCACAATAAAAAGGAATATAACTAAGTTTATAACCTGTAACACTGCATATGCAGTGTATTGTCTGGTGTGCCCGTGCGGATTAAGGTACGTGGGCAGCACCATCCATCCGGTGAAGGTCCGCGTTTTAGAACATATGCGAGCTATCTCAAAGCAAGACCAAACATACCCTGTAGCAAGACACTTTGCCAGCATTCATCAAAGCAATAGAGACCTGTTAATGTTCTTTGGCCTGGACCATGTCCCAGTTAACATCAGAGGAGGGGACAGAATCCAAAGGCTACGTAGACTTGAATCTCGTTTTATCATTGATTTGCAGACCAAAACCCCGAAGGGTCTTAACAGTGGGGAAGAATTGGTAGTGCATTTAGGAGATTAATCGAGGTATTATAAATGATGTGTTTGCTTGTGATGTCCATATATAACATGATTGAAGATGACCTATAATTATTGGTTTTGATAGCAGGTATTATTGGGTACAAAATGCCGATACACGGCATGACAGGTTTAATAATTTTTAATGTCTCTCATACTATGCGGCTATAATTTCGCCAATTCAGTCAAATGTATAATAGGCAACTGTTCACAAATAGCAAAAAATTAGGCCCGTGAAGGGCACTTGGCCGATACACGGCGAGATTATATTGTGACCGACAGTGTGTATGTATTTATATATTTACATTGACTGTTATATTGACGTAAATAATGCATTATTGAGCATAGTTTAGCCGATAATTGGCGCTATTAAGGATACTGTATTTGTGCCAATACTGCTTGCTATATGTTGTCTAGCATGTTGATAACATCGGGCCATTCAAAGATGGCGCTCAAGGTTGATCAAGTAATGGTCCTTCTTTCATGTTTATTTGCATTATGGAAATGTGTTTAAAAATGAGCGCCACTGCCGCGTCAGTAACACCGACGAAGGCGCCAATGCCGAAACGCGTTTGTTGTTGCTAAGATAAAATAAAGTCATCTCTGCAATTTGCCCCGTGAGTGCCGGCTTTGTTCTGTGGATAAAGGAGCATTGGAGCGTATATATATATATATATATATATATATATATTTCTTTTAAGCACACCCCACTTTTGTTGCTGGGCCTGTTACCAGAGACTAGAACGGACCAAACCAGTGACCATATGTAGGCCACATATAATTCCTGTAGAGACAGTTTTTATTTGATCTTCTTGTGGGCAATAGACCAAGCCACATAAGTGGGCTACTGTTGTTATCGAGAGGAGTTAGAGGATGCCAGGCGATAAGAGTTTTATGGATTCCCAAATTCTGGAACGTTTTCAGACAAATGTGAGGAAAATGGGTGATTTTAGGCAACGTCTGAGATTTGCATAGCATTCTCGGTAAGAAAATGCAGTGGAATCAGCGCAAGTTACACTACCCTGGCTTTCCTTGGGTATCTAGTTTTCAGAAATGTCTAGGGTTAGTAGGTTTCCCTGGGTGGTAGACGAGTCCAAGTATTCTTGACATGCCCAACATTAAATACCATAGAGACCATTTGGAAAATTGGAAAAAAATCGGAAGAAAGGGCCTCACTCTTGTATGTGGCTTGGTTCATCCTCGGTCCCTTCCAGCAAGCACTGGGGATCTTTCTTTTGTGTTGTCTGGCATTTGTAACAATGTGTATGTGACACAAGTGTGCAGAGTTTACTGACAGACCTGTATGCGTGGTTAGAGAGCTGTATGTTTATAGCATGAATATGTGAGTACTGACGATGACAGTGATCTGTCACTCCCACCATGACCATTTGCATACATGAGATCCTCATGGAAATAAGCCTATACTAAGCTTTGATGGTCTTTTTATGGCTCTGTCTCAACTCGGAGTCCTATCTAATACTGTGAGGTTTCTAGTTGAGCATCGCCTCACCCTGGTAGCTGTTTAGCCTCTAGAAGACTTGTCTTTTATGTGCCTTTAATGCACTTGCTAAATCCAACTCGTCCCGCTGTATGGTAGTAAGTTGGAAGATGTCTGAGGATGTCTTGTTGGCCCATACATCAGACTGTTCGAACTTAACTGCTTTGGAAAACTGTGGCAAGAATCCTGGGACAAACTTTCTTAAGTTCCTAACAAAGTATTTTAAAAAGGCTAAGGACCTTAGGGTTTGGCAGACTAGATACTCCATCAAAACATGGCGCATTCCCCTCCACCGTTGTGAGCAGTGTATTGATTGTAATGCACTTGTAATGCGGTAGATGGAACATCTGGCCTGTTTTGACAGAGAGTGATGATAGCAAGCAGGCCAGAGGTATGACCTATGTGAGTAGTGGTGAGTGCAGTGATCTGTGATCACTCCTACCTTGACCATCTGCTTTCTCCCTACATGAGACCCCTATGAAAGCAAGCCTAGGCTAAGCTTGGACTATCTCTTCATGTCTTTCTTACTCAGAATCCTGTCTAATACCGTGCAGGTCAACTCTTACTAATGCCTGTCTGAGGCAGCCTTCTTAAACTCAGAAAAACTTGTCTTTCATGTGCCTTTAGTGCATTCAAGACGCTAAATCCAACTACTTGCACTGTGTTTTAGTAAGTTGGGGGTTGTCAGGGGATGTCTTGTAACCCATCTCTCAGACAGTGTGAGCATGAATGACTACATTTGAAAACCAGGGTAAATGTGGTTAGGCAGACTACCGAACACTTCCAAAAAGACTAATGATCTTGGGGCTTGGCTGACTGTAGTGATACTACCAATTTGGGGGCAGGGAGCACACACCCGGGTGATTTCCTAAGCCCCATGGAAATCATGTTTGTTGCAACCCTCTTTGAAGAAAAGGTGAACTGACTGGTGTATCTCAACCCTGCAAGTGAAAATGCTCCCTGCAGAGGGAGATGTGCACCCATTTATATACATGTTTTGCATGGACCCTCACCCTGACCCCTAAAAACAGTAGACACGTACAGCTATTGGTATTTTACAATAAAGGGTTATGTATATTGTGTTCAAATCGTCTAGAAAACATGTGTCTCCGAATTATGGTAATTATTATTAAAATCTCAGCATTCATAACTAAAGCCAGAGCCATCCCAAGGAAAGTATTAAACATACCTCATCACAATTACCTATTCCTATTAGTCTAAAATCCTTATCTATTTTTCAAAAATATATTCAGCCATATAATTACTTGGCTGTATCGCTTAACTAATTTACAGTATGCCAAGTCATGTTTGTTTTCCTCGTATACCTTACTTCGCTGCTGGGCCTGCAGGTGGAATACGGTCTTTGAGCATGTCCCCTCAGCATCTGGTCCTTGTTTATAACCTCTCCCTTTTCTGGCTTCTCTTTATACTTTGCTTCCAATTATTTCCTATGGCGAGGGGAAGGAGCTCCTCTGCTTAGCCCATTTGTTGCTACTTCTGTATGCAAACAATGGTTTCTTGCAGAAGCGCACACAAGACAGCGATATCACTTCCTTCCAAGCTAATGCTTTGGAAGGCGAGAAACCCTTGTGGCTGCAAACAGTGCATGCAGCTCAGAGAGGTGAAAAATTGCTTCTCTGTCTTGTTTACATGTAGACTGTCAAACTGGCTTTTGAAAAATTCGGGGTAATCGTGCACACATTTGTTAGGTTACCATTCAAAATTGTTTTCTAGGCCCTACCTTAATACACATACTCCAATAGCGTAATATTGTGCCCATGTTGTCAAACAATCAGTCATGACTTTCATGTAATATGTATGTATTATGAAGAAAGCCCTGCCACACACAACAGTGTTCTCCAACAAAATACCCCATCCATCATTATGTGCAGTACATTGACTGTAAGGCACTTGTAATACAGTGGACGGAACATTCTCCACATTTTGAGAGAGGATGGAGGTGGTAATCAGGCCCACAAGTATGACCAATGTGTACCTATTTACAGGAGGCAGTAAAGACACATTTTTAATTTCTGAAGAAAAACAGTCTTGGATTATGGAGCTTCTTTTATTCAGATCTATTACAAAGATTTTCCAAATTATATGGAATAATTTGGAAGGTCTCTATCCATTCACAGCCATTTAAATGCACATGCTAATAATCTCGGAACTCCACTTCAGTTATTTTCACAGAACTTCACTTTTGTATGGTCGAAAGTGAAGCAAATTGAAAAAGAAAATTTGGTCTGGAGGAGATGGGCACAGTAACAACTACTTTCCTGCATATTTTCATGCCGAGTACAAACTACATCTGCAATATGGATTACTCTTTTTCTCTGCGACAGGGATGCGGTCGGCAAAGTGCTGTTCCTGTAGCCTTGCAGCGCCATCCACAACAAAAGAAGTAGAGGCTTCTGCATCTACAGCAGTAAGACCATCAGTAATGGTCAACGAAGGATATAAGTCTTCTTGTGATAGTCTGATGAGAGACAATATATGGTATTTTAAATGGTAACTGTTTTGGCTGGACAGCCAACTTCTTATTCTATGCGCAAATTTTGCGACTCGCATGATGTGGTTGAAGTACCTGACCATTTGTATCCATTCCGCCCTTGTGGTTCTTGTAATCATCCAATGGATAAGTTTGGTCTAATATATTTCTGCCAGCTTACCTAAAACTTAGGAGAATAGCTCTTATTGTGAATTGCAGTGAACACATAAACTTGCTGCGTATCTGAGAATATTATAGCTAGCAGTTCATTGCAGCACACTGCTCTGGTCTTTAAGGTGCTTCTCAAAGACAAGCTTGTGATGGAGTCCTGTGTGTCGACTTTGTGTTGTACCGCAAGCCACAGTGTCAACTTTGTACCGCTTGCTGAAAAGCTAGACTCCTATATAAAAGTTGGTTCCTTAAAGGTTATAGCCTTTACGAAAGAGCGATTGTGCAAGCTTCTATACAGTCTTCTCACTAACTCCTAACATGAAAGAGCACCCTGTAGGATTTATACTGGAGTCCTTCCCACTATAAACTCTGTCTGTACACGAATACACTAGATCTCCCGCTCAACATTTACAGCTTGATGCTGAAACAAGCTCTTTTGCTTAGTCTGTACTGCTTAAATAGTAGGCATCCTTTGTATAGGGTTAACGACTGATCAACCTCTGTGTTCTTACCATAGTCTAAATCTCTTGAAAACCAGACAAACGTGCAATGACTGTCCGCATTTTGAACAATCTGTCTTAGTATGGATAGTCCCAGGGCAGTGCAGCAGGTATTACTGAAATGCAGCATATGCTTCAGAAAGAGACCTCTACTTATGCCAAATGCGTAGCTTGGTTTTGCCTAAACCATGCGTTTTTATCAGTGCGACTGGAGTCTGGGTTTGTGCACTATTCCCATTTTTTTTTTTTTTTAAACAGTTTTATTGGTTTTATTGTTATTGTCGGTGCAGGTACACATATCTAGCTTTCTGTACAGTTTGTAATTAGCTCGTTATCAAATCAGCACAAAAGTAGGTCACTAGAATGGTACCAATCTATTCTGTCTCTGCATATACATTGCATTATGTATTTGTTGTAGATCCGGTTGCACTTCAATATACCTACTATTTACAGTCTTATTATTAACTAGGTATTACTAATGATCACATCTCCAATACTGGTTTCAATCCCCAACTTAGCAAACCATACCCCCACCCTCCTCCCCCTGGTAGACTCACCCTTGTATCTATAGACTTATATTATTCTGTGCAGTGCTCCACCTGGTGACATCTTTGTTAGTTTTACCAATATAGTGGATGGTTTGCATGGAATGTGTATATATGCTTGGAGGGGGGTGTTCTACACAGTCAGGATATTGAGAACTGGATATTGAGAATATATCCTGACTCGTGAGGACGTTCGTAGGCTGCAGGGAGGCCGAAACTCTTGTATTCACCTTCCTCGCAACGTTGCAATATCTATAAAGCAACGATATCCAGTAATCCCTCACCCGAGATTGCTACATATATTGTCAAGTAAAACCTCGGCTTATCTGCTTGCAATGAAAGGATACTGGTATTTTATGGGCTTTTAATCTGCTACAAATCTATCGGTGGCGCCTACGAACGTAATTGTAGAAGAGATAGTACCATATAAAAAGGGCATCTCTTCCTTTTCTCCATAATATTACAGTAGAAGATTCTTCATCCTTCTAAATCAATCAGGGGATATGTTGTTGAAACTCCAATAGAAAACTCTGTCCTGAAGAAGGTGGTTGATCCTAGTCTCACCGAAACGCCGCGTCGACTTTTTTGTGTAGTTTTCTTGCCTAATTTTAACCTTGTTTTTATCAATTTTTATTTATGATCAAAGCTGCTGTGAAATGTATGTAGAATGGTTTTAATAATATGATGAATAAAATTTGATTTTATACAATTTCTATGACATTGTTTGTTGGCATTATTATATTGGGTCCTGTAAGACTAGCATAAAAAATAGTGTGTTGCCCTGCACAAATTGATATACGTTATGTTAATTGCTGCTGTGTCTAACTAAATGTGCTTTACAACCCCACTTAGAGTGTACATGTTGACAGAACAACACTGTATCCACATTTTAGCTAGGGACTCTCTTCTTTCTCTAGTCTAATCACC
Source organism: Calotriton arnoldi (assembly GCA_963921515.1). Taxonomy (NCBI): domain Eukaryota; kingdom Metazoa; phylum Chordata; class Amphibia; order Caudata; family Salamandridae; genus Calotriton; species Calotriton arnoldi. Next base: position 1,676,760 of record CAWUFW010000081.1, on the reverse strand, counting down.
CCCGTCCCTATAATTAACAAAGGGGTATACTCCTCCTTTTTTTGGTCCCATCTTGGATATAGCCACCCTCCCCATCACCGAGAGAGGAAGTGACGTCCAGAATGTGATCTGGGTTTTTATCGAGCGAATAGTTTTCACAAGGTTGCCCTCTAGTAGGTCCTGGGGTGTTCTATAAATTTGTATACCCAAGTATTTAAAAGTGTGCGTCACAACATTTAGGTTTGTAGTGCCAAAAGGAATGGGTTCCGGGTTTTCCCTGTATTTCATGTAGAAAGCATGGGATTTAGTAGCGTTGATGGCTAATCCAGAGATAATCTCAAATTGTTTAAAAATAGAGGGGATGGGTTCAAGGTCGCCCGTTAAGTCGTGGAGGTACAGTATGAGATCATCGGCATAGGCTGATACTACATGTTGAGTCCGTGCTAGTGGGATCCCCTTCACAGCTGCTTACGCTCAGAGTTTTTGGAGGAGGGGCTCTAGCGCTAAGACAAACAGAATTGGTGAGAGGGGGCAACCTTGCCTAGTTCCTCTGGCCACCGGATACGAATCAGAGACATGGGAGCCAGTACGAACTCGGGCTGTGGGATCCGTGTATAGTGCACTATTCCCATAAGGAGTGTATCTGCCAGGAACGTTTAAACTTCCCAAATGAAGTGCGAGTCCAGAGATGTGCCCTAGTGCCTCCATGCTCCTTCAGAAACTGACACGCAAGTTTGTTTGGTGTACAGTTTCTTCAAGGAACCCACCAGCCATAAAAATATGAAAGCAGTCAATAGACAAGAAAATTGCAGTATTGGCTTTGCATTCAGAATCTGCAGTTTATGGGGGGATTTCGAGCTGAAATCTGTTAGTTGGCTGCTAAGTGATCAATGTATGTGCTCCATGCAGTACCTGCCTGTACACTGTACCTGCGTGGTACCTGCGATATCAGATGTCATACACAGCCTTGACACAAACTCTGAGGAACATGTTACTTGCTGTGCCCTACTGGTTGCTGTCAATGCTGGATGTATTGACTATTATGTGTTGGCTTGTCTGCATTGGTTTGCGTTCTGATATTGATCACACAATTACAGAACATATTGTAACAAGTAAATCTGGAAATTGTGACCTGTTTTCCTTGTTGAAAACCAATAAAGAAGTATAAAAAGGCACACATTCTGGCTACAGAACAGAGATTTTTGAAGGTGCTGTCCAAAATAATCTGTCAACAGGGGGCACTGATTGCAAGTAGAATGTTCAGGTTTTGTTCCTTTATCACAAAGAAAAATCTGATTGAAAAAAGGACAACAATCAATCAGTAGATGTGTAGCGCGCTTCTTCTCACCTGTGAGGGTAGCCAGGCGCTGGCAGGGTCCAGTTGATTAGCCGAATAGCCAGGTCTTCAGGGACTTTCAAGACTCTGAAAGAGATGGGGAGGTCCGTAGATGGAAGGGTAGCTTATTCCATGTCTTTACTGCTAGGTAGGAGAAGGCGCGACCTCCGCATCTGCTACGTCTGATGCGGGGGGAGGGTTAAGGAAAGGGACTCGGAGTGGAGGCGTCTGGTGGGCTGATGGAAGTTCAGGCGGTGGTTCAGGTATGCGGGTCTGCAGTTGTGTAGGCCCTTGTATGCATGTATCAGGAGCTTGAACTGGCATCTTTTCTGTGCAGGGAGCCAGTGGAGTTACCCGAGGTAGGGGGTGATATGGGTTTGTCTAGGGAGATCCAGGACAGGTCTGACTGCGGCGTTCTGTACGGTCTGTAGTCGTCAAATGAAGTAAGCTGCGATCCCTCCATAGAGAGCGTTGCCATACTCCAGTCGGCTGGAGATGATCTTACAGTAAAACTTAAAATAATGATTTTTGGGCGACCGTTTTGTAAATGCAATGTCATTCTTGGAGATTAGCTGTAGGAAAAGTCCGCCTGAGAGGAGGCCTCCCCTTTGATTGAATCAGTCTTTCGCAGGAATTATGTAATATCTGGGAAAGACCATAGTAGGTCTGTGAAATATGGTATTTAAAACCGCTGCTTTTTGTGCAGTAAAGCAGCCAAACATATCTATTTATAAAATATACATTTTATAATCAACTGTTTAATATGTAAGTTGACATATCTGTCGTGGAAATCTAAAACTAATGAGTAAATATGTGCATGGTGCGTATTGGGGAATGGAGTGAATGTAAGAAACGAAGATTAATAATCGGTCATCGTGCGCCATGGCACCACCATGTGGCATTATTTGTTTACTGCTTGGCTGAAGTTCGTTTTCATTTTGGTGCAGTTACCTTGAGTGTGATGGGGGATTTTATTTGTGCTGCTGACCACAATGATTGAAATACAGCAGAAAGAATCCGGTCTAGACAGGCATTTTATTCAACCGGGCATTTCCGCAGTGGGCTTGGGCCCTTTGGGGCCGGTTTTGAGAGCCCAGAGCTTTTCCTGGTCCCGCTCTAATTGTCCTGCGTCCCCAGAGGCTATAACTGCAGCAGGCATGGAGAGGCTTCTAGAGAGAGAAAGAGAGGGAGGGGAAAGGTAGATAGAAGCGATCAGAGAGGAAGGAGAGCAAGAGGATGGATGGAAAGAGACATTGTACTAGGAGACGAAGGGAGCAGAGTGGCTTGATCATTTTTACCAGCGCTGCTTTGATTTCCCAGTCCAGCCCTGTAAAGCATAAATACCGCCCATCTGCACTTAAAGCACACAAAACAGGCACACGGGCGACGGAACCTGATGGCCCTAGGCATTTGATGGAAAGATCAAAGTGGAGAATCAACCTTGAAATGGTCACATTGCTTTTAAATGAGGCCGCTTTAGTAGATAGATACGAAAATACTCTGCATCAGTAAGACATTGAGCTAAAAAAAAGAGGCCGCAGCCACACGAATTTAATACTAGACAATTTGAGTTTTCCGGTTGATGCAGTTTATTTTCATATTGTTCATAATTTTGTGTCACTATTGATATGGGTAAAGCTTACAAACAGGAGTAACAGAGTAAAGAAGGGAGCCACAAATGTAAGTTACATTTATAAAATTTCTCCAACCTGTATGTAGCAAGTGTCTAATGGTGGATGGTCGTATGGAAAAGTGTTGCACCCTAAAGTGTTGTATTCAGACCCACAGATAAAAGTAGTTTCTTGAAGCAGGCTTAGGTTTTTCTTAGTCACTATTTTAAGAATTCCGATATGATTTATATCATAACTATAAATATTTACCAACCACTTTTCAAAATTTAGCTGTTGTCCTGCTTCATATGTATGCTTTTAATTTATGTTGCATTAGTGTCGGATATCACATTTGTGATGGGCAATATTTAAATTTATATATATTTATGTATGACTTTCTGGTTCTCGCCGAAAGGGTTCCCATCCACCTAGCATGCGAGTGCTCCGTCGCAGGCCCGAGTCCCCACAAATTATGTGAGTGCAAAACTTTGGGATTACCAAAGATAGATTGGTCCTCCAAGGTAGCGATGAATCAATGCTTTAACTGAAAAAAACAAAGGTCACAGGGAACGTTATTGTTAGGCGCTGATTTTACACACGCAAAACAACTGAAATTCACCAGTTTTAGTTATCTCAAGTAACTATAACTCGCATCCCCACCATGCACAGTTTTCTCATCAATAATTTCTCTGCAAATGTTGCAGTGATATTAATGATGTCATCATAGAAGATGTCATGAGTGATGTAATATCTGGGGTAATTAGCAGTGCATGGTGATGAAACAAGATATAGTTACCTTAGGGCACGAGTTATAGTTACTTGAGATAACTATGACTGGTGAATTTCAGTTTTGTGTGTGGGGAAAAACTGAACTATAACTTCCCTGTAACATTTTTTTTTTTTTCAGTGAATTTCTAAGGGTTTTTAAATTCTATTTCCTATTATGTCCTTATAACCTATGTTTTTTTCAATGAATATATACAGCTTTTTAATGCTATTTCCTAACTATAACGTCCCTGTAACGTTTGGTTTTTATAGTGAATTTCATAATTTAAAAAAATATATAAATTGTTGTACAATTCGACCCACAAATTCAGTTTACTAATATACATTTTCACAAGTTTATAAATATTTTATTCGCACATTCATTCTAGTTATATATTTTAAAACTAAACAATTAAGGCTAAGAACTTATGTAGTCTTTCTATAAATGCAATGCACCAAGTCTTTCCTTTTTTTTGTTTTCTTTTTATGGATCTGCAGATCCGTTCCAACCAAAAGCACACATTCAGTTTTAAAAGAACACATTTAATACAAACATATGCTATTGCAATTTCTATAAGTGTATCACTGCCTGTGTGTGAGTGACTGTGAGGATGTGTGAGTGGCTATATGGGTGAGTGAGTGGATGTGTGAGTAGGTGTGTGGGTCTGTTAGTTGGGTGTGTGAGTGTGTGGGTCTGAATGGCTGTATGGGGTGCGAGTGGTTGTATGGGTGTGTGATTTGTGTGGGTGTGAGGGGTTCTGTGGGTCTGTGAGAGTGTGTGGGTCTGAGTGGCTGTATGGGTGTGAAGTGGCTGTATGGGTGTGTGAGTGGTTGTGTGGGTGTGTGAGTCTGAGTAGGTCTGTGGGTCTGTGAGTGGGTAGGTGTTTTTTAAATTGGTGTCTGGATCCGCGGATCCATTGCAAAGCACACGGGGTTACGCCGAGCGCCACAATGGATCCGCAGACCCTTGCGTGCTGAAAAAAAATCCCAACTCTTTTGCGCAATTGTTGCCCCTGAGTGGTCCCTCACAGATCCCTCCTTCTATCACATTTAAATTTAATTCCCGATGCTAAAAATGGCAGTCGCAACTTTCCTCTCAGGTTGCAGCCAGCCAATCACGGCATTGCTGTTGGCACGTGGCTCTGCGGATCCAGGTCTCTAGATTTATATAATTCTTTTTACTTTAATAACTACAAAACTACTGAACAGGTTTACACCAAATTCCAAAAAGCACTCTTTCTGGACTAAGATCTAGCTTTCTGCCAAATTTGGCGTAATTCCGTTCAGAGGTTCGGTCTGTAGCAGTGTCTAAAATCCCTGTGGGATATTGTATGGAGAAACCCCGTTTTTGGACTCCCCCTTTTCCTTGGCCCCCACTTTATGGATCACCCCAAAACTTTCCAGACAGCAGATGAAGGTACTGGCAAACTAGTTTTGAATATTTAGTGAAGATTTATCAAATGGCGCCAAAGTTATTGGCAAAACAAAAAATGCTCTTCCTATGGAAACTAGGTCATAGCTATAGGATATATATATATATATATATATATCTCCTCACAAAGTGGCATTAGCCACTCTGTAGTTATAGTTATCTCAGAGATAGAAATTCCTCTGAATTTTGATTGGTAAAAAACTTTGCACCCGTTTGACAACTCTGCACAAAACTTTGCAGATCTTTTCCTTTTTAGGTCGAGAGGCATGCTGTATTCAGATATGGAGTACAAGCTCTGCCCATCTTTTCAATTGGCTCCCGTTACTGTCCTTTCGAAATCGTTGCTTTTGATTGATAAAGAGACTTAGTAGTACCTCGTTGGGGGACGCAACTACGCTCTTAATAGAATGGGCTATTATTGACTATACGCATTTATCTTTACTAAAGGATTTGGCAGCAGGTTGGGATATTAACACCCATACTCGCAGGAAATAGGAAGAAACTATCACATTAAATGACGACAACTCTAGCAACTACTGAAAAACACAACTAATAACAGAAACCCTTTCGGGTTGGAAGTATCACCGAAATTAAGGTAGGGAGGTTAACACGGATATCGCCGCTGCAAAGTAAAGAGTTTTGGGCGGTCTGTAGCCAATATTCTGACAGTACCTACACCCTCTTTTTACACTTAGAAACCTCGAGATACAACGCATGGGAATCGTATCATATCTACTTATTTGGAATGCCCCCACAGTATGAATACACACCGTATTCAGCATGACAGCACCTGGCCTTGACAACATGAGGGTACACTACACAAAATCTTTGAATGAGTACAGCTTTGACACATGCATGTCCACAACTGCACCTTGCCCACCTGAGGAGATTCCCAATGAGGGTATCCAGGATTAAAAACTGTGGTTTTAAACATGTTATGTTGACTAGGATTAAAAGCAAATGGGGGTCCTTTTTCCCCATAGATAGACTGCTTCACAAGAAATAATGTACAACTGCCTGCTCAATACTATTCCTCGCATTTTAATTAACACCATAGTGGTCAAAGGCCCGCTTATGTCACTTGACTCACTATAACAATATTGTATTACAAATGAACAAATGACCCGTGTACATACGAACAAGTGTTCTTGTATATTTCCTTAGCCCTGAAGAAGTCACGGGGTAATCCCATGTAACAGCGACGAAACATGTCTTGGCTAAGAAACAGGAAAAGTGAAGTGCAGAATGGACTTTGCTTACAGAAGAACTCAAATAAACTACCTTGAAAAAGCACAAGAAAATGAACTGTGATTTATAAATCTACCACTCATGTTTGTAATTATCCCACGTGTGCAGAGGATTTGCATATATATATATACATATATATATATATATATATATCTATAAATATATATATGTCGTTTCTGAAACGGATCCTAAAATTGAAGCAGTGGAGGGGTAGTGTAATTGTCCCATGCTCTTGGGGAGCGCTAAACACAGGAAGAGGCATGACAAATGCATGCTATGGAGAAATGAGGAGAAAGAATGAGAGCAGCGATAGAGGCAGCAAATGGGAAGCCTAAGGGCGGGCTGAAGCCCACAAAGTATATACAACATGTCTCCTCAAGACAACACATGTGCTGTCCAGCCAAGACCTAAAAATAACCATAGGCATGTCGATATTTTCTAAAAACATTTCGACATTTCTATATTTGATGCAAGAAATGGAATGACTCAAGGCAAACACGCAAGGTGTGCCTGCAGTTTTCCTCATCTGTGCCACTAACTGTGCTACTCGCGGAAAAGCACTTCAACACCTCATCAGGGGTAGCAAGCGCTACATAAATGCAAACATTTTCCCTCTTCTATCCCTCCACTATCCTTCTCAATCTAAATAACAGACTAACATATCCACCGCTCAAATTAATTTCTTATTTCACCAATAATCCTTTATCGTTTCCAGAGTAGCATACTACTCGCCGAAAAAGCGCTTTGACACCTAGTCAAGGGTAGTAAGCACTATATAAATGCAATTACAATACAATTAACTACATATTTATCAAACTCTGTAAGAAAATTGAGCTGTTGTCAGAGGAGAGGTGCAATAATCTGGCCTCATATTTCCTCTCTAAAGTAACGGATATTTATAGTTGCTTTAAAACGGATGGAGACCACACAATAGAGTGGGATATAGACCACGAACTAGCTCCGTCACAACAGGTCATCACTAATTTTCCCAATATGGAGCAAAAGGATCTAGAAGTCTTATTGGAGACGGTGAAATCTGGCTCACCCTTGGACCCAGAACCACCACATATTCTTAAAATAATAACACCCATTATTGCACCGATTTTAACGAAGATCATGAACCAGTCACTAGAAGCAGGCATAGTCCCAGTGGCTTGGAAACATGCTGTGATAAAGCCTCTATTGAAAAAAGCCAATGCAGATCAATCGCAACCAGAAAACGTTCGCCCCATCTCCTTGCTACCATTTGTTGGCAAAATATTAGAGAAACATGTCAATAAAAATCTGTCAGACTTTATAGAAACAAACCAATGCCTTCACCCCACACAGATGGGTTTCGGGGCACAACACAGTACAGAAACTGCCCTGTTGGTTGTAGTGGAGGAGCTAAGACAATCATTGGACCAAGGAAAATCAGCTGCATTGCTCTTATTAGATCTGAGCGCTGCTTTTGATACGGTGGATCACCGTATATTATGCAGAAGGCTTTCAGACATTGGGATCAGAGACATGGCGCTCAAATGGTTGACATCGTTCCTGAGTGATCGGACATTTCAGGTACAGGAAAATACCACTCTTTCCAAAACCATGTCTCTAAAGTGTGGCGTTCCACAGGGCTCATCATTGAGCCCAACACTAATGTCTATGTTAAGCCGCTTGCCGAGATTGGGCTGGAATTTGATATATCCATGACTTTGTATGCCGATGATGCGCAGCTAGTTATTTCCCTGGATCCAAAAAATTGCAGGGATGGCGAGAGACTATCCTCCTGTCTGGTAAAAGTTAAAGAGTGGATGACGACAAGTTGCCTAAAGTTAAATGGTGACAAAACTGAACTACTACTCCTTGGAAATAAAGCAATACCCAGGCCCATCATTGACTGGCCTGCGTCCCTAGGTAATCCACCCACTCCCGCAGAAACAGTAAAAAACCTAGGATTTTGGCTAGAAACTGATCTCTCCATGATGACACAGGCCAAGAAGGTCACAGCAACTTGCTTCGGACTTCTCAGAAGCCTGCGGAAAATCCTAGATAGAATCCCCATACAACTAAGGAAGACAGTGGTCCATTCTCTAGTCACCTCGGGACTGGACTATGGAAACTCATTATTTTTGGGGGCACCTAAATATGTCACCCAGAGACTGCAGGTGACCCAGAATGCAGCAGCAAGGCTGCTGTGTAACATTCCGATACGAGAGTCAGTAAAAAAGCATTTATTTAGACTCCACTGGCTTCCGGTAGAAGCCAGAATAAAATTCAATGTATTTAGGAAACAGTGGTTCAATGTGGCCTAAATGGTCCAGAGCGAGAAAGTGACCCAGCAGGGAACACTTGGTTCTAAGGAATTGAAATTCATTCTTGAGGGAGCAAAAGAAAAGATCAAAAAGGGGTCATGTAGGTCAGATAAATGATAAACATTTATTTTACAGTTTCTTGTTTAGTATTTAGGCGCTCACATTTTTAAGTGAAAGGAAGCGTGATGTGCAGGGTGATAGTGAAGTTTAAAAAGACATCGCATTGACAACAGTATTATGAGCTCCACAATTATTTTACAAAGAGTCATAGGAGTTCACGTTGTATGGTGGTCGACGGCGTTTCAAACCCAATAATTGGGGTTCATCTTCAGGACAAGGGTGAGCAAGCTGAATTAAAGGAAAGAAAAGTCATCCTAGACCCGCTCGTCTGTTAATGGTGTGGGCGGCTGGTACTGATTTTTAGAATAGGTGGCGGACGTGAGATTATGTGAAGCGCGCCAAGGAACTGAGTAGAAATGTCTGCCCGGGACTCGTGTTTGCTTATGTTTGAGGAAAACCCGGGGTGGGAAGGCAGCTGGGCGGGATGATGGGTATTATTTGATGGAAGCGAATAACAGGGCATTAATTGGGGGCCTGGAGCTGTGCAGACGAGAGCGTCCTGCTTCTGCCTTCGCTGGTGTTGAATGCAAATAAAATTCAAGGCACTGGTTATTCATAGAGCACGGCACAATAGAGGCCCAAAAAAAATTGGGAGGCTAGTCTCTCCCTAAATTCCAAAGAGGCAGTTGCGATCAAGTACTGAAGAACGCCTAAAACAGACAAAGGTCAGGAGGGAGAAATGGGGAGGAAGATCTTTCTCCCATCAAGCCCCCAAACTCTGGAACTCTTCGCCGTTAGAACACAGATTGATAGACAAAGAACTAGAGTTTCGCAGAGAGATCAAGACTTGGCTGTTTAAGCAATACATTTAAGACATGGTTTGTCCCGTATTCAGTACCTGACCGCGTATCGCTGGGAAGCCTTAGGGCAGCCATGCGCTTTATAAATCCCAATAATAATAACCAAAGGGAGGGAGAAGGGCAGTTCCTCTAACAGCAATTCCATCTCAATTTATAGCAGCAGAAGCACTCTTTGATTTACCTGCCTCCTGGATGAGCTTCATACAGACACATCTGTTTTTGAAAAACAAAATGTCAAACAATTGTTCAGGAGTCAATACTGGAGTGAAATTGGTGCCATCTTGTGCATCTGAGTTTTCCTTCAACACATCTCTGCTACTGTTGGGGGCGGAGGAGGAGATGCTCGATGGACTGCACTCGCTACCTGCAATTAACAAGGAAAAGGGAGGGCGGAGCTTGCCGCGAGACAAGATGGCCGCAGCTTAAGAACGCTCCGTGAGCCGCCTGCACTGAACTACAGGAATCTGCGCAATCCAGAAACTTTCTTGTCTGGTTCTGAGCGGAGGTGGCCCTGCTATACCAGACTACCGAGGAGAGAGTCGCTGGCGTGACCACGAACCCTCTGCCACAACCCACAGCACAAGCCACGCTGTGCGGCCTAGCGGGGTGAAGCGACCGGAGAAGCGGTGTGGTGACATCGGAGGCATCCGAGGCCTAATTGTGTGCGCCCTGGCTCTCGGGGCTGTGGTTGCCATCCGGGACTCTTCCGGGACCTGGGCGGTGGTGCTGGCGCCGTGAGAGCTGGGGGTCGCGCCCCTGAACATAAACTGACCGCTCCGCGGGTGTGGTGCTTCTGCAGCCCAGGACGGGGCCTTGCGGTGGGCGGTGCCCGGCGAAGCACCGCGGAGACGATCGAGGACATCCGAGGCTGTCCGGTGCACTTCCTGGCTCGCGGGGCTGCAATCGTTCCCCGAGACTCTTCCGCGACAGACGGTGGCACTACATTACTAGCAGCCTGCTGCGCTCTGGGAGAGGCACATACACGTCCTGAACGGGGCTCGGGAAGGGCCCTGCGACATACCGACTTTGGCTCTGGAGGCCAGGAGACACGGTACGTGTGCTGCGGGAGCGGGGCCTTCGTGAGGGGGCATATTGTCTGAAATATAAGGAGTGCGGTAAGGTAACGCGCACTCCGAGAGGACTCCCCGTGGGATCGCTTGGGACCCCTCTCCCCCATCAGTCCATCAGTAGTAGCACGTGTCCTTCTGGGCCAACACGGGGACCCTGCACAGTGTAACCACAGCGCACCACCAACAGTCAGAGTACATTGAGGGCCCCTCCAACTTAAGATACTTGCTGGGGCGTGGTGTGTGAGGCCCTCGCATAGCTATTCTACTCTATTGCGTGGTGCTCATCCCCAGTGGCATTACTCCCCTCCTAGGTGATAAGGAACAGTCCAAGACATGGGCAAAACCGACAAGGCGCAAACTAAGATAACTTTAGAAAAACGCAAGACTACTGGAGCACGCGAGGAAGAAATGGCATCCTCTCCTCCTGAACAAGCGGACAACGCTGCGGACACCGGGTAGGACAAAGCTTGTCCTCTATAGACAGCAAAATTGACTTTTTAGCATTTAGAATGGACCGAATGTCCGAACGCGTAGATAAACACGCTGAAAGACTGGACATGGCAGAGCGCCGTATCTCTGAGGCAGAGGCGCACAAACCGAGATGGGGTCAGCACAGAAACAAGTGGGAAAAACCCTGGCGGCACTACGGGATAAGACCGAAGATTTAGAGGCGCACTCCCAGCGCAATAACATTCGTATACTGGGCCTGCCCGAGTCCACGGCGACGGGAAACATGGAGTCATTTACGGTGCATCTCTTGGTGTCTTTATTGGGCCGCGAAACATTCTCTTTCGCTTTCATAGTGGAGCGCGCACATTGGTTGCTAGCCCATAGTGGCAAGATTACTGAACTACAGAGCTAGGGATGCAGCGCTCCGTTGCGCCAGGGAGTTGCGAGTGCTACTATACAAAGGTTCTGAGCTGGCTCTCTATCTGGATTTTATGCCACAGGTACAAGAGGCACGTAGACAATTCGCACCTGTGAAAAGAAAACTTGGAGAACTACAACTCGACTATGCCATGTTATATCCGGCCAGATTAAGGGTGACCTTCAATGGCAAAAACAAGATCTACACTGACCCGCAAGCACTGCAACAAGAACTTAAGAAACTTAACAAAGAGTGCAAGAGGAATCTGTTGCATAAGTCCACTGGAGGGGAAGACGACGCTCAGAGTCTCAGACTAACCTATTGACTGTAAAAGAACTCCCCCAGACTTTCTATGTGAATTGCTACAACATACATGCTGATATAACTCTAGATAAACAAATGATTTATTTAAGTCACGAAGATAGACAGGTGGTATATCGAAGATAGGGGGGGGACAACAAGCAGTTATAATTATAACAATTATATTGTTAGTGTTAGAATTGGGGGTCTCTAGTTGGCACAGGTAGGTACTTGTGACAAATAGGGACCCTCGCCTCTAGTCAGGGTAAAGGGGTACACTCCTAAAATAACCCCTGCTCACCCCCTTGGTAGCTTGGCACGAGCAGACAGGCTTATCTCAGAGGCAGTGTGTAAAGCATTTGTGAACACATACAGTAATCTAGTGACACACTACAGATGGACACCACACAAGGTTTTATATCAAAAATAAGTATTCTTTATATAGTTTTAACACAAGACCATAAACGACAAAAATCCACAATACTGTACTTAAAATGGTAGGTTTAGCTTAGTTCAGTTCAGTTCTTAAGATGCGACACTTTAAGTCAATGTACCTTACGATGCGGGACGCTTCCACAACAAGCAATGTTGCAGCGATGGAAATGCGACAAAGTTCTGGTGCAAAGAAATAAAGACGTCAAGTTCTTCTTGAGGCGGCACGCTTCTCCGAGGTTGCGAGAAGTCTCGACTCGATGCGTCAGCTACAGCGGCGACACCCTTGTTCAGCGATGCGACGACAGCGGCTTTGGCGGCGACCCTCTTCTCCGACGTTGCGAGACGCTTCCGCTCGATGCGACAACTGCAGCGGCGACACCCTTGTTTCGTGATGCGACGGCAGCAGCTCCGACGGCGGCACGCTTCTCCGTGGATGCGAGGCGCTTCTCTTGATGCGGTGCAATGCGACAGCTACAGCGGCGACACCCTCCTGCGGAGTTGCGACGGCAGCGGCTGCGACGGCGACACGCTTCTTCCTCGATGCGAGACTCTTCTCTTGATGCGGTGCAATGCGACAGCTACAGCGGCGACACCCTCCTTCGGAGTTGCGACGGCAGCAGCAGCGACGGCGACACGCTTCTTCCTCTTGAGTCGCGCTTCCAGCTCCTTGCGACACGCAGTCCCTTCAGAAGGCCCAAAACAGCAGCAGGCACTTCCAAAGGATTCTTGGGGAGCTGGTGGTTGAAGTCTGTTGTCCCTGAGACTTCAGCAGGAGGCAAGCTCTTTTCTCAAGCCCTTGGAGATACTTTACAAGTTGAATAAAAGTGCACACAAAGTCCTTTCTCCTTCCTTTGGCAGTCAGGCAACCACTGCAGGCAGATCCCTCTAGCTTAGGGATAGTCTTCTCCTCAGTTCCTTCTTGGTTCCGCTCCTCAGCAAAGGTTTCTTCTTGTTTTCCCAAAGTGATCTAATTTCCTAGGGGTCTGGGTCCCCTTTTTATACACAGTTTTCCTTTGTTCTCTGAAGGCAGAGAGGCCTCTGCCTAGTCCAAAACCAGTTCTGGTCAGTCCTGGAGCACTTTGTTTTTCTGACTCCTTCTTTCCTTTCAGAATGTGGGGCAGGGTGCTCAGCCGCCCGGCAGGAGGTGGAGCCAGCATTGTGGAAGGCAGGCACAGCCCTATTCAGACCCAGGTGCAACTCCTCCCTCCACTCTGGATGCAGATCTTTCTATTCAGCCCTGTGCTGACTCACCCTGTCTCCTGTAGCCACCCCCAGCCCCTGTCACTCAATCTCCAGACAAGGAATACACAACCTAGCAGAGGCAGGCTTGGAAGTTTAGGCAAGAAAATACCCACTTTCTAAAAGTGGTATTTTCAAACACAGAATGTTAAAACCAACTTCACTAAAAGATGTATTTTATCATTCTGAGTTCAGGCATACTAAATTCGTTTTTCTACCATGTTCCCTGGGTCAGTTCTGATTATAAGGTGTAATAGTCAGTCTGCCCATTCTGGCCTATGGGGAGCAGGTAGCCTTGCAATAGTGAAAAACGAAAATGGCTGTAATTCACTATTAGGACATGCCACACACACCAGGACATGTCCTACCTTGTACTTACAATGCACCCTGCCCTAGGGCCTACTTTAGGGGTGACCAACATGCAGTAAAGGGAAGGTTTAGGGACTGGTAAGTGGGTGTACTCACCAAGTCGACATGGCAGCCCTAGGCTGCACACAGGTTCTGCGATGGCAGGCCTGAGACACATTTTACAAGCCGCTTCTGTGGGTGGCACAACCAGTGCTGCAAGCCCACCAGCGGCATTGGATTTACAAGCCCTGGGCACACTCAGTGCACTGTACTAGGGACTGACAAGTAAACCAATCATCCAATCCTGGAGTCACTAATCCATCACACAATTTATAATGGGGAGAGCATATGCACTTTAGCACTGATCAGCAGTGGTAAAGTGCCCAGAGTCATAAAACAGCCAACAACAGGTCAGAAAAAATATAGGAGGAAGGCAAAAAGTTTAGGGATGACCCTGCAAAAAGGGCCAAGTCCAACACAACCCCCTTCCAGCCAAAACGCAGGGGAGACCAATCACTACCCTAATGGGCTTCCCTGCTTTGGGCGATAGAACCTGGACCCTGGCCCACAACAGCAGGGGCACACTCCAGTTCTACGCCAATCTGAACCTATTGGAATCCCTCTGTCCATACTCTCAGGGTCCACCAAGCTAATCCATTGGGAACCCTTCTCCTCACCTGTGGACACCACCTGTGCAGCACCTAACCTTGCTCACAGGTGTGTCCCAACAGACAGACAGCAACCCACAGTGGCCACTGACAGTTGTCAGGGATGAGACCCAGGCCTTATGCCTCTCAGAGCTCTCAACCCTCTGTGGCATCAGAGAGCGGGGGGCAGTAGCCCCAGGTGCTTGGCACCCTTTATCCATTCTCCCTCCTGTCAGGTCAGGTATGACATCCTGACACTGACCTACCAGCCCCGGGCCTGTACCCGGCGGCTGGACTGGAGACTGGGGTGGGCTTTCCCACACCCGGTCCTCCTCCTTGGGGCTCTGCACCCTCCCACCTGGAGCTGTACCCCCTTCCAGAATTGTCAGGGCACCTGTGGCAGGGGTCCTGCACACCCGCCCACCAGTTCAGGGGTTCTATCCTGCAACTGGGATCCCAGCATAGGGTCTGTACCCTTAGACTGGGCAGAGGCCAGGGGTGAGGCTGTCCTCTCCCCGCCCCCTTACTGGGGTCCTGCACCCTCCCACCTGGAGCGGTGCCCCCAGAAGACAAACTGGTAGGGGCACTGTTAGCAGCTGCCCCTTCCTCCAGGTCAGGGGGACACCCTGAACCTGGTCCTCCAACCCAGGGTCTGTACCCTTAGGCTGGACCTGTGCCTGGCAACCCAGGACTTCCGGGAGGGTACACCAACCCCCCAAGGGAAACACACTCCTCTAGAGTTGTGTAATAATCTGCCTGGCGCACCAGGACTTCCTGGGGAGCACGCATGCCCCCCAGAGGGTAACACATCTCTCATGTGTTGTGTGACAGTCCGCCTGGCGCAGATCTCCCGACCCCTGTCCATCTGACAGCGCGCGAAGATCCCCCAGGACAGAAGTGGTGTCACCATGGTCATTCACTGGTGACTCAGCCCTTCTGGCTGGTCCCTGACCCACTGGTTCTTCCACTGGGGACTCTCTCCCCTCTCACCCCTCACTCTGGACTTCTGCACCCTCCCAAGTGGAGCGGCACTGCCAGATACCAGAAACACTGGAGCTCCATTTACAGACGCTCCAGGTTCTCTAGACACTAGGAGATCCTCCTCAACAGGTGGCCCATCAGGACAGCCTAGGCTCCCTACCTGGTGTTCCCTTAAAGAACCATCCAGGCTCTGAGACTGGGTTTCGGGCACCTTGGGACACGCAGCCCCACACTCACTCCTTCTCCACTGAGACAGGACGTGAGTCCCTACACCCCT
This sequence comes from Calotriton arnoldi, assembly GCA_963921515.1. Lineage (NCBI taxonomy): Eukaryota > Metazoa > Chordata > Amphibia > Caudata > Salamandridae > Calotriton > Calotriton arnoldi. The sequence goes on along the minus strand of CAWUFW010000081.1, from coordinate 1,661,011 downwards.
CCCATTACCACGGGACCTAGCTGGGCTACACTGAACCTCTCCCACCACTCTGGGTTGGAAGACACCTGAGCCACTCCTCTTAGGGTCACTCCCCAATGCCTCTTCAGACCCTCTGGAATCCACCAAAAGGTCTGCCTCCAATGTGAGCTCCCTGAGGTCAGAGAACTCACTCTCCAACAGGTGTTGGCATAGCTCTGGAAAACAGGGACTTACAATATGCTCTCCCAAAATTGGATCACACAGTCCCCCACAGGGGTTAACCAAACTATCCTTCACCTCACCATCCAGTGCCTCACACACGTACTCCACACCACTCTCCTGAGACTGGCAAGACAGTATCAGACTGTCTCTGTCACTCAACCCACACTCTTCTGGGCGGTCTTCACACTCACATACCAGGACTTCAACCATGGGGAACCCCTCTCCCTGCACCTCTCATCTAGAGTCAGTAGAGTGTCCCTCCTACTACTAGGACCATGAATCCCTGTGTCAGTTTCCCTATTCCTCTCAGGGACACTGCGCACTACTGGAGCTACCTCATGTCCTTGAACCTCCTGGTGTATGTTAACCCCCTCCAAGTTAGGTGCCACATCTCTGGGTGTGTGCACTACTCTCTCAGCACTGAATAACTTAATGTTGCTGCCACCATCTGAGCTGGACTCCACCTCCAACTCAGCAAAGCTCACTTCTTGAGCTGCCCAAATTTCTTCTTCTTGGGCTAAGGCCCTCTGAGCCTCATCAATCTCTCTCAGCTCTTCATCAAACTCTTTCAGCTTCTGCTCATGAGCCAGAAGCCAGCTATCTTTTTCTGTTTCTCCCTCACTTTTAGAGAATTCCTCCTCCTCAGACTCAACTGGTAGTGTTGCCTTCCAGCGGGGTAACTCGTACTGAAATAGGGATGCCTCTAGATCCTCCCTGGACCTTCTCTTCACAGGCAGCCCTCTTTCCTTGCAAAACACACGTAGCTCCTTCATTGTGTAGATAAACATGTGCCAGAAGTTGAGTTCCATTTTGCAACAACTAACCAGAGTCATGGTATCAAAAATACCTCCAGGAGGACACCATAAAACAGAAAAACAGTATGTGGTCGCGTTTGGTCTGCACTCACTAGTAGTGTTCACCAATCACTGTACATGAGTCACAAATGCAAGTCCAGAATCCTCACCGCTGACCACCAATGTTAGAATTGGGGGTCTCTAGTTGGCACAGGTAGGTACTTGTGACAAATAGGGACCCTCGCCTCTAGTCAGGGTAAAGGGGTACACTCCTAAAATAACCCCTGCTCACCCCCTTGGTAGCTTGGCACGAGCAGACAGGCTTATCTCAGAGGCAGTGTGTAAAGCATTTGTGAACACATACAGTAATCTAGTGACACACTACAGATGGACACCACACAAGGTTTTATATCAAAAATAAGTATTCTTTATATAGTTTTAACACAAGACCATAAACGACAAAAATCCACAATACTGTACTTAAAATGGTAGGTTTAGCTTAGTTCAGTTCAGTTCTTAAGATGCGACACTTTAAGTCAATGTACCTTACGATGCGGGACGCTTCCACAACAAGCAATGTTGCAGCGATGGAAATGCGACAAAGTTCTGGTGCAAAGAAATAAAGACGTCAAGTTCTTCTTGAGGCGGCACGCTTCTCTGAGGTTGCGAGAAGTCTCGACTCGATGCGTCAGCTACAGCGGCGACACCCTTGTTCAGCGATGCGACGACAGCGGCTTTGGCGGCGACCCTCTTCTCCGACGTTGCGAGACGCTTCCGCTCGATGCGACAACTGCAGCGGCGACACCCTTGTTTCGTGATGCGACGGCAGCAGCTCCGACGGCGGCACGCTTCTCCGTGGATGCGAGGCGCTTCTCTTGATGCGGTGCAATGCGACAGCTACAGCGGCGACACCCTCCTGCGGAGTTGCGACGGCAGCGGCTGCGACGGCGACACGCTTCTTCCTCGATGCGAGACTCTTCTCTTGATGCGGTGCAATGCGACAGCTACAGCGGCGACACCCTCCTTCGGAGTTGCGACGGCAGCAGCAGCGACGGCGACACGCTTCTTCCTCTTGAGTCGCGCTCCCAGCTCCTTGCGACACGCAGTCCCTTCAGAAGGCCCAAAACAGCAGCAGGCACTTCCAAAGGATTCTTGGGGAGCTGGTGGTTGAAGTCTGTTGTCCCTGAGACTTCAGCAGGAGGCAAGCTCTTTTCTCAAGCCCTTGGAGATACTTTACAAGTTGAATAAAAGTGCACACAAAGTCCTTTCTCCTTCCTTTGGCAGTCAGGCAACCACTGCAGGCAGATCCCTCTAGCTTAGGGATAGTCTTCTCCTCAGTTCCTTCTTGGTTCCGCTCCTCAGCAAAGGTTTCTTCTTGTTTTCCCAAAGTGATCTAATTTCCTAGGGGTCTGGGTCCCCTTTTTATACACAGTTTTCCTTTGTTCTCTGAAGGCAGAGAGGCCTCTGCCTAGTCCAAAACCAGTTCTGGTCAGTCCTGGAGCACTTTGTTTTTCTGACTCCTTCTTTCCTTTCAGAATGTGGGGCAGGGTGCTCAGCCGCCCGGCAGGAGGTGGAGCCAGCATTGTGGAAGGCAGGCACAGCCCTATTCAGACCCAGGTGCAACTCCTCCCTCCACTCTGGATGCAGATCTTTCTATTCAGCCCTGTGCTGACTCACCCTGTCTCCTGTAGCCACCCCCAGCCCCTGTCACTCAATCTCCAGACAAGGAATACACAACCTAGCAGAGGCAGGCTTGGAAGTTTAGGCAAGAAAATACCCACTTTCTAAAAGTGGTATTTTCAAACACAGAATGTTAAAACCAACTTCACTAAAAGATGTATTTTATCATTCTGAGTTCAGGCATACTAAATTCGTTTTTCTACCATGTTCCCTGGGTCAGTTCTGATTATAAGGTGTAATAGTCAGTCTGCCCATTCTGGCCTATGGGGAGCAGGTAGCCTTGCAATAGTGAAAAACGAAAATGGCTGTAATTCACTATTAGGACATGCCACACACACCAGGCCATGTCCTACCTTGTACTTACAATGCACCCTGCCCTAGGGCCTACTTTAGGGGTGACCAACATGCAGTAAAGGGAAGGTTTAGGGACTGGTAAGTGGGTGTACTCACCAAGTCGACATGGCAGCCCTAGGCTGCACACAGGTTCTGCGATGGCAGGCCTGAGACACATTTTACAAGCCGCTTCTGTGGGTGGCACAACCAGTGCTGCAAGCCCACCAGCGGCATTGGATTTACAAGCCCTGGGCACACTCAGTGCACTGTACTAGGGACTGACAAGTAAACCAATCATCCAATCCTGGAGTCACTAATCCATCACACAATTTATAATGGGGAGAGCATATGCACTTTAGCACTGATCAGCAGTGGTAAAGTGCCCAGAGTCATAAAACAGCCAACAACAGGTCAGAAAAAATATAGGAGGAAGGCAAAAAGTTTAGGGATGACCCTGCAAAAAGGGCCAAGTCCAACAGTTAGCAAGCTGTAACATGTGACCGCATCTATAGAAGTCAGAAACAGCGATCTGGATTGTATAGTAAACTCATGGCGGAGCGAGGCCATCTTTGGGCACAGGTAGTCGGGCAACCTACACACTCCGGGGAGTAATGTTTTCTGTTGTTGGGCAGGGTGGGATGCAAGATGTTAAGCCTAGCCATGTTTCAAAAAATAGGCTGCGGCGTGGGTGGGGGTACGACAGTTAGTTTGTCAGCAAGCAAAACAAGGTTAAATGCGTTCGAAATGTACTGTTCAACTGTAGAGCTCTGCAGCGTGAATATTCTGAATATCCTTAGAAGCAAATGCAATGTATGCAGAACGCAACACCAAAGATAAGATCCTATTAAAATTCATGTCATGGAACGTGAGGGGCCTAAACAATCATAGAAAAATACGCAAAGTGGTAGCCTATTTACGACACCAGGTAGATGTGGCCATATTGCACCCACCTCCCCCCGGGCACAGGGCTACTGTCAGCGAATAGATGGAGAGGCACTTGTATAGCTGCGGGGTTTACTTCACATGCCAGAGGGGTGCTGATCTGGACGCGCAGGAATGCCGGATTGCATATACATGAGTTAGAAGTGGACACCAAGGGCAGATATGTCATAGCTAAATGTCGAAAAGATAACCTACATATATTATTAGTTGGTATTTACGGGCCTAATAATGACGACCCCCAATTCTATCATACTTTACACAATAAAGTTACACATATGCCACAACTCTGGGGGGAGATTTTAACTGTATACAGAACCCGGACCTGGACAGGTCGAAGGGCACTCCAAGGCGCCCCTGCAGGGCTGCCAGAGCAATTGCGGGCATAGCGGCAGCAGAGGGGCTGGTGGACGTCTGGCGCAGCCGCTCGCCAGCAGGCAGAGAATACACACATTACTCCTCCCTACATGATATCCACAACCAGGATAGATTATTGGTACGCTGCGAGGGAGTTGTTAACTCAAATAGAGTACTGCGCGCATTTGGCACGCACGCTCTCTGACCACTCTCCCGTAGTGCTGACGTTATCGGTCAGTAACATGCATCGCAGAGTGTCTGATTGGCGATTCCCGCAATATTCACTATTGGACCCTGTTTTCCATGACAAGTTAGGCGTAGCAATTGACAAGTTTTTCACTACTAATATAGGCAGCGTCCCCAAAATGAGTACCATATGGGAAACATTTAAGGTCTACATTAGAGGCATGGCCATCGCGAAACATGCGGGAGTAGAACGCAACTGAAAAAGGTGGAAACCAATCTAAAAACCCTCGAAAGGCAATTCCAGGAAACTAGCAACACAAAATTATCACAAATTAGGTCGCAGGTGGACGAATTTAATGACTTGACGGCGGACGAGGTCAAACATTTGGGGAAATACGCCACAGCAAGGGTCTATGCTGAAGGAGACAGACCGAGCTCAGTTTTGGCCAAATTAGCACGTCCCCCTAGAAGCGAGAACGATATAGCACAAATTTACAACGACAATGGTGACTTAGTTAGCAATGCACCCAAAATAGTCGAGGCCTTTAAAGACTATTACAAAAAGTTATACACTACACGTGAACCCAACGGCGTGGAAACGGACGAGGAATGTCTCGCTCATATTGCTATGAAGTGGCTTGACAACACGGATAGAGAGAGACTGTTGGCTCCTCTGCGCCCTACGGAGATAGTGGCAGCCCTTAAGAGTATGGCTAATGACAAGGCCCCGGGGTCGGATGGCCTAACTGTGGCATTTTATAAAGCGTATCAAGATCGATTAACACCCTATCTTATGACCCTATTCGGGGAAATGGCAAAGGATGGCCTTATGCCCCCCTCCATGCGGGAGGCCACTCTCATTACTCTACTTAAAACAGGGAAGCAGCCGGAGCATTGCTCCTCCTACAGGCGTCTGTCACTACTTAACACTGATGCAAAACTATATGACAAGATTTTATCAAACAGACTGGCGCCCTTGCTGCCCAAACTGATTGGGCAAGAGCAGACCGGATTTGTGCCGGGTCGCTCGCTCGCTTGCAATCTGAGAACCCTATTTGGCACTATTGCACGTATTGACCCACAGATCAGAGCCGCAGCCCTCTTTATTGATATAGAAAAGGCCTTCAACTCCATCGAGTGGCGGCTTCTGTATGCTGTTCTCCAAAAAGTGGGGGTTGGGGAAGTCTTCTTGCAGCTAGTCCAAGTATTGTACAAGGATCACACTGCACGTGTTAGGGTTAATGGGCAAATCTCAACACCAATATCAATAACACGAGGCACTAGGCAGGGGTGCCCACTCTCCCCTCTATTGTATGCCCTGGTGGCGGAGCCACTAGCCAGTGTCATGCGTGAGCATCATGCACATAGGGGCATCTGGTCCCCACAACATAATCTGGTCATAGCGGCGTATGCCGATGACACTTTGCTCTACATTCATAACCCTGAACAAAATCTAAACCCCATGCTCCAAGAAGTCACACTGTTTGGTCAGCACTCTGGGCTGAAAATCAATTGGCACAAGTCTCTGATGTTTCCACTAACCAACGCTACTACCCCCACACAGTCAGACCACCCCATAGATGGACCACAGAACCAGTACGGTATTTGGAGATCCAAGTGCACACTGACCCTGAAGTTGTTATACGTGAAAACTACGGGCGCACAATACAAAAACTGAGAGAGTCTATTGACAAATGGATCAGACTCCCAGTGTCTCTTACTGGCCGCATAGCCTTAATGAAAATGATAGTGCTTCCCCGCTTTCTATTTTTATTCAACAATATCCCAGAACACTCTTTCAGACTCTTTGCATATTAATGATATGCCTTACATGGGCCGCGAAACAGCCCCGGATTAAATGGGAGACATTAACAAAACCCTACTGAGAGGGTGGTCTAAATGCCCCAGATTTTGAAGGGTACTACAGGGCGGCGCAGCTATTACACTTATATTATTGGATCCATGGTCCTAGCGACCTACCACAGCTATACATTGAAAGGAACTCAGTCAGTCCATATCCGCTCGAGAGAGTGCTGATTGGTGGAATGCGTGGGACTGCCGGCGTTATAGATTTGACTGGATGCACGAGAACCCAAAAGAAAAAAATTGCACTTTTCCAGCACCTTACACATATGTACTCACCAATGTGGCCCATAGAATGGTGTGACTGGTTTCCCATGTGCGACGACAAGGCGGGACAGAAATCCCTACACAAGCTAAAGATTGAGCATATGGGAGATCTCTTTCATGGCGGGGTGGTGAAGACGTGGGAACAGATCCTAGCTCGGACACCGCACACAACCATACTGGACGCTTATCACTTCCATAGACCTTGGCACGCGCTTCGCATTTTACTGGAGGACGACATGGCAGAACTGTTAGAGATGAAAGCATTAACATATTTGACGATGGCTAACTCCCCAAAGAGAGGTATTACAATGTTATAAACACTTAGCAGGGCCGGTGCCACCCCTACTCTGCACAAATCACAGACGGAATGGCATAAAGAACTAGGTATAGAGATCACTGAGGTACAGTGGGCAATTTGTTTTGCGAACACCAAGTCCATGTCACAAAATGGGCGCCACAGGCTGATGCATTATAAATATCTTCACAGAGTATACTGCACTCCTCTCCGACTACATAAATATGAACTAATAGAGGACGACAAATGCCCGAGATGCAGGTCCCGGGGCGCGGGTTTCATACACCTGTCCTGGGAGTGCCCTGGAATACGTGAGTTCTGGAAGGAGGTATTCTTAGCCCTAACGCAGATGTTGGAGCTCCCGATTGCTGAAACCCCCCTGGTCGCGCTCTTGGGCTACGATAGGGACATCCAGAAGTCGGGACGTAAACTGGCGGCCATAGGGCTTTTACTAGCGAAACGTAGAATAGCTATGTGCTGGATGCATGGCCCACTTCCAAATTTATCTCAATGGTACACAGATCCGGCCTTTTGCTCCACACAATCGGATAATTACAATGCCCTAATCCCAATACGGTGTAGACCTAAAGACATATGGGGCCCGTATCGGTCTTACATGGCACAAAATAGTGACGAAGTAGTAGAACTGGAGGGTCAAGACAGAACCGGGGTGGGCTGAAGGTATCTAGGCGGAAAAAGGAATTGCCACGGATTACGATAGATTGCACATGAAGCTAGGCTCCTCACAGTATTGGGAATGTCCAGAATATTAATATACCCAGGTGGAGACATGGAAAGTTGGTGTTGTACTGAATGTAATATCCTGTAAAACGGTACCTGTGTTTGAAACGATATTGTCATTTAATTACACTGTAATGCTTGTCTGACTGCATGCAAAAGAAAATTCAATAAATAAAGTTAAAAAAAAAAAAAGGAAAAAAATGCTAATGAGCGAACAGCAGGTTGCAGGAGTGGGGGGGGGGGGGAGAGAAATAGTACCTCTATAACGTCGGGCGTAGCGGACGGGCACAGATTTAGTTTAATCAATCTCCGGAAGTGATGTTTCGGCTGGATTAGCCCATTTGTGACGCTGGAAAAAGAGACCCGCTCAATGGCACAAATGGTAGACAATGAGAGGGCGCCAAGCTCTTTTTAGGGCTCGCCTAGCGATGCAGCGCATGCGCTGCTCGCTTGGCGAGATCTATTGTTGGCGATTTTCTTTTCGGAAGGGGGACAGGAGATGTGCACGCGTACGGAGGACAGGAGATGTGCACTCGTACGGGTCGCGGCGACACTGCTTGTCCTGTTTCACTCGCACTAACAGTAGAAACTACAGCGAAACCATTACCAGTGACTTCAGAAGGAGGAAAGAGACACAAATCGGGCCAGCGTACTCCTTCGGGGCAGCAAACAGATTGTTTTTGTGGGTTTGTGCGTGGTGGTGTTTGTTTATTCCAGAAATGCGGACACCACAGAATCACAGTGCAGACGCCTCTCTCTATTTATGATACAATTTAGACATATTTAACTGAACCACAGAGACACAGCAATCATATTTAACACTCCAGCGCCCTGCCATGATGCAGTCAACACATGCACACAGTGTCTCAAGTCACATCACGCACACACAAATAGAGCCAAAGGGGTCTGTACAGTACAAGGACATACATACGTAGACACAAATGTCACCGACTTGCGATTGCATGGTACAGACAATCAGACATTATAAACACACAGAGCTCTCCAATACTGTGCACATTCATGGCAGACGCAAAACACCCCGCGTTAATTCATACAGACACTAATTGAAACAGACACCGGTGTCAAAGCTGCAGAGAAACCACAGCCAAGCGCATCCACACACACGAAGAGACAAGCAGAGACCGACGGCTTCTTCTCCTATCACTATTTCGCCTCCACTCCCCTTCGACACATCAGTAGAAACGGTGCTAGACACGCATCACACACATGTGTACACACAGGCTGGCGGGCGCAAAACGCGAGAGCTGCTTCTTCAAACACACCTGAGGAAGTGCAAAAGACTACCATTTACACGGAAAACGACAGGACAAGGCCACGGGGAGGTGAGCGTGCCACCCCGCCTCGAAGACACTAGCTCGCACGCGAAACGCCCACGTAAACACCTCTCCATTGTTCTGCACCGCCCGACGTGCGAGTCATACTTGCGATTAGAGGCTCTTTGAACAAGCATTAAAAATGCAATAGGTCTCGCCTTTTATTAAGTTAAAGCCATTTGCTTTGCTCTACAATACCATTAGCAAAGCAAAAGGCTTTAACTTAATAAAGGCGAGACCTATTGCATTTTCAATGCTTGTTGTAAACAGTGTCTCGCAAGCCAGAGGCATGCGCTAGTGCATGCTCGCGCAGGTGCGACCCTAAAAATTATCTTTTTATGTGTGGAGACTACGCAGTCATAAAGAATGCAAGTAAAATGCATTTGTGAATAGCAAAAAATCATAAACTTACAGAAGACTGTAAGTTTACCATCGTGAATCGGCGCATAACGCACAAACAATTAGTGATATATTGGACTGTGGTATACCGCAGTACTTTTGCGGTATACCGCAGTACATGCCGATGAGAACTGTATATGGTCGGCTAATGACTGCCCTTACAAAATTAGAAGGCAGCCATATTGTTTAACACACAGTTCGATTGTGTTCTGGCTTTTAAATGTAAATATAGTGTCCTACAGTTTTATAAGTGTATAGGAGCATAGGAAGGGATGAGTCAGTTTATATAAGTGTGTAAAGGTAAGTAAAAGTTGTTTTATTGCTTCATATATTTTAGAAAAGGTTTGCAGAGTATTGCGGTACCACCATATCACTTAGATCGCACTTAGTATGCATTCTGGGTTTAAATGGTAAATATAGTAGGGAAAACTGTGCTGCACTATATTTCCCCTTACAACCCAGAATGCAGACTAAGTGTGGTCTAAACAATATTTCACCCATCCAAAATTGAAAGTGCAAAGTATAGTTTAGCCCATATGTAGTCTACTTTCTGGGTTATAGGGGTAAATAAAGTGTACTACAGTGTTTTTTTAATATTTATTATATATTTTTAAGTACACTATACTACACTATATTTCCCTGTAAAACCCAGAGCGCAGACCAGGTATAAATTAAAAATAAATATGTAAAAATGTAAACAAACATTTTACTACACTATAGTTCCCATTCAGCATAAAGTAGTAGTGTTTTTTTGTAATTTTGTTTACATATATTTTTAATTACCATGAGACTTCCAAGATAGTACCAAGGGACTCTTACCTTTTTAAAAAATATATAGAAACATAAATAATTTTCCCTACCTATTACCACTTATTAAAGTGTTAATTAGTTAATAGAAATGAGAACAACATTAAAATCTGCTACTTACCTATTTCTAAGACCTTAACCCTGAACACAGCAAAATTTGTTCCAAACAAGATGACTGTCTTTAACTTTGTAAAAGTCTATAGCCAATCAATACAATACAATAAAACTTTATTCGGCTTTAAGGATAAAACCATAAAAGTCATACAACCTTCGATATACCATAAATCAAGATACAAATTGACAAGTATAATAAAATCCAGGTAATCTACGTGCAAAATAAAGATGCATGGGTTACAATACAGATATTATTTACAACTTGTCCTTTGTCTGATAGCGACCCGTAAGAAGTTGAGTGTACCAAACGGTATCCCTGGAGAGAAATTGTAAAAAGATAAAAGCTGGTCTCACCCTCCTAAAGCCCAATTTTTTTTGGATGGGGATGATAAATAACCTTCTGGGAACAGCATAAAAAGTACAAAACATTAAAAAGTGCATCATGTCCTGAGGAGACTCTCCGTCGCAGCCACAGGGCATCAGGCACTGACCTCTGTGAGCGCCATGGGCATATGCCAGTAAATAGTGAAAGAGGTCGAGCCGGAACCTCGTCAATAGAAAACGATTGTGTATGCTTTTAAGCCCTAGAAGAAGGCTCCGTGGTAGGCACAGTTTTCAGGACGACGTACTTGCGCACACTGGGCTTGCACAGCTCTTTTCCCTCTCTTTCACAATATCGCATTCTTTAAAAACACTCCTTGGCCCAAATGAGGTCCCTTTTACGAATACCTTCAGGATTCGTGAAAAGATCTGCTCTTCCTAGCCTAGCAAGGCCAACTTTTATGTACTGGAGCCATCGAATACGTGAAACGTGATCAAGAGAGACAATCCCGTAAGACGTCTTTACTAAGTACGCTCTCTTGCTTGGCCCATATCTTGAGCCACAAGGCCAAAGGTCGAAAAGCCAGGTCATCAGAGAGAAAAGACATCCCCAATTCCTCATGAACAACATAGGATGGGGTACATTGTGGTTCAGAAACAACTCTTCGCAGGAATGAGTTTTCGGTGCTCTGCAGAGCACCAAGCGAGATATGGCCCCATATCTCGCGCCCGTAGCTAGCCTTTGAAATACATTTTGCCTGGTAAATCTTCAGGAGGGCCCCTATTGGCTTCCCTCCCACTCTACCGGCAAAGTTGAAAACCGCTGCAGAAGCTTTTACTAGATCCCCTTTCTTGCGGTTAAGCAAGGGGCGCACCAACTCAAGGAGTCGTCAAACACTACTCCCAGGTATGAAAAGACGTTTGTCTTCGGTATTGAAGAACTTCCTAGTTTAAAAATGGGCTGCTTAACCTTAGCCTTTCCGGGGCCCACCTGCATGATATATGATTTAGAGTGGTTCACTGACAAGTCCAGCTCCTCCATGAAGGAGGCGAAAGAGTTGAGGAGAACTTGTAAGCCCCTTGCAGTCCTCGCTTGGAGCACTGCGTCGTCCGCGTATAAAAGGACTGGCAGGCTACGCTTGCCTACCTGGGGACTGTCCGCTTTAGTTGCTAAAAGGGCCTACTCTAGGGAGTTGATGTATAAGAGGAAGGGTGCGAGAATGCACCCCCTGGCGCACCCCCCTCTTGATGTTAAACTGACGGGACACTTTCAGGTCCTTTGAATAGCGGACTACCGCCCTGGAATCTCGATGAAGATCCCTCAAGAACCAAATGTTTTTATCGATGCCAATGGATGACATCAACTGCCATAACTTGGACCTGTTCACACAGTCAAAGGCTGAGGACAGGTCCATGAAGGCTAAATATATGGGACAGGAATGAGCCACTGAATACTTATTCAGGACAAGGGATAAGTTCAAACACTGCTCCACGGTTGATCGACCAGGGCAGAAACCATATTGAATCGCAGATAAAAAATTACTTTCTTCCGCCCAGGATACCAATCTGTCAAGAATCATACGGCCCACCACCTTCACCACAGAATCTATGAGGGAAATGGGCCTATAACATGAGGTATTGTCCCGATCACCCTTTTTAAATACTGGGACTATAGTCGATAAGGCCCAAGAATCAGGACGGCCGACCCGCACTGCAGCATTAATAACTGCTGTAAGGAGAGGCGCCCAAAGTTCTACGTGGGCAATGTAGAGGTCAGGCGGGATCCCGTCTGACCCCGGGGCCTTTCTTTGGGTCAGACCTAGTATACCAGCTCTCACCTCTTGGATGGTGAATACGAGGTCCGCCTTACCTTCCACCCTTTCCTGCCCTTCAAATATAGTAGGATCCGGCTGAAAGATACCCTCTAAATGATTAACCCAATCATCCTCCGTGATATGGGCAACCAATAATTGTACGTTCTCTTCTGAGAGAAGTGGGCTGTTAATGATAGCCCAAAACTTAGAGCTGTTGCGCAATGTGCTTGCCTCCACTAAATCAGACCAGGCCTTGTCCGTCAGAGAGGACTTGCAAGTTGCTAATGCGGCCTTATATGCTCTACGGAGCCCTTTGATCACCACCATATCTCGGGGCTTGTTGCTCAAGGCCTGTCTCAGCTTCCTGGAAGCCTGAGAACACACTGAGTTAAACCATCTTGGGCCTACTGGCTCACGGCCCCCGTCCGGGGCTCGTAATAGCCTCTGTATGACAGCGGACATGGTTCCAAATGCACCCAAGATGTCCGAGGCACTAGCCTCGCCATCAAGACAGGTGGCAAATTCCCTGTTACACTGATTTGCAAGGGACTCGTGAAGTGACTCTGGTGCTATACACCCACATTTTAAACTCTTCCCCGCCTTAGCCACTTTGAGAGGGACACCCCCCCTGCCCACCTCAGTGTATCTATGTACTCGGGCCCATCCTGTTGCTACACAAGTGGGATTCTCCAGTATTGGGGTATCTTTCATAGATTCACATGCCTGAATCATTCCCCGTCGTTGGAGTGGGAGTCCCACGGTACATAAAAAGCAATAATTATGCACATAATAACCATAATATAGGTAATACATAGAACCAGGAAGTGAAGTAGATAGAAACTACAGGGGAAGAAACTTCCACTTTTATGACTTGTCCAAGTCATTATAAACAGTCCAAACTGCAGCCAATCAGGCGACAGCACCCTCCAGAATGCTCTCCCCAGAGGCTGAGGCTCTCAGATTTTCTACCGCATCGGAGGGTTTCATCTTCTGATGGAAAGGGCAACTCAAAGGTTCCTCATGCCTATGGAAACCAAAAAGGATGAGTGTTTCCTATACGACTTTAAAGATCAGACGAGGAAGCAGGTACGGACCATCCCAATAATCGACTTCATTTGGCAAGAAGGATTGAAGGTAATGAAGGCTCCTGCTTCTGTTCCTGCGGTCCTGCCTCGACAAAAAATATAAGGCGCCAGATAATACATAAGTCAACCAAAAGCCGATTCGGTCATTGCCCAAGCGGCACAACGGCGAGCTAGAAACCCATCTTCTCCAATCACAGCTCCTCCAGATCGGGATGGCAGACGATTGGACACTATTGGGAAAAAAGTTTCCACCATGGCAGCAACAACAGTCCGTGCTGCTAATTCACTGGCCATACTAGGCCGATACGACAGGCAGATGTGGTCAGATATCTCTCCTTACATCGACATGTTGCCAGAACCATCCAAATCGGAAGCTTTAAAAATACTGCAAGAAGGAGAACGTATCTCTGCGGAGATCATAGATTCGGCCGTAGATGTCGCATCTACAGGTTTTAGACAACTGGCAGGGGCCGCAGTACTACGACGGCAAGGCTGGCTCAAATCGACATCTTTTCGACAGGAGGTTCAGGCAAAGATAATTGACATGCCGTTTGATGGTGAATCACTGTTTGGCCAACATGTGGATGAGGCCCTTCAAGCCATCAAGAAGGATACCGAGACAGCAAGATCTCTGGGTACTCTCCAATTTAAGAAGCCGCACTTTCGTGGAGCTAGGGGCCGTGGCTCCTTTTCTAGTCGAGGAGGATATAACCAACAAAGGTCATACCAGTCCTTCCAAAATAGTCAACGATACCAATCTCAACGCCAACAGTCTTACGGACAACGAAATACCTCATATTCACAGAATAAGAGAAGGCCTTCCTATCGGGGACGCGACGCATCTAAAAAACAGTGACAACCGCCGCCTGCCACCTATTCTACCGCCTACCCTTTTAAAAGTTGGAGGGAGAATCTCCCAGTTCTACTCGAACTGGTCCGCTATAACATCAGACAAGTGGGTCCTGGACATTGTGGCCAGAGGCCATGTTCTAGAGTTCATAAAGATCCCTCCAAACTCTCCTCCCAAAGGCCCACCACCATCTCATCTCAAGGAGCTTTTTTCCCAAATAAATTTGATGCTAAGAAAGGGAGCGATCGAGAATGTCCCTCAATTGCAAAGAGGACCCTGGTTTTATTCAAGATTCTTCCTGATAAAGAAAAAATCGGGAGAATGGCGCCCCATTCTGGATCTCCGCTCCCTCAACAAATATTTAAAGAAGTTATCCTTCCGGATGTTAACGCTTCAAGAAATACTTCACCTACTTTCTGCGGGAGATCACATGGCCACCCTCGACCTCCAGGACGCATATTTCCATGTACCGATTCTTCCCAGACACAGGAAATTCTTGCGGTTCAGAGTGGCTGGCAGGGACTTCCAGTTCAAGGTCCTTCCCTTTGGACTAAGTTCCGCACCCCGTGTATTTACCAAGGTTCTAGCACCGGTGACTGCACACCTTCGTCTGGAGGGGATCCAAATCTTTCCGTATCTAGACGACTGCCTTATCAAGGCAAATTCTTTTACGGTCGCGGACGCCCACATTCAGAGATGTTTGTCCCTCTTCCAATCTCTAGGTCTCTCCATCAATCTCGACAAGTCTCATCTAGCTCCATCGCAAAGACAAACGTTCTTGGGAGCCACGTTAGACACTCAACTGACACAAGCATTCATCTCAAAAGAAAGGCAACAAAAGATTTGCAGCCTTGCCCACCTGTTGCGCTCAAAAAGGTACGCTTCAGTCCGACAGTTAAAGTAATTTCTGGGGATGATTTCTTCATGCATTCCTTTACTTCCCAACTGCCGTCTCAAAATGAGACCCCTACAAGAGGAGCTCGACCACCAATGGTTGCAGGTTTCAGGCTCCTTCAACGATCTCATTCGCATCACTCCCCGGATGCGACAAGCCTTACTCTGGTGGACTCGCAAGAAGAATGTGGAAAAAGGGTGCGCATTCCTAGTGGAAGCTCCAAGTTTCACCATCACTACAGATGCATCCCTCGAGGGGTGGGGAGCACACCTTCAAGGGCTCACAGTCAGCGGCAAGTGGAACATCCAGCAACGAACGTGGCATATCAACCTTCTAGAATTGCTGGCCATCTTCCTCGCCCTAAAATCCTTTCGCACCATCATTCTGGGAGCATCCGTATTAATCCGGACAGACAACACAACAAGTATGCACTACTTGAACAAACAAGGAGGAACAAGGTCTTCCCGGCTCTCGCAACAAGCCCAACAAATTTGGGACTGGGCGATACGACACAGGATCAGCTTGTCAGCGATACATGTTCCCGGAGTTTCCAATGTCCTGGCAGATTCCCTCAGCAGATCAATAGTATCCAATCACGAGTGGGAGTTACATCAACCAACGTTGGATCAAATTTTTCAGGCGTGGGGTCGTCCCAATCTAGACCTGTTTGCGACCAGTCAGAACCGCAAATGCCCATTCTTTGCAAGTTGGCTTCCCCACAAGGGGTCACGCGGGAATGCTTTTTCGATGAATTGGTCACAGATCTATGCCTACGCTTTTCCTCCGATACCGTTGGTTCCCAGAGTTCTCAGGAAAATGAAGAGAGAACCTTGTCGCCTAATCCTCATTGCTCCCAGGTGGCCTCGCCAGTTCTGGTTTACCCAACTCCTCCTTCTATCAGAATGCGATCCCATTCAGTTTCAACCAATACCGAACCTTCTGTCCATCCAGAACGGACAGATCTGTCATCCGGACCCTGCATCTCTGAGATTAGCGGCCTGGCGCCTGAACACTTTGAATTCGCTCATTTAGATATTCCTGCAGACTGTAAGGAAGTCTTAGCCAATGCTCGAGCGCCTTCCACTATTAAGACGTACAGGCTTAAATGGAGGAGGTTTTGCTTGTGGTGTCAGACTGCCACTATTCATCCGATCCATGCAAAACCGGAGCAGATCCTACCATTCTTTTTACACTTGGCAAAATCAGGCCTTTCCCATTCTACTCTGAAAGTATTTTTAGCGGCTATTTCAAGATATCGACAAGATGGTTCCAACTCTCTTTATTCAGCTAGGATCATTCAGCAGTTCTTCAAAGGATTGTTCCGGATGTTTCCTCCTATCCGCCGCCCATCTCCATCCTGGCATCTGAACGTGGTGCTTGCACAACTTATGCGACACCCCTTTGAACCTATTCATAGAGTGGATTGGAAGTTTCTCTCCTGGAAGGTGTCTCTGCTGATAGCCTTAACATCAGCTAGGAGGGTTAGTGACATTCAAGCCTTCACTATTAATCCGCCTTTTCTTCAATTCACTTCAAACTCGGTAGTGCTACGCACTAACCCCAGTTTTATGCCTAAAGTACCTTCAGACTTTCATCTCAACGAACCAATAATTTTGAAAACTTTCTTCCCTAATCCTCAATCACCTGCGGAGAGAACTTTGCATACACTTGACATCAAAAGATGTCTCAAATTCTATCTACAAAGGACTTCTTCCATCCGTAAATCTGATCAGTTATTTGTGGCCTATGGGAAAATACGCCAAGGTCAACCAATATCCAAACAGACCATAGCTCGTTGGATTTCTGCTGCGATTTGTTTCTGTCATCAACAAGCAGGAAGACCATTACAAACGATTCCAAGAGCGCACTCTACTAGAGCAATGTCCTCGTCTACTGCTTTGTTTGCTGGTGTGCCTCTTCATCAAATCTGCAGAGCTGCAACATGGTCCAGCACGCACACTTTTACCAAGCACTACTGTTTGGAAGCCTCCAGTAATGCAGATACGTCTGTGGGACAAGCGGTTCTCCGTAATCTTTTTAAATAAGGTGAGCCTCTGTTCTTCCCTCCTCCTCTTTACTGTTTCTCAGACTGAGATCAGCTATGTTTATTTTATATATATATATATATATATATATATATATATATATATATCATTGCAATATATATTTATTTATTCACAAATATATACTTATATGCATTCTGTGGAACCTCTATGTATGTTATTGCATAAGGTCTCTTGTACATAGGATTATGTTACAAGTACAATCTTACGAGCATTATTATGGATGTACTGCTTTGTACTCTGATTCAGGCATGTGAATCTATGAAAGATACCCCAATACTGGAGAAGAACAATAGTTACCTGTAATCTGTGGCTCTCCAGTATTGGTATCTTTCATAGATTCACATGTAACCCACCCACCTCCCCTCAGAGGCTCGTTATGCTCTTTTCACTTGGTACACTCTTGTGCGAGAAAATCTGAGAGCCTCAGCCTCTGGGGAGAGCATTCTGGAGGGTGCTGTCGCCTGATTGGCTGCAGTTTGGACTGTTTATAATGACTTGGACAAGTCATAAAAGTGGAAGTTTCTTCCCCTGTAGTTTCTATCTACTTCACTTCCTGGTTCTATGTATTACCTATATTATGGTTATTATGTGCATAATTATTGCTTTTTATGTACCGTGGGACTCCCACTCCGACGACGGGGAATGATTCAGGCATGTGAATCTATGAAAGATACCAATACTGGAGAACCACAGATTACAGGTAAGTAACTATTGTTCTTATGGTCACTGAATTTGCTTTACTGGACAGAGAAATCTGTGACCAAGGAAAAGAAAGGGGTAGATACAAAGGTTAAGTCTATAAAGGTCTCGCAATCTCTGCCAATGAAGGTGGGAGTAATGTCTGTTTTCCCCGGGGGCAACTTATTCATGACAGATGTTAAGTCGAATTCAAGTAGAATTAAGTTAAGCTCGGTGCCCTGAGAGGTATGTTCCATATGCAGACCTGATTGTCGAGCGCAGCCCCTGGCTTCCACTCCTCCTTGTCTAATGTCCCCAGTTAAGAAGATGTAATGACAGTTCTGACCTTTCAAGGTGCCACCCCGTAATACTCACCTCAACTGCGTTATGTTACCCTCCCCCTCGTGTGTAACTCCCGCGTTGTAAAAATTTACCGGGAGGAGTCTACTCTTGCCACTAGACCGCAACATCACATGTACATTGGGTGAGACATAGAGTACAGTCACTGAGATGTCAAGGACAGCCAGCGAGACGAAGGTGGTGAGTCCCCCTTGGCTCTCCCTGACGAGGACGGGGTTGCGGGAACAAAGAGTTTTATAGCCATCCAGGTGGAAGTTGTTGTCGATAGCCCAAGTTTCCTGGAGACATATCACGTCAAAACTTTTCACAAGGGCCAGCCATCCCGGATTATCGATCTTACTTGCCAGCCCCGCGATGTTCCAGGAAAGGAACTTACACCCTCTGTACTTGCTCAGTTCCTGTTCCGGGGGTAGGACGTTTCCCTGAGGGGCGAGTGCCGTGTGGTCCAAGAGACCCACACGGCGTCAGTCACAATCTTCCAGCGTGCTCAAAGGGGTGAACCTGTTTGCAGTGCTTACCCCAACAATCCCCCCTATACAGCCCCCATTGCCCCCTTCAATGGGCCGCTCACGTTGGGAGTCCAGGATGAAAAGTTCTAGGTCGATAAAAGAAGCCCAATGGGAGTGCCAAGATTGCAGAGTTCCAAGACCTATACTCCGACTGTACTACAGAACTTAAGATGTGGTCAACGATGATTGTGTTATTAAAGTTAACAATAATACAGTCCCCCTGCCAGGATTTGTTCATGCTACCAACCCACTGAGTCCGGCGCACCATAAGGATATGATTTTCCACCCTAGGACCAAGGGCAATGTTGGAATTAAGCCAGTGCAGCACCTTGTTCTTCAACTGGAAAAAGTCTTCCTTGTTCCTGGGGTTGAGGCGCGGTACATTAGCCAACACCACGACAAGCGGGGTGGATTCGGAAGGAAGATGAACAGAGCCCACTTTGAGGGAGGGGGGTAAGACATCTGACCTGTCTCGCCTATCGTCATAACGATGCGAGCCACCTACATTAACACTCTGGGGTTGGCGAGGCTGGGGAGAGGGTGAATTCGAGATGTTAACCCCCCTTCGAGTAGTTGGGCAGGCCTGAGCATCAGGCCTGGCCTGGTGAGTGCTGTTATAACTGCTTTCTCGAAGTTGGGCTGTTGTGCGACGATGGGCACCACTGGGTCGCCCATGCCACTGCCAATCATATACAGCCTTGTCATCAGCAAGTACCGCGGTATACCTCAAAATTACAGAGGTATACTGCGGCCTGTGATATCACTAAATTTCTGTGTCTTATAACTACAAAGCTACTGAATGTCATTTTCATGAAATGGCAAAAAGGATTCTTTCCAAACCATAATCTATATTCCTGCAAAAGTTCATGAAAATTCCGTCAATTGTTTTGCCGTTACATCTGTCTAAAAAAGTCTATGGAAAATGTAGTGGTTGAAAAAAGCATTTTGGCCCCCCACCCCTTTTTTCTTTGAACCCCTATAACTAATCGCCCAAAACATTTGCATTGTCCGCCAATGTGGAACAAGCATCTGCAATGCAATGGGTCTCGCATTTGCGAGAGTTAAGAGTTAATGATGTTGTAAATGGCAATGTCTTTTACTTATGTGTTTTGGTTTAGAGTGTTAGTGGATGTTTGCGGTTTAGCGTGGAATTATGTGGGTTGTATTGGAATTATTAGTTGTGGTATGATGTGTAAATTTGTGTTGTGTATTTGAAATATGTGGTTTGGTGTGGAATTATGTGGTGTGTTTTGTGAATGTGTGGAATTGAATTGTGTGGCATTGAGCGAAATTATGCTGATTGGAATTGTGTGATGGTGTGGAGTGCATTTTTGTGGATTGCTGGTATGTGGTATAGAGTGCATTTATGTGAGGTGTATTTATGTTGTACTGAGTAGAGTTTAATTATGTGTAGTGTCATTATGTGGAGCTGAGTGGTATGTGGAATGTAATTATGTTGTGTGGTGCAGAACTGTGTGGCATTGAATTGGGTTGTGTGTGGAATTATGTGGCATGATTTGTAGTGGTACTATATGGTGTGGAGTAGTATTTTATGGTGTGGAATTATGTGGCATGTTGCAAACTTGATTTTTTTTGTAGAGTGTAATTATGTGTTTTGGAATTGAGTGGATATATGTGCAATGTAAATATATTGTGTGAAATGTAGGTTGCAGTGCAATTATGTGTAGTGAAATTATATGGAGTTGAATTGTGTTGTGTAGAGTGTAATTATAGGGTTTGGAGTGGAGAGCAATTATGTGTAGTTTGTTATTGGTTTGTAATTGTGTGGCATGAATTGGTATGATGTGGGGCGGAAGTGTGTGTAGTTTAATTGTGTGACATGGTATTTTTAGATGTTAAAATGTGTTGTGTGTAGTGGATTTATGCAGAATGGATATGAGGGTAAAGATGTTTGTGTACGTGTGATGTTTACCAATGTTTGCAGGGATGTTGTGTGGCCACGTATATGCACTATCCAGAAGCCAAACCCACTAAATTGGTGAAATCGTGTTCTGTGAAGGTAGTGGAACAAGTTTGAAAATAAAAATAGTAAAGTTTAAAAACTAGTTAAATCTCTCCAATGCCCCAGATGTGTGGTGACGCCTGTGGACTGTCACCACAAGTAGAGGGGATGCGTACATTGTTTGGGGGGAAATGAGTGGAATGTATTTAATTTTTAATGAAACTTGGTAGTACCGTCAAGACTGTTAGCTCAGCCATCTATCTCGTAAAATAGAGAGGCACCAGACTTGCATGACTTTCTTTTTTAATTTCAAATATTTTTATTAGGTTTCCATAATAAAACAAAATACAACATATTTTGTAAAATGTACAAAACTGCACTCTTGGCTCAATGCTACCTCTGGGTAGAGCATAAAACTTAGTAATATAACCACAAGAATTATTATGTCAAACAATATATAAACAAAAGATGTGAGTACATAGCACCAATGAAACTAGAATATTGTGCACTTATAGGTGAATATCCAAAAACCATAAACAATAATAAAAGGAAAGAAAGAAGGAAAGAAAAAGAAAACCAAAGATGAATAAATAAATAATAGAGAGAGAACTAATAATAAACAAAAGAATCTGTCTAAAGCAATTTAGAGGCCTACTGCTTCATCTGGATATTGACAAAATACATACATGAGAAAGGGAGTTCTGCAGTAACAATATTTAATAAGATTAATACGTAATTTGAACCAAACCGTATCCTATGCATCTTTAAGAAAGAAAAAAAAAATTGTATGAAGGATTAAAGGATATTATGAAAGAACCTTTTAGGAATATTATCTATGAAATCACGGTGGTTTATGTGTGGCAAAATGTATGTCTAGAGTATTCCACATAGATCTGGTCGAGGGTTTCCACTGAGAAATCTGTAGAGCGATATTATCTGCGCCCCTGAGGTGAATAATCCAGTTCATCCACCCTTTATATGAGGCCTTATGTGTATCTTTCCAATTATTTAATACCATTTTTATTGCTGATGTGAATAAGAGATCCAATAGGGCTTTATCTGCATCATTACATGCGTCCACCGTTAGAAAACCAGTCGTTAAAGTGGAAAATTCTCTTTTTAACTTACAATTAAATAAATTTGAGAGAAAATCAAAAACGTTGTCCCAAAAAGACAATACAGTTTTTCAGTGTAATATAAGATGGGCTAGATCACCAGTTTCTTCTTTACAATTCCAGCAAATAGGATCATCACGAAGATGTGAATGTAGCCGAGCAGGCGTCCAAAATGCTTTGTGTAAAAGCCAGAGTTTAGTTTGAGATAAGACTGGGGATATTTTATTACGGGTTGTAGAACTCCATACTTGAGGCCAAGTAGGTTCGGGTAATGGGTTAGAACAGTGTGTCTCCCAGAAAGCTACAAGGATTTTGTTGAGATTCGAGGTTTTGGGGCGAAGGAGTTTGTAAATGTGTGATACTTGGTGGCCTAGCTTATTAATCTGTGACACAAAAAGAGGTAGGGATGGAGGTGAATTATGCAATTTGGCTTTTGATAGTGCTGCTCTAACTTTTAAAAAGTTATAGAATTCCATGTTGTCTAATTTGTATGTGGATTGAAGCTCCACGAACGTAATTGGATACGATGAGTGTTCCAGCTGGTGGGGGAAGAATATACCCTCGGTGATCCAAGTATCAAAATTTAAACTTTTCCCTTTATATAAAATATTACGATTATACCATATAGATTCCATCTTGGATCCCTTTATGCTTGAATCGAGTTTCTTGTCTAACTTTAATAGTGCCAATTTAGTATTTTTGAAAATAGATTTGGACCTAATTAGACCTGTTTGATTAGAGATGAGCAGGGCAAGGGGATTAAGATTATCAAGAATAGCTTTTTCAACCTCTAACCACACCGTAGTATAATTGCTAGGAGGCGAAATCCAATAAGAACCCTGTTTGGCCAAAAATGCAGTTTGATATAATTTAAAATCTGCTAAATTAACTCCACCTAATGTTTTGTCTAGCCTTAGTTTTGCAGCGTGAATCTTTCTGGATTCACTATGCTGTGCATTATTCCGCGGTCTAGTGGTTGGGTCCGGAATCGTAGTATTTTTTCTCTTTTTTTTCGTAGCCCAGGTGGGCGTCGACGTCCCACCATTTGATGTCCTCCCGTGACGTCGACGCGCTTCCTCCGGAAGCTCCCACCTTTGGGCGCCATCTTCAGATTCTTTCTTCCGCCGTTGGGTCTGGATCGTCACGAGGAGTTCCAGAGTTTTTGGGAAACAAGAAGAGAAAATCAAGCAGAAAACGCCAAGAAGTTGGAGTTTCTTCATCGCACGACAAAGGGCACAGAACCGGGACGACGAAGAGGGTGAGAAGGAGAAAGAACTTCGTCGTCCAACGGAGAATGCGCACACAGGGGGCTCCCTGAGCGCAGGAATGGACAAAACCCCATTCAAATTTTGCCGTAATTGCCACCACAAGTACGCGCAGAAGGACCAGCACCCAGTCTGCAACCTCTGCCTGCCAATCGACCACGAAAGCAAGGATTGCAACGCCTGCTCGGCATTCACCCCTAAGACCCTCAGAGTGAGGGAGAGACAGAGGAGAGCGAACTAAGCCATGCAGGGGCAAGGACAACCTCCGTCGCTTCGGGACTTGGGCCTCTCCAGCGGAGAAGAGGACAACATCGCTGAGGGACCTGAGGACTACACGGTCGCAGAGACCGATAAGAAGTCGACAAAGGAGGTAAGAGAGACGTCGACCCTTAAAGCCCCGACAGACTCTCGAAAAACTGTGCCAAAGTCCTCGAAAGGAGCACTGGCGTCAAAGCAATCGACGACCACAGCTGCGTCCACGGACAAACAGCCCAGCGGATCCTTCGAAAAGGACTCCCAGCCAGCGAAAGCTCTAGATAAACCTAGGTCGTCGAAGCACGGTCCCGAAAGGGCGCGCTCGACGCCGAAAGAGCTGAAGGCGACTTCGACGTCCGCATCGACGACCTCGAAGAGAAACGCCGAAACTCTCGACGCCGAACAAGCGGCCGAAATGGAGAGGAAGAAAAGAAGGCTCGAGGCCGAAATGGACAGTATCCTCCAGAGGAAAAAGGACTTCGACGAACGGATGAGCAGATACACCATCCCTTCGAAGCCCTCGACGGTAGTCGAAACAGAAGTCGAAGAGGAGTTCGACGCCGCCGACCCGCCGAAAACTCCTGAACCAGCAGAGCAACAGGACGAAGAGGGCCTGTATTATTACGAGGGAGAAGGCGAGGACGATCAGCAAACAAACTTGGGCTCGACGCCCTCGGAGGCGCAGGACCTGGAATGGCAGGACCTCGACGCCGAAAACCCGGAGGAGGGCGTAGAGTTATATCCGTCGAGGCCTTCACCGCCAGACGACATTGGCATCTACAACATGGTCATCAAGAACGCTGCAGCAACTTATGGGGTTAAATTGGAGGAAGAGAAACCAAAGGCTTGTTTCCTCTTAGAGACTCTGCTCCCGACTCAAACTAGGAGCCAATTCCTACCCATGCTTCCAAGTGTGCTGGACCAGGGCAGGGAAGCTTTCAAGGAGCCAGCAGTCTGCAGATCTGTCACCCCTAGAACAGAGACAAAATACAAACATTCCTCGAAGGACCCAGCATATATCCAGGGATCCGTACCAGCTGACTCCATTATAACGTCACCAGCCAGAAAGAGGGCCAACATTCCCACGAACTCAGGGCCACCTCCAGACAAAGAGAGTAAAAGAATAGACCTCACAGGGAGGAAAATAGAGAGGAATGCGGCAATTCACTGGCGCATTGCGAACTCCAATGCCCTAATGAACAGACATGCGTATCAACATTGGGAGGAGGTCGGGCAGCTGCTCAAACATCTCCCAGAACAATACCAGCAGAGGGCAACAAACCTGGTGGAGGAAGGCAAGAACATGGCCAACACCTGCCTAAAGTCGGCCTTGGACGCGGCAGACACATCAGGCAGACTTATGATGATTGGAGTGACGGAAAGAAGGCATGCCTGGCTGAGGATCTCGGGTTTCAAGCCGGAAGTCCAGAACAATATTCTGAACATACCCTTCAACGGGGAAAAACTGTTTGGCAAACCAGTGGACGAGAAGCTGACACAGCTCAAAAAGGATAATGAAACTGCAAGGTCCATG
This sequence comes from Calotriton arnoldi, assembly GCA_963921515.1. NCBI lineage: Eukaryota > Metazoa > Chordata > Amphibia > Caudata > Salamandridae > Calotriton > Calotriton arnoldi. Next base: position 1,635,991 of record CAWUFW010000081.1, on the reverse strand, counting down.
GGAGCGCTGCAGTTCAGAGGGATGAGAAGGGGCACCCCCTCAAGGAGACCAAATGGCAGAGGAGGAAGCCAGCCGGGAACATCGCACCAGGCCTTCCAGCAAACTTATCAGGGAAACAACCAGGCGCAACAAGGTCAGCAACAGCAAAGCTGGCAGTACCAACAGAGGGGCCATTCCTTTCGGGGGCGACCGAACGGACGGGGACAAACGTGAAGAGGGGGACAGCAACCCGCCTCCATGTGACTCCGCTGTACCAAACGTGCCCACACAGACAACATCTCTAGTGGGGCGGCACAACAAAAGACTCAAAAAACAATTAGAAACACACAAAGGAGAAATCAGCGAACATGTAACACCGGTAGGAGGCAGATTATAACACTTCTTCCAGGAGTGGAAGAAAATAACAACGGACAAATGGATACTCAACATCATACAGTTCGGCTACTGTATAGAACTGGGGAAAAAAGCCACCAAGCAGGAGGCCAACCAACAAAACGCGCTCAACAAAAGAGCTCTCACTCCTCTGGCAGGAAGCACAAGAACTCCTCCACAAGGAGGCAATAGAAACGGTGCCGTACACTACTTCCTCGTACCAAAAGTGGGCGAAACGTTCAGGCCCATCCTGGGCCAACGGTTCCTAAACAAATACATAAAAACTCAAACGTTCAAAATGACGTACCTACAGGAGGTTATACCTCAAATAAGGGACGGGGATTTTATGTCCACTATAGACCTCAAGGATGCCTACCTACACATTCCCATGAACCAGAAACACAAACATCTACTGAGATTTGCCATCAACAAGGCGCACTACCAGTTCACAGCCCTAGCCTTTGGGCTAAAATCCGCACCAAGGGTCTTCACAAAACGCCTAGCTGCGGTAGCGGCACACTTACGGAGGCAGGGAATACATGTATATCCCTACCTCGACGACTGGTTGGTAAAGGCGAACTCCTACAACCAATGCAAACTACATGCTCAGCGGGTCACGCACACGCTGACAGGACTAGGGTTTTCTATACACTGGGGGAAGTCCTCGATAGAACCAGAACAGGTGAAGATCTTCCTGGGCGGACAGATCAACATCATTCAGGGCAGGGTGTTCCCCAGCGAGAAGAGAACCTTCGCCCTGCTGAAGGAGACACGTCAATACCGGAAGGGGCAACCTCTGACAGTGAGGACAGTGAGCAAGCTCATGGGGATGATGGTCCTGCATACACCTAGTCCCCAATATTCGACTCCACATGAGACCATTCCAGGAATGGCTCCAACAACAATGGTCACAGGCAACAGGGAGTTGGGAAGATCTAGTGGTTGTAACGCACGCAGTGCAAGAGGAGATAGCGTGGTGGAACAAAGACAACATAACGAGGGGAAAGCCATTTACACCACCAACTCCAACAGTGACCATCACAACAGACGCATCCCAAATGGGGTGGGGAGCGCACATGAACCTGCTCAAAGTGAGGGGTTTATGGACACAAACAGATGCCATCAAACCCATCAACTACCTAGAACTAAAGACAGTGTTCCTTGCACTAAAAGCCTTCCAGAAACAGCTGTACGGGCAAAGGTTGTTAGTACAAACAGACAACACCACAACGATGTTCTACATCAACAAGCAGGGAGGAACACAATCAGTGGCGCTGTCAAGGCTAGCGCAAGAGATATGGAGATGGGCAATCCCACTACAAATAGACCTCCTGGCGATACATCTACCAGGGAAGGACAATGTGGAAGCAGACAGACTCAGCAGACAGACATCAGCATCCCACAAGTGGGAGCTCCACCCGCAGGAAACGCAAAGGCTATTCAAGAAGTGGGGGACCCCACAAATAGACCTGTTTGCAACACACCAGAATGCAAAATGCCAATACTTCGCATCCAGACAGCCAGGTCAGCAATCCCAAGGAAGTGCCCTATGGATAAGCTGGTCGAAGACATTTGCCTACGCTTTTCCCCCGATACCGCTGATGCACAGGGTGCTCAGCAAATGCAGAACAAGCAACATGACGCTGATTCTGGTAGCACCACAGTGGGCCAGGCAGTCCTAGTTCTCACAAATAGTGGAAATGGCACAGGGGCCACCACACAAGTTCCCAAAAAGAAGAGACCTGCTCTCAATGCAAAACGGAAGGGTGCTCCACCCGGAACCAGAGAGCCTCAGCCTAACAGCTTGGCTCCTGAAGACTTCGAGTTCGCGCACCTCAAGCTCCCAGAGAGCACGCTGGCGGTGCTGCGGGAGGCAAGGAGACCCACCACACGGAAGTGTTATGCGGCAAAATGGAAAAGATTCACCCAATGGTGCATCAGGGAAAAGCTCCAGAAGAGAATCACCAGGGAATCAACAGTGCTAAGATACTTAACACACTTGCTAAAGAGTAACCTAAGCTACACCTCGCTAAGAGTACACCTAGCAGCAATAGTAGCCTATACAAGAGGAGAAACAGGGAAAAGTTTCTTTACATCTCAGGTGGTAAAGATTCCTGGAGGGGGCCAAATGAATCGCCCCCCCAAAAAGGATGCCACCGCCGGCATGGAACCTCAATGTAGTTCTAACGCAACTTATGAAGGCACCTTTCGAACCCATTCACAAGGCCTCTCTACATATGCTCACAATAAAGACAGCCTTTCTGGTGGCGATCACCTCGCTACGCAGGGTGAGCGAATTGCAAGCGCTAACACTACAAGAACCCTACATTCAAATTCACAATGACAGGGTGGTAATGAGAACAGACCCACATTTCATGCCAAAGGTGGTGTCAAAGTTCCACATAAGCCAGACAATACAGATACCAAGTTTCTTCCAAAAACCATCCACAAGCGCAGAGAGGGCACTGCACACTCTGGACGCTAGAAGAGCAGTGATGCATTACATCGAAAGGACTAAAGATTGTAGGAAAACAAAGCAATTCTTTGTGTCTTTCGCAAGCAGTTTCTTGGGAAGACCGGTAACTAAAAACACCATCGCATGATGGATCGCACAGACAATCCAATTCTGCCACAAACAGGCAGGCCAAGAACTACAAGGAGCAGCACAAGCTCACTCTACCAGGAAAAAGGGAGCAACAATACCTTTCCTGGCAAACACACCCATCCAAGACATTTGCCTGGCGGCAACATGGGCTTCAGTGCACACGTTCACTAAGCACTACTGCGTGGATATACAGATGAACAAAGAGGCACAAGTAGGTCAAAAAGTGCTTCAACATATATTCAACAGCCAACGCTCATCTTCCACCCAGCCGCCACAAACATAGCAAACCGCTACAAAGTCTATGCACAGCATAGTGAATCCAGAAAGATTCACGCTGCAAAACGAATAGTTTCTTACCTGTCGGTGTAGTTTTGCAGCTTGAAGACTTTCTGGATTCACTAGCGAACCCACCCACCTCCGCCAGAAAGATGAGACAGGAGGAAAGGGATTAAGAAGGGAAAAAGACCTTCAAAAAAGAAGAGGATAAACCAGAATAGCACAAGACAAGAAAAAAAGAATCCGAAGATGGCGCCCAAAGGTGGGAGGTTCCGGAGGAAGAGCACCGACGTCACGGGAGGACACCAAATGGTGGGTCATCGACACCCACCTGGGCCACGAAAAAAAAAAAAAGAGAAAAAATACTACGATTCCGGACCCAACCACTAGACCGCGGAATAATGCACAGCATAGTGAATCCAGAAAGTCTTCAAGCTGCAAAACTACACCGACAAGTAAGAAACTATTCGTTTTTTTATTCCAATTCGGGCCTTCTTGCCTTGCCATAGGAATTTTGAGAGAAGGATGTCCAGTTTATGGTGAAAGTCTTCTGTCAGGATAAGTGGGAGCATGTTGATAAGGTAATTAATTATGGGCGTAATCATCATCTTTATTGTTTCTATTCTCCCCCACCATGTGATGAATTTTGGCGACCATGAATAAAGAAGTTTCGTGACCTTTTCCAATGTTATCTTTTCATTGTGATGGAGTGTATCAAGTATATTACTACCAAATTCGATACCTAAATATTTTATATATCCCGGTTGCCATGCCAGGCCTGAATTGCCTAAAGTTTCTTTGGTACAGTTAGAGGTTTTACCTCCGATTTATCCCTATTGAGTTTTTACCCTGAGTGTATAGAGTATGCCTCGATAGTGAACATCAAAGCCTCAATTGAAGAACCCGGATCCTCAGTTACTATCAGAATATCATCCGCATAAGCGGCCAGTTTAACCTGAGTATTATTAAACCCTACCCCCTTTATATCTGTGTTCATCTTGATGTCTTGAATTAAGGGTTCTAACGCTAAAAGTAAAAGAGATGGTGAAAGAGGACAACCTTGTCTCGTACCTTGGTGAAGGGTAAAAGACTCAGAGAGCGAACCATTAACCGCAATACGTGCCGATGGCGCTAGATATAGGGCCATGACCATATTTATGTAGGATTCCCCCAAGTTAAACAAATACATGCATTGTTTTAAAAATGACCATGAAACCCTGTCAAACGCCTTTTCAGCGTCCAGAGCAATCGCTATTGAAGGAACTTGTCTAATCGCAGCGTTTTCCAAAACATGGCATAACAAGCGAGTATTATCATTGGACATACGGTTTTTAAGAAAGCCAACTTGAGAATTACTTATTAAATGTGGGAGAACCGTGTTAAGTCTTGTGACTAAAATTTTTGCGTAAATTTTACAATCAACATTAATAAGAGATATTGGCCTATAATTCTTTGGTAATCGGGAGTCCTTCCCTTCTTTAGGTATAACTATTATATTAGCTTCTGTCATGGAGTTAGTCGTACGACCCTTATTAGCTATATTGTCAAATACTTTTAAGATAGTCGGTTGCAATAGGTCTGTAAAAGTTTTATAAAAAGTGGCAGTAAACCCGTCATGACCCGGAGCTTTATTGTCTTTCAAGGATTTAATTGAATTCGACACTTCCAGTGCGCTGATTGGTTTCCCTAAAGCTAGTTTATCTGTTTCGTTCAGTTGGGGCAGGTTCAGTTTGTTTAAGTATTGGGTACAGTCATCTAATTTAAATTCTTGATCATTTTTATATAAGTCCTCATAGAAGGTTTTAAAGGTGTTTAATATATCTTTTTGTTTAGTATGTGTTTTGTTATTAGTATCTTTGATTGATGAAATAACATTTTGTTTATGTTTAAGATAGGAAGCCAACATTTTACCTGCATTGTTAGCTTTGCAGAGTTTCAGGGCTTTAAATTTGTTTACCCATACACCCGCCCGCTCACTCAGAATTTTATTATATTCATATTTCTTTTGCGTTAGGAGGTTACGAATATTATTATCCCTTAACGAAATGGCATGTGAGGACTCAAGGATTTTAATTTCATGTTCTAACTTAACTAATTCAGAATTAAGGTTTTTATTGATTTTTGTTTTAATTTCAATGATGACTCCCCTGATGGTTGCCTTCAATGCGTCCCAAAGGGTGTTTACGTTAGTCTCTGGTAGATCATTATGCTTAAGATAGTCTGAAATTGCCACTTCAATTTTCTTTTTGTCTTCAGGGTCTGATAGAACATCGTTATTAAAGCGCCATCTTTTGGGTGAGGGTTCATTATGACTGCCAGCCAATTTGACACTGATACATGAATGATCGGACACTAGCTTGGGCGATATATTAGAATGATCAATTAAATGCGTGAATGAACCGGATATAAGTATGTAGTCTATTCTAGTGTAAGAGTTATGTGGGGCAGAGTAAAAGGTGTAATCCCTGGAGTCCGGGTGTTGAAGGCTCCAAGTGTCTTTAAGGTTAAACTTAGAACATATGTTTAGGACTATGCCGTGTGATCTTGTGACATGGTATTTGCATGTAGATTGGTGATTGATTACTGGATCTAACGGTATGTTGAAATCGCCAACAACTATGATGAGAGCATCTTGGGGGAGATTATCTATAGTGTTTTAAATACCCTCCCAAAAGTTTGTGTCATCTATGTTAGGGCCGTATATATTTACGACATGAATGGAATCATCCCCTTTCTTCAGATGAGTTACCAATACTCTACCTTCCCTATCATGTGATTGAGATTCCAGGGAAATGTTGGCTTTCCTTGCTATTAGGGTGATCACTCCCTTCTTTTTATGATCCGCCGGTGAACATGAAACTTGTGATATCCAATTATGCTTAATAAATGCAGCATCTTCTTCCGATAGCTTTGTTTCCTGTAATAATATAATGTCCCCTTTAGTTTTGACTAAATAGTCAAAAAAATTCCGGCGTTTAATCGGATGGTTAAGCCATTTGACATTTAAAGAAACAATGTTGAGATGTTCTGTGATATTATATGTCTTAGTTTGAGACATCACATATGTAAATGAAGATAAGATGTATAAATCTCATATGTGGAATATGGTGTGATGAATAACAACATAACAGATAAGTCATTCCAAAATAAACATTAGATGCATAAGGATTACTTGAATTGAGTACAAACATAATAATGGCGCTGTCAGCAAAGATGAAATAAACAGCGTAGAGGAACTCTTGTTCAGTCAAAATGAAGCATGTCAAAAGCAATAATGAGGAAATAAAAAAACAGAAAGAATAAGATAAAGATAGGAAACAACTGAGAATACCCATAGTACAATCCACGCATTTCCCAGACTCAATACGCAAACCTTGGGAATCCCCAAGCCCCCTCCCCACACCCCCCACCCATCCCTGCATACCTCGAATGTAGGAGGTGCGACGGCAGGAGCGTCCCACTGTCAACCGGAGAAATACTTCTCTTAAAATGGTGAAATCTTCCAGAGTATATCATATATAAAAGCATGTTATATGTTATAGAGCAAAGCTATGCGTAACAGCAACTTAGCACAAATAAATGCTAGTAGAAAGGCTTAAGCACAATTACCTATATAAGGCTTGAAAACAAATATACCCAAGGGAAAAATGTAAACCCTTCAATATAAATACATTAGGAAGAAATATTTATATCAGCAAAAGACGATCGCTATATAAAAGAGACCAGACTGTTTGGAAAACAGACCTTATTAACACCTTCTAGTACCTAATTGAACCTGAGAATGCTTAACAATGTAGAAGAGTAACCACCGCATATTAAGCGATTTGATACACACATGTTATAGAAAAATAATAAACATCAAATACGACAAAATTGGCCCAACACCTTGTGAATAATCACCCTAGAACACGAGCCTTATAAACAGAAAAAGATGAAAACATATGAATATTATATGAACCAGCATACATGGCAGAAAGGCCCAAATGGGATATGGAGCTGAAATCATGACTTCCTTTTATTGGAAGAGGAGTGAGTAAAGTCCATGTCCTGAGTGGGTGGGCCGTCTAGAAAATTTGACAAATCTTTGGGATCTGTAAAGAAGCGATGTTTACCATTGTCTGATTCTAAATTTGGCAGGACCAGCAAAAGAAAACTGAATATCTTTGACTCTTAACTTGTCTCGTAGCATGAGGAATCCCTTTCTAGTATCAACTGTAGGTTTAGAATAGTCCTGCGTGAAATTATTTTATGACCGTTCCAAGTAATCTGACGGTTTTTACGGGCAAAGTTGAGAATGGCTTCAGTATGTTGATATCTCAACGGTTTACAGATGATAGGACGGGTTGTTTGCTGTGAGGAGGAATTAAAAGTCGGAATTCTGTGCGCCCGGTCTAGCTCTAGGTTATTCGAAAATGTTATGCCTGTAATCTGAGGTATCCAGTTCTCCAGGAAGGCTATGCATGATTCCGCATTGTCTTCTGAGCCTTCCGGAACACCTAGAATTCTAATATTGCCTCTCCTATTTCTATCTTCAAGTTCGGCTGCTTGTTTCTTTAGATTGGCAGTCATATCCCTAAGGGATTTTAACTCTTTGCTGGCTTGGAAGTAAGCGTCCTCAACATCACTGATTCTTTGTTCTGTGAATGCTATTTTAGAATTGATTGTGTTCATGTCCGCTCGAATAGCAGTTAGTTCCAGCTGCATAGCGTCCGTATTTTGTTTAGTGGATTTAGCTAAGTCATGATCATCGGCAAGTTTCTTGAGAATCATGTCCATCGTACTTTTTATATCTGCTTTGGCCTTGATGGGAGAGTCGGACGGTGAAGGATCACCTTTGTTCCTTTTGTATTGAATCTTGGACTCCTTTTCTGCCATTGTGAAGATCTTGTAAAACGGGGAAATAGCCCTGCTTGATTTGGAGATGCTAACGCTAGTGATAGCATTAGAAGTTAAACCTAGGTGTAGTACAAGCTTATATATGAATACCTGCACTCATGAACTGTAGCAAATAGTGAAATGGCGATACGCAACCTGAGCCAAATGTTTGCACTGAGATGAGACACAGAGAGCAACGTACGATAAGTGCGCAAGCAAGTCTCAGTACCTTTGGGTGTACGGTTTGTCTCCTGTTGATGAACAGAGGTAGGTGGCCCGCTGCGAAGACCTCCTTTTATTAGGTGACTGCTCTAAATTCACATCGTATACAGAAGTCCTTCTAATCACATGAAACACCTCTTATTCGATTTGGCAGTTAGGGCAAGTAATCCTGGTTGTTTAGGAGTACACGAGCAGAGCAATTTTGCGGTAGGTAGTAACTTTTAAAACCCAATGGAAAGAGCTGAAATTCCACAGATATTTGGGAGATCAGCCGATGCAAGCTGATGAGTTAACAGATGAGGAATGACACCACCAAATGGCTGAGCTCAAGAAGGATATTTAGGACACCCACTCATTACAGGATGCACAGATGTAACCTTGGTAATGGTGATAAATCGCCCCGCAGTTAGAACTTTGGAAAAGAAGTAAAACGGGCACTACTTTATTGCAGAAGCAGAAGGTAAGGTGACCCCACAATGATACTTAGAACTGAGCTTCTGGCGCCATCTTAGGATCAACCTACAGTGACATACAAATCGCTGTGGAGCCGAAATTGGTCTTACAATAAAACGCTCATAAGCCTCAGGCGCTGCCTCGATAATAATTGCCTTCTCTCTTAAACTACAGCGCTCTGCACCACCGGAGAAGAATATACGTTCCTCGACGTCATAAGACCGCCATTTTAGGGTCAGGCACTATACAAGGAAAGTCACCAGGGAGTTGAGAAACGGTCCCTCCATGAAGCGCTTCTCATGTATTACTCGCACTGCATCCACCTCAATTGCACAAACGCTCAGCCTTCGCTCCCCATCACAACCGTAGTCGGAACGACAATCTCCGCAATACACACACATCCGCCATTTTACGGTCAGGCTTCGTCGAGAAATGTACTCCGTAAAGTTTGAAACTTGGCTGTACCGGTGTAAATACCTGAACGAAAGGTGTGTCCGGTCAAGACTTTATGAATCGGGTGCTTGAGAGGGCAATCCGGGTCATTATTGGCCTTCAGAGAGATCTGTAAAGTTGTCGCTCGTAATCTGCCATTTTGTGCTTCACGGGTCCACAATCGGCTAAGTTATCCGCGATAATTGTGCTCAAAGCAGCACACCATGGACATCACAATGGCAACCACAGGAGCAGCGCTCCCTCAGACAACAAATCCAGTTACTCTGGTGTGCCGCCGAACTTAGTACCTCCGGAATTCACGCATTCCGACTCCGTTCGAGACAGAGAGACGGGATCAAGCAGCCATCGGCTCTACCGTCCAAGCCACGCCCCCCAGACTTCCATGACTTTCAATGGCTTTGGTACTAGTTACGAGTTGAACTGCCCTCAACAAAGCTTCAATAGGTAAACGATATCGGGGAAATGATCCAGAGTTTACAGAGACATGGAAAAAAGGAATGGGGAGTAGGTGGGGTGACATTAACACAGTATATGAAGTGTTTGTTAATAACGTGGTGGTTTGGTGTGACTTGATGCCAACTTAGGCTAGGAAGGATCCTGTGTCGCAATAGCATGCAGTGTGTTGGGTAGGCTGCTCTCCGAAGCAATGGCTGCAGCTTGGGTGATGTGAGTTGAAATGTCCACTAATCCTGGCTTAGATATAAAATACATATACTTGCCAGATACATATACTGCGGATTAAATGCCCCTGCCCGGCCACCAAACTGACTGCATCAATAATTGTTTTATGTGAATATCATCTATCAGGTGAGCGATGTGATTGATTGCATTTTTTTTGTTGTCAAACAGGGAATCTGATCTAAAGATGTATTAACACGTCAATTGTGGTACGTTGTTCTGTGTATGTTTTATTTAGATGTAAATTTTAAAAATCCAGAACTGAAATAAATACAGGTGAGAGTTAAGCCCACTCACCTCAATTAATTGAGTCATTTTTTCCATCCACCTCAGGAGATCTTACAGGGAACTCCTGGCATTTCCTAGACAGGGCGGTAATTTGTAGGTCTTGGAAGGAGTAGCTTCAAGGATAGGTGCAACAAACCATTTTAAGTGCTGGCTACTAACACTGAGAAAATTAATAACACTTGGCGCCCAATATCAAAGAACATTCTTCGCCCACAGAAAATACACAGAAAAGATGCTTCAGGTTGTGGCACAAATATGGCATTTGAATGTATTGATAAAGGATAGTTTTTTATGCATTAACTAAAACTGTTACAGCGTTGTAAGAATACCTGTGCCTGCTAGAAACGTGATTAAACTAAACACTTTGTACATGAAGCACTTGACAATCAGTTTTGTAACTCACCAAGCCGTTGTAACACAACCCACAATCCGGTGTATGTAATATAAGAATCGCTGGGTGGTCTCGATGTGTTTACTGGGAAGCGTTTGCACTTCACCAGCCTGTGCCACGCCTCACTCATCATTAACTCAGAATAAGCGTAAAGCGTCAATCCGTATTAAAGTGTTGTAGTTCTGCAACAACTCCTGCGCAACTAGGAATACAAGCATTTTCAATGCAATAGGTCTGGCATTTGCGAGAGTTTAAGCTATTGGCACTGTAAATTACAATGCCTTTTATTTATGTGTTTTTAAAAGCAACACACATATAAAAGGCATTGTCATTTACAGTGCCAATAGCTCAAACTCATGCAAATGCGAGACCACTTTAATGGTGGCTGCGCCTCTTTCTTTAGACGCTGCTCACTGTATTCAGGTTACAGTGCGCAGCGTCTAAAGAAAGGGGCGAGGCCAACATTAAAGTGAAAGCGCAGTATGGGGCGCTTTCACCCAAAAAGAAAAAATAAAGGTTCTGTAGCCCGGCCGCTAAACTGAAAGCGACCGCGCTGTAAATTAAATAAATAAATAAGCGCAACCTGTATAGTGAAAGCGGACCACGCTGTAAATTAAATTAAAAAATAAGCGCAGCCACTTTAGTTAAAGCGGACCGCGCTGTAAATTAAATACATTACTATTCAAAATATAAAAGCGGGCAGCGTGCTGTCTTGTAGGAAAGCACGTTGTGGGTGGGATAGTGTTAGATCATTAAAGAAAATAGTGCTCACAACTTCGATAAAGCAGACTGTGTAACAACACAAGTAGAAAGTCAAGTCCTCATAGGAGGTTACAAATGCAGACAAGGCGGTACCAACGGAAAAGGTCTGCAAAGGAATTTCTATCTCTGAGAATCCTAACTATAACTACAGAGTGGCTAATGCCACTTTGTGAGGATATATATATTTTTTTTTAGGTCTCGCCTAAGCCAGCGCGCATGCGCCTCTCTGCGAGACTTTTTGTAAGGGGGCTTCAAAATCTGACCACATGCTCGTGCGTGTGGTTTGTTTTTGGTCAGAGGCTATTCGCCTTTGCATGCGTCTTTCTAAGAAAGTCAGCACGCAATTGGGCAAAGGCGGGTGCATGTCCCGCCTTTGCTCCGCCCACGGCCTATTGCTTGCGGTTACCCGCACAGGCACCATCTGTTTTGAATTATCGTGCCCAGACTCGTGCGCGATAATTCAAAGCAGATGTTTTGCTGTGGCGCGCGCACCACTCACATTTTTTTACAACTTGTGCCAGCTGCGCTTGAGTGTGGTGTAGTGGTCTGTCTGAACTAGGGAATTGGGAACATTTTGAGAAAGACATGCATCACAAATTCAAACAGTTTCCTCCTCGAGAACCCTAAATGTTCTGCTATATGTGGATGGAGGCATGCAGTCCTGAAGGTGGCCTGCTTGGGAAGGGGGTGCTGCGTGTATGCAACCGCACCTGACCAGACGCTGCTGGGTCCTCCGTGTGTGGGAGATTTTTTTTGTCACTGGGAGTTGTGCGCTGTCCAGGTGCTGAAGAGAGGAGTCAGTGTGCTTGCTGAGCTGGCAGTTTGTGTCAGGACTGCCGCGTGCAGTTGCACGTACCATGCAGGAATGCAAGGGCTGCCAGGTTGATGGCGTAAGAATATGACTGAGACACCGCTCGCATAGTCCTCCAGAAATGAGAAGAATCTACATGGAGAACGGGGCAGAAACGCATCTGGACGATGTCAAGTGCCCTCTTTTCCTCGCTTTACATTCTGGTGCTTGCAGACCTGCATTGATTACCAGAGGAGTAAAACTACACGCACCAGAATGCAAAGTGGCGACACCTGATAAGCCGGCACTGGCTGACCGCGTCACACCTGCCTGGGACAACTTGATAGCTTTGGAGGTGCAATGGTACAGTGAGGAATGTCTACATAGGGTGACGTTCCTGGTTTTGCATAAAAGTTGTTGTGGAGAGGAGACGGTGGCTCTCTGCATGCGACCACCCAACGTGATACAATGCTTCTGTGTTAACTGACACTGTGTGTGGAGGTGCAGTGTGATCTTGGGCCCACTGACCACAATACAGATCCTGCGCGCAGATTTGCATTAAAAAAACACGCCAATATGTTGGTTTTATATTTTTTAATGGCGCATGCTATAATGTGTCATCCAGTTCACAAATAACCTATGCTAGGGTGTGGGTAAGTGCAGACATTTCACGAGATTAACCGGCCATCGGCTACCTCCAGGTCTGAGAATAGATACTTCCTTTACTTAGTGAAACACCTCTCTCTGCTGGGTTATGCACTACTCATGCATACCAGTATGCGTATATTGCATTCTGTAGGCAGGTGCATTGGAATTATGTGACTTTGCAGCCGCTGTGTTTTCTACACAAGTAAGGGTTTGCCGCATTTGCCACGTAATCCATCATTTTCTGCATAATCTGAAGATTTAACAAATATATGCATTTCTAGCACGAACGGACCAAAAGTTACTAAACTCACTGCCACTCGTGTTACCTGCGCCATGGGAGACCCTTTGAAAAGGTTGACCGTTCACATCTCAGTTGCTTATTGCTGTATCTGAGCGTTGAACTAGTATTAACGAGGTCAAGCAATCGCCCATACAGTGTTAACGTGCCACGATTATGAAATAATGAAGTAATACTACCACAAGATGTGCAGTGATGTGCCGTATAGCCTGCCCTTTCTTGCCGCATAATTTGATCGAACCCCGCAGCACAATTCTAGTGGCCCCGACTACAGGTTCTGCCCTGTGGGATCAAGGGACATGGTGTGTGCTGCATAAACCAATTCCCCCATGCATTCTGGCTTTCGGTGCGTCCCTTTTGTCTGTAAATTGAAGGCATGTCTTAAGATGAATAAAATCGATTGAAAGCATCAAATGATCAAAGGTCCCGCATTCCGGCTGTCGCTGGCTTGGCTTCAGCTGGTGAGGTAAACACAGGGAAGTAAGTGTGCTTGAGCCTCCCACCTGGGCACGCGCTGCTTGCTGTTGCTCGACGATCCTCGTGGGAGTCCACAAGGACCATGTGCCACAGCTTATTCTAGAATTAAACTCTGCCCCCACTTCAAACATGTGTGCGTGCATGTGCTTGCATACCATAGCACGCTAAAGATATGTCTGCGGACTTTGCCGGTGCTCTTTAAAGGGCAAACCATAGGCGCTAGCATCAAATACAGTATTTACAGCCCGACCTCGCGCCAGCATTGTGTAATTAAAGTGTTTTACGGTCTCTGATCCAAGCCTGCACTCTGAGCCGTAGTTTACCGCTCCCAGCTCTCCGCCGACGATAGCGCTGCCGCGGTTATTTGGTCGGTTAATCTGGCCTGTGACGCGGAAGAGCGGAGTCCCTGCAGTTCCTGATCCGGAGCGTGGATGTTAAAAGTGCACGTTAAAGCTGACGGTTGAAGGTTTGTTTTGTCGTTCTATTAACCGTGTTGTCAGTACCCCCGGTTTGACCTGGGTGAACATGTCATATATTTAAATGTATGTGTTGGTGACTAGAGTTTTTGAATGAGAAACGGTATGTTCGGTAATAGTTCAGGGGCATAGGGGATTAGTGAATTTATATAACTTGAGTCTTCACCTGCAACATTTTCAATCAGAAACAGCTGGGGCGATACGCAGAGACACACACCGCTTGCTCTTGAGGATTTGAACCCTCATCTTCAGACTACAAGGTCAGGAAGGTAACCCGTGTCCTACGTCTTCTCCTCAGACATCTGGGGAGGCACAGCTCAGACCTACGGGTTCAGGCAAAGGGCACAATTGTGAAAAAATCGGGTGCAATACGTGGATTTTATGGTATTATGTTTAGCCGTAATTGTGAGTCCCAGGGGAGGGGGGGGGTCATGTGGGTGCATGAACATATATTCAAAGGCACCGACACATTATCACACCCAGGGCACAAGTCCTGAAAAAAGAATTGGGGGGACTAACCTAGTGAATCAGAATGCAAGTGGCATCACGGCGCTTGACATCGCGGCGCGTGACATCACGCATGACATCACAGCGCGTGACATCACAGGAAGTGGCATCATAAGAAGTGACATCAGATCTTGAGCCCTCACATATATGTTTAGCAGGTCTATCATGAGTACATTAGAGCACATTTCGAGTGCACAGGGATACCCTCCTGATTTATGCAGAAGATCCACACTTTTGAAAGCTACACACAAAACAATCTTACCTTTTGTCAGCGTAAATTTCCTCTACCCATAGTGCTTTGCAAGAAAAAATAATGGTACTTAAATTATTTCAACGCCTCTTCAGGGGTAGAAAGCACTATATAAATTATATTTATTTTGTGTAAATACAGGGAAATGCAAAAAGAACAATTGATGGACAGAATGCAGAACAATATCATACATTCACCCCAGTAAGGAGATCTGGGCCTAAATCCATCGTTTTTTTTGCTCACCATGCCATTCCAGTTTGGACCCAGCCATATGCAAATCAGTCTTGACCCTGCACCCAATGGGAACAGTCCAGCCCGAACTGCCAGGCCAGGGAAAGACCAACACATCTGACATTCTTACAGTGCATGCATATCTCCTAAACATGAAAAGCTGCCTCTCAAGTATGTGTGAAGTGCTAACAAGGTGTGAACCTTTGTTTCCCCTCTGCTTCATTTGAATCAGGTGTGAGGCTCCTGACTGCTCCCAGCCAGGAGACTCCAACAAAAGGAGGCCTGATCACCCCTCAAATTGGGCCTTTGTTATGGGCCCAGCAGGAGTCTGAACTAAGAAAGACCCTTCCCCGCCTGCATGCGTTGTTGTGATCGAAAGCAGACTACGTGCAGGCGCTGCTGAATGTGTCCCAGTGTAAAATTACACCGGGGCGAATTCAGCATATTTTTCAGTGGGACCCAACTACTTGGCAGGGTGGACAGCGTCCACCCTGTGAAAATAGTGGGTGGACGCCGTCCACCAGCGTGTACCCCCGACTCATGCCCTGATCACACCTACACAGACACATGGATAAACACAGCAAGCAGCAAGCTCAGTCTGTTATAGGGTATAATGTGTATGTTATGAAAGTAAGTGAAGTGCGTCAGAATGTTATACAGGTCCTTCATTACAAGGCAACAAGGCATGCGCGCAATGTACTGGAGCAGACACTGTCCTATTAAAATGAGGATTGGTTTAATTTACAATCTCCAGGAAGCGATGCCCAGCAATCCCGGAGGGCATTGCCCAGTTCAAAAGGTCCCATGTTGTTGGTCGGATGGAAACAGCCCAGGTGGCAGCAGAGCGTTCCGTACCCTGACACAATGACACCCATATACCTCTCGCACAAGATTCAGCGGTGTGCCAGCCACTCCAATTAGTGGTGAATGGGGTTTCTGTAGTTTGAGGGTGCTAAATTAAGTGGTAAAACACGGCCCAGCAAGCAAGGCACAAATTTAAAGCTTAATGTGGTACTCAAAACACCACCAGCATCCCAGGATTCAGAAGAATGCTCTGGGATGTGCAATCTGCTAATTTTACACTTCGGCTTTAACACTTTTTACACAATCAATTAAACAGTTGTTTCAATCAAGTTTACCAAAAAAAAAAAAATCCAACAAAACTAGACCAGATTCTAAAACCAGTTCACAATTCTACTGGTACTTGTTCCCTGATTCTTAGTCAGTGACGTAATAAGGGTGCCAGAGCCCCCCACGATACACAGGAAATGCCCCACTGACCACAGTTTTGTAGCAATATGCAGCCATAATTGGGATCCAGAGGGACTCCCTCAAATCCCTATGACCTGGTGCCACTGCACCTGCTGCACTAACTCTAGCTACGCCCCTTATCTTAAATAGATATAGTTTAGTGCAGCAACTACCATATGCTTGCTGCTGCTGGTCTAAGTGTTAACGTGCCTGTCATGTCTGTCTGTACTGCTGCATTCAACTCAATGGTGGAAGCTCAGCAGGGTGCAATGAGGCATCAGGGTTCTAAAACACTCTTTAAATGTGGTGGGGTGGATTCATGATGAGCTGCATGAAAGAGGTCCACATATACAGCTGTCTTTTATATCCACGGTATTTAACTTTTATTTGTACTTCAAGAGGTCTCAAGTTGAACATCTCAGGCGTGAGACCCATCACACGTTCTTCCTTTTTAGCTCTTCCTTGTTGCACTCTTTCATGTAGTGCTGCCTTCATAATAAGAAAAGGCAAGCCACAAGTAGCACAATACAAATAAATGTATTAGCCAACATCAGGGTTGGTCAACATCTTTTATAAGGGAGCTAACAACTGGCTGGTTGTAATACATATTTTACCACCCGCAGCATCATCTCAACCTTACTCCTGTGAGTCTGCATGCAGGGGTACATTTTGAGTACTGTGCAAACAGAAATTTCCAGGGACTGGAATTCCGAGTTGTGCAGTAAACACCACTCCTTTGTAATTTTCCCTTGCAGATTTCGGCAGTGGAAATATGCAGAAATATACCTGGGAAAATATGTGAAAAAACTCCCATATAACAATTCTAGATGCAATCTCCAATTTCACATTGTGTGGGCTTTTCAATGCACCAGGTAAATGCCTCAGCCAAAGGTACTGGCATTTAAAGTGTGCGGTAAATACTTAATCATTTTACGGCCACTCAACGTCAGGGTCTGGGGCAGCAAAACAATGATGGTGGAGATAATTAGATTCGTCTTAACCATGGAGAGTTCCTCTGGATAGCATGCTAATCCGTCCTTTTTAGCCCATTTGTGTCATAACAGGACAGGATGCTCAATCTGCAAATGCGCCATGTCCCTGTCCTGAAGGGTGGAGTCTAGACCAAGCTAGAAGGCTGTACTTTCCGAGCAGTAACAGACACAGAGGCACGATTCCCAGTTTAATGTGCCACAGGGACATACGCTGTACCTTGTAAAGTGTCCAGAGAAAGCCGATTAATGCTTATATTTCTTGTGCTATCAAAGAAAGGGGAAGTGGCTTAGCACTTCGGCACGGATGACTTCTATTTGTGGGTGAATTTCTGATTTTTAACGTTATAATTGAGCTCTTTAAATGGTGAAACATCACTTCCGGTCAGATGAACTAAGTCATTTTTATCCATCATTTGGACTCTATTTTTATACACACAGAAGAACATAAATGTAATCAGAAACAGAAAGATAAATTCATAAAATATCTTAAAAGGAAATGTAAGTTCTTGCTTGTCTGTTTGATGGAGTCATGCAGCTTGTAGTTTCATTTTTAAATGGAGCTGTGTACGTTTTTATAACGGGGGTATTTAAAAAGTACCGGAGGAGGAAGTTTCAACAGCTAGTTCCATATGAGGAGAGGTCCAACTCATCCCTGAGCTTGGTGAAAACTTCTGCTGGCCACCAACGTTTTTCCTTCATCATAACAAATGAATATGGTCATAGTGACAGATCAGCATGTACCAAGGGCCTCCCAAGGGCAATAATTTAGAAATCACAATAGCCCCCTTAGCTTAGCAATGCAACACACTGTGATCACGCTTTGACCCTGTAACATATTGTCAAGGGATTCTACAGAGTTTGACAACATGTTCATGAGTGCTTCTAAATGTAGGAACCTTTCTTGAGAAACAAGATGGCTGCAAATAATGGACAAGCATTGGCATAGCCAATGGGTCTCGCCTTTGGGACCTTATAAGTGTTTAGCCATGCAACAGTAGATGTTGTTGCACCAAGGATATTGTGCTGCATAACTAAATACTTATAAGGTCCCAAAAGCGAGACCTATTGGCTATGCCAATGCTTGTTTTTCTTTGTTAAAGAGCACTTAACACAAGCGCTCGTCTTTTCACTCGCTTCTCCAAGCTCCGCTGTAACCAGGCCTGTACATCTTATCTCGTCAAATTTGCTGTACATTCAAAGTCCGAGGTCAAATGCCAAACGCTGTTTTCCGAGGGCGCCTGCTTAGCCATCTACACACAATTGGTGTGTCTCTCTCAGGTTCGGCATCGGGATGATATACTTTTGAGTGCCCATGACTGACTTTCAAAACATGAGACTAAATCACACTTCTGTCACTACAGTTTAAAAACTTTGTTTGGGTGTGTGTTTACAAACAAAATCAACCAATGCAGAGCCTTTGTTTAAGCGCATGTTGTAAAAGTAATTCACACGCATTCATAATTAAATGTAATGTTGTACCAGCAAATCAAAGTTAAATACTTTCAACTAAATACTTTCAACATGCTGCCCTTGTTTTTTTATTTTGATTTGCTGGTGCAACATCACTTTTAATTCTGAGTTCATGTGATTTAATTGCAAAACATATGCTTAAACTAAGGCTTTTAATCATTCCTTTAAACCGGCCTGTACTTCTTGTTCTCATCTCGTCACTTTGCTGCGCATTCAAAGACCGAGGTCAAATGCCAGACACTGTTTTCCGAGGGCGTCTGTTGAGCTATTTTGCACATGATTGGTGTACTCAGCACTCCTATATGGCCTTGGCATGATATACTTGTGTCTCTGAGTGCCATTGATTAACTCTTTAATTTAAAGACGTTATATGGGTGCATGTTTGCAAACAAAATCAAACGATGCAAAGCCTTTGTTTATGCACTTGTTGTAAAAGTAATTCATACACATTCATAATTAAATGTAATGTTGTACCGGCAAATCAAAGTTAAATACTTTCAACATACTGCGTTTATTTTTTATTTTGATTTGCCTGTGCAATATTACTTTGAATTCTGAGTGCATCTGATTTAATTGCAAAACATATGATTAAACTAAGGCTTTTAATCGCACAATTTTCTTTGTAAATACATACCTAAATAAACTCTTTCCATTGCAGTGATAGAAGCGCAAATTAGGTGTGTGTTTTGGGCGCAATAACAATTGAAAATGTTTCACCAGCTAATCGGGGTATAAATAAACGCTATGATTTACCAGTGCAACATTACTTTTAATTCTGATTTACTTCAAAATATTCGCTTAAAAGGCTTTACGTCGGTTTCAGACATGCACTCACATAAAATGAAACACACAGAAGTGCGAGTTTATATTTACACCTCCCCTTGACGTATTATTTTATCATGCCTATGTGCTTGATTTTCAATTGTCACATCCATCAAATTAAAGGCTGACCATTGCATGGAAACAAGTGAATACGTTCTATTTACCAACATACATTTCCTTTATATACCTTTTATTATTTTTTTTAAATTGTCTTAATTAAAGTTTTAGACAATAAAACGATGACAATTGCTTAATCTCAGCCATTCACAACATTAGTTCCCTTTAAACTAAATTGTCTACATATACTATATTAGTCAGCTCAATATAACATATAATTAAGCATGTGTTGCAAGACCATGATATCTCACCGGGAGTCTATTAAGAGATATTTGGGAAATTCCCCTCGCGGGGCACTATGGAGGGGCCTGAGTAGAGGCATTCCATGTTAAAGTTTAAAGGTATGTGCGGAAAGGAGTCCAGATATCCTTGGGGCGAGCTGTAGGGGGTTGCAGATTAGCATAGTTTTCCCCTATACCTTCGCAACGGCTCATGCTCTTCAGCCAGTCCGTTACAGTGGGTAGCCTGGCGCTGCCCCATCGCAGGGCTATCTCTCTTTTGCCCAATAGTAACGCCGTGGAGACTAGACTTCGCATTGTATGCGGAACGTTTTGGGTATACCCAAGGAGGGCCATTAGAAGATCTTGTCATGTCATGGGCGGACATGGCCGAGATGTGAGTATATAGCCGTCCAGTAGGTAGAAACTGCTGGGCGTGTCCAGGTTAGGTGCGCAAAATCTGCACCCGGGGCATCTCACTTTTTACATCGGTCAGATCTGGAGGGATCAAACTGAACAATGTCTGCGGTTGAGAGGTAGTACATGTGCAGGTATTTGAAGTGTAGTATCTTGTGTCTCTGGTTGATAGAGATATTCTTAGTTTGTTTGCAGCAGTAATTCCATATTTGATCCGTAAGCTGCGTCCCCAAGTCTTTTTCCCATTTGCCCCTCACCTGTGCAGTGGTGTCCTGTCTCAATGTAATGCAGGAATGGTAGAGTCTGGAGGTCATGTGGCTTCCGTCTGTGGCCTTTATCAACATATGCAGGGGGGAGAAAGTTATCTGGAGGCAGTGGGGAGGTAGGTATTAGGAAGCGTAAGGTGTTGTGTAACCTCCTAAAGACAAACCGGTCCATGTATGGAATATTTTGTGTGGGTGTGGTGTCAGTTAAGTGTAGGACATGCCCATTCGGGAATAGGTCACGTATTACATGCAGTGAATAACGGCCTAGCGTGCATTTGACCAGTGTTTCCTTACTTAAGGGGAGCCAAGGGTTGTCAGGGAGGGGGATACTACCAGAGTACAAGAGGCCACCGCCCAGTAGTCGCCACTTCTACGCCATGCCCAACACGTCGTGAAGACAGTCTGGATATCTCGGGTCTCCAGTGGAATGCCCTTGGGTAGAATCTGGGAGTACATTAGGCCTTCTAGTTGCATGCGTTCGGGGCAGGTATATATAGGATGCGTGCATCAGGGTGGTACCACCAATAAGTGTAATGACACTGTGTGGCGAGTTAATAGAAACGGAAATCCGGTACCCCGAATCCCCCTCGTTCGTAAGGAAGTGTGAGAGTATCCCAACAAATTCGTGGGTGGCCCCCAACCCATACCAAGCATAGTAGGATGCTAAGTAGGGTATGAAAGAATGTCTATGACAGTGGGATGGGAATGGTCGTAAATAAATATACTTGGGGAGTACCACCATTTTAATTATGGCTATACGTCCTGCCATAGAGATGGGTAACTTAATCCATCGGTCCACTTGCGCCGTAAGAGAGGCCATGGCCAAGCCGTAATTACGCTGGAAGATTTGGTCCCTGTGTATGTGCACTCCGAGATACTTAGGGCCATCTGCAGCCCAACAGAGAGGGAGGTCTACAGGTGATGTACGGGCAGTGTCTGTCAGCGGGAACATTTCTGATATGGAGTCCTGAAAGGTCTCCAAATCGTGCTATTTTTCGCATCAATGGAGGGAGATTACCCTGTGGTTCTCTAACGGAAAGTAATATGCCCAATGGGTCCATCACGGCTATGAAAAGGAGAGGGGATAAGGGGCAGCATTGCCTGGTGCTGCGGAGTATAGGAAAGGCGTCCGTAAGAGTGCTTTAGGTACGGTGTACAGCAGTTTAACCAAGGCTAAGAAGGGGGGAGGGATGCCCAGTTTATGTAGGACTGCATATAGAAAAGGCCATTCCAGGAAGTTGAAGGCCTTTTCGGCGTCTAGCAAGGCGACCGCTGCAGGAGTGTTGGGGGATATTTTATTTAATAGCAAAAAAATAATGTGGAGATTTAGTGAGGTCGAGCGGTGTGGCACGAATCCAGACTGTGCCGCTGAGATAATCTGCTCCATTAATAAGGAGAGCCTGGTGGCAAGGACTTTTGCTAGGATTTTATTGTCTAGGTTTAGCAGCAATAGGGGGCGGTACGAGGCGCAGCGTCTAGGGTCTTTGCCTGGTTTTAATAGTACCGTCCGCATCGCTTCCCTGAGTGAGGGGGGTAATTCACCTGTACTCAGTGCCTCATTACATACTGTTAGAAGTTGTGGGGCCAACTGTTATTTGAAAGCTTTGTAAAAAGCTCCAGTCAGCCTGTCTAGTCCCGGTGTTTTGGACCCGTCCAATGCCGCAATGGCTTGTGCAACCTCCTCCAACATTATGGGTTCGCTCAGAAACTCTTGTTGGGCATGTGACAACCACACCAGTGCGATCCCCTCAAGATAGGAGGCAATCTCGGAGGGGCCCCCAATGACACGAGCCGTTTATAAATTCTGGTAATAACGTTTAAACTCATGCTGGATGTTGTCCCCGCCGATGATTGTTCCGTCATCAGCGTGCAGTTCCGTTATATAGTCCTGTTGACGGTTAGGTTGCATCATGCGTGCCAGCATCCGACCAGGCCTCTCGCCCTCTCTGTACCGCCGGGCATTGACATGCCTCCCCATGTACAGAATCTCTGTTAGCTAGGTCCCTGAATTCTGCCAGTAGGTCTGCACGTTGTTTTAGCAGGGTCGTACTAGTGTTCGCAGTGGCGCATTTTAATTCCTTCAGTTTGTTCTCAACGCTTTGCAATTGTGTACAGATGTCCCGTAGGACTCCAGAGTGTTTCGATATGCACACCCCTCGTATATATACTTTAGAGGCTTCCCAAAGGGTAGCTTGGGTGAATACTGTGCCAGTGTTAAGCGTAAAGTATTCAGTGATGGATGTCAGTAGCTCGTTGCGGTATACGGGGTCATGTAGGGCATCTCCCTGGAATCGCCAGCTAAACGCAGCTGGTCACCCATAAGGAATTACTAATGCAAGAGTGACAGGGCTGTGGTCTGATAGTGTCAGGGGGAGGACTGAGATGTCAGATACCCATAGGGCGGCACTCTTTGACAAGAACCAATATTCCAGTCTGGTCCATATAGCATGGGGGGGATGAGTAGAACGTTTGCCTGGTGTATTATGGTGCCGCATGCGCCAGACATCTATTAACGAGTATGCGACGGTTATGTGCCGGAATGCTCCTCTGGTGCAGGGCTTGTCAGTTGGTTGGGTACTGGTGGAGTCTGCTCGTAAACAGTGTGGCATATTGAGGTCACCCCCTATCAATACTTGGTCTGCTTCAAGGCTGTCTATCCAGGCTAACAAGTCATGGAAAAAGTCAGGGTCTTCTGTATTAGGTGCATAGATATTCACTAGGAGAACTTTTTAGTCTGCTAGGGTTCCTTGGAGTAGTAGGTAGCGCCCATGGGTCTGCGTGGTGTGCACATCAGGTGAACGGAGACTTCTTTGGACGAGTATACATGTGCCTCTGGAGTACGAACTGTAGAAAGAGAAGTAACGGTGGTAGCCCCACTGTTTAGCAAATGTGTAGTCTTTTTGAGGAGGCTGGTGCGTTTCCTGTAGGAAGGCGAGTTTGATATTGTGTCGCTGTAGGTAAGAGAGCACCTGTTTGCCTTTTCATGGATTATTGATACCACGAATATTCAAGGTCATAGCAGTGAGTTTTAGCCCCTTGAATAAAATCGGTCTGTCAGGTAAGCTGGGATGGGAGCTGGCCTGGCATAGTATGGTGAGAGGCGTCTTATAGGAAAGGGGGAGTAATACCTCACAGAATGGCAAAAGACAACAAAATTACTAACTCTGATTAACAAAAACCCGGTCCACCGCCCCTCACCCCCCCCCCCACACACACACACACACTAGATGCATCATCCAGTGGATCCCTAGTCTTAGAAACAAAATATCAACAAAAAAAATAATTCTTCCCGCTTTGAAACATGCGGTGATCACCATGGGGACACAATGGCGCTCCATTCGCGTCGGCTCTTCTGAAAGTAAGGTTTCTGTATTTATGCAACCACTGGTGGAGGGGTGATGTCAGTCATCAAATGCAGAAATTCAGGGTATATTGAATATGTGAATTCAGGGGGGTAAGTTCTATTAATGGTGTGTACATAAGTCTCCCAGATTCTATGTGCTGAGGTTTGTGGCTGTTTGTGTTTCTGGGGAGGAGTGATCCGAGCAGTCGGTTCCTGGGTGCGGGGAAGGAGAACGGCATGACTGTGGGGACTTTGCCCTGAGCGCTTTGCAGAAGGCAGCGACATCTGCTGGTGAGTCCATGATTTTGGTACGTCCTTAATGCTCAATTCATAGACGCGCCAGATACCGCATGGCATATTTAACGCCTAATTTGCTCAGGGAGTTCATTTCGGTGAATTTACGTCTGGCTTCTTGTACCATGGGGTGAAGTCAGGGAATATTGAAATATTGGCTCCTTGATATCTAAGTGGTCCTTTTTCGCATGCTAGCCGGAGGGCAGTGTCTCTGTGTCTGTAAATTGAGCAGACGCGCTATGAGGTATCGTGGCGGGGTCCCCTCCGGCAGTCGCGGGCCCAGGGAGCGCTGCGCCCTTTCCGCCACGAAAGCTGTGGAAAAACTAGATTTTCCAAAAAGCTCAATTAGTAGCTGTTCCACAAATTCCTCGGGCGGCCTGTATTGGTTGTCTCTGCAATACCAGCTTTGCGGATGTAATTCCGGCGCGATATAGCTTCGAGATCTTCATTTTTAATGACCACCTGTTTGAGCACTCGCTCCATTTTTTTCCATGCGTTTCTGTGAAGTAGTAGTGATGTCCTCTAAATCCGATATCCTCTGCTCAGCGTTCTCTAGGCGTATTCCATGGTTGTCTATTTGTTCGCCTAGTCTGTCAATGCGGCCGGTTAGTTTGTCGAATCGTGCATCCATTGCACTGAAACCTTCTTTTAGTTTGGCCATGATGGTGGCCATGTTGTCAGTGGCAATTTCCAGGCTGTGTTATCCGATGGTTCGTCCATATTAGAATGGGCGCCTCTGCTTTCCGGGGGTTTCGTGCAATCGAACGAGAGCCGTCTCTGCTTGGGGTCTGTTCTGCCCATGGTGCGGCTGTGGTACGTCGTGGTCCCACCTTTAGGGCAGGTGAGGTTGGAAGCTATCGTCCAAGAGGGGTGGGGGGGGGGGGGAGTAGCTTCTTCTGCAACTTTTCCTATCTCAGTGTAGCTGCTTGAGCCCTCACCTTCCCTCAAATTTTGCGAAAATTAGGTGCCTGCTTCTTCAGTGGTCTTTGGCCACTATCTTGGTTACAGCCGGCCCGCAGCTCTAGTGCTCCCCTGCTGTGTGTATGCTGCACATTTGCAGACAGGCTCCTAGGTGGCCGCTGTTAATGTGGGGGAGGTAGCCCGGCTGCGTGGTGGCCGCTCCCCCCCCCTGAGAACGGCGTGGTCTCTTAGAGCAGGCTTCTGGGACGTAGCTGAGCTTTAGCGTGAGGTAGTACCCGGTGCGTATTCCTGTATCATATTCTTAGGTCAGTGTTGAGAACGGGCAGTCGCGCAGGGGTATGTGACTAATGTGGCAAAGCGATTCTTAATGCGTATCAGTATTGTCTACAGGGAGTCGCTGTGACGTGCTTGGTGTCACAATAGATTTAATAGTGGAGCTCCGTACTATCTCCCTCTGGGCCTCACGCCCGGCCTTGCTCGCATGTCCCGTATCTCTAGTGCCCACCTGTTGTGCGCGTTCTGTGCATTCGCATGTTGGCTCCCAGGTAGTAGCTGGCACGGGGGGCTGCCCGACAGTGTGGTGAGCGCTCCCACCCCCCCCCCCCCCTGCGGACGGTGTGATCTTGTAGAGCAGGCTTCTGGGGCGTTGCTGGGCTTTAACCTGTTATGGTAGCGGGCCCAGATTCCTGCGTCACAGTTCTTGGGCCAGTGTTTAATAGGGGCAGATACGTCAGGGTATGCGACTTACCGCACGTTTACAGTCTGCCTCCAGCACGTGCCTCAGGCGTGTCAGCGGTGGTTCTCCGCCCGTCTCACGCTCTCAATATGCCGGTAGCGTCCCCCGTACCTTGTGGTGCGTGGTGGCCCCTCCCCACTGCCTCCCTCTAGATGTTGTCGCTTCAGGTGGTACTATGTTATATGTCCCCCATCTCCCGGGATCTGCAGTCCAGCCTCATCTCGGCCTGGCCCCTGGGGATGCTCATGTTGTGGTGGTCTCTCAGGGTTGGAGGCCTCAGATGTCCGACCCTCTCCCTTCAGGTCTTCCATCAACACCTCCCACGCTCTAGCTCTTTCCAGCTTACCTATCCCCCGTCTCGCATTCCTAAGTAGGACCCTTCCCTCACATCCGGCCCATTTCAGCAGCTCCCTCTTCCATCTGTGGACGCTGGGGCCGTCCGGATTCTTCCAACAGCTAGTGATTTCCCGCTTCGTGAGGATGTATGCTAGGTCCTGAAATCTATCCGTGGTCCTAGTTTTGGCAGTGTGCGGGAACAGGCTAAGCAGGACGTGTTCCGGTGTGCATGGGATTACCCTGTCCGTTATACGAGCTGTCTCCCGAGTGATTTCCTGCCAGTAAAGCGTTAAGGATGTACAGCTCCATATCATGTGAATAAAGGTCGCCCCTTGTGTGTGGCATCTGGCATCCTCCCTAGCAAAGTATTGATTGATACGTTCTGGGGTTGTGTGCACGGTGGAGTATGTAAGAGCCTATCAGGGGCGTTTCGGGATACTTTGGTTGTCCGTACCAGTATGTTCTCCCTGTCCTTGTCGTCCAGTGGCCTGTCATTGGTTACGTAGCCGGTCCAGCGGTTGGATGGTTTCCCGTCCTATGGCCCTGTAGAGGCATGCAACCGCTTTTATAGTCCCCCCAGCAAGACTTATGTATTCACAGGTGGCGTGTCGCGGCGGTTCCGTCGTGCCCGTCCCCAGTGACGTCTAATGGCCCCCGTGACTGCTCCGTAGAGTAGGACGTGCCCTTGTGGTACGCCCCAGTCGGCGGTAAATTCCTCAAAGGAGAGTAGCTCCCTGTCCCGGTAGAGATCACCCACCTTTGTGGCCCCGGCCTGTACCCAATCCTCTATCCCCCTCCATTGCCCTCTGTGAGGGAGGGCCTCCAGCAGCATCAGTGCCATATCTGGTGAGTATGGGCGTTTTGTCCTGTCATAAGGTTTCTGCACATACAGAGCTATGCACAGGATAGTAGGACCTTGGAATATAGTGGTGAGCCAACTATAGACCTTAGCACCCAAAACCCCAACCCAACTAGCCTTAGCGTCCCATTAGCACTAATGTACCAATGATTAGACAACCTAGAACACGGTATCTCTCTCTCACTCAGGACTCGCAGAGGCAAGAACACTCTTTCGTCACACTCGTTCCTGTCC
This sequence comes from Calotriton arnoldi, assembly GCA_963921515.1. Lineage (NCBI taxonomy): Eukaryota > Metazoa > Chordata > Amphibia > Caudata > Salamandridae > Calotriton > Calotriton arnoldi. The sequence continues at coordinate 1,608,663 of CAWUFW010000081.1, read as the reverse complement.
ACAACAGGCGTAAGAAGAGACACTGTATAGTTCAAAATATTTATTTCAACTTACGTGCTCTAAGATACAGTACACGTGTCAGTACTAATAGCATAATACATATGAATAATATAATCAGCATAGTTACTACTCCATAGAATACGAACGGGGAAAGCATCTCATAAAGCAGTGGATATATGTCTAACTAACATTACCACCCTCCCGTGCTGTAAGCCAGTTTATTATGAGAATAGAAGACCTTTGGGCTTTGACTAGCGAACCCCCTACCTCAGTCTCTAGATGCAAAACTACATCAGCATACAATCACAGCTCTTCTCTCTGGAAAGTTCGTCTCCAAGTGCTCTCTAGAGCAGGCGACCGCATTATTAAAAGCACACTATTTTCTCAATGGCAGCTGTACATGGTGTTATGTCTAGGTGCGAGGGACGGGCCAAATCAGTAGGAACCAGGGATTTGTTATTCGACCTTGTAACTGTTGTTCAGACTGAGCCCAAAAGGGAATAGGAGAAAAGGTGAGAAACAGAAAATGCAGACAGTTGTAAAATAACTTGGCAGTAGCAGAGGGCGACAGAACAACAGTTTAAGAGTAACGTGCGCAAAAAGTCATCATGGCAGCCAGGCCTGCGCCAACGTAGCCAGGCAAGCCATGAGCCTCAAGACAGTCCTAGTTTTCTGCAGGCACCGACCCCAGCACCGTCGTATCACTCTCTGCTCATTATTGCGGACCTGCTGAGGTTTGGCCGTCCCTAAGAGGGTGCGGAACACATTCATTTTGTCCGGAGTGAAGGGTGGCACCCCCCTGTCTGCGTTTATGCTTCCCGCCACCCACTACGTGAATCTCTGCAGCTGTCCTGCCAGATAATATGCCTCCATATCAGGCACAGCGAGTCCTCCTTCCGACCGAGGCCTCTTTAGTGTGTTAAGGGCTACTCGCCTTCGGCCCGCCCCCCATATGAACGCAGACAGGCATGAGTCCAGCTCCCGAAACCAGGCCGCTGAAATCCATACCGGGAGCGTGGTTAAGAAGTACAGTAACCTGGGGAGAGCCACCATCTTGAGCAGAGAGATACGACCCATCGCTGATAGGGGAAGCTTTCCCCAGAATGCCATGTTGTCTTTGAGCGAGCGCAAGGCCCTCCCTATGTTCCCTTCCCTCACATCCTCTATGGCGTGAAAGATGCGCACTCCCAGATAGCGGAAGCATCGAGGCTCCCATCGCAAATCGCCTAGGTTCTCAGGTGGCCGCATATCCTCTACCAGGGGGAATAAACTGGACTTCTGCCAGTTTACCCGAAGGCCCAATAACGAGCCGAACTCTTCCATCATACTCTTTGCCCCCGTCAGGTCCTCACCCGCATGCTGTAGGAATAATAAGAGGTCATCCGCGTATAACGCTATGTGGTGCCTCTGATCCCCCAGCTGGAGCCCGCGGTAAGCCCTGTCCGATCTTGCCACGCAGGCTAGTGGTTCCACGGCCAGAGTGAACAGTAGTGGGGAGAGGGTGCACCCCTGGCGCGTGCCCCTCTCCACTCGGTACTGCTCCGAGATCGTGCGCACTCTTGCCACCGGATCGGCATACAGCAGCTGCACCCATCTCAAGAACCCCGGTCCAAGGCCCATTTTGGTTAAGACTGCATAGAGGAATCCCCATTCAAGGCTATCATATGCCTTTTCCATGTCGATGGCGAACACCGCCCCTGCCTGGTCTTCCGTCGCCCGAGCTCAATAATGGAGAGCAGGCGACGTATATTCAGTGTCGTGTTCCTATGGGGAATAAAGCCTGCCTGATCCCGGTGTACCAAGGAGGCCATATATGGGAGCAGCCGTGTTGCTAGTATTTTACTTAAAATTTTAAAGTCGAGATTCAGCATCGATAGGGGTCTATACGCCGTGCATTCCTAGGGGGACTTGTCAGGCTTCAACAGCGGAATTACCACCCCTTCTCTGGCAAGTGGCCCCCCTCCCCTGCCTCCGCATACATCTCCGCCAGCCTGGGGGCTAACTCTTCTACGAATGTGGCATAGAATTCCTTGGGGAGCCCGTCCGTGCCCGGGGTTTTCCCTCTCGCTAGTGCCTTAATGGCCACCCTGATTTCCCGATCAGAGATTTCAGCTCCTAATTGGTCCGCATCTTCCTCTGTCAGGGTGTGTAGTGGAAGGTCCGCCAAGTATTCCTCTATTTCCCCCTCCCTCCGGGGCCCAGAGCTCTTATAGAGCTGTTCGTAGTAGCCACGGAACCTATTGTTGATGGCATCTTGTCTGTATAGAGAGTGCCCCTCTGAGTCCGCTAGCTCTGATTGTGTTCCCTCTACGGGTGGGATTAACCAGCCATGCCAGCAATCTTCCCGCCCTGTCCCGCTCAGCGTGCGTCCTGTCCGCATAAGCCTGAAAGTCGAAGCACCTCAATCTTTCCTCCTGCACCGCCACCTCTTCCTTCGCCTCTAACAACTCCTGGCGGAGTTCAGGGTGGTTCGGGCGCTGGATTTCCATCTCTCTGTACCCGATCAGCCCGTTCCACATCTGTTAGTAGTGTTCGCCGTACCCCTAGTGAGAGTGCCATGCATCGCCCCCTAATGACAGCCTTAAGGGCTTCCCATTCTGCCACCATGGAATCTGTGGACTGTGCGTTTTCAGCGAAGTATGTATTGATATGGCCCCTGATCTCATGTTAAAACACCTGGTCTTCTAGTACCTCGGGTTGAAGGCGCCACGTGGGAATGGGTTGCTGTTGAGCCCCCCAATGTAGTCGTGTCAGTATCAGGTTGTGGTCCGACACTGTTCGAGTGAGGTATTCCGTGCCGTGTAGCCGTGCGTGTATGTCCGGGGAGCACAAGAAAGTGTCGAGGCGAACATGCAAGTCATGTACGTGAGAGAGGTGGGAATATTCCCGGTCTAATGGGTGCGTGTGTCTCCACGTGTCCACCAGCCCCCAATGAGATTGCCAGTCCCTGAATATCCTCGCTGTCCTGTGTACCGGGGCATCGCGGAGTGGCGGGTGGGACCGGTCAAGGGCCGGATCCGCAATGCAATTAAAATCTCCCCCCATGATAATCGACCCCATCTTGTATGGCGCCATGGTCCCAGACAGTTGTTCTAAGAATGGTCCTTGGTCCGTATTCGGGCCATAGATGTTTATCAACGTGACGTCCTGCCCATCTAGGTGCCCTGTGACCACCACGTAATGGCCCTCTGGGTCTACTTTATGTCCAGTGTGCTGGAAGGGGACGCCTGCCCTGATCCATACTAGGACTCCCCTGGCAAAGGCCGAGAAGAAAGTATAGTATGCCTGACCCCTCCATCTGCTGAGTAATGCCGCCCCCTCGGAAGCCAGTGTATGCGTTTCCTGCAGCATTGTTATATGGATGCCTCGCCTGATCAGGTGGGAGTGAATTTTGTAGCGTTTGTGCATGGAGTGCATCCCCCGGACATTCCAAGATAGGAGATTATATACCTTCTAAGTAGGCATTACAGGTTAATCTCTCCTCCAACTGGCCCCCCCATCCCATCCGGCTTCCGGCGGCCTACGCTGGGTAAAGGGAACCTTCTCGCTGCAGTTCATGCCCCAGTGTGTAAATAGACAGCAGTGCCCCTAACTTAAAACAATGAAACTTCAACTCCCCCTCCCCAAGACAAGTGAGTAACTCTCCCCCATCCAAACTGCGCTCTGGCAGAGAAACAAATAAATGTTTGACATGCGGGCGGTGGCTAGACTAGTGTTCGCTTGGAGAAAAACCTTCCCCTCCGCCCCCTGGGGTACCCCCCATCCTGTGGTTGGGCCTCCTAGCGGACCATCTTGGGCCCCTCTTGTAACTATATCAGCTGCTAACCGTAGCACCTCGCCCCCCCTAACTCAAGTGTCCAGCGGGTACTTGCTTGTCTTGCATCCGTTAGATCAAGTCATCCGCCGTTCTAGGGATCACCTCTGGCAGAGTCTGGCTGGCATCCCCCACCATGCTGGAGCTGGCGTCAGAGTCCGACTCTCTCTGTTCCTCTCCCGAGAGGGAGGAAGCACCCCGTGAGCCTGTTGCGCTCAGGGATGCGATTGCCGCTGCCGCACTCTCTCTGTCCCGGCGAGCTTCCTCCAGCGTTGGGTGGCACGTGGGCTTCCCCCCTTTTCCAGGGGATCTCGTGGGGTCCTTCTCCGGCTGGTCTCTGCGTTCATGCCTCCGGTCTCTAGGTCCCTGTTCCTCGATCCAGCCCCACACTTCCTGAGGTGTGGTAAAGAACTTGGTCTCCTCAGCGTGCACAACCCGGAGTTTAGCTGGAAACACCATCGAGTAGGACACCCCCATTTGCCGCAGCTTCCGTTTAGCCGTGACGAAGGAAGCTAGCTGTCTCTGCACATCCCAGGAAAAGTCCAGGAAGATCCGAACTGTGCTGTTGTCGATTTTTAGTTGGCCTTTAAGTCTTGCTTGGCTCAGAATGTGGTCCCTGTCTTTGTAGAAGAGGAGACGAGCCACCACCGGCCTCTGTGGTCTCCCAGGCGGAAGTGCCCGGGCAGGAACTCTGTGCGCCCGCTCCAAAGCGAAGTACGGCGATAGGCCCTCCTCTGCCACCTCAGTACGGATCCAGTTCTCAAGGTAGGCCACCATATTGTTCCCCTCGACTTTTTCTGGGAGCCCCGTAACTCTGATGTTGTTACGCCTTGCCCTGTTTTCGGCGTCCTCGGCTCGTTGTTCCAGTACGTGGACCCTCCTTTCTATGTCCGTGAGTTTGCGGGTGGCCGTGGATGCTTGCGGCTTCAGGTCTCTGACCTCTCCTTCCACTGTCGTGACGCGGTCTGCCAGTTTCCTGTGGTCTGCCCTTAGTAGGCCCAGGTCTTCTCGGAGTGTGTCGATTTTGGATTCTACGGCCGTCCGTGACGTTTCTATGGCCTGTAGAATGTCAAAGAGCGATAGGTCATCTTGGGGCGCATTCTTTTCGCTTCGAGCCCCCGTGCGTGCTCGCGACTCCCTGGTATCTTAGCCTGCGGTTTCCTGCTGCTCCACGTCGCGTCTTTTGCTAACCCTCCCCATGATGAATTCGATCTGGGAGCAGACTGTTTGGTGATGGTGCCTATTGGCCCTGATGCCGGTGTTGTAGAGGGCCCTCCTGAGAGTAAAGTCTACTGGGGTGGAGCGTGTGGTGTGCGGGCTCCTGCTACACGCCGCACCCGCAGCGAATCGGAGTCGCAACTGGTGATGGTGGCGGTGCCGTCATCCAATGCGGTGGCGGTGATGGTGGGTACTCGTGCTCCTCCCCACAGTCAGGAATAATCTCGGCCGGTCCGAAGCTGCACAGCCGTGCAGCCCTTCACTGCTGGGTAAGTGGGTAGCTCTGCCCTGCGTTGTTCACCATGCTCCCCGTGGCTCCCGGATTGAGGCGCCGCGAGTGACAGCAAGCCTAGGCAGCAGCAGGCCCTGTCCCTCGGCGTCAGCAGGAAGGGGCCTGGCGGTCAGCGTGAGGCCCCCGGGTCTGGCGCTGCTGAATAGTTCGCAGAATAAAGCCGGGCTGCAGGCAGGTTCCCGGGGCCAAAGCAGAATGAGGCCACTATTTAATTGTCCATGTCCCTGGCTGCAAAGCAATCTCTGCGTTGTTACAATGTGGCTCAGGTAGAGCGTCAGTTCGTAGTGCGCTCAGCGCAATGGCTCTCGTGCATTCAGCAGGGGGGAGAGCGGATAGGTATGGTGGCAGAAGCAGCCCGGACCCCGGGGGGCAGCTTCCCCAGACCCGGGCAGGCCCCACCCACCGATCGGTTGCACTGCTCCTGCAGCGGGAGGCGGACCCTCTTACCGGCGGCGGCACCGTCCGCTCTCGCTGACACCTCTTAGCAGCGTCGCCAGCCCCAACAACCACGCCGGGTGGGTAGGGCGCAACGCATCCGGGGCCTGGATTCCCGCGTCCAGCCGGGAGGGCCCGCCAATTGCTGTTCCGACGTCTCCCGCTACCGCGCCAGAGTGCTCCTCCGCCCGGCCCACTCAGCCGCCTCAATGCCGTCTGGACCCCCCTCGGCCACTTCTCCTTACTTTTGCTGTGTGCGGGGGCCCAGCTCTCCCTCACCGCTCCGTCGCACTCCGTGGTGTCTCACAGCTCGTTAGCCGGCCATCACTGGGCGCCCCATAGGGAACAGTCCGCTCTGCCTCCGCAACAGAGCCTGCTTGCTGGCAGGTCCTGCCCCTACTCCCTCCTCCAGGGATCGGTTGTCGTACAATCAGCGCTCCGCTGCTCCAGCCCCGCAACTGGCACCGCCACTGGCCGTCAACAGCCTCCGGCCGCTCTCCGGGAACCAGCACTCAGTTCTCGGGCACCATCTTGGTTCATCCCGCAGGTCTGCAGATCGGCCCGAATTAGCTGGTTTATCGTGCTTTCCCGCTGCAATCGTCGTCCCCTGTCGGTGCCCCTACCTTTCAGAGGTCGGAGGGTGGGTATTTTTCATAGGGGGTCCCCTATATCTGACAGGATGGGCTGATATGGGGGATCACCCGCAGGAGCTCCGGTTCAGGCTCCCTGCTCCATCGGCGTCCGGCCACGCCCCCCATCTGCGGTTGCACCTTTAATTGGTTTGTATCCGCAAAATAAAAGAGACAAGAGCAGCATATGGTTTCTGATAGCATAATTGTCGGCATGAAAGGGTAACTCTTTGAATTACACATCCTGGTTAAGAGCTTGTTTAATTAAGAGCCATACAATTTCTAATAGAAATTCTGTAAAAATATGTTGGCTGGGGTAGTAATATGTGGTATGCTATACCAGGGGCTTTGTGGTAAGTTATCTGAAGTTCTGGAAGGGTTTATTGTTGAGTGCTCCAGGGAATAATGTTATGGTTCAAATAGAGTGGGTGTTGAACCCAAGAGCTGCTCACTGATGGATGGGATCTAATGTACTGGACTCAACTACATGAATAAAAGGAAGAAGTAAACTCATTGTGGGAATCTTTATACCTTTTCACAAAAACATAGACCAAAGTGATAGATTGTGGTGTGGACCATAGGTGCTGTGCAGCACAGGGTAGTTTGGGTGAGACTAGAAGGTTCTTAGATGGTGCAGCAAGAGTATTCCTGTATCACAAAGTCCGCTCTCCGTGATATACAGGCAGTAATTGTGAACATTTAGTAAGGGAAAATACTGCTGCACCTAATTGTCCTAGTTTGTCTTTCAAACTTATTTAGGTTTACCGACATTTTCTGAAAGTCTTCAAGGCATTGAAGCATAACGTTTTTGCAAGCTCAAATCACTACTTGTTGGAAAGTCCGATCAAAACTATTACTGGAAGGGCTGCCTTTTCCTTTTATTATCTTTGTCTAAGACAGCATATGGTTTCTTGCAAGATCTTTTGTTTTCTATACAGTTGGCTGTCCCACCCATTACTTTTGGTTGGCTTCATTGTCACTCATGTCCTTGCTTCTTATTGGTGAGCTGCTATAGGCTTCCTTCCTCTTCGACTATTTGTCCCTCCCGTGTATCATGGACAAATTGTGTCCTTCCAGTGCTCGCTTTCTTAGGGGCAACTTTTTCTTTCTGTTTAAGTACTCTATCAGAGTACGTCATTTTCAGAGGGCTCACTAGTGTACTTCTTCCCCTTTGGTGTTCCTCCCCTGTCCATATTGGCTTTGCTCTCCCCCTCCCTCTGTTGGCTTTGCCCCCACCCTCCCTCCCGCTGTCTGTGTTGGCTGTGCCCCCACCCCCCTTCCAGCTGTCCATGTTGGCTTTGCCACCATGTTCCCTCCCGCTGTCCATGTTGGCTTTGCTGCCTCCCTCCCTCCTGCTGTCCATGTTGACTTCTCCCCCCTCCTGCCTCCGTTGGCCATGCTAGCTTTGCACCCTCCTACCGTCGATGTTGGTTTTGCCCCCTCCCTCACACTGTCCCATGTTGGCTTTGACCCTTTCCTTCCACTGTCTGTGTTGCACTCCAACTCCCTCCCTCTGCGGTCTGTGTTGGCGTTGCCCCTTCCCTCCCTCTGCCATAATTCTAAACACCACACTCTCCTTGCAGGATAGCCTCAGCATTCTACCCCAAACAGCTTTTAGTGGAGTCTATGTATGTCAAGCGAAACAGCGATTAGCACAATAGTCTCCACATTTCACCTGGAAAAGCCTATCGCCATTTCTAATACCCTAACAAGGGTCCTCTCCTCCAATGTTGAAAAGCTGGCCAAACGTAACTTTTCCTTTAGCATGCATCAGACTGGATGAGTAGTAAAAAAGAAAAAGTATAATGATGCAGCTAGCCCTGGCCACGTTGTAGCTTTTTATTTTATATTTTAACTTTCAGCAATGCTGCTGAACAATATGCAAAGGCAAAAAAATCTGCAAACCCAACACCTCAAATAGGCAATATCTATTGGCTTTTGTGCTTGTTTTATGTGCGTAGACTCCACAGTCTTAAACATATTACTCGTAAAATAGCTTTGTGATTAGCAAACAATCGTAAACTTACCCAAAATGTAAGTTACCTTTGTGAGTCAGACCCTATCACTTTCAAACTACTGAAAAATATAGATCTACTACCATAAGGGAATTTCACACCCCATAATCTATATTTCTGACACATTTCATCTGAATCTGTTCACGCTACGTCTATTTAAACCATCTACGATACAATACTCAACTTCACTCCACTGTACGACATGTTGCTCCACTGATACTCCACACCACTCTTCCACACTCCACTCTACCACGTGCCAATGCAATCTACCACACACCACTCAACGACATGCCACTCCTCTCTAGCATATGCCACTCCTCTCTACGACATCCGAGCTCACATTGTAACTCCACGCACCTCCTCACTAAGACAATATACCACACACCACTCTACCGCACGCCACTCCACTCTGACAGTCCACTCCACTGACTGACACTCATTGCCACTCGAAGACACACCACTCTTCTCTACAATACACCACTCTACTGTATGCCACTCTACAACACTCCACTCTACAACACGCGACTCCAGTCTACCACACGCCACTGCAAACTACGCCACACCTCTGACATACCACTTCAGTCTATGCTCCTTTATTCTAAGGCACTGTATCCCACTCCACTCTACTGTTCGACAAACCACTAAACACTACCCCATGCCACTCTGTCACCCCACTCCACTATATAAGATGCCACTCCACAACACTTTACTCCACCTTATGTCCCTCCACTGTACGACACTCGGACACCCCACTTCACTCTACATGCCACTCCACAACACTCTACTGTATGCCACTCTACGACACCCTACTCCACCATAACACCCCACTCCATCTACGCCACTCCACTAAACAACACTGTACGACAGTACTCCATTCTGACAGTCTACGCTCCTCCACTTTACAATGCTCTTCTTTCTGTGCCACTCTGCAGCACTCTACTCCACTGTACAACATTCTACATAACTCCCTCAATGCCACTTTATTCCACTCCACTCTGACACAGTATTGCACTATACTCCATTGCTCTACACTTCTCTACTGTACACCACAACACTTTAGACCACTGTATACCACTCCACTCTAAGCCCCTCCACTGTATGCTATTCTACTCCTTTCTACAACATGCTACTCCACTATATGACACACCACTCTACTCTGCACCACTCCACTCTTCAAAGCTACTCCACTCTTCAAAGCTACTCCACTCTTCCTATCTATTCCACTCTATGCTACTCCACTCTATGCCACTCCACTCTTCCACTCTACTCCACTCTTCCACTGTATGCTACTCAACTCTATGCCACTCCACTCTTCCACTCTACACCCTCAATGGCACTTTATTCCACTCTACTCTGACACAGTATTGCATTATACTCTACTATTCTCCACTGTATGCCACAACACTCTAGACTGTATACAACTATACTCTAAGCCCCTCCACAGTATACTATTCTACTCCACAACACACCATTCCACTGTAGGACATGCCACTGCACTCACCGCCACTCCACACTCTGCGCCACTTCACTTTTCCACCCTGCGCCACTTCACTCTTCCACTCTGCGCCGCTTCCCTCTTCCACTCTGCGCCGCTTCACTCTGCGCCGCTTCACTCTTCCACTCTGCGCCGCTTCACTCTTCCACTCTGCGCCGCTTCACTCTTCCACTCTGCGCCGCTTCACTCTTCCACTCTGCGCCGCTTCACTCTTCCACTCTGCGCCGCTTCACTTCTTCCACTCTGCGCCGCTCACTTCTTCCACTCTGCGCCGCTTCACTCTTCCACTCTGCGCCGCTTCACTCTTCCACTCTGCGCCGCTTCACTCTTCGCCGCTTCACTCTTCCACTCTGCGCCGCTCACCTTTCCACTCTGCGCCGCTCCACTTCTGCGCCGCTCCACTCTGCGCCGCTCCACTCTGCACCGCTCCACTCTGCGCCGCTCCACTCTGCGCCGCTCCACTCTGCGCCGCTCCACTCTGCGCCGCTTCACTCTTCCACTCTGCGCCGCTTCACTCTTCCACTCTGCGCCGCTTCACTCTTCCACTCTGCGCCGCTTCACTCTTCCACTCTGCGCCGCTTCACTCTTCCACTCTGCGCCGCTTCACTCTTCCACTCTGCGCCGCTTCACTCTTCCACTCTGCGCCGCTTCACCCTGCGCCGCTCCACTCTGCGCCACTTCACCCTGCGCCGCTCCACTCTGCGCCGCTCCACTCTGCGCCGCTTTACTCTGTGCCGCTCCACTCTGCGCCGCTTCACTCTTCCACTCTGCGCCGCTTCACTTCTTCCACTCTGCGCCGCTCACTCTTCCACTCTGCGCCGCTTCACTCTTCCACTCTGCGCCGCTTCACTCTTCCACTCTGCGCCGCTTCACTTCTTCCACTCTGCGCCGCTTCACTTCTTCCACTCTGCGCCGCTTCACTCTTCCACTCTGCGCCGCTTCACTCTTCCACTCTGCGCCGCTTCACTCTTCCACTCTGCGCCGCTTCACTCTTCCACTCTGCGCCGCTTCACTCTTCCACTCTGCGCCGCTTCACTTCTTCCACTCTGCGCCGCTTCACTCTTCCACTCTGCGCCGCTTCACTCTTCCACTTCTGCGCCGCTTCACTCTTCCACTCTGCGCCGCTTCACCTTTCCACTCTGCGCCGCTCCACCCTTCCACTCTGCGCCGCTCCACTCTTCCACTCTGCGCCGCTCCACTCTTCCACTCTGCGCCGCTCCACTTCTTCCACTCTGCGCCGCTCCACTTCTTCCACTCCTGCGCCGCTCCACTCTTCCACTCCTGCGCCGCTCCACTCTTCCACTCTGCGCCGCTCCACTCTTCCACTCTGCGCCGCTCCACTCTTCCACTCTGCGCCGCTCCACTCTTCCACTCTGCGCCGCTCCACTCTTTCCACTCTGCGCCGCTCCACTCTTCCACTCTGCGCCGCTCCACTCTGCGCCGCTTCACTCTTCCACTCTGCGCCGCTTCACTCTTTCCACTCTGCGCCGCTTCACTCTTCCACTCTGCGCCGCTTCACTCTTCCACTCTGCGCCGCTTCACTCTTTCCACTCTGCGCCGCTTCACTCTTCCACTCTGCGCCGCTTCACTCTTCCACTCTGCGCCGCTTCACTCTTCCACTCTGCGCCGCTCACTCTTCCACTCTGCGCCGCTCACTCTTCCACTCTGCGCCGCTTCACTCTTCCACTCTGCGCCGCTCACTCTTCCACTCTGCGCCGCTTCACCTCTTCCACTCTGCGCCGCTCCACCCTTCCACTCTGCGCCGCTCCACTTCTTCCACTCTGCGCCGCTCCACTCTTCCACTCTGCGCCGCCTCCACTCTTCCACTCTGCGCCGCTCCACTCTTCCACTCTGCGCCGCTCCACTCTTCCACTCTGCGCCGCTCCACTCTTCCACTCTGCGCCGCTCCACTCTTCCACTCTGCGCCGCTTCACTCTTCCACTCTGCGCCGCTCCACTCTTCCACTCTGCGCCGCTCCACTCTTCCACTCTGCGCCGCTCCACTCTTCCACTCTGCGCCGCTCCACTCTGCGCCGCTTCACTCTTCCACTCTGCGCCGCTTCACTCTTCCACTCTGCGCCGCTTCACTCTTCCACCCTGCGCCGCTTCACTCTTCCACTCTGCGCCGCTTCACTCTTCCACTCTGCGCCGCTTCACTCTTCCACTCTGCGCCGCTCCATTCTTCCACTCTGTGCCGCTCCACTCTTAAACTCTGCGCCGCTCCACTCTTACACTCTGCGCCACTCCACTCTTACACTCTGCGTTACTCCTACACTGCACCACTTACTCTGCGCCACTCCACTCTTACACTCTGCGTTACTCCTACACTGCACCACTTACTCTGCGCCACTCCACTCTTACACTCTCCGCCACTCCACTCTTACACTCTGCGCCACTCCACTCTTACACTCTGCTCTACTCCACTCTTACACTCTGCGCCACTCCACTCTTACACTCTGCGCCACTCCACTCTTACACTCTGCGCCACTCCGCTCTGCGCCACTCCGCTCTGCGCCACTCCGCTCTGTGCCACTCCGCTCTGTGCCACTCCGCTCTGCGCCACTCCGCTCTGCGCCACTCCACTCTGCGCCACTCCACTCTGCGCCACTCCACTCTTAAACTCTGCGCCACTCCACTCTTAAACTCTGCGCCACTCCACTCTTAAACTCTGCGTTACTCCTACACTACGCCACTCCACTCTTACACTCTGCGCCACTCCACTCTTACATTCTGCGCCACTCCACTCTGCGCCACTCCACTCTGCGCCACTCCACTCTGCGCAACTCCACTCTGCGCAACTCCACTCTGCGCCACTCCACTCTGCGCAACTCCACTCTGCGCAATTTCACTGTGCGCAACTCCACTTTTACACTCTGCGCAACTCCACGCCACTCCACTCCACTGTGGATTTGGGGGTCTCCTTGGAAGACCACCCAAAGGTGCAGGGTCCACCCTTCGTCCACGGGTCCGGGATACAAACTGAGACCAACACTGGAGCGCCGAGAGAAAGGATATTTATTACAATCTCATGAGATGGAGAGAGAGCATCAGCAAAAGACACCCGCAGCTTGTCTGAGGAGGCAAAATCTGCCAAGCACTTTGGTTCCACGTCTTATATACCCTTCATCCCCACCCCAGGCGTGTATAGTAAAGAAAGAACACCATGATTATGAAAAGGGGGGATGTATACAGAAAACGATGAACACCATAATTATACAAAGGGAGACGTGTACAGTAAAACGATGAACACCATAATTATACAAAGGGAGACGTGTACAGTAAAACAATGAACACCATAATTATACAGGCAGAGGTCAATCTGATAAGTTAGCAGATGGTCACTGTTGGGCCCCTCCAGGGCGTAGGTGAAGCTCTTAATTACACAACAAGCAGAGGTCAATCTGATAAGCTAGCAGATGGTCACTGTTGGGCCCCTGCAGGGTGTAGGTGAAGCTCTTAATTACACAACAAGCAGAGGACAATCTGATAAGTCCGAAGATGGTAGCTGTCAAGCCCTGTAGGGCGAAGGGCAGGGTGAGGACAGTAAGCGCAAGTAGACAGTCCTGTTAAACTGGGGTTTAGCAAGAGTTCAGTCAGATTGTGGCAAACAAGGGCATGGGCAGTCCTGCTCGACTGGTTTTAGCATGAGTCCAGGCAGGTGGCGGCAGGTCAGGTCAGAAACAGGGCGTTGGTGGCAGTGCAGAGGTGAGGTGAATCAAGATGTGAAGCCACAGAGCATTTGTGACCCCTGTAGAGAGGTCGCAATGGAGGATGAAGCGCAAAATGGCTGAGCTAATGGCAAGACAACAGACATACTTTTCCACGCCACTCCACTCTGCGCCACTCCACTCTTCCACACTCCACTTTTCGCCACTCTGTGCCACTCCACTCTGCGCCACTCTGCACCACCACTCTGCGCCACTCTGCACCACTCCACTCTGCGCCACTCCACTCTTCCACTCTGCGCCACTCCACTCTTACACTCTGCGCCACTCCACTCTTACACTCTGCGCCACTCCACTCTTACTCTCTGCGCCACTCCACTCTGCGACACTCCACTTTTCCACTCTGCGACACTCCACTCTGCGACACTCCACTCTTCCACTCTGCGCCACTCTACTCTTCCACTCTGCGCCACTCTACTCTTACACTCTGCGCCACTCCACTCTTACACTCTGCGCCACTCCACTCTTACACTCTGCGCCACTCCACGACACTCCACTCTTCCACTCTGCGACACTCCACTCTTCCACTCTGCGACACTCCACTCTTCCACTCTGCGACACTCCACTCTGCGACACTCCACTCTGCGACACTCCACTCTGCGACACTCCACTCTGCGCCACTCCACTCTTACACTCTGCGTTACTCCTACACTATGCCACTCCACTCTTACACTCTGCACCGCTCCACTCTGCGCCGCTCCACTCTTACACTCTGCGCCGCTCCACTCTGCGCCGCTCCACTATTCCACTCTGCGCCGCTCCACTATTCCACTCTGCGCCGCTTCACTCTTCCACTCTGCGCCGCTTCACTCTTCCACTCTGCGCCGCTTCACTCTTCCACTCTGCGCCGCTTCACTCTTCCACTCTGCGCCGCTTCACTCTTCCACTCTGCGCCGCTTCACTCTTCCACTCTGCGCCGCTTCACTCTTCCACTCTGCGCCGCTTCACTCTTCCACTCTGCGCCGCTCACTCTTCCACTCTGCGCCGCTTCACTCTTCCACTCTGCGCCGCTCACTCTTCCACTCTGCGCCGCTTCACTCTTCCACTCTGCGCCGCTCACTCTTCCACTCTGCGCCGCTTCACTCTTCCACTCTGCGCCGCTCACTCTTCCACTCTGCGCCGCTTCACTTTTCCACTCTGCGCCGCTTCACTCTTCCACTCTGCGCCGCTTCACTCTTCCACTCTGCGCCGCTTCACTCTTCCACTCTGCGCCGCTTCACTCTTCCACTCTGCGCCGCTTCACTCTTCCACTCTGCGCCGCTTCACTCTTCCACTCTGCGCCGCTTCACTCTTCCACTCTGCGCCGCTTCACTCTTCCACTCTGCGCCGCTTCACTCTTCCACTCTGCGCCGCTTCACTTCTTCCACTCTGCGCCGCTCACTCTTCCACTCTGCGCCGCTCACTTCTTCCACTCTGCGCCGCTTCACTCTTTCCACTCTGCGCCGCTCACCTTTCCACTCTGCGCCGCTCCACTTTTCCACTCTGCGCCGCTCCACTCTTCCACTCTGCGCCGCTCCACTCTGCGCCGCTCCACTCTTCCACTCTGCGCCGCTCCACTCTTCCACTCTGCGCCGCTTCACTCTTCCACTCTGCGCCGCTTCACTCTTCCACTCTGCGCCGCTTCACTCTTCCACTCTGCGCCGCTTCACTCTTCCACTCTGCGCCGCTTCACTCTTCCACCCTGCGCCGCTTCACTCTTCCACTCTGCGCCGCTTCACTCTTCCACTCTGCGCCGCTTCACCTTTCCACTCTGCGCCGCTTTACCTTTCCACTCTGCGCCGCTCCACTCTGCGCTGCTCCACTCTGCGCCGCTCCACTCTGCGCCGCTCCACTCTGCGCCGCTCCACTCTGCGCCGCTCCACTCTGCGCCGCTCCACTCTGCGCCGCTCCACTCTGCGCCGCTTCACTCTGCGCCGCTCCACTCTGCGCCGCTTCACTCTTCCACTCTGCGCCGCTTCACTCTTCCACTCTGCGCCGCTTCACTCTTCCACTCTGCGCCGCTCCACTCTTCCACTCTGCGCCGCTCCACTCTTCCACTCTGCGCCGCTCCACTCTGCGCCACTCCACTCTGCGCCGCTCCACTCTGCGCCACTCCACTCTGCGCCGCTCCACTCTTCCACTCTGCGCCGCTCCACTCTTCCACTCTGCGCCGCTCCACTCTTCCACTCTGCGCCGCTCCACTCTTCCACTCTGCGCCGCTCCACTCTTCCACTCTGCGCCGCTCCACTCTTCCACTCTGCGCCGCTCCACTCTTCCACTCTGCGCCGCTCCACTCTTAAACTCTGCGCCGCTCCACTCTTAAACTCTGCGCCGCTCCACTCTTACACTCTGCGCCACTCCACTCTTACACTCTGCTCTACTCCACTCTTACACTCTGCGCCACTCCACTCTTACACTCTGCGCCACTCCACTCTTACACTCTCTGCCACTCCACTCTGCGCCACTCCGCTCTGCGCCACTCCACTCTGCGCCACTCCACTCTGCGCCACTCTTAAACTCTGCGCCACTCCACTCTTAAACTCTGCGCCACTCCACTCTTACACTCTGCATTACTCCTACACTACTCCACTCTTACACTCTGCGCCACTCTGCACCACTCCGCGCCACTCCACTCCGCGCCACTCCACTCCGCGCCACTCCACTCCGCGCCACTCCACTCCGCGCCACTCCACTCTGCGCAACTCCACTCTGCGCAACTCCACTCTGCGCAACTCCACTCTGCGCAACTCCACTCTTACACTCTGCGCAACTCCACGCCACTCCACTGTGGATTTGGGGGTCTCCTTGGAAGACCACCCAAAGGTGCAGGGTCCACCCTTCGTCCACGGGTCCGGGATACAAACTGAGACCAACACTGGAGCGCCGAGAGAAAGGATATTTATTACAATCTCATGAGATGGAGAGAGAGCATCAGCAACAGACACCCGCAGCTTGTCTCAGGAGGCAAAATCTGCCAAGCACTTTGGTTCCACGTCTTATATACCCTTCATCCCCACCCCAGGCGTGTATAGTAAAGAAAGAACACCATGATTATGAAAAGGGGGGATGTATACAGAAAACGATGAACACCATAATTATACAAAGGGAGACGTGTACAGTAAAACGATGAACACCATAATTATACAAAGGGAGACGTGTACAGTAAAACAATGAACACCATAATTATACAGGCAGAGGTCAATCTGATAAGTTAGCAGATGGTCACTGTTGGGCCCCTGCAGGGCGTAGGTGAAGCTCTTAATTACACAACAAGCAGAGGTCAATCTGATAAGCTAGCAGATGGTCACTGTTGGGCCCCTGCAGGGTGTAGGTGAAGCTCTTAATTACACAACAAGCAGAGGACAATCTGATAAGTCCGAAGATGGTAGCTGTCAAGCCCTGTAGGGCGAAGGGCAGGGTGAGGACAGTAA
This sequence comes from Calotriton arnoldi, assembly GCA_963921515.1. Lineage (NCBI taxonomy): Eukaryota > Metazoa > Chordata > Amphibia > Caudata > Salamandridae > Calotriton > Calotriton arnoldi. The sequence continues at coordinate 1,591,631 of CAWUFW010000081.1, read as the reverse complement.
GCGCAAGTGGACAGTCCTGTTAAACTGGGGTTTAGCAAGAGTTCAGTCAGATTGTGGCAAACAAGGGCATGGGCAGTCCTGCTCGACTGGTTTTAGCATGAGTCCAGGCAGGTGGCGGCAGGTCAGGTCAGAAACAGGGCGTTGGTGGCAGTGCAGAGGTGAGGTGAATCAAGATGTGAAGCCACAGAGCATTTGTGACCCCTGTAGAGAGGTCGCAATAGAGGATGAAGCGCAAAATGGCTGAGCTAATGGCAAGACAACAGACATACTTTTCCACGCCACTCCACTCTGTGCCACTCCACTCTTCCACACTCCACTTTTCGCCACTCTGTGCCACTCCACTCTGCGCCACTCCACTCTTCGCCACTCTGCACCACTCCACTCTGCGCCACTCTGCACCACTCCACGCCACTCCACTCTTCCACTCTGCGCCTCTCCACTCTTACACTCTGCGCCACTCCACTCTTACACTCTGCGCCACTCCACTCTTACACTCTGCGCCACTCCACTCTTACACTCTGCGCCACTCCACTCTTACACTCTGCGCCACTCCACTCTTACACTCTGCGCCACTCCACTCTTACACTCTGCGCCACTCCACTCTGCGACACTCCACTTTTCCACTCTGCGACACTCCACTCTGCGACACTCCACTCTTCCACTCTGCGCCACTCTACTCTTACACTCTGCGCCACTCCACTCTTACACTCTGCGCCACTCCACTCTTACACTCTGCGCCACTCCACTCTTACACTCTGTGCCACTCCACTCTGCGCCACTCCACTCTTCCACTCTGCGACACTCCACTCTTCCACTCTGCGCCACTGCACTCTACTCTTCCACTCTGCGACACTCTACTCTTCCACTCTGCGACACTCTACTCTTCCACTCTGCGACACTCCACTCTTCCACTCTGCGACACTCCACTCTTCCACTCTGCGACACTCCACTCCTCCACTCTGCGACACTCCACTCTGCGACACTCCACTCTGCGACACTCCACTCTGCGACACTCCACTCTTAAACTCTGCGCCACTCCACTCTTACACTCTGCGTTACTCCTACACTATGCCACTCCACTCTTACACTCTGCGCCGCTCCACTCTTATACTCTGCGCCGCTCCACTCTGCGCCACTCCACTCTGCGCCACTCCACTCTGCGCCACTCCACTCTGCGCCACTCCACTCTGCGCCACTCTTCCACTCTGCGCCACTCTTACACTCTGCGCCACTCCACTCTGCGCCACTCCACTCTGCGCCACTCCACTCTGCGCCACTCCACTCTTCCACACTCCACTTTTCGCCACTCCACCACTCTGTGCCACTCCACTCTGCGCCACTCCACTCTGCGCCACTCCAGTCTGCGCCACTCCACTCTGCGCCACTCCACTCTGCGCCACTCCACTCTGCGCCACTCCACTCTTCGCCACTCCACTGTTCGCAACTCTGCGCCACTCCACTCTGCGCCACTCCACTCTGCGCCACTCCACTCTTCCACTCTGCGCCACTCCACTCTTCCACTCTGCGCCACTCCTCTTCCACTCTGCGCCACTCCTCTTCCACTCTGCGCCACTCCACTCTTCCACTCTGCGCCACTCCACTCTGCGCCACTCCACTCTTACATTCTGCGCCACTCCACTCTTACACTTTGCGCCACTCCACTCTTACACTCTGCGCCACTCCACTCTTACACTCTGCGCCACTCCACTCTTACACTCTGCGCCACTCCACTTTTACACTCTGCGACACTCCACTCTTACACTCTGCGACACTCCACTCTGCGACACTCCACTCTGCGACACTCCACTCTGCGACACTCCACTCTGCGACACTCCACTCTTACACTCTGCGCCACTTCACTCTGCGCCACTTCACTCTGCGCCACTCTGCGCAACTCCACTCTGCGCCACTCCTACACTACGCCACTCCACTCTTACACTCTGCGCCACTCCACTCTTACACTCTGCGCCACTCCACTTTTACACTCTGCGCCACTCCACTTTTACACTCTGCGCCACTCCACTCTGCGCCACTCCACTTTTCCACTCTGTGACACTCCACTCTGCGCCACTCCACTCTTACACTCTGCGCCACTTCACTCTTACACTCTGCGCCACTTCACTCTTACACTCTGCGCCACTTCACTCTTACACTCTGCGCCACTCCACTCTGCGCCACTCCACTCTGCGCCACTCCACTTTGCGCCACTCCACTTTTCCACTCTGCGCCACTCCACTCTTCCACTCTGCGACACTCCACTCTTACACTCTGCGACGCTCCACTCTTCCACTCTGTGCCGCTTCACTCTTCCACTCTGCGCCGCTCCACTCTTCCACTCTGCGCCGCTCCACTCTTCCACTCTGCGCCGCTCCACTCTTCCACTCTGCGCCGCTCCACTCTTCCACTCTGCGCCGCTCCACTCTTCCACTCTGCGCCGCTCCACTCTTCCACTCTGCGCCACTCTTCCACTCTGCGCCACTCTTCCACTCTGCGCCACTCTTCCACTCTGCGCCACTCTTCCACTCTGCGCCACTCTTCCACTCCGCTCTTCCACTCTGCCCCACTCTTCGCCACTCTGCCCCACTCTGTGCCACTCTTCCCCACTCTGCGCCACTCTTCCCCACTCTGCGCCACTCTTCCCCACTCTGCGCCACTCTTCCCCACTATGCGCCACTCTTCCCCACTCTCCGCCACTCTTCCCCACTCTCCGCCACTCTTCCCCACTCTGCGCCACTCTTGCCCACTCTGCGCCACTCTTGCCCACTCTGCGCCACTCTTGCCCACTCTGCGCCACTCTTGCCCACTCTGCGCCACTCTTGCCCACTCTGCGCCACTCTTGCCCACTCTGCACCACTCTTCCCCACTCTGCGCCACTCTTCCCCACTCTGCGCCACTCTTCCCCACTCTGCGCCACTCTTCCCCACTCTGCGCCACTCTTGCCCACTCTGCGCCACTCTTGCCCACTCTGCGCCACTCTTGCCCACTCTGCGCCACTCTGCGCCACTCTTGCCCACTCTGCGCCACTCTTCCCCACTCTTCCCCACTCTGCGCCACTCTTCCCCACTCTGCGCCACTCTTCCCCACTCTGCGCCACTCTTCCCCACTCTGCGCCACTCTTCCCCACTCTGCGCCACTCTTCCCCACTCTGCGCCCACTCTTCCCCACTCTGCGCCACTCTTCCCCACTCTGCGCCACTCTTCCCCACTCTGTGCCACCCTTCCCCACTCTGCGCCACTCTTCCCCACTCTGCGCCACTCTTCCCCCCTCTGCGCCACTCTTCCCCACTCTGCGCCACTCTTCCCCACTCTGCGCCACTCTTCCCCACTCTGCGCCACTCTTCCACTCTGCCCCACTCTGCGCCACTCTTCGCCACTCTTCCACTCTGCGCCACTCTTCCACTCTGCGCCACTCTACTTTCCACTCTGCGCCACTCTACTTTCCACTCTGCGCCACTCTACTTTCCACTCTGCGCCACTCTACTTTCCACTCTGCGCCACTCCACTTTTACACTCTGCGACACTCCACTCTTCCACTCTGCGCCACTCTTCCACTCTGCGCCACTCTTCCACTCTGCGCCACTCTGCGCCACTCTTCCACTCTGCGCCACTCTTCCACTCTGCGCCACTCTTCCACTCCGCTCTTCCACTCTGCTCCACTCTTCCACTCTGCTCCACTCTGCGCCACTCTGCCCCACTCTGTGCCACTCTTCCACTCTGCGCCACTCTGCCCCACTCTGTGCCACTCTTCCACTCTGCGCCACTCTTCCACTCTGCGCCACTCTTCCACTCTGCGCCACTCTTCCACTCTGCGCCACTCTTCCACTCTGCGCCACTCTTCCACTCTGCGCCACTCTTCCACTCTGCGCCACTCTTCCACTCTGCGCCACTCTTCCACTCTGCGCCACTCTTCCACTCTGCGCCACTCTTCCACTCTGCGCCACTCTTCCACTCTGCGCCACTCTTCCACTCTGCGCCACTCTTCCACTCTGCGCCACTCTTCCACTCCGCTCTTCCACTCTGCTCCACTCTTCTACTCTGCTCCACTCTGCGCCACTCTGCCCCACTCTGTGCCACTTTTCCACTCTGCGCCACTCTTCCCCACTCTGCGCCACTCTTCCCCACTCTGCGCCACTCTTCCCCACTCTGCGCCACTCTTCCCCACTCTGCGCCACTCTTCCCCACTCTGCGCCACCCTTCCCCACTCTGCGCCACTCTTCCACTCTGCGCCACTCTTCCACTCTGCGCCACTCTGCGCCACTCTTCCACTCTGCGCCACTCTTCCACTCTGCGCCACTCTTCCACTCTGCGCCACTCTTCCACTCTGCGCCACTCTTCCACTCTGCGCCACTCTTCCACTCTGCGCCACTCTTCCACTCTGCGCCACTCTTCCACTCTGCGCCACTCTTCCACTCTGCGCCACGCCACTCTTCCACTCTGCGCCACGCCACTCTTCCACTCTGCGCCACGCCACTCTTCCACTCTGCGCCACGCCACTCTTCCACTCTGCGCCACGCCACTCTTCCACTGTGCGCCACGCCACTCTTCCACTCTGCGCCACTCCACTCTGCGCCACTCCACTCTGCGCCACTCCACTCTTACATTCTGCGCCACTCCACTCTTACATTCTGCGCCACTCCACTCTTACACTCTGCGCCACTCCACTCTTACACTCTGCGCCATTCCACTCTTACACTCTGCGCCACTCCACTCTTACACTCTGCGCCACTCCCCTTTTACACTCTGCGACACTCCACTCTTACACTCTGCGACACTCCACTCTGCGACACTCCACTCTTCCACTCTGCGCCACTTCACTCTGCGCCACTTCACTCTGCGCAACTCCACTCTGCGCCACTCCTACACTACGCCACTCCACTCTTACACTCTCCGCCACTCCACTCTTACACTCTCCGCCACTCCACTCTTACACTCTCCGCCACTCCACTCTTACACTCTGCGCCACTCCACTTTTACACTCTGCGACACTCCACTCTGCGCCACTCCACTTTTCCACTCTGTGACACTCCACTCTGCGCCACTCCACTCTTACACTCTGCGCCACTTCACTCTTACACTCTGCGCCACTTCACTCTTACACTCTGCGCCACTTCACTCTTACACTCTGCGCCACTCCACTCTGCGCCACTCCACTTTGCGCCACTCCACTTTTCCACTCTGCGCCACTCCACTCTTCCACTCTGCGACACTCCACTCTTCCACTCTGCGACACTCCACTCTTCCACTCTGCGACACTCCACTCTTCCACTCTGTGCCGCTTCACTCTTCCACTCTGTGCCGCTTCACTCTTCCACTCTGTGCCGCTTCACTCTTCCACTCTGCGCCGCTCCACTCTTCCACTCTGCGCCGCTCCACTCTTCCACTCTGCGCCGCTCCACTCTTCCACTCTGTGCCGCTCCACTCTTCCACTCTGTGCCGCTCCACTCTTCCACTCTGCGCCGCTCCACTCTTCCACTCTGCGCCGCTCCACTCTTCCACTCTGCGCCGCTCCACTCTTCCACTCTGTGCCGCTCCACTCTTCCACTCTGCGCCGCTCCACTCTTCCACTCTGCGCCGCTCCACTCTTCCACTCTGCGCTGCTCCACTCTTCCACTCTGCGCTGCTCCACTCTTAAACTCTGCTCCACTCTTAAACTCTGCTCCACTCTTAAACTCTGTGCCACTCTTCCACTCTGTGCCACTCTTCCACTCTGCGCCACTCTTCCACTCTGCGCCACTCTTCCACTCTGCGCCACTCTTCCACTCTGCGCCACTCTTCCACTCTGCGCCACTCTTCCACTCTGCGCCACTCTTCCACTCTGCGCCACTCTTCCACTCCGCTCTTCCACTCTGCTCCACTCTTCTACTCTGCTCCACTCTGCGCCACTCTGCCCCACTCTGTGCCACTTTTCCACTCTGCGCCACTCTTCCCCACTCTGCGCCACTCTTCCCCACTCTGCGCCACTCTTCCCCACTCTGCGCCACTCTTCCCCACTCTGCGCCACTCTTCCCCACTCTTCCCCACTCTGCGCCACTCTTCCCCACTCTGCGCCACTCTTCCCCACTCTGCGCCACTCTGCGCCACTCTTGCCCACTCTGCGCCACTCTTGCCCACTCTGCGCCACTCTTGCCCACTCTGCGCCACTCTTGCCCACTCTGCGCCACTCTTGCCCACTCTGCGCCACTCTTGCCCACTCTGCGCCACTCTTGCCCACTCTGCGCCACTCTTGCCCACTCTGCGCCACTCTTGCCCACTCTGCGCCACTCTTCCCCTCTCTGCGCCACTCTTCCCCTCTCTGCGCCACTCTTCCCCTCTCTGCGCCACTCTTCCCCACTCTGCGCCACTCTTCCCCACTCTGCGCCACTCTTCCCCACTCTGCGCCACTCTTCCCCACTCTGCGCCACTCTTCCCCACTCTGCGCCACTCTTCCCCACTCTGCGCCACTCTTCCCCACTCTGCGCCACTCTTCCCCACTCTGCGCCACTCTTCCCCACTCTGCGCCACTCTTCCCCACTCTGCGCCCACTCTTCCCCACTCTGCGCCACTCTTCCCCACTCTGCGCCACTCTGCGCCACTCTTCCACTCTGCGCCACTCTTCCACTCTGCGCCACTCTTCCACTCTGCGCCACTCTTCCACTCTGCGCCACTCTTCCACTCTGCGCCACTCTACTTTCCACTCTGCGCCACTCTACTTTCCACTCTGCGCCACTCCACTCTTCCACTCTGCGCCACTCCACTCTTCCACTCTGCGCCACTCTTCCACTCTGCGCCACTCTTCCACTCTGCGCCACTCTTCCACTCTGCGCCACTCTTCCACTCTGCGCCACTCTTCCACTCTGCGCCACTCTTCCACTCTGCGCCACTCTTCCACTCTGCGCCACTCTTCCACTCTACGCCACTCTTCCACTCTACGCCACTCTTCCACTCTGCGCCACGCCACTCTTCCACTCTGCGCCACGCCACTCTTCCACTCTGCGCCACGCCACTCTTCCACTCTGCGCCACGCCACTCTTCCACTCTGCGCCACGCCACTCTTCCACTCTGCGCCACGCCACTCTTCCACTCTGCGCCACGCCACTCTTCCACTCTGCGCCACTCCAGTCTGCGCCGCTCCACTCTGCGCCACGCCACTCTTCCACTCTGCACCACTCCACTCTTCCACTCTGCACCACTCCACTCTTCCACTCTGCGCCACTCCACTCTGCGCCACTCCACTCTGCGCCACTCCACTCTGCGCCACTCCACTCTGCGCCACTCCACTCTGCGCCACTCCACTCTGCGCCACTCCACTCTGCGCCACTCCACTCTGCGCCACTCCACTCTGCGCCACTCCACTCTGCGCCACTCCACTCTTCGCCACTCCACTCTTCGCCACTCCACTCTTCCACTCTGCACCACTCCACTCTTCCACTCTGCGCCACTCCACTCTTCCACTCTTCGCCACTCCACTCTTCGCCACTCCACTCTTCGCCACTCCACTCTTCCACTCTTCGCCACTCCACTCTTCGCCACTCCACTCTTCGCCACTCCACTCTTCGCCACTCCACTCTTCGCCACTCCACTCTTCGCCACTCCACTCTTCGCCACTCCACTCTTCGCCACTCCACTCTTCGCCACTCCACTCTTACACTCTGCGCCACTCTTACACTCTGCGCCGCTCTTACACTCTGCGCCGCTCTTACACTCTGCGCCGCTCTTACACTCTGCGCCGCTCTTACACTCTGCGCCGCTCTTACACTCTGCGCTTACACTCTGCTCTTACACTCTGCTCTTACACTCTGCTCTTACACTCTGCGCCGCTCTTCCACTCTGCGCCGCTCTTCCACTCTGCGCCGCTCTTCCACTCTGCTCTTCCACTCTGCTCTTCCACTCTGCTCTTCCACTCTGCTCTGCCACTCTGCTCTGCCACTCTGCTCTGCCACTCTGCTCTGCCACTCTGCTCTGCCACTCTGCTCTGCCACTCTGCTCTGCCACTCTGCTCTGCCACTCTGCTCTGCCACTCTGCTCTGCCACTCCGCTCTGCCACTCCGCTCTGCCACTCCGCTCTTCCACTCTGCTCCACTCTTCCACTCTGCTCCACTCTTCCACTCTGCTCCACTCTGCTCCACTCTTCCACTCTGCTCCACTCTTCCACTCTGCTCCGCTCTTCCACTCTGCTCCGCTCTTCCACTCTGCTCCGCTCTTCCACTCTGCTCCGCTCTTCCACTCTGCGCCGCTCTTCCACTCTGCTCTTCCACTCTGCTCTTCCACTCTGCTCTGCCACTCTGCTCTGCCACTCTGCTCTGCCACTCTGCTCTGCCACTCTGCTCTGCCACTCTGCTCTGCCACTCTGCTCTGCCACTCTGCTCTGCCACTCTGCTCTGCCACTCTGCTCTGCCACTCTGCTCTGCCACTCTGCTCTGCCACTCTGCTCTGCCACTCTGCTCTGCCACTCTGCTCTGCCACTCTGCTCCACTCTTCTCCACTCTTCCACTCTGCTCCACTCTTCCACTCTGCTCCACTCTTCCACTCTGCTCCACTCTTCCACTCTGCTCCACTCTTCCACTCTGCTCCACTCTTCCACTCTGCGCCACTCTTCCACTCTGCGCCACTCTTCCACTCTGCGCCACTCTTCCACTCTGCGCCACTCTTCCACTCTGCGCCACTCTTCCACTCTGCGCCACTCTTCCACTCTGCGCCACTCTTCCACTCTGTGCCACTCCATTCTTCCACTCTGCGCCACTCCATTCTTCCACTCTGCGCCACTCCATTCTTCCACTCTGCGCCACTCCATTCTTCCACTCTGCGCCACTCCATTCTTCCACTCTGCGCCACTCCATTCTTCCACTCTGCGCCACTCCATTCTTCCACTCTGCGCCACTCCATTCTTCCACTCTGCGCCACTCCATTCTTCCACTCTGCGCCACTCCATTCTTCCACTCTGCGCCACTCCATTCTTCCACTCTGCGCCACTCCATTCTTCCACTCTGCGCCACTCCACTCTGTGCCACTCCACTCTGTGCCACTCCACTCTGCGCCACTCCACTCTGCGCCACTCCACTCTGCGCCACTCCACTCTCCGCCACTCCACTCTCCGCCACTCCACTCTCCGCCACTCCACTCTTCCACTCTGCGCCACTCCACTCTTTGCCACTCCACTCTTCCACTCTTCGCCACTCCACTCTTCGCCACTCTACTCTTCGCCACTCCACTCTTCACCACTCTACTCTTCACCACTCCACACTTCGCCACTCCACTCTTCGCCACTCCACTCTTACACTCTTCGCTACTCTTACACTCTTCGCCACTCTTACACTCTTCGCCACTCTTACACTCTTCGCCACTCTTACACTCTTCGCCACTCTTACACTCTTCGCCACTCTTACACTCTTCGCCACTCTTACACTCTTCGCCACTCTTACACTCTGCGCCACTCTTACACTCTGCGCCACTCTTACACTCTGCGCCACTCTTACACTCTGCGCCACTCTTACACTCTGCGCCACTCTTACACTCTGCGCCACTCTTACACTCTGCGCCACTCCACTCTTACACTCTGCGCCACTCCACTCTTACACTCTGCGCCACTCCACTCTGCGCCACTCCACTCTGCGCCACTCCACGCCACTCCACGCCGCTCCACTCTTCGCCACTCCACGCCGCTCCACTCCACGCCGCTCCACTCTTCGCCGCTCCACTCTTCGCCGCTCCACTCTGCGCCACTCCACGCCGCTCCACTCTTCGCCGCTCCACTCTTCGCCGCTCCACTCTTCGCCGCTCCACTCTTCGCCGCTCCACTCTTCGCCGCTCCACTCTGCGCCGCTCCACTCTGCGCCGCTCCACTCTTACACTCTGCGCCGCTCCACTCTTACACTCTTCGCCGCTCCACTCTTACACTCTTCGCCGCTCCACTCTTACACTCTTCGCCGCTCCACTCTTACACTCTTCGCCGCTCCACTCTTACACTCTTCGCCGCTCCACTCTTACACTCTGCGCCGCTCCACTCTTACACTCTGCGCCGCTCAACTCTTACACTCTGCGCCGCTCCACTCTTACACTCTGCGCCGCTCAGCTACTCCACTCTTACACTCTTCTCCGCTCAGCTACTCCACTCTTACACTCTGCTCCGCTCAGCTACTCCACTCTTACACTCTGCTCCGCTCAGCTACTCCACTCTTACACTCTTCTCCGCTCAGCTACTCCACTCTTACACTCTTCTCCGCTCAGCTCAGCTATTCCACTCTTACACTCTGCTCAGCTACTCCACCCTTTAGCTCTACGCCACTCAACTCTCCCAACTCCATTTCCCTCCTCTCCATTTCCCTCCTCTCCATTTTCCTCCACTCTGACACTCCACTCTACTGTACACTCACAGTCCACTTAATGACACTCCACTCAATGGCACTCCACAATTTGAAACCATTTTTTATTAAAAAATAAAAACCAATGAAATTCAGTTAAAAAAAACGGAGGTTAAAGAAGAGTTATAGTTAGGGAACCTTTATTCTTTCTATACAAACCAAACTCAAACTACACAAATATTAGAAGTTCTGAAGTTATAATTGTAACTTAAATTTATAATTTACGAACCACCATCAAATTGTCATAACTTGGGCGCCTCCACACACTGTTGTCAACTCGTTAGCCACACAACATTAACTAACTCGCGCCTTCTCCATGCACTGCTGTTCATATTACCATGCTAAATCATAGCATTCCTAACCAGACTCATGACATGTCTAATCAAATCATTTATAAAACACTGTGCTTGGTAGAGTGGCGACTTATAGTTAAAGTTGTGTGTTTTTTTAGGTCGCAGTCTGCCAGCCAGCGCAGCTGTGTGTTATGCGTAAGACATCTTGGGGAGCTTCAGAAGTTGACCTGGGAATGCATTCTGCCCGTTGTTTGCCATTGGCTTTGTAACTCACGTTTTCTTGCTTTTTCATTTGCTGGCTTAGGCTCTCCAGATTCACTTCATCCTCCCCATGCCAAGACCTTATTGGCCAGTATCCTTCCAAGAGCTCCCTATCTGTAAACAGGCCTGTAAATATTCTTATCTCGTCACATTTACTGTGCATTCAAAGACTGAGGTTAAATGTCAGGTTGTCTCTTAGAGGGAGCCTGGTTTTTAATATGCTTTCGACTGACTTTAGGGTGAGAGCGTTTACGGGTGGAATGCAGATTACTCTCTCCATGGAGTAGGGGTGTCACAGACACTGCATGCTCAAGAGCTGCAGGGACTGCAGTACCAGGGTGCATCTGCTTTGACATTACCCTGTGCCACAGCCATCCTGCCTGGGCACATTAGAGACTGTGGTGCCATTGTACATCCTGCCTGAAACTGCACGAGCTGCTGTGGCTTGATGAAATTTCCTAAACAGAGCAGGAACTCCTGTGGCAGGGCCGGGCTGGCCGTAGCGGGCACCAGGCATTTCCCCGGTGGGCCGCCAGGGTGGGGGGCGGCTTTGGGCCCCTGGGGGCCGGTTTTGTTACAGGGTCGTTTTTGCAGCATAGCTGCAAATTCGGCCCCTGTGACAAAATCGGCCGAAACCGGCCATGGCAAACAACTCAGCCGCACCCCCAACCCCCGGGGGCGGCCGAGCACTTTGCCAGGGCCGGTTTTGGTTCCCAGTCCGGTCCTGTCCTTTGGTATCGTGGGCCTCCACCTCATCTCTATTTGAACACTGTATGCCCCACGGCTGCAGGAGCGTCTCCAGCATCCAGTGTCTGATTTCTTTGGATACTGCGTGTCACTATGTTGCGGGAACTGCTTTAGCAATCCGTGCATTCAGCAGGAAGGAGCTGACATTAACCTCCCCTGCCACAGCCTTTATTAACTGCAAGAAACTGCAACTGGAGCTCGCTTGAGCTGGCCGGAGCCCAGGGAAAGTTTCACATGCCCCCTTCTTCCCTGTTCCCTTCAAAGGGCAAGGAGCCAGCAGAGAGTAAAAACCCCTCTCCCCTCCCCAGACCTGCATGTTCATAAGCAGCTGGCTGAGGAGGAATTATTTCTAGAGCATGGGCAGCACAGTCATAGACACCAAGAAGAAAACAGCATTGGCAAAGCTAATAGGTTCCCTCTATGCAAAATCTATTGGCTTTGTCATTGTTTTTTTAGCCATATTGTACAGCAGCGCTGGCTTCAATGCAGCATGGCTGAAAGTAAAAAATAAAATTTAAAAAAGCTGTGATGCAGTCAATGCTCACTGTGTTATAGACCTTTTTTTCTTTACTTTCAGTCATGTTGCAACATGGCTAAGAACCATTGGCAAATCCAATAGATCACACATATGTGAGACCTTATTGGCTTTGCCAGTGCTTGTCCTTTTTGTGTTCGCTGACCCATAACGAAAGAATTAATGAAATGCCTTTATAGAGCATACTAATAATTTGTAGGGCTTCCTAGAGCTGCAGAGGAGAGGTACATCAAAAGAAGGGCTGAAAAAGAAACTAGCGTTGATGGGACGGCCAGGTTTTCAAGAGTTATCTAAAGGAAATGACAGAGTGCATCACAAACTGATATGAAAAGAGTGTTCCAGGCTTTAACGGTGAGTAGGGAAAAGGAGTGTCTACTAAGATGACTTTCTAATTCTTGTAACTAAGAAAAGGAGAGCGTATTTAGATCGAAGTGGGCAGAATGGGACGTAGTGATTAATTCTCCTGCAGAGATAATTAGGACGTCATTGGTATATGTTTTGTAGATAAGGCAAAGAGTTTTGAATATAACCCGTTTCTTAATGCGAAGTCATTGAAGGTTTCTTAGAGACCGGGAAGCAGATTGGCGCAGGGATATCTTCAGAGGCAAGCACATGGCAGCATTTTGAATCACCTGGAACCATAGAAGCAAATAATCTGGTAACCCCTGATAAAGTTGGTATAATCGAGTCTAGCTTAGAGAGCTTTGACAACAGATTAACATGAGGCACAGAGGAGTAAAGTAAGAATTCTCCTGCGCATTATATGGAATAAAAAGCATACCACAGCTGTATGTTTTTTTTTTTTTAGAGTTTTATATTGCGCAAACTAGACTTGAGACATCAGGTATCAGGGCGCTTTACATGAGCACCAGCTTCGTTACAGATGGACACAGGCTTTAAAGGAGAGTTCATAATCTAAATGATTGCCCAGTTTTGTGGTCTTTGTGGTGGTAGTAGGAACAAGGCCCAAATCGGAGGGTCACCAGGAGTAGGGTCAGATAAAGGATGGACAGCTGAAAAAAAGAATCTATAGTTTGTCACCGAGTTTGTCATTTGGTCCTCATCCAGCTAGAGACAGCCACTATGCATGCAGAGAAACATTTTTGCATATCGAATATTTTGGAAACAGAAATAATAATTTGGGTGTTGTAGGTGTCTGACATCAGATCTAAATGGCCGAATGCCAGTGGCAAGTTGAACAAAGCAAAGCTTGAAAAGGGTAGCACTGAGAGAGGATTCCTGCGGAACTTCAAAAGAATTGGGCTTGTGTGATGACTGAAAGGGAGCGATGGACATGATTTGGTACTTATGAGTGAGAAAAGTGGAGAACTAAGCATAGGGACAGATGCCATTGTCGAAACGACGCCTGATAGTATTGCAAGAGAGACAATATCAAATGCTATGGAGCTGTCTCACAGGACCAATGATGTGAAAAACCCTTATGTCCAGGACAGTCCTGATTTCATCCAAGGCTACCAGCAGAGCAGTTTGAGGTGGAAGCCAGACTGTGGATCGTCAAGGAGGTTATTGTACTTAAGATGACATCTAGGTATTTGCCTCCTTGTCAAGGATTTCGGAGGGAGGGAAGGAAGGGTTAGGTTGCTGAGAACATTTTAATTGATTGTTTGCTTTTTAGTAGGCAGATAACTATGATCGTTTACATCTGCCAGGAACCTCAGAAGAGGGTATGGACAGATTGATATTATATATCCGATGATCAGAGATCTGTACAGTTGCCTTAAGGAGAATATGAGGTGTCCATGGTTCAAACAGAGAGTTGGATTTGAGAGGTATATGAGAGGCTGTATTGGAATCAAGTGTCAAAGGACAAAGACAATATATATAATGAGGAGCTCAATTTAGAGATGGAGGGAGAATAAAACCACTGCAATGAGTTAATAGGGGGTTGTGAATAGAAATCTTATTGAACTTTAGAAATTTTAACAGGAAAGAAGCAGTATAAATGATCACATAAGGGTTGCCTGGGAGAGATGCCATTGTGTTAACCAGCGGGTTGAAGAAGGGAGCTGCCAATAAAGAACAATTCTCTAGAAAGATTTTTGGCAGATTCGATATGAAACGATAGCTGCCCTCTAGGTAGCTTTGGATTAGAGCTGTAGGTAGCTCTTAAGGCTTCCTCAAGAATTATGTAGTTCTGTTTAATCAGTCTCCGCTCATCCGTAAACCAGGATGTGCCGGAGTAAAAGGCACGGCCTAGCATGCGGTTCGGTTAGAAAAAGAAATGAAAAAGGAACCTTAAAATGGTCGGACCCAAAGAGAGGTATGGGAGGACTGATAGTAAGTAGTTCAGTATTTATAAAATTAGATCCGAGGTGTGACCTGCTCATTGCTTAGAAGTTGTAATCTTGCGATGAAGACAGAGAGAAGAAATAAACTTTGTAAGAGCCATAGATTTGCTGTGTAGTGAAATTGGCAGCATTAAGAATGAGAGGAGAAGACAAGTCGAGCCTGTGTGGAAACAAAATCCGCGCAGGAGCCTGATAAAGAAGAGCTTCAGAATATGTGATGATGGTATTCACTTTGGTCGTGAACGGGAAGCACTAGGAGGTTTGGTCTTAAAAATGAAGAGGACTCCTAGAGAATAATGAAATTGTGTACTTCAAAGTGGTGCTTGGATATGGAGTGTGTGTTGATGAGTAGGCAGTTGTGAGAAGAGACCGGTAGCTGTGTGGAAGTCCGATGATTGAAAAAGGGCAAAGTAGAGGAGAGGAAGTGGAGGGCGTGGGTAGAACTTACAAGAATTGACCTTCCTGGTACATTGTATTTGAGGTGCATGGAAAGCAAGCATCACAGGTGATATCAAGTTCATAAAATGGAGTAGAAGAATACGTGTCAGGGAAGAGCGAGGACACACCAGAGGTCTGTCGTTGGGGGGAAACCTTTTGGGGGAGGGAGCAAAAGTGACATTTTCCATAGGGTTCTTTACTCCTCAATACAGAAAAAGCTGCTGAATACTTGGCATGCAAGCAGAACTGAACTCGAGAAAGTGTTGTTGCGTGGTTGGGTGTAAATCCATTGAGTAGCTTTCGATAAATTAGTGTTTAAAAATGTCCCAGTCTGGGCATGAAAAGTTGAATTTAGAGAGGTCTTGACAATTGGAAAGTTGTATTTTTGATTTGCTTATAACTTTAGCACTGCTTGAGTTTGTATGAAATTTGGCTGATGCTTGGCATGTTTCACGTACACTTTTTTTTACATTTGTGCTGATTCGTCAAGGCAACACTGTTAAAAGGGGCTGTTCAAAAGGAGTTCATTTCATAATACGTATGGTATTATTTGACTAATCAACATGAAATTTGGCAGACCTTTGTCATGTTAACTCTTCTGGTTATGGCAAGTTTTGTGCATATCCATTAAGGTGGGATAATTTAAAGGGGAGGGGGAATGATTATATGTGCTTATCATTTTTGTGCTCTTTAATGAAGTTGTATGAAATTTGGCAGGCTGTTTGCACATTTAGCCAGTGCAGGAATCTCAGGTTTATGAGGGGCTGAGACTGGGCCCGAGTACCTACCAGCGGCTGAGATTAATTTAAACATTCCACCATTTCCTTTGTTGTATTCCGCTTTAGGTGTCCGTATATAGGTTTTCCTGATACATGTCCTTATATAGGCACAATTCGCATTGCCCTTATATAGGCATAAGATCCCAGTCCTTATTTAGGCATTAGCCATGCTATCCAAATACAGGCATGGTCACCTACATCCGTCCACCCCAACGTCACAACGAGTTCTTAGAAACCAGACCCTTAAGCTCTTAGGAGTTCCCCTAGCACAGCATTATTGATTTCTCCAAGAACTCATTTATTATGCATGAACCGCTATTCCTTAAGGGTTCATTCCTGACGTCTTCCTCTGCCCGACTTTACGTCAATGCTAACATTCCAAGGCACCTACCGGGTATAAATATACCTTCCCTTGCCCAAGCAAGTAGGAGGAGACCTTGACTTCAGAGGAGCCTGTGACCCGGCCTGACGCACTGACAAGAGACGCTGTCATCCTTGCTCGCAGAGAATCCAGCTTCCAGTGTTCTGACTCCCTTCGCGGGGTGTTAGAGTTCGAGACCCGGAAAGAGATTCCCACCTCTCTCATTCTCAAGGTATGGAGCTGACTAGAACCTAGAGGGACTCTTGGCATACCAGACTTGGCATACTATAGCATACCATACTCTTACACTCTCCGCCACTCCACTCTTACACTCTGCGCCACTCCACTTTTACACTCTGCGACACTCCACTCTGCGCCACTCCACTTTTCCACTCTGTGACACTCCACTCTGCGCCACTCCACTCTTACACTCTGCGCCACTTCACTCTTACACTCTGCGCCACTTCACTCTTACACTCTGCGCCACTTCACTCTTACACTCTGCGCCACTCCACTTTGCGCCACTCCACTTTTCCACTCTGCGCCACTCCACTCTTCCACTCTGCGACACTCCACTCTTCCACTCTGCGACACTCCACTCTTCCACTCTGCGACACTCCACTCTTCCACTCTGTGCCGCTTCACTCTTCCACTCTGTGCCGCTTCACTCTTCCACTCTGTGCCGCTTCACTCTTCCACTCTGCGCCGCTCCACTCTTCCACTCTGCGCCGCTCCACTCTTCCACTCTGCGCCGCTCCACTCTTCCACTCTGTGCCGCTCCACTCTTCCACTCTGTGCCGCTCCACTCTTCCACTCTGCGCCGCTCCACTCTTCCACTCTGCGCCGCTCCACTCTTCCACTCTGCGCCGCTCCACTCTTCCACTCTGTGCCGCTCCACTCTTCCACTCTGCGCCGCTCCACTCTTCCACTCTGCGCCGCTCCACTCTTCCACTCTGCGCTGCTCCACTCTTCCACTCTGCGCTGCTCCACTCTTAAACTCTGCTCCACTCTTAAACTCTGCTCCACTCTTAAACTCTGTGCCACTCTTCCACTCTGTGCCACTCTTCCACTCTGCGCCACTCTTCCACTCTGCGCCACTCTTCCACTCTGCGCCACTCTTCCACTCTGCGCCACTCTTCCACTCTGCGCCACTCTTCCACTCTGCGCCACTCTTCCACTCTGCGCCACTCTTCCACTCTGCGCCACTCTTCCACTCCGCTCTTCCACTCTGCTCCACTCTTCTACTCTGCTCCACTCTGCGCCACTCTGCCCCACTCTGTGCCACTTTTCCACTCTGCGCCACTCTTCCCCACTCTGCGCCACTCTTCCCCACTCTGCGCCACTCTTCCCCACTCTGCGCCACTCTTCCCCACTCTGCGCCCACTCTTCCCCACTCTTCCCCACTCTGCGCCACTCTTCCCCACTCTGCGCCACTCTTCCCCACTCTGCGCCACTCTGCGCCACTCTTGCCCACTCTGCGCCACTCTTGCCCACTCTGCGCCACTCTTGCCCACTCTGCGCCACTCTTGCCCACTCTGCGCCACTCTTCCCCACTCTGCGCCACTCTTCCCCACTCTGCGCCACTCTTCCCCACTCTGCGCCACTCTTCCCCACTCTGCGCCACTCTTGCCCACTCTGCGCCACTCTTCCCCTCTCTGCGCCACTCTTCCCCACTCTGCGCCACTCTTCCACTCTGCGCCACTCTTCCACTCTGCGCCACTCTTCCACTCTGCGCCACTCTTCCACTCTGCGCCACTCTTCCACTCTGCGCCACTCTACTTTCCACTCTGCGCCACTCCACTCTTCCACTCTGCGCCACTCTTCCACTCTGCGCCACTCTTCCACTCTGCGCCACTCTTCCACTCTGCGCCACTCTTCCACTCTGCGCCACTCTTCCACTCTGCGCCACTCTTCCACTCTGCGCCACTCTTCCACTCTGCGCCACTCTTCCACTCCTACGCCACTCTTCCACTCTACGCCACTCTTCCACTCTGCGCCACGCCACTCTTCCACTCTGCGCCACGCCACTCTTCCACTCTGCGCCACGCCACTCTTCCACTCTGCGCCACGCCACTCTTCCACTCTGCGCCACGCCACTCTTCCACTCTGCGCCACGCCACTCTTCCACTCTGCGCCACGCCACTCTTCCACTCTGCGCCACTCCAGTCTGCGCCGCTCCACTCTGCGCCACGCCACTCTTCCACTCTGCACCACTCCACTCTTCCACTCTGCACCACTCCACTCTTCCACTCTGCGCCACTCCACTCTGCGCCACTCCACTCTGCGCCACTCCACTCTGCGCCACTCCACTCTGCGCCACTCCACTCTGCGCCACTCCACTCTGCGCCACTCCACTCTGCGCCACTCCACTCTGCGCCACTCCACTCTGCGCCACTCCACTCTTCGCCACTCCACTCTTCGCCACTCCACTCTTCCACTCTGCACCACTCCACTCTTCCACTCTGCGCCACTCCACTCTTCCACTCTTCGCCACTCCACTCTTCGCCACTCCACTCTTCGCCACTCCACTCTTCCACTCTTCGCCACTCCACTCTTCGCCACTCCACTCTTCGCCACTCCACTCTTCGCCACTCCACTCTTCGCCACTCCACTCTTCGCCACTCCACTCTTCGCCACTCCACTCTTCGCCACTCCACTCTTACACTCTGCGCCACTCTTACACTCTGCGCCGCTCTTACACTCTGCGCCGCTCTTACACTCTGCGCCGCTCTTACACTCTGCGCCGCTCTTACACTCTGCGCCGCTCTTACACTCTGCGCTTACACTCTGCTCTTACACTCTGCTCTTACACTCTGCTCTTACACTCTGCGCCGCTCTTCCACTCTGCGCCGCTCTTCCACTCTGCGCCGCTCTTCCACTCTGCTCTTCCACTCTGCTCTTCCACTCTGCTCTTCCACTCTGCTCTGCCACTCTGCTCTGCCACTCTGCTCTGCCACTCTGCTCTGCCACTCTGCTCTGCCACTCTGCTCTGCCACTCTGCTCTGCCACTCTGCTCTGCCACTCTGCTCTGCCACTCTGCTCTGCCACTCTGCTCTGCCACTCCGCTCTGCCACTCCGCTCTGCCACTCCGCTCTTCCACTCTGCTCCACTCTTCCACTCTGCTCCACTCTTCCACTCTGCTCCACTCTGCTCCACTCTTCCACTCTGCTCCACTCTTCCACTCTGCTCCGCTCTTCCACTCTGCTCCGCTCTTCCACTCTGCTCCGCTCTTCCACTCTGCTCCGCTCTTCCACTCTGCGCCGCTCTTCCACTCTGCTCTTCCACTCTGCTCTTCCACTCTGCTCTGCCACTCTGCTCTGCCACTCTGCTCTGCCACTCTGCTCTGCCACTCTGCTCTGCCACTCTGCTCTGCCACTCTGCTCTGCCACTCTGCTCTGCCACTCTGCTCTGCCACTCTGCTCTGCCACTCTGCTCTGCCACTCTGCTCTGCCACTCTGCTCTGCCACTCCGCTCTGCCACTCTGCTCCACTCTTCTCCACTCTTCCACTCTGCTCCACTCTTCCACTCTGCTCCACTCTTCCACTCTGCTCCACTCTTCCACTCTGCTCCACTCTTCCACTCTGCTCCACTCTTCCACTCTGCGCCACTCTTCCACTCTGCGCCACTCTTCC
Source organism: Calotriton arnoldi (assembly GCA_963921515.1). NCBI lineage: Eukaryota > Metazoa > Chordata > Amphibia > Caudata > Salamandridae > Calotriton > Calotriton arnoldi. Next base: position 1,571,940 of record CAWUFW010000081.1, on the reverse strand, counting down.
ACTCTGCGCCACTCTTCCACTCTGCGCCACTCTTCCACTCTGCGCCACTCTTCCACTCTGCGCCACTCTTCCACTCTGTGCCACTCCATTCTTCCACTCTGCGCCACTCCATTCTTCCACTCTGCGCCACTCCATTCTTCCACTCTGCGCCACTCCATTCTTCCACTCTGCGCCACTCCATTCTTCCACTCTGCGCCACTCCATTCTTCCACTCTGCGCCACTCCATTCTTCCACTCTGCGCCACTCCATTCTTCCACTCTGCGCCACTCCATTCTTCCACTCTGCGCCACTCCATTCTTCCACTCTGCGCCACTCCATTCTTCCACTCTGCGCCACTCCATTCTTCCACTCTGCGCCACTCCACTCTGTGCCACTCCACTCTGTGCCACTCCACTCTGCGCCACTCCACTCTGCGCCACTCCACTCTGCGCCACTCCACTCTCCGCCACTCCACTCTCCGCCACTCCACTCTCCGCCACTCCACTCTTCCACTCTGCGCCACTCCACTCTTTGCCACTCCACTCTTCCACTCTTCGCCACTCCACTCTTCGCCACTCTACTCTTCGCCACTCCACTCTTCACCACTCTACTCTTCACCACTCCACACTTCGCCACTCCACTCTTCGCCACTCCACTCTTACACTCTTCGCTACTCTTACACTCTTCGCCACTCTTACACTCTTCGCCACTCTTACACTCTTCGCCACTCTTACACTCTTCGCCACTCTTACACTCTTCGCCACTCTTACACTCTTCGCCACTCTTACACTCTGCGCCACTCTTACACTCTGCGCCACTCTTACACTCTGCGCCACTCTTACACTCTGCGCCACTCTTACACTCTGCGCCACTCTTACACTCTGCGCCACTCTTACACTCTGCGCCACTCCACTCTTACACTCTGCGCCACTCCACTCTTACACTCTGCGCCACTCCACTCTGCGCCACTCCACTCTGCGCCACTCCACTCTGCGCCACTCCACGCCACTCCACGCCGCTCCACTCTTCGCCACTCCACGCCGCTCCACTCCACGCCGCTCCACTCTTCGCCGCTCCACTCTTCGCCGCTCCACTCTGCGCCACTCCACGCCGCTCCACTCTTCGCCGCTCCACTCTTCGCCGCTCCACTCTTCGCCGCTCCACTCTTCGCCGCTCCACTCTTCGCCGCTCCACTCTTCGCCGCTCCACTCTGCGCCGCTCCACTCTGCGCCGCTCCACTCTTACACTCTGCGCCGCTCCACTCTTACACTCTTCGCCGCTCCACTCTTACACTCTTCGCCGCTCCACTCTTACACTCTTCGCCGCTCCACTCTTACACTCTTCGCCGCTCCACTCTTACACTCTGCGCCGCTCCACTCTTACACTCTGCGCCGCTCCACTCTTACACTCTGCGCCGCTCCACTCTTACACTCTGCGCCGCTCAGCTACTCCACTCTTACACTCTTCTCCGCTCAGCTACTCCACTCTTACACTCTGCTCCGCTCAGCTACTCCACTCTTACACTCTGCTCCGCTCAGCTACTCCACTCTTACACTCTTCTCCGCTCAGCTACTCCACTCTTACACTCTTCTCCGCTCAGCTCAGCTATTCCACTCTTACACTCTGCTCAGCTACTCCACCCTTTAGCTCTCACGCCACTCAACTCTCCCAACTCCATTTCCCTCCTCTCCATTTCCCTCCTCTCCATTTTCCTCCACTCTGACACTCCACTCTACTGTACACTCACAGTCCACTTAATGACACTCCACTCAATGGCACTCCACAATTTGAAACCATTTTTTATTAAAAAATAAAAACCAATGAAATTCAGTTAAAAAAACGGAGGTTAAAGAAGAGTTATAGTTAGGGAACCTTTATTCTTTCTATACAAACCAAACTCAAACTACACAAATATTAGAAGTTCTGAAGTTATAATTGTAACTTAAATTTATAATTTACTGAACCACCATCAAATTGTCATAACTTGGGCGCCTCCACACACTGTTGTCAACTCGTTAGCCACACAACATTAACTAACTCGCGCCTTCTCCATGCACTGCTGTTCATATTACCATGCTAAATCATAGCATTCCTAACCAGACTCATGACATGTCTAATCAAATCATTTATAAAACACTGTGCTTGGTAGAGTGGCGACTTATAGTTAAAGTTGTGTGTTTTTTTAGGTCGCAGTCTGCCAGCCAGCGCAGCTGTGTGTTATGCGTAAGACATCTTGGGGAGCTTCAGAAGTTGACCTGGGAATGCATTCTGCCCGTTGTTTGCCATTGGCTTTGTAACTCACGTTTTCTTGCTTTTTCATTTGCTGGCTTAGGCTCTCCAGATTCACTTCATCCTCCCCATGCCAAGACCTTATTGGCCAGTATCCTTCCAAGAGCTCCCTATCTGTAAACAGGCCTGTAAATATTCTTATCTCGTCACATTTACTGTGCATTCAAAGACTGAGGTTAAATGTCAGGTTGTCTCTTAGAGGGAGCCTGGTTTTTAATATGCTTTCGACTGACTTTAGGGTGAGAGCGTTTACGGGTGGAATGCAGATTACTCTCTCCATGGAGTAGGGGTGTCACAGACACTGCATGCTCAAGAGCTGCAGGGACTGCAGTACCAGGGTGCATCTGCTTTGACATTACCCTGTGCCACAGCCATCCTGCCTGGGCACATTAGAGACTGTGGTGCCATTGTACATCCTGCCTGAAACTGCACGAGCTGCTGTGGCTTGATGAAATTTCCTAAACAGAGCAGGAACTCCTGTGGCAGGGCCGGGCTGGCCGTAGCGGGCACCAGGCATTTCCCGGTGGGCCGCCAGGGTGGGGGCGGCTTTGGGCCCCTGGGGGCCGGTTTTGTTACAGGGTCGTTTTTGCAGCATAGCTGCAAATTCGGCCCCTGTGACAAAATCGGCCGAAACCGGCCATGGCAAACAACTCAGCCGCACCCCCAACCCCCGGGGGGGCGGCCGAGCACTTTGCCAGGGCCGGTTTTGGTTCCCAGTCCGGTCCTGTCCTTTGGTATCGTGGGCCTCCACCTCATCTCTATTTGAACACTGTATGCCCCACGGCTGCAGGAGCGTCTCCAGCATCCAGTGTCTGATTTCTTTGGATACTGCGTGTCACTATGTTGCGGGAACTGCTTTAGCAATCCGTGCATTCAGCAGGAAGGAGCTGACATTAACCTCCCCCTGCCACAGCCTTTATTAACTGCAAGAAACTGCAACTGGAGCTCGCTTGAGCTGGCCGGAGCCCAGGGAAAGTTTCACATGCCCCCCTTCTTCCCTGTTCCCTTCAAAGGGCAAGGAGCCAGCAGAGAGTAAAAACCCCTCTCCCCTCCCCAGACCTGCATGTTCATAAGCAGCTGGCTGAGGAGGAATTATTTCTAGAGCATGGGCAGCACAGTCATAGACACCAAGAAGAAAACAGCATTGGCAAAGCTAATAGGTTCCCTCTATGCAAAATCTATTGGCTTTGTCATTGTTTTTTAGCCATATTGTACAGCAGCGCTGGCTTCAATGCAGCATGGCTGAAAGTAAAAATAAAATTTAAAAAAGCTGTGATGCAGTCAATGCTCACTGTGTTATAGACCTTTTTTTCTTTACTTTCAGTCATGTTGCAACATGGCTAAGAACCATTGGCAAATCCAATAGATCACACATATGTGAGACCTTATTGGCTTTGCCAGTGCTTGTCCTTTTGTGTTCGCTGACCCATAACGAAAGAATTAATGAAATGCCTTTATAGAGCATACTAATAATTTGTAGGGCTTCCTAGAGCTGCAGAGGAGAGGTACATCAAAAGAAGGGCTGAAAAAGAAACTAGCGTTGATGGGACGGCCAGGTTTTCAAGAGTTATCTAAAGGAAATGACAGAGTGCATCACAAACTGATATGAAAAGAGTGTTCCAGGCTTTAACGGTGAGTAGGGAAAAGGAGTGTCTACTAAGATGACTTTCTAATTCTTGTAACTAAGAAAAGGAGAGCGTATTTAGATCGAAGTGGGCAGAATGGGACGTAGTGATTAATTCTCCTGCAGAGATAATTAGGACGTCATTGGTATATGTTTTGTAGATAAGGCAAAGAGTTTTGAATATAACCCGTTTCTTAATGCGAAGTCATTGAAGGTTTCTTAGAGACCGGGAAGCAGATTGGCGCAGGGATATCTTCAGAGGCAAGCACATGGCAGCATTTTGAATCACCTGGAACCATAGAAGCAAATAATCTGGTAACCCCTGATAAAGTTGGTATAATCGAGTCTAGCTTAGAGAGCTTTGACAACAGATTAACATGAGGCACAGAGGAGTAAAGTAAGAATTCTCCTGCGCATTATATGGAATAAAAAGCATACCACAGCTGTATGTTTTTTTTTTTTTAGAGTTTTATATTGCGCAAACTAGACTTGAGACATCAGGTATCAGGGCGCTTTACATGAGCACCAGCTTCGTTACAGATGGACACAGGCTTTAAAGGAGAGTTCATAATCTAAATGATTGCCCAGTTTTGTGGTCTTTGTGGTGGTAGTAGGAACAAGGCCCAAATCGGAGGGTCACCAGGAGTAGGGTCAGATAAAGGATGGACAGCTGAAAAAAAGAATCTATAGTTTGTCACCGAGTTTGTCATTTGGTCCTCATCCAGCTAGAGACAGCCACTATGCATGCAGAGAAACATTTTTGCATATCGAATATTTTGGAAACAGAAATAATAATTTGGGTGTTGTAGGTGTCTGACATCAGATCTAAATGGCCGAATGCCAGTGGCAAGTTGAACAAAGCAAAGCTTGAAAAGGGTAGCACTGAGAGAGGATTCTGCGGAACTTCAAAAGAATTGGGCTTGTGTGATGACTGAAAGGGAGCGATGGACATGATTTGGTACTTATGAGTGAGAAAAGTGGAGAACTAAGCATAGGGACAGATGCCATTGTCGAAACGACGCCTGATAGTATTGCAAGAGAGACAATATCAAATGCTATGGAGCTGTCTCACAGGACCAATGATGTGAAAAACCCTTATGTCCAGGACAGTCCTGATTTCATCCAAGGCTACCAGCAGAGCAGTTTGAGGTGGAAGCCAGACTGTGGATCGTCAAGGAGGTTATTGTACTTAAGATGACATCTAGGTATTTGCCTCCTTGTCAAGGATTTCGGAGGGAGGGAAGGAAGGGTTAGGTTGCTGAGAACATTTTAATTGATTGTTTGCTTTTAGTAGGCAGATAACTATGATCGTTTACATCTGCCAGGAACCTCAGAAGAGGGTATGGACAGATTGATATTATATATCCGATGATCAGAGATCTGTACAGTTGCCTTAAGGAGAATATGAGGTGTCCATGGTTCAAACAGAGAGTTGGATTTGAGAGGTATATGAGAGGCTGTATTGGAATCAAGTGTCAAAGGACAAAGACAATATATATAATGAGGAGCTCAATTTAGAGATGGAGGGAGAATAAAACCACTGCAATGAGTTAATAGGGGGTTGTGAATAGAAATCTTATTGAACTTTAGAAATTTTAACAGGAAAGAAGCAGTATAAATGATCACACAAGGGTTGCCTGGGAGAGATGCCATTGTGTTAACCAGCGGGTTGAAGAAGGGAGCTGCCAATAAAGAACAATTCTCTAGAAAGATTTTTGGCAGATTCGATATGAAACGATAGCTGCCCTCTAGGTAGCTTTGGATTAGAGCTGTAGGTAGCTCTTAAGGCTTCCTCAAGAATTATGTAGTTCTGTTTAATCAGTCTCCGCTCATCCGTAAACCAGGATGTGCCGGAGTAAAAGGCACGGCCTAGCATGCGGTTCGGTTAGAAAAAGAAATGAAAAAAGGAACCTTAAAATGGTCGGACCCAAAGAGAGGTATGGGAGGACTGATAGTAAGTAGTTCAGTATTTATAAAATTAGATCCGAGGTGTGACCTGCTCATTGCTTAGAAGTTGTAATCTTGCGATGAAGACAGAGAGAAGAAATAAACTTTGTAAGAGCCATAGATTTGCTGTGTAGTGAAATTGGCAGCATTAAGAATGAGAGGAGAAGACAAGTCGAGCCTGTGTGGAAACAAAATCCGCGCAGGAGCCTGATAAAGAAGAGCTTCAGAATATGTGATGATGGTATTCACTTTGGTCGTGAACGGGAAGCACTAGGAGGTTTGGTCTTAAAAATGAAGAGGACTCTAGAGAATAATGAAATTGTGTACTTCAAAGTGGTGCTTGGATATGGAGTGTGTGTTGATGAGTAGGCAGTTGTGAGAAGAGACCGGTAGCTGTGTGGAAGTCCGATGATTGAAAAAGGGCAAAGTAGAGGAGAGGAAGTGGAGGGCGTGGGTAGAACTTACAAGAATTGACCTTCCTGGTACATTGTATTTGAGGTGCATGGAAAGCAAGCATCACAGGTGATATCAAGTTCATAAAATGGAGTAGAAGAATACGTGTCAGGGAAGAGCGAGGACACACCAGAGGTCTGTCGTTGGGGGAAACCTTTGGGGGAGGGAGCAAAAGTGACATTTTCCATAGGGTTCTTTACTCCTCAATACAGAAAAAGCTGCTGAATACTTGGCATGCAAGCAGAACTGAACTCGAGAAAGTGTTGTTGCGTGGTTGGGTGTAAATCCATTGAGTAGCTTTCGATAAATTAGTGTTTAAAAATGTCCCAGTCTGGGCATGAAAAGTTGAATTTAGAGAGGTCTTGACAATTGGAAAGTTGTATTTTTGATTTGCTTATAACTTTAGCACTGCTTGAGTTTGTATGAAATTTGGCTGATGCTTGGCATGTTTCACGTACACTTTTTTTTACATTTGTGCTGATTCGTCAAGGCAACACTGTTAAAAGGGGCTGTTCAAAAGGAGTTCATTTCATAATACGTATGGTATTATTTGACTAATCAACATGAAATTTGGCAGACCTTTGTCATGTTAACTCTTCTGGTTATGGCAAGTTTTGTGCATATCCATTAAGGTGGGATAATTTAAAGGGGAGGGGGAATGATTATATGTGCTTATCATTTTTGTGCTCTTTAATGAAGTTGTATGAAATTTGGCAGGCTGTTTGCACATTTAGCCAGTGCAGGAATCTCAGGTTTATGAGGGGCTGAGACTGGGCCCGAGTACCTACCAGCGGCTGAGATTAATTTAAACATTCCACCATTTACTTTGTTGTATTCCGCTTTAGGTGTCCGTATATAGGTTTTCCTGATACATGTCCTTATATAGGCACAATTCGCATTGCCCTTATATAGGCATAAGATCCCAGTCCTTATTTAGGCATTAGCCATGCTATCCAAATACAGGCATGGTCACCTACATCCGTCCACCCCAACGTCACAACGAGTTCTTAGAAACCAGACCCTTAAGCTCTTAGGAGTTCCCCTAGCACAGCATTATTGATTTCTCCAAGAACTCATTTATTATGCATGAACCGCTATTCCTTAAGGGTTCATTCCTGACGTCTTCCTCTGCCCGACTTTACGTCAATGCTAACATTCCAAGGCACCTACCGGGTATAAATATACCTTCCCTTGCCCAAGCAAGTAGGAGGAGACCTTGACTTCAGAGGAGCCTGTGACCCGGCCTGACGCACTGACAAGAGACGCTGTCATCCTTGCTCGCAGAGAATCCAGCTTCCAGTGTTCTGACTCCCTTCGCGGGGTGTTAGAGTTCGAGACCCGGAAAGAGATTCCCACCTCTCTCATTCTCAAGGTATGGAGCTGACTAGAACCTAGAGGGACTCTTGGCATACCAGACTTGGCATACTATAGCATACCATACTATAGAATACATCACCTACTTCTTACCTTGCACTACACTTAGATTAGGTACACTGGGGTAGAACTAGTTAGAGAAGCATCTTATGAGTACTCGTATTTTTAGCTTATGTTATTTATGTACATGAATATATGTGTCATAGCTAAAAGATAATGCTAGCGCAGTATTTCTTTCTACTGCTTACGCTGTACATAATATATCTCGCATACTGTCTTATGATTGTAACAGCTCATATCGCTTACACGAGAAACAAGACTGTTCAATAAATCCTTTTATTGAAACGCCCGTCTATTCTTTCTGTGTAACTCTGAAGAAACTAAGCATGCACGATTTGCTGAGAGAAACTGTTATCTGTTGTTTCCACGATTCTGAGTGTTCCGATTCTAAAGGGAAACAAAGTTGTCATGTTTATGCGGTTGCCAGAAACTACTCCCTTCTTGTTTACAAGGAGTTTCTAGTGGCCTCTGAGTTAGCTGGTACAAAATAATTAAGTTTAATATACTCGATAGGGGCATACTGACCTCAGTCCTATGTCAAACCTGTAGGGTATATTATTCCAATGCGCAGAGCCTATTAGGGAAATAGGAACTACACTACATGGCGCCCAACGTTTGGTAAGGCACTAATTTAACGCTAGATACTGAGTAACTCAGTTGTGCTTTTCTCAGAGACCCCTACTCACATACTCCATAAGACGTCTGGAGTGGGTAGGGTTAAGTATCCGCCATAGCTGAATAGGACAAAAATCCTATATATTAGCTGTATGGTTTGTTCAACGTTGAAGGATACAGTGTTCCAAAATATTGTGCACCTTATCTTTGTTTCCTTGAAACTTGTTCTGCATTTTTTAAAAAAATGTCCCTGAACAGGGATACTAACACCGAGAGCGGTGTAGCTGCGGCTGACCCAGTCGTAACAGCTTTTAATTTTACAGGTTTAAATGAAACCAATGAGGGTGTTATACACATCACTCCAAACTTAAGGAGAGCCATCACTCTAAAACTTATAAAATACGGCCTAACACCAAGAGGTGGTAGAGCAGTTTTCGTGATAGAGGCACACGAATCCTTTCAGACAGAGGTATTCTATTCATGGATTGTATTCCCAGAATCCAATAACAAAAGTATTTCACTTCTTTAAAGAAGATGAACCACCAGAGGAATATATTCCTTTCGAGGATATTGAAATTCCACTCACATACCAGGAGCATAATCTTTGGTTTAAAGGCGCCCTAAAACATTACAAAAACATTACCAGGCTCGGTCCACTAGGTAGACCAGGAGCAACATGGCCGATTTTAGCCGGCTACACACCTCATCCGGACATCGAAGAAATGTCAGACGAAGAATTACTTACTCAACTACAAGAGTTAATAAAAATTTACAGACAATTAGTCCAATATGTCATGCGGACTTTCACAGTCCAACCACCTATAACGATTCCAAATCAAACACCCCAACAGGGGTATACACTAAAAATTACTCCACAGACTTTACACGCAGTCATGGGTAAAATGCCCACAAAACGCGAACAAATTCCATTCTGGGTAGCTCAAAAAATTACTCAAATCGAAGCAGTATTTCCAAATACTAGCCCTTATGAGAAACACAGAATCCTAAAAATCTATTTACCAATGGGGATCACACCACAACTGGAAGACTGCACCACTTGCGGCACAGTCTTTGCTGCCATCTATACTAAAACACATGGTGTTCCGTCAATTGCAGTAATACCAGATGTCCTGAAACAAATTCGAAACTAATACGGGGCAGAACCTGCTCTGAATTTAGGTATGAAATTACTGAAAAACTTCGACCAGGTCTTAACAATAATATTATCTAATATTAAAGGGGAGGCAGCATCAGTGGCGATCCGCCAACGATTAAGGGAATTTGATGCAACAGAACATCAACATGAACTACCCAGAATAATAGAAAAATCTTATGCAGAATTAGGCAGAGATAGTTTGGGTGGAAAACCTTTGAAGCCAAAACTATCGAAAAGTCCTGAGAAGGACTCTATTAAACAAAATCCTACATCTTCTAAAAAGAAGTGGGAAATTAATAAAATTCAAACGAGACACGTTCTCAATCTCGAGGTAGGTCTCCTCAAAAGGAGCCCTCTGAAAGGAGGTATAACCTCAGGAATAGGGAAAATTTAAGAAAACCTGACAGGTATCAAGATACTGATACACGTTCCTTTTGTACCTTTCCGATATCGTCACAGACATCAGAAAGAAGAGGACGGTCAGATCACAAAGAAGAACGTGTGAAATCCAAAGACGATAAACCCGTTCAGAAAAATAAATCAAAACCTCAATTCACAAAACAGAAGGTAGCAGGTCTGAAGATCAGACATGCCGAGGATACTGAGAACACAGCTCAAGAACGGAGAATGGGCTCAGACAATGCTGGACAGTGCAGCAGAAGTAACAATAGCTCGCCAGAACCTGAAGGAACTTATGGAGATAGTGGACTTGAATGAGTACATCACAGTAGAGACTGTAGACACCAGTCTCTACAATGTCTAAAGTTATATGAAATAACACTCCGAATGGAGGGAGACATACCAAGAAAAGTGAAAGCACTTTTTTGGGAGAAACTTTCAAGGGGTCATGATATACTTCTAGCAGAAAAGGACTGGCCACCAACCTTTGTCAGGGAGTGCCCACATGGCGAGGACATCATTATGCCAGCCTTCTCCAACCAAATTACAATTCACCTAAAATAAACTTATGCCAGGAAATGGGCAGTTGCCCAGGCCCCAGCATTATACAAAAATCATGTAGGATGGGATGAGGACTCACCTCACCACAAAATACAGCTAAAAAATGAACCTACTGCACAAAGGCAGTACCCAATAAAGCAAGAAGCTAAAAAACAGGTCAGGGAGATCTTAGATCAACTTGAATACCGAGGCGTGATTGAAACATGCACCTCCTCAATGAACAATCCTTTGTTTCCTGTATCCAAACCAGACAATACATATCGTCTAGTTTTGGATTACAGACACTTGAACACTTGTTCCAAAACATGCACCTCCTCAATGAACAATCCTTTGTTTCCTGTATCCAAACCAGACAATACATATCGTCTAGTTTTGGATTACAGACCCTTGAACACTTGTTCCAAAACATTTGCAGTGCAAAATGCACATAGTACAGCATTAATGAATAACATTGTGCGTAAAAAATATAAAACCACATTGGACATTTCAAATGGTTTCTTTTGTCAAAACATAGCACCTGAAAGCAGGTACTTAACAGCTTTCTCAATAATGGGGACCCAGCGTCAATTTTGTCTACTCCCACAAGGGTTCAAAAACAGCCCGGGGTTATTCTCAGCAAGAGTAACGGAGTTGCTACAAATTTATGATAATGAGGCATTGTCATATGTCAATGACATCTATCTGACAGACGATTACCTGGATAGGCACTTGAATAGGGTGAGTACCATTATATTGGGCTTCGCCCCTGAGGGCTATAAATTCAACTTTAAAAAATCCAGAATTGCCCATCTCAATGTCCTTTTCCTAGGATATGAGCTTTCAAGTGAAGGCAAGAGCCTGGCAGCTAACTTTTTAGAAAAGTGTGCGCTGCTCCAACCTCCAAAAATGCTGAAAAATGTACAATCCATCTTGGGTTTCCTAAATTTTGGAAGAACTTACATTCTAAATTACGCAGAAAGGGTTAAACCTCTCTACGAATTAGTCAAACCTGATTTTTCAACAAAACATTGGACACAAGAACACACAGAAATCCTGCGTTCACTCCAAGCTAACATGTTAGCAACAAATCACTTACAAACACGCGTAAATAAAGGCAATTTAGTGATCGAATAATTTCGGGTCAATGCGGATTCACCTATTTAACATTTAATGAGGGTGAAAAAGTACCAATAGCATTCAAATCACATTTGTATACACAAGCAGAAATGCGCTTCACTTCAACAGAAAAAATACTGACAGCAGTTCAAACCGCTGTAGCAAAAGAAAGAGCTCTAGCTCAAGGGAAATGCATTATTGTCGTAACTCCAGTACCAGCCTTAGAGGCGGTTACAAAGGCGAGCATTCCAAATGCAAAAGCTTTACATCCTAGATGGATACAATGGGTTAATTCTCTTGCTGCAACAGATGTTGAATATGTTTTTGATCCTGATTTAAAAACACAAGCGTTCCGGCAATATGAACATGAATGTCCTCTGCCCACTGAAATTCTGCCTCTCGATCAGTACGAATTTATAATTTATACTGACGGATCAGCACAACCCGCTACAGGGAGTAAGCAAGCTTACAGTGCAGCGTGCGCAATCGTTAAAGGTCGCATGCGCGATGGTAACTTCAGACCAATGGTCACTAAAACTCAATCTCTAGGAGAACTACAAGCATTCAAACTGGCACTTGAAAATACAGATCGCGAATTCCCCACACTTATAGTGTGCGATTCCTTTTACTGTGTTCAGTCATATAATGAATATATACAGAATTGGCTTCAAAACTGATTCAAAGATGAAAAGGGTGGCACAATGAAGCATAAAACTCTTTGGGAACAAGTAGTTCAGTTAAGAAACGAATTACCAAAAGCTCACGTGATACACACGCTGAGTCATCAACGTGATGGCGTTCACGTTGCAGGGAATTCATTGGCTGATGAAGCCGCAAAGGGGGCTGTTCAGACGGCTTCCGTAGCTGCGATCACTCGTTCAAAAACGAGAATAGACAGTGAGATATTGTTGGCTGTCGATGCTTCAAGCAAAGGCAGTGGTGCAGCGTTACCAAAGAAATTTCCACTCAAGTACTCTTATGTAATTGATGCAAACAACGTTCCTTTTGCTCGAATCCCTGAAGTGGGGGATAGGGTAATTCCAAACATGGAACGTAGAGCAGCTTTGATTTATGAAGCACATCTGGGGGAGGGTCTGTCCCATCAAGGGATCTCTAAAACAATATTAACATTAAAAGAGATGTACTGGTGGCCTGGAATGAATACACAGATTCACATCTTCATCGATGACTGCAAAGACTGCAATAGACAGCGTGGTGCAGAACGCCATTAGACACCAGACTACGAAGTAGCCTGCCCAGTACAGACACCATTGTTAGACAGCATTAGACTATCTACGCGCAGGCGTCCCTTATGACAAATGCAATCCCACAAGCACTAAGTCAAGGTTCCTATGGATGTGGCCTCAGCGCTCGGCTGACGCTCGAACTGTTATAAAAGATTTGCGAGTCTTTATCGGCACATACGCAATTGGCACACTACATTCTGACCAGGGTCCTGCGTTTAGCTCTCGGGCTTACAAAGAAGCCATGGCCAGTTTGGGCGTAGCATTGCGGTACTCCTCTCCGTTTCATCCTGAGGGAAATTCTGTTGTGGAAAGGAAAAACCGGGTCATAAAGCAGTCTATAACAGCTAGAGTATTTGGGTTCGGGTGATGGGTGGGTCAAACATCTTTATGGGGTCCAACGCTCATTAAATAATTTGCCAAGAAGTTCTCTAGGGGGGGTCACTCCATATGAGGTCCTATTTGGGACAAGAATGTGGGTTCCTGATCTCTAATGTAAAGGCACAGTGGTGGAAAATAAACCCTTTGATATCAAAGATCGTTTGGCTGTTTTACAGGATCTAAATGAACTAAGATCGAAACAAAGCAACGTGTTCCTGAAGCCAACCACCACTGGGGAAAAACCGGCAGTCCCAGCAAGGCCTGTCTGGATCCCAAAAGTTGGGGATCTAGTCAGAGAGAAGATTGCGGACAAGAAGGAATTTAGACCTTCATACAGACAACCAGTAACTGTCCTAGCCGTCAACGGAACAAAAACAGTACTTCTGCCGCCCCTTGCTGGAAAAAAGGAGAAAAGATTTTGTGTCAATCGACCTCATCAAACCACACTATGTGGCCAATACTAAATAGTAGGCCTCGTGGACTCGGACATAGTAGCAGACGCACTCCTCTCGCTACTATCCAAGAGGTTCAGACTGAAAGACTCATAACCATCGAGAATTCAGCAGCAAGAGATGAAGGACTAAGCGACAATGCTAAGGAACTCATCCCTCTTGAAACTCAAGTAACAGTTCGTCCAGATACACCTGTCTACACCAACATAACACGGGATCAACTGGTTCCAGTGATTTCGACAAATCCTTATGCAATTACAACAATTAACCGAACTGCTTCTGGCTACTTCATTAACTTTGATACGTTTTCTGAGGATCCAAGTGAGCCTGAAACGACGCCAGCCCTAAAAACTTTCAAACAACAAGTACAAGACTTTTTTCATTTTCTGAAAGAGACTTATCTGGTTTCACCATGGATTGAACTATGGATAATTTCTGGAATATTTTTCTTTCTGCTTTGGATAGCTTTACTAATGACTCTTAGCGTGCTTATAAACGGCAGATACATTCGTATGGACACTGAAAGTAAAAATGTGAACTTACTTTTAAAACCACACAAATCATCCCATCGTGAAGCAAGAGACTTGTCAGCAGTGAACATCACAACCGTTCCTATACAAGATGGTATAGTTTGGGACAAAACCGATTTCGACATATTCGGCCCGACGGAACTTTTGAAGATTCCACATTTATTTAAAATTTCACTAAGTAACTTTATTACCTCCAGTACCTATTCTGATGATTAGGACTTTGAGACTGTTAATATGATGTCTGATCTAGAAAGGTCTGCTGCGTTCTCCAACAATGAATACTTAACGAGGGTTCATCAGACTACGAACAGCTTTATTGTTACAACCACTATGGTCATCATTTCTTGCATAAATCTGCAACACCTAGAAATGTGTTTGTTTAACCAATGGGAACATTGTCCTACACCACCAAGGGGTAGTTCAAAAACGTTTGCAAATAAGTTTCCATATTTTTCAGGGTACAATACATCTGAGCCAGAAACATTTTACTATAAGAATGTAAACAGGACAGAAAATTATGTTAACTAATACAAAACAGATTTATTCTGCAGCCTTTATTACCCAACTGTCTAGACATGGATTTGACTTTTGGAAAGACACAATCGACACAATCTGTCTGGGGTTCTAAAGATTGGCAAGTGCAGGGGATAGAAGCTTTGTTTAGAGCCTGTATCATCCCACAGCAAATAATGTTTTTGAATGACACTGTGCAACAAACGTCTTGCCTTGGTTTAGCCAAGATCAAAGACATGAACACACCTTCTGTACCAACACCTGCAAGTAATAGCACTACACAGGGAGCGGTCACAGTAGACACAATACTACAAAACAACAGATCTGATCCTGATTGGGAAAAATGGTTGCTCTGGCCCACAGACACAAACATCTGTCAAAGATTCCTGAATAGAATACAGGGCTTTACTATCCATATGCCAGACCCACGTTATGTTCATCGACAACATCCGGGGGTAGTAACAACATACAGTGTAGGAAAATTGTGCCTCGACTGGTTACAAAAATCTACACTCGAGGATGTGAAACAACACTTATCTTTACTTAAAGAAGACGCAGACCTTAGGGATTTCTTGCTAGGACCAAGAAAACCGCGTCAAAAACGTTTCATATATGCCGGCATTTATGCTGCTTATAATGAAATATGGAAGGTTTCACAGGCAGAGGCCACAGAAAGAATACGTGAGCTTGATCGTATTAACTTGGAGAAATCTCTCACTGTGGTCGACAATGGGTTAACAACTTTGTCATCCAGAATTTATTCACTGGACAACATTGTATCCTCTGCTATTGACATACTGGAACAAGATTTAGCCATGTTACAACTAGGCCAATCTCAGTTACGTTCTATTATGTTATTAGGCTGGACGCTGCAATCGTTGCGTGCAGGCTATGTGCCTTGGCGTTTTATCAACACGTCGTCTCTGTTTTCAGAATACAATCTCACGGATAAACAGGTCGAACTGGCACAAAGGGGAGCAAAGTATACAGTGCTGAGCATTGAAAAACTGGAAAATTACCATTTACGGTAGCAGAAAAACCAGCTACAGAATGGCTTATCCATGGCAAAATAACTCTGCCTGTCACTACTTTTCATTTTCAGTATTGCCTCAAACAAATGCAAGCAGGCAAATATGAAAGGTTGGGTAAAGAATACATTAAGACATCCTGGGATTTACCTTACGAATACAGATGTTGGAGTGGGGATCGTGAAGTGTTTCTAAGCGGTACACACTGTGAAAATGCACTGAGCGGATCTCTCATATGTCAGGACATTTCTTTACACGGGGCTTGTAATGGTTCTGTGGCAAACTTGTTCTGCCACCTGCAGGGTACACCGGCTGCTGTGATTAATCAAACGTTTGGCCAACTTTCTAACGGGAGTTACTTCATGTTGAATGATCAGAGTTGCTGTGGCATGTTGCCAGGAATCCCATATCTGGTAACGGTTAGCTCCAGGGTTAATTGTATGCAAGTATTGTTCCCCCAAATAGACACAGTCAGGGGGTCGCCTCTATGGCCTTCATTGAATGTTTCTTTTATACGTTTTGATACTTTAAGCAGAATGAAAGCCATGCTTTTACAACAAACAGTGCCTTTGACCTCGGCCAAAGAAATCTATGATCTACAAATTGCAAGGACTTCGGCTGAGATACAGGCTCTAATTCGTACAAACTGCCCTATACATTTCGTAGAAATGATGGGACGTATCTTAAACATGTCTGATACGAGCGGGATTGTACATGTATGTAAGACCATCTGTTCAGGACTATTAACACCTTTTCAGGCAGTCCTCGGAATCATTCCAAACTTCGCACATTCGGTGTTTGGTGGTGTGCCATTAATTCTAGCACTCGTTGCAGGAATCCTGTTTTTATTCCTACTACTACGCTATGGCAAGCCTATCAACCGGCGTCACTCCCAGCAATTTGGAGCAAGCTCTCCTAGAACGGAAGTGCCGTGAGCGCATAGTGCAACTTTTGGGCATACCTCGTCTACGGGAACTTAATACAACATGGTTTCTGTCATTTAGACCAATCTGGCAATATTGCATCTTACCTGTTCTACGCTGCCTGCTTTGCGGTGAAGAATGCGTGCTAGACATCTGTCTCACACTGCCATCAGTCATGCCAATGGATATCGATACTCTGCTGGACCCGATAACGGCCCATGCTCTGTGTTTTCCCCAGAGGCTACCAATCCTGATGACGGCATTCGTTGAGATCTCACAGACGCTTCCTGCTGCTGCTGAGGTACGAGATGGATCAACAGGCACACAGGTAACAAAGGACGCGAACATTGCTGCAGCATCCTATGCTGAAGGCGATGCTTCACATCTCTGTGCAGTTAACCTTCTAAACGAGGTGTTCCAACTGTCACCGACATCGGTAGACGATCTTTTGTCTACAGGAATAGATGATTTCATGTTTACACCAGACCCATACACTGACTAAAATTCGGCTCACAGTGTACCGGGGAAGCAATGAATTTGGCCTCCATATTTTCAAAACAGAACAAAACTTGGAACTCTTCCTAAAAATAGAATTTTTTTTTTCCTTTGAAAATACATGGCAATTCAATCTGCTTACAGTAGAACTATTCATATAGAACGGACTTCTTTGAATACTTCCAGGGACACATAGTCACCTTATTTACCACAATCTCATTTAGTACCATGATATGAAATAGCTTTGATTTTTGAATACTTGTCAACCATTTCATCATATGTATATATTTCTGTTTATCATTCATGTTGCATTTATTTCCAATATATACTTAGAATGAAAAAATGCTTAAAATGTACAGTACCTATTGCATTACATGTTTAGCAACAGTTTTTTTTTTTAAACTTCTTTTAGTATGCTTTTAGAAATGTTTTTAGCAGCATGTGGTACTCAGTTTAATGTTTAGCATTTAATGTTTACCATTTAGTACTATCGTTCATTCGAAAGTGGAGTGGGCTTTAGGTGTCCGTATATAGGTTTTCCTGATACATGTCCTTATATAGGCACAATTCGCATTGCCCTTATATAGGCATAAGATCCCAGTCCTTATTTAGGCATTAGTCATGCTATCCAAATACAGGCATGGTCACCTACATCCGTCCACCCCAACGTCACAACAAGTTCTTAGAAACCAGACCCTTAAGCTCTTGGGAGTTCCCCTAGCACAGCATTATTGATTTCTCCAAGAACTAATTTATTATGCATGAACCACTATTCCTTAAGGGTTCCTTCCTGACGTCTTCCAAGGCACCTACCGGGTATAAATATACCTTCCCTTGCCCAAGCAAGTAGGAGGAGACCTCGACTTTAGAGGAGCCCGTGTCCCGGCCTGACGCACTGACAAGAGAAGATGTCATCCCTGCTCGCAGAGAATCCAGCTTCCAGTGTTCTGACTCCCTTCGCGGGGTGTTAGAGTTCGAGACCCGGAAAGAGATTCCCACCTCTCTCATTCTCAAGGTATGGAGCCGACTAGAACCTAGAGGGACTCTTGGCATGCCAGACTTGGCATACTATAGCATACCATACTATAGAATACATCATCTACTTCTTACCTTGCACTACACTTAGGTTAGGTACACTGGGGTAGAACTAGTTAGAGAAGCATCTTATGAGTACTCTCATTTTTAGCTTGTTATTTATGTATATGAATATATGTGTCATAGCTAAAAGATAATGCTAGCGCAGTATTATTTCTTTCTACTGCTTACGCTGTACATAATATATCTCGCATACTGTGTTATGATTGTAACAGCTCATATCTCTTACATGAGAAACAAGACTGTTCAATAAATCCTTTTATTGAAACGCCAGTCTATTCTCTCTGTGTAACTCTGAAGAAACTAAGCATGCACGATTAGCTGAGTGAAACTGTTATCTGTTGTTTCCACGATTCTGAGAGTGTTCCAATTCTAAAGGGAAACAAAGTTGTCATGTTTATGCGGTTGCCAGAAACTACTCCCTTCTTGTTTACAAGGAGTTTCTAGTGGCCTCTGAGTTAGCTGGTACAAAATAGTTAAGTTTAATATACTCGATAGGGGCATACTGACCTCAGTCCTATGTCAAACCTATAGGGTATATTATTCCAATGCGCAGAGCCTATTAGGGAAATAGGAACTACACTACAACTTCAGTGATACAGGTATGGCAAGGCGATTTCCATGCTCACTGTCCTACTGGTATTAAGCTGCACCCAACGGAAGAGCCCCAGCTAGGGTGAAACCGGTCTTGGGTTGCCTATGTTCCGGTTCAGAGAAGGAACTAGTTAGTGCGGGCTAAACTGTGTGTATTGGAAAAGGGCCAAGACTAATTTGCATATGGCTGGGTATAATCTGAGTTGGCATGTTGGGCAAAAAAACAATGGGCTGGGATGCGGCCCGAGTAAATTACCAGTAGCGGAGATTAATTCAAGCATTCCTCTCATCACGTATTGTTTACTTCAAAGCCAAGAGACATGGGCAAAGTTGAATGGGGGGGGAGGGTAGAAATAATTTGCTAATAATTTTGGTGCAGTTATACAAATATGAACAACACTTGTCAGACACTGGGTTAAGCTTCTTTGTTATATTTTATAATATTGTTTTTTGAGTTTCATGCTAACCCGTCAAGGAGGGAAGCACTCAATGGATGATTAAGAAAAAAAGGCAGCATTTCCTATTATAACTCCAATCGGACACTTTACCCAACGAAACCTTGAAGGGAATGATAGCTAGCTTAGCATGAACCTAAACTTTGCTCTTGGACGTGCCATTGCTTGATTTGTTGTAAATCCTTCCAGTTGTTTTTATGAAATTAGCGTTACATCTCAGTCGGCTTGAAAGGGCTAAAAGTTAGTGATAACTGGACCTCTGGTTTGGGGAAGGTCCTTGAGCCCAGGTATATAGACTGGCAATGGATAGAAAAATAAAAGCCCTCCATTGGACAAGGATTCTTTTAACTCCTCTTGTTCTTTTTAAGGCAACGGTTCCAAAGTTTGGTCTACGAACTCCGATAAAACAGGATTGACAAATCCTTAAAAAGAATATATACAAAAATACCTGACCAGGCTAGGCCCTGTGGCCAACCCGCTATATGCATATTTGTGGATTTTGCGAAGCTGGGGCTAGCAGTCTGCAGCAACTTGGAAAATTAAAGTTTTCCCTCCACTGAAACTGCGCCCTCTGTTGTTGGGTTTGTATGAATCACCTTATACTAAGGGTCTGCAAGGTTTCGTACCTCTCCATGATTCAGCACCAATGATATTAGCAAGTAAAACATTTTTGATTAACCCCCCCTTAACTTTGCACCCTTTGCCAGATCTGTTTGAATCCTGAAATTCCTGCATGAGGCTTAACTTGTTAACAGTCTGTCAAATATCATGCCAATACATTAACCAGTTACAAAGTTATTAGCAAATGCCGGTTCCGAAGCCAACCTATGCTAAACATGGCTGAAGACCTTGTTCACAGGGATGTGGGCAGGTTGGGAGCAGTGCCTGACCAAAAGTCAAACCCTGTGCCATATCTCTTTACACAGCGATACCAAAGGGGATGATGGACGGAGCGCCTGAGCAAATCAAACCCTCCCCCCCAGTCAACTGATCTGGGTTTAATCCATCATCATTCTTTAGCTCACTCCATCACCCCAGTTCAGACATGGCCATATGCAAATCAGTCTGACCCCGTGCCTCATGGGAACAGTCCAGCCCGAACTGCCAAGCCATGTCTTCCCTGGACCGGAAACAAGCATCCTGGGACCGGTTTCTGGCCATTCAGCCGTCATCAGCCAGGCTAGCTTGAATCCAGTGGCAAAGTGAGCAAAGCACTAACATCCTGACCGAAGTGCTTCAGCCGGCGGCTACCTCCTCGGAGCCACTGCTGCCGTTCAACGAGGCACTTTCGGACGTTCTTTTGGGCACCTGGTCCAAGCCCACCACGGGGGCTCCTGTGGATAGGAACGTAGCCCGACGCCATCGCCTCGCTCCGGGCGACCCCCTGTTCCTTTTTTCCCCAACACCCCACCCCTGAGAGCTTGGTTGTCCAAGCCTCTGCCTCTCAAAGCGCCTTCCCTACCGCTCCCCCGGATAGGGAATCCAAAAAACTGGACCAATTTGGGAAGAAGGTTTTTTCTTCCACCAGTGCTGGCTTGAGGTCTGTCAACACCACTTGCCTCTTGGGCCGATATACCCACTCCTTGTGGGATTCGGTGGCGCAGATCCTGCCCCAGTGTCCTGAGGAGGCCCAGGCACTGCTTTCCCGCACCGTTGCGGAAGGAAGAGATGCGGCAAAATATACCATCCGATGTGGCCTAGATACCGCCGACTCGCTAGGCAGATCGCTTGCGACGACAGTGGCGCTGCGCCGTCACGCCTGGCTGAGGACCACTGGTTTCTCGGGCGATGTCCAAAACACACTTATGGACATGCCCTTCGATGGTGTCGGCCTTTTCGGCAACAAAGCAGACCACGCGCTGGAGCGCTTTAAGGACTCGCGGGCTACAGCCAAGTCCCTGGGCCTTTCTGCTGTGAAAATGTCAGTTAAAGCGTAATGTTTCAAACACAAAAAACACCGCATTCACTAATTATAGTTGACTGAAGAAACTATAACCTTCCCGCCCCCACTGCACTGGGTGGCTTACCTTGCATGACTGGGTTGTGCGAAGGACCTGGCAAAAGAAATCTTTTACAGTTATGGTGAGTGCACTGGGAAAATACAGTGAGTTTTAAGCTCAGCTTGCGTTAATGATAGTTAAAATATAAATGCTTACATGATTTTGCAACATTTAAAAAAGTGTGGCTATTTATAATGCTCCCAGAATGTTCCTTTATGTGCAGATAGCTGTATATGAAAGAAGGTAAGATTGGGCATTTAAATTGAAATCAATCAATGTTACCCCAAAAATATATTAACGTGAAAAAAGGACGATTACAGACCGCTTTACTATAGTTCTTTTTAAGGATTACTTTAAGTACTCTAAATCATCATGTAATTAAGCTTGTTTGGTGCATGCCAATATTTTTAGCAGGGGCGCACCTCCGGTATGGCGGAGGAGGATCGCCCCACTGAAAAATAAAATGATAGTAAAACCATTTTATTATCAATTTATTTTTCATTACTCCCAGCCCAGATGAGGGCGGGGCCATCCTGCCAAGCATCACGCTTTAGGGAGGAGTTTTGGGCACTTGTAAGTGCACATGTATGTTTGTCCAGCAGTCCTAGGCCGGCCAAACATACATGCGCACTCATGTTTCTCCAACCCCGCTGTGTTCCAACAGCCGGGTTGGAGAAAAGCCCCTGGCTCCCTGGACCTGAGCTAGCATCAAGTCAGTGATTTCCTTCTGGAAGCCTGTGCAGCGTGACCAGCGTTGAGAGGAGATCTGAGGCGGCGGGCACAGGAGCTGGTATGTGTATTTTTAAATTATTTTCTGACCCCCCGCTGACCGCACCCCTCCCACCCCCCTGTGTTCACGTTGCCATACCACCCCGTAATTGGAGCAGCCATCACTGATTTTTAAAGCAAATAACAATGGAGAATCTGTGTGAAACTATTGTGAGCAGTGTAAACAGATATGGGCCCTATTGTTAAATAAAGTCACGAAATTGTACCTGTTAAGACTATGACCATATATTGATGGGGATTTACAATTTTCAGGTATTTACAAGAGTTTACAGACTTGTTGGAAACCTGCAACAGTAGCAGGTTTCATGTGTTCTCCTAATGAACTTTGTGAATTTCATTTTTGCATTAGCAAATATATATATATTTACACAATCTGCAAATCGAGTATTTTTTTTTTTTTTACAACTTTGTTTATTGCCATTTACATCCTTTCAGCAGTAGTGAACAAACAGCATGTCAACATTATTAGACGTGCAGGCAAAGGTGTCCAATTAGCAAGACCATGTCCTACACAACAACACATCCAAAACAAGGCAAACCTAGATCTGCCAATCCAGTATATATTCTCTTGTTAAGACTTGTATTTCTTTTTTCTCCAGTTGGAAAATATATTCCACCCATAGAAAGACTTCTTTCCCACCCTGGGAAACCTTTTATATCTGCCCTTGTCTGGCGTAAATTTCAGACTTTTTCCTGTGTGGGAAAAGGTTGTAGAAAAGCTGATTACCCCTAAACATGTAATTTTGTGAGGGTGTCCACTCACAGGAGTTCTAGTCCTGGAGCAACCACTGTCTACTTTCTTCCGGCACCTTTTAGTCAATTAACTAACCTGAAATTCTTAGATTGCGGACCGACGACTGCTGTTGGCGGTGTGGGGCCCCCCAAGCGTCATTCGTAAATTTAGCATGGCAGTGTCGACCTGTAGCTAACTATTGGTTAAACATACTACACCATATCAAAAATATAATAGGTCAGGAGCTGCCCTGCACACCGTTGGTGGTGTTGTTGGGTGTTATCCCTGACATTCCGCCGCAACTGAGGAAACTCTCGGCTATGCTCTTACTTATGGCAAAGCGGCAGGTGGCTCTGCAGTGGGGAGTAAATGCCCCACCGACAATTAAGGGGTGGATCTGGAGTGTCACTTATATCTGAAAGAGACACGTTAGTGACAGATTCCTTACCTTAGAATATCCCCAGGCGTCAGGCTGGATCCTGAAAGTTTTGCGTAGCAGTACCCTTGCGCGTCGGTAGGCGGCGTCGTGCGGCTCCGCGTCCGTCGTCGGCGTCGAGATCGCCGGGATGACGTCGCGGCCAGTACTTAGACGCCACCCATGCGCGAGGACTTCATTCTTTCTTTTTCCGCGCCAGTAAGCGCAGATCCGGAGAGAGCAGTGCCCCAGTCATTTTTTGACTGAACTTTTTGTGATTTTTTGTCACTGTTTTTCTCGAGTCGTTCGACTCCAACGGTGTCAGTAGGGATGCCCGGCTTCAAGCCATGCGACGCCTGTGGTCGGATGATGTCGATCACGGATCCGCATCGAGACTGTCTCCACTGCCTCGGGCGCGACCACGACTCCAAGTCATGCCCTGACTGTCGGGCCTTGCATCCGAAGGCTTTGCGAGAGCGGTCTCGGAAAGCTCCTCGAGGTCCGGCAGTCGGCTCCGTGCCAATCCAAGCCCCGGTCACGAGATAGGTCGAGGGGCCGGTCGCGGAGTCCTCATCGTTCTTCGGGGTCAAAGTCTTCGCACTCCTCCGGTAAGTCGAAGCACAAGAAGTCGAAGAAGCGTCATCGCTCGACGACTTCCGGTCGCGCGACTCCGCTGAGGGTCCCGTCGGCACCGTCCCCGCGGCTCCGGGAGTGCCTGTGGAGCCGCCGCATTATCCGCCCTACCCGGGTACGGCGGCGACTCCGGCCGAAATACAGGAGTTCCTGTCGGCCATGGCCTGCCTCTTCGGGCCTCAAGGTCCCCCCGGTGCGCCTTCGGGCCCCGCGGGCCCTAGTCTGGTTCCTACGGCGGCGCCGACGACTCCGGTCCCGGCACCGCCAGCGGCTCCGGTGCTGCCACAACCCCTGTCGACGCCCGTTGACCTAACGACACCTCCACCGGCGTCGATTTCACCGGTGCCGTTCACATCGCCGCCCGGGGCTCCGGGCGGCGTCGTCCCCAGGTTCTCTCCAGACTCGGCGCCGGACCGACGTCGATCGGCTCCGGCGCCGCTGAGACCTTGGGTCCCACATGTCCCTCCTCCTTACATTGACCCTGATTTGGAGGACGAAGAGAACTGGGAGGGGTCTGAGGACCCTCTCACTGCCCAATGTGAGTATGATCAGGACTGGGCTGAGGAACTTGGGGATGCCAGTGGTCTGGACACCTCTCCTGACATTGGTATGCTGTCTCCTCCTTCCGTGGCAACGGAGGAGGGAGCAAACTTTGCTACGGTGTTGCGTAGGGCAGCTGAGGCCCTGCACCTCCAGTTACCTACAGTGGCTGTCAGGACTAACATCCTGACCGAAGTGCTTCAGCCGGCGGCTACCTCCTCGGAGCCACTGCTGACGTTCAACGAGGCACTTTCGGACGTTCTTTTGGGCACCTGGTCCAAGCCCACCACGGGGGCTCCTGTGGACAGGAACGTAGCCCGACGCCATCGCCTCGCTCCGGGCGACCCCCTGTTCCTTTTTTCCCAACACCCCACCCCTGAGAGCTTGGTTGTCCAAGCCTCTGCCTCTCAAAGCGCCTTCCCTACCGCTCCCCGGATAGGGAATCCAAAAACTGGACCAATTTGGGAAGAAGGTTTTTCTTCCACCAGTGCTGGCTTGAGGTCTGTCAACACCACTTGCCTCTTGGGCCGATATACCCACTCCTTGTGGGATTCGGTGGCGCAGATCCTGCCCCAGTGTCCTGAGGAGGCCCAGGCACTGCTTTCCCGCACCGTTGCGGAAGAAAGAGATGCGGCAAAATATACCATCCGATGTGGCCTAGATACCGCAGACTCGCTAGGCAGATCGCTTGCGACGACAGTGGCGCTGCGCCGTCACGCCTGGCTGAGGACCACTGGTTTCTCGGGTGATGTCCAAAACACACTTATGGACATGCCCTTCGATGGTGTCGGCCTTTTCGGCAACAAAGCAGACCACACGCTGGAGCGCTTTAAGGACTCGCGGGCTACAGCCAAGTCCCTGGGCCTTTCTGCTGTGCGCCCTCCGCAACAGTCTGCTTTTCGCCCCTTTCGTGGCCACGGAAGGGGCGCCCAGTCACGTCCGCTGCCCAGCCACCGGCCCGCGCAGCAAGCGTCTTCGCGTGGCCCAGGACGTGGCTCCCGCCGAGGCGGGTCGAGTAACCAGCGTGCGGGTCAGGCCACCACCTCCGCCCCGTCCGCGGCCTCCAAGCCCTCCTAGTCCATCCTTTCAGGTCCACAGCACGCCAGTGGGGGGCAGGATCCGCCATCACCTTCACCACTGGCGTGCCATCACATCGGACAAGTGGGTCTTGGACATTGTCCGAAGGGGCTACTCCCTCCCCTTCGAGACTACCCCCCCAGCCATGCCACCTCAATGCCACCGCATGTCGGGGGATCATTTGGTGCTTCTTCAAAAGGAAGTTGCGGCCCTCTTGGCCAAGGGGGCCATCGAGCGCGTTTCGACCCCAGAAGTAGGGCGTGGTTGTTTCTACCACTACTTTCTGGTGCCCAAAAAGGACAAGGAGGACATGCGTCCTATCTTGGACCTCCGGAACGTCAATCGCTTCCTCCGGAAGGAGAAGTTCAAGATGCTCACCTTAGCTCAGGTCTTGACTGCCCTCGACCCTGGAGACTGGATGGTAGCGTTGGACTTGCAGGACGCATATTTTCACGTCCCCGTCCTGCCGGCCCACCGGCGTTCCCTGCGGTTCACGGTAGGCCTCGAGCATTTTCAGTTCACCGTGCTCCCCTTTGGCCTTTCCAGCGCCCCTCGGGTGTTCACGAAAGTGATGGCGGTGGTCGCAACTCATCTGCGCCGGGCAGGGGTTCCAGTCTTCCCCTACCTCGACGACTGGTTGCTGAAGGCGGGCTCGTCCCAGGCAGTCGTCTCCCACCTCCAGACTACGGCCGAACTCCTGCACTCGCTGGGGTTCTCCATCAACGTGCCGAAGTCGCACCTGATTCCTTCTCCACAGCTCCTTTTCATCGGAGCAGTTCTGGACACGATGCAGTTTCGGGCCTATCCTCCCGAACGGCGAGTCCAGGATATTCAGGCTATGATTCCGATCTTTCGGCCTCTATCCTGGGTTTCGGTACGGATGACCCTGAGGCTGCTGGGTCTCATGGCCTCCTGCATCCTGCTGGTCGATCATGCCAGATGGCATATGCGGGCTCTGCAGTGGGACCTGAAGTTCCAGTGGGCGCAGCATATGGGGAACCTGTCCGATTACGTCCAGATCTCGGAGGGGACTGCAAGACAGTTGCAGTGGTGGCTCTCGAACCGGCAATGGGTCATGGGCAGATCCCTCTCCCTTCCCCAGCCAGAGCACACAGTTGTGACGGACGCGTCCCTTCTGGGATGGGGCGGTCACATGGGAGAGGCGGAGATCAGAGGACTCTGGTCTCCGGCGGAGTCCCGGCTCCATATCAACCTTCTGGAGCTCCGGGCGATCCGACTTGCACTCAAGGCATTCCTTCCCTCTGTCAAAGGGAAGGTAGTGCAGGTGTTCACAGACAACACCACCGCCATGTGGTACTGCAACAAACAAGGCGGGGTGGGGTCGTGGACCCTATGTCAGGAGGCTCTGCGTCTCTGGCCATGGCTGGAACATCAGGGCATATTCCTGATGGTTCAACACCTGGCAGGTTCCCTGAACGCCAGGGCGGATGAACTCAGCCGCAGGTGCATGATGGATCACGAATGGCGTCTTCACTCGGAGGTGGCGCAAGGACTCTTTCTACAGTGGGGAGAGCCTTGGTTAGATCTATTCGCCACCGAAGAGAACGCGCAATGTCATCAGTTCTGCGCGTTGGAATTTCCAAGGCGGCACTCGCTCGGCGACGCTTTTCGTCGCGAGTGGAGTTGCGGTCTGTTGTACGCCTTTCCGCTTATGCCTCTTCCACCCAGAGTGTTGAAGAAGATTCGGCGCGACCAGGCCCAAGTCAGTCTTGTGGCTCCGGACTGAGCTCGAAGAGTTTGGTATCCCGAGCTACTCCGTATGAGTGTCGATCCCCCGATCCGTCTGCCTCTTCGGGAGGATCTTCTGTCGCAGCAGCAGGGGACGGTCCTCCACCCGAACCTGTCCAGCCTCCACCTGCTTGCGTGGAGATTGAGCGGCGGCAGTTGATTCCTTTCGACTTGCCTCCCGAAGTTTGTGATGTGATTCTGGCAGCCAGGCGTCCCTCCACTAAGGTGGTATACGCCTGCAGGTGGAACAAGTTTGTGGCGTGGTGCACAGCAAAGTCTGTGAATCCCCTTTCTGCCCCTCTTTCTGAGGTTCTTCTGTTCCTTCTTTCTCTGGCCCAACAGGGTTCTGCCCTGGGTACCATCAAGGGCTATCTTTGTGCAATCTCGGCCTTCCTCAGGCTTCCTGATCAGCCCTCCCTTTTCAAGTCCCCTGTTGTTAACAGGTTTCTTAAAGGCATTACACACCTCTTCCCTCCTGTTCCGTTTGTAATGCCTCAGTGGGACTTAAACTTGGTTCTTACCTTTTTAATGTGCGCTCCCTTTGAGCCTCTACATAACTGTCCTCTTAGTCTTCTCACTCTGAAGACAGCCTTTCTGGTGGCCATCACCTCCGCTCGGCGGGTGAGTGAGCTCCAGGCTCTTTCGTGCAAACCCCCTTTCTGTCTGTCCATCCAGACAAGGTTGTTCTTAGGACGCGTCCGTCCTTCTTGCCAAAGGTGGTTACTGCCTTCCACATTGGGCAGACCATCACTTTGCCCACCTTCTTTCCGCCTCCGCATCCTTCCAGAGAGGAAGAGAGGCTCCACCGTCTGGACCCAAAACGTGCGCTTTCCTTTTACCTCAACCGCACACAACAGTTCCAGGTGGATGACCAGCTCTTTGTTGGCTACGTGGGCGCCAAAAAGGTCGGGCGGTACACAAGAGGACCATCTCCCGCTGGGTAATCTTGTGTATCAAAGCCTGCTATTCTTTGGCTAAGAAGGAGCCCCTGTTGGGCTACGTCCCCATTCTACCAGGGCAACAGCTGCTACCACGGCTTTAGGCCGCGGTGTTCCGCTACAGGATATATGTCAGGCAGCTACGTGGGCCTCGCTGCACACGTTTACCAAGCATTACTGCCTTGACAGCCAGGTCCGGAGGGACGGCTTCTTTGGCCGCTCTGTCCTCCGGAACTTCCTTGTCTGAATCTGTTCGCAGACCCACCACCGGGGTTGGTATTGCTGGGGTATCTATTCTAAGGTAAGGAATCTGTCACTAACGTGTCTCTTTCAGATGCACAATCTACTAACTTGTGTAACGATATATCTGTAAGAGACAGTAGTTAGTGACAGATTCCTTACCGCCACACCCATCCTCCCCGTTCTGCGAACTGATTTCTAGGGTTAAGGACATCCCTTTCAGGGCCCTAGTATTTTTTCAGACACCAATGTCAGCTTCTTGCATGGCTCTGCGTTCCTGGCGCGGAAAGTCGTGTACAGAACTGACGTCAGCGCGCATGGGCGGCGTCTAAGTACTGGCCGCAACGTCATCCCGGCGATCTCGATGCCGACGACGGACGTGGAGCCGCACGACGCCGCCTACCAACGCGCAAGGGTTCTGCTACGCAAAACTTTCCGGATCCAGCCTGACGCCTGGGGATATTCTAAGGTAAGGAATCTGTCACTAACTACTGTCTCTTACAGATATATCGATTCACAAGTTAGTAACTTGTGCTGTAAGACCCAACTGGAGGGTTTCTGGGAGTTGATGCCACTACAATCCCGCCCCCGTGTGTGCTGGTTGAGCACAATAGATATAGATGATCCCTGACGTGAATCCTGGCATGTTGAACCATTTTGAGCTATGATGGGGCATGGGATGGTGCTCTCTCTAATGGAGCGTACATCAATATACTGATCGGGGAGTCGATTGTGGGATACTATCATGCTTCAAGAAATGTGTTGCACTATCTCCGGTATGTCTTCTGTGCTGCTGATCCTGACAAATTGATTGTGTGGCCTATCTGTAATGTACTGCTGCTTCGTTGTGGCGTTGTTTGTAATTTTATGAGAATGTCAATAAACATAAATTTAAAAAAAAAATTAAAAACTAACCTGAAATTCTTAATGGAAAAATATTTTTGAGGGAAAAAATAAGTTGTCAGTAAGCCAACCTTGCATACATAGAAAACCCTTAATGTTTCAATTCTGACAAGAATGACTAGTTTATACAGTTGTAAAAAGTAAATATCCAGTCATTGATATAGCACTTGTTATATGCAGTTGTAGCAAACGAGGGAATTGTGGCACGGGACATGAAGTTAAGGTCTGTCCAAATGTTATCCAATGAGGTCAATTGGAGAGTGTCGGACTGGGGCAATCAACTTGATCCTCAGTTGGCTACACAGGAGTATGGCCACAAGTACAGTCTGAGTTTCAGAAACATTTTGAGAGATCAAGGCAAGTCTTGTAAGTAAATTTGCCAAAGGTGTTCAGAAGACATTTCACTTCCTTAGAGAATAGAATGAGCAGTGATGTATCCTGAAATCTGCTCTAATCAGTACTCTGGCATAATGAAAATGCTGGCATATTCATAGCGCTTCTGTTATCAGCGTTACCCAGGTGTCATGAAATGAAAGCTGACTTTATACATGTCTCATGGGAATGCCTATGTATATAAGTCTATTGGAGTTTGATTTTTACTGACTTAAGTAAAATATAGAAGTCACTGTCACACCAGATCCTTTGATTTTCTTGCTGGGGTATGTTAAGGAGGTACCAGTATCAGCAAGGAAGTACACTCCTAGGCCTCCTGCAGGCTAAGAGATGCATAGCGATGAGATGGGGTAGGTGTCCACTCCTAAGTCTGGGTGAGTGGTTCCGGGACCTTGCATTCTATAATGTTATGTTGTTATAACAATTTATATAGCGCACTAATACCCATAGGTGTCTAGGCGCTTACGGTATGCATACTGTGATAGGGAAACTAATTTTTAAAAAGCCATATAATGACACAACAGAGAACTATGGCTTATTGATAGCGCCCAAGTCTAAACCTCGGAATATATATGGGGCCATACCAGCCTCCGCTATTGTCACTCACAGTTGAGGCAATAGCTGAGGCTATTAAAATGATCACTGGCAAAGTCCTAGAGAGTCTCCACAATTTTTCACCTCACTGCATGGCACCAAATGGAACAAGGGATCTTTTACAGGGCAAGTTGATTTCTGAACCATTTAGTCCCTTGGGCAAGTAGATTAAAAAAAAAACACTCCCCTGGCGGATGCATTTGCCCTCTTCATTTGTGAATTGTTCTATTCATTGTAGAAATTACCCTGTCGAAATTAGTGCTTGTGCGTTCTTTAAACACAAGTGTAATTTAATCACGGACAGAACTATTTTTGTACAGACCCTACAAGATTGTTCAAAAGACACACAATTGATGGACGGAATGCAGAACAAATCAAAACATTCACCCCCAGTCAAGAGATCTGGGTTAAATCCATCATTCTTTTGCTCACCATGCCACCCCAGTTTAGACCTGGCCATATGCAAATCAGTCTTGACCCTGTCCCTCATGGGAACAGTCCAGCCCGAACTGCTAAGCCAGGTCCTCCATGGACCGGAAACAAGCATCCTAGGACCGGTTTCGGGGTTTCACCCCTCTTCAGCCAGGATAGCTTGAATCCAGTGGCACAGTGAGCCCGGGACCCACGTCTGGGCATACCCGGCGCACTTAGGGCAAGGAAGCAAAAGACACACAATTGATGGACGGAATGCAGAAACAAGATTGTTCCCCACAAACGCAGAGGTTTCTGTGCAGTACATGATCCTAGAAGAGTTTGCTGTGCTTGTGTAACTGCTTGGGTGGGTACCTTGCCCTGGCTAAGCACCCTGTCTAGACTGAGCTGCCCAAAGCACCGTGGCAAAGAGTAAAGTTCTCGAGGTGAAAAAACAATGACCTAAATCCAGATTGTTTCCTGCTGCTCCTCATAAGAGTTATCTGGCAAACCACTCTTGAAAGTCTTACCACTCTACAGCAGTTGGAGAAGTCTTCTTACTGTGCATGCTCTTGGTAATACGTTATAATTCTACCTGTATTTTACTTTATTAAAATATTTCCTAATGTTGCTATCATCTGCACATTAGCAATACATTTTTATATTTGTGTTAATATTTGCAAGACGCCAGAAAGTTCTATCCTCATTGGTGGTAATGCATCGAACCTCATTTGCATGAGGCCAGTGGGGAAATACAAGATAAGTACTGGAATTTTAAAAGGCATGGGCCATACATGAAGTGTATTACTATAACATCAAAGACGGTAGAGCACAAAGAATAGTGTAGTGTTGCCATGGATGGAGAAATGGACAAACTAGATGCTTCTAGCTTTTCTCTCCCAACTATGTCTCAGTGACAGGGCCAATAAAGCTAAGGGTGCATTGTTTTATCTGTTTATTACTTTCTCTGTTATTACTTTACCTCATCAGAGACACGCATAGTTCTCATAGTGTTTTCTTTTTTGTTACAGATGCTACAATTGTGGTGGCCTTGATCATCATGCTAAGGAATGTAATCTACCTCCCCAGCCAAAGAAGTGCCATTACTGTCAGAGCGTCAAGCACATGGTGGCCACCTGCCCTCATAAGACTGCCCCACAGCATTCTGCGGGCTCTCAGGGAAGATACGAAGCAGAAGCCCAGCCTTCCACTTCCACATTGCCAAGGGAAGGCAGCGGGCGCAGCGTCTATTCATCTCCACCAAAATCCCAGGAGGGGGTACCGGAGACCTCCGAGCGTTCAGGCAAGTCGCCGCAAGAAGCTCCCTTGCCCACGGTAACCATGTCGCCAGAGGAACAATGTAGAAAGGGGCCTTCTGTGCAAAAAAGAAAAAAAACTTAACGCTATGTCCTTAAGGTTCATTTTCCTCTACCCATTCGGGACGTCTACCTCACGCCAGTACAGGTGAAGTCATTTCACTATCAGCCTCGGACCTGGAATTGTTACTACTGTGGTGGAACTGTGAAGTAAGCGAGCAGACACCTCACTCCAAGCAAATTACAAGTGCACATGGCAGAGTGTTCGGTGTTCTCTTTAACTTGTGCAGGTGTGTATGTGCTCACACTCTAGTTAACATGCGAAAGCTGCTTTCCCCCCTCCTGAACCCCTCAAATAAAGCTCAGTGAACAAAGAAGATTTTTTGACGATACATAATTTGAAGTTGCGCACAGGGGGTATTTGCAGCGTTTCTGAAATCCTCTCTCAAAGGGGAAGGGACTTTTCGATAAATCCAAACATTCCCGGTCGCTTGATTAAAGCATTTAATTCTCTGCCTGACAGCAATATTTAAGGAGTCGGATGTTTTTGGATGCGCCTTCCACGACTGATGTTTTTTCTAAACTGTAGATGTTTGACCATATCTTCTACTTGTGAGCGAACCAAAGGAACTGAAAATGCAAAGCTGCTCCTCTACTTTTACCGTGAATATCTCCAAACACTTCTTCTCGTGTGCAAAGTTGAGCTTCTTCATTAAACCTGTGGGTGTTTTTAAGACAATTTCTCTAGGACACATGTCCTGGATCGCCACAAGATGTTACTGTTTAGAAGGAAGAGACCGTGATTGTTTTAATGTCTATGCTGACATATATGCGGACTTAGATAAATATACATTGATTGTGATTTAGACTAAGGCAACTGATTCAAACATGTACAGTTTGAATACAGTGATCTCAAGAGCCACCCAGGTAAATGCCCAAGCAGCAGTTTCCAAGATCAGTGATACTATTTGTGACTCCCAGTTACGATGCAAATCGAGGGATAGCCGACACCATCTGTTTTTTCGTGTGCCGAGAAACTCCGACCTGTACAGTGCGTGTGCCAAATTTTGATGAGGGATAACATTTTGGGCATTTACTGTAATCCCGCTTGATATTGCTCACAGTTGAGTGCAGAGGTTTATCTGCACAACGTTCATGTGTGAATATGTAAGCTCAAGATGACTAGCAGTGTTTACAAGAGCTTGTTCTCTGAATCTTATGAAGAAAATATGCATATGCAAACAATAAGCCTAGGTGCCCTGTCATGCTGTGCTTAGCTTTTGGGAGCCCAGTAGGCAAGTGTGCATCAGCTAGGATAATCACAGGGACGTAAACTGCCCAATTGTATTTAATATAGCACACGCATCCCTATCTGATGATGACGGTATTTCCATCCTGCATGCCTATTCGGGGAAGCAGTTTCTGCCGTTGCTGTTGCTGCTTTGGTGTACAACAGAAGCAGGCCAGCTGCCTGCATGTGCCACACTTCAAAGACTTGAATTCCTTGACCGTGCTTGTGATGATCGCAGTGCTTTTCTGCTGCTCTCCTCTGCGCTACAATGCAACGCTTCCCTTTGACGATATTGAATGTGATGTAACTATAGAGACGTGCGGCCTTGTATACAATGAGGCGTGCACACTTTTATTTTAAGTTGGTAGGCTGATTAGCGCAGCATTTAAGCAAGCGTGAGACGAGGTGAAGCAGTAAAAAAGGCAAACATTCGAGGCCACCTTGAAAACGTAAAACCAAAGTTTCTTTGAAATATCAAAGTAGAAATGGTGGACTCGAAAATTGGGCATTCCTTCTTAAGATACAAGAAGATAAGTTCAGCGCTCAGACCATCATGAAACCCAGATGTACGTTCATGTAGATTACTGCTATGTGCAGATGTTTGTGCATCACACCAGCCTGAACAACTGAAGAGCACATACCAAACCTATCTTGTGGTAAAAATAGGTTTTATTTTTGTATATTAAGAAGTTCTCACTATTACATAACTTACTCAGGACAAGGAACCTTGCTCAGGGAATATACCATGTAATTGTTTTTCCTTTTTACAGAAAAGTCTACAGACCTGCTTATTCATAGCAAACCAAATAGACATAGGCCTTTGTATCTATATGAGTATTATATACTGCAATTAGTAACTACCTCTGAGTTTGACATACATCCATGTCTCTGATAATCAGATATCGACTTTTTTATATTTTAGTTTCATGTGAAAATAATGGTGGTGTAATTTCTGTACTGATTTACTTATGTGAATGTCTAATCATTTTTGTATTCACAACATTTACCTAAGCAACAAAGTAAGAACAACTGTTGTGTTTACAGCAAAAGGCTACCTCATACGTACTGCATAGCATACATTTGTGCTGCTCAAGCCTTAAAGGTTACGTTTGATCCTATGGTACATACCTTTTCTATTGTGTACATATGACTTTATTATTTTCTTCTGATTTCTCTGCCAGTGCACCTGTTACAGTGCCACATCAAGGCCATATATAATAGTCTTGCAGAAGGATAGTTATGGGGAAATGAAAGCTGAGGTGAACTGGCAGATGAGCATTAAGATAGCTGTTCTCTGAGGAGGAGAAATATTTAGTATTGCTGGAAAAAACTGTTTCTTTTAACATTATCACTCTGTTTTACCAGCATGGGCAAACATTTGTAGCATTAAAATATAAGTTTCCCCAAAAATTCTTAACTTTCAATGTCACAGTAAGTGGAAATGTTTTAAATGCCATGGTGTTGGAGAGTGAATAAATACAGAATAAAAGTTTTCTTAATAATTTTTTATTGGAAATAGGCTATGGTGGGCTGTGACTAAACTCCAGTAAAGATGCGTCCGTCCATTTAGAGAGTAAGTTGTCCCAGAAGCAGCTTTTGTGAGCAATCAAAAATGTAGGAGTTTAATGCTGAAGTGTACACCAAGATACCTTCATCATCTAATCTCTCTGTAGCAAAGACCTCAAGACTGGGTCTATCTGCAATACCAACAAGTTGATGATAGTGGATTTTAAGGTCACTAAGAAGCCCATGAAGGTAAAAAAATATTCCAGATTAGCTACATTTAATAGCGTTTGTATTCCTGTTGTAGCCATTCGAGAGGTGCCAGGATTTATTTCTATACGAGTCAGCGTTTTCGGTCATCACAATATTTTTCAGCAATATTCTGTATTACCAAATTTGTAGTGTAGAGTTCTGCCTTTTCTCTGTCGGCATTGGCCAAAAACGATAGAACATATGTGATCATTGCACTGCATTCATAAAAGTAGACAAATCTTGAATTAATCCAATAAAAACCAATAAACAGAAGAGCAATAACTATTAATGAGAACTATGGTTCAAACATTCTTATGCATGATGGCACATGTTGAATGCAGTGCTTCGTTTATAATGTCAGCAATATGTGTAGAACAGTAGGCACTGTTTATAGGCATCGAGCACTGTGCACAACAATGGCGTCCGCCACAGAAAATATGCCTCCATGTATCTGACTTATATTTCTTATGAGATGTATTTGTTTCATTTTCATTTATGGTTACACACTGCATTTTTTATTGCTCACATAAAATTCTTCCATTTTCTTTCCCTTCCATAAAAAAACATATTTTGTGCAATTAATTAGGGTATAAGGACATAGCTGAGAAATATTTTAATTGAAATATAGGGATTTCATTTATATCTAACTTGGGATATTTTTCTTTACTTGCTCTCTTAAAGATACCTTAAAATATATATTAGTCAACCTATAGCTTGCTTTTAGAATTTTGGGCACACAGGGATTAAATGATATTTTAGTCTTGGTGACAGGATGCCAGTGTTACCTGCACAAAAATGTATCTTTCACTCAACACACTTTCATAGGTCTAAACCCAAAGTACTGTCAATGGCAGATGTCCATCCTCTCCTTCAAAGGTTCCATGTGTTTTTCCTACTTTAGTGACTGACATTTAGGACTTTCCAGCCACCTAAATGACTGGCTGAAGGCGAACCTTTATAGTGTACTCTGCAGCCCCATGAAATGCCACAGCCCCATGGCTTTTTTTGGGGCTAGGCATGGCTTGATATTTCATCTTGTAAAGGATGCCTCAAGTCTTCAAAAAGATGGTTAATTACTTTCATGCTAACCACATAGATATATCGTGCTGAAATGAGAATACTTGGGCTATTGTTGTGTGCATCCAGTAGTTCAAAGTTGATACTTCACATGAAACATTGACAATTAATTTCTTAAAGAGGGCTCTCAACCTAAAAAATGCAGATTGCCTTCAGGGCCATTACTCTGAATTTTATAAAAGGAGTCCCATGCTTGGTCTCCAAATCCTAAGAAGTCCATCGCTAATGACCTCTCAGGCTTTGTAGGAACTTTTGTTAATTCCAGACCAACAACCGCAGGTTAGAGGATGTCAAAATGTTGCTTACTACATGTTTAAGCTGAAGAGAGGGTATGTGATACTATAAGTCTTCTACATTTGAATGTTATAGTGAGAAAATTACAAAAAGAGGGGTCAATTGTAAAAATAAAGACCATTTCTTACAATCAGATCTGTCTTTGCTCTCTTGAAGCCGTCTTATTGTCATTACATTAATTTTCTCTGTGCTCTCTGTTTCCAACCTGTTATCAGTTGTAGCTCATGTCTTACACCCTTCTCTCTGATTTAGGAAGAATCAGAAGTTGGTGGATCTCAACTGATCTGTGC
Source organism: Calotriton arnoldi (assembly GCA_963921515.1). Taxonomy (NCBI): domain Eukaryota; kingdom Metazoa; phylum Chordata; class Amphibia; order Caudata; family Salamandridae; genus Calotriton; species Calotriton arnoldi. The sequence goes on along the minus strand of CAWUFW010000081.1, from coordinate 1,535,239 downwards.
TTTGAGATGTCAGGTCCACTGGATAGCAAATATTTCCCCTTTGAATGTATACACCAGGCATTTTGAAAAGTACCCCGGCCAGTGAAGCAAAATCTGTGAATTAGGGAGTTAATATTGCAAGTATTTTACTTAAGGATTCTTTTTATTCATACAGGATATTAGGATTCCTCTCTCAAAACTTTGTGCTAAAAAACACAAATTTAGTGACAGTTCTCGTTTAGACTAAATTAAGAATATTTCACAGTTAAAATGGTTTCGTAACGTAATGGTTAGGAGAATTGTCCCCCAAAAAATTACCCATAAGTAAACTTTGGAGTATTTAAGCAAAAAGATGGCAATGGGAACAATTCTAGTTCCTCGGAAATTAAGTACAAGGAAGTATCAAGCAGCTGGCAAGGAGAAGATTAACTCCGTCAAAAGGTCATTAATGGATCTTCAGATGGCAAAGCCACCTTTTTGATACACTTCTTGGTGTTTTACTGCTTTACGAGCAGTCTTTAATTATTGCGTCTACACAAGCAGTGGTGCAAACTGTTTTGAACATATACCCAAGATTTTCACAGTGAGAGTGAGAGATGGTGGGAAAGTTATGGCCATTATTTAGAGATGAGGTAAATCAGAAGTGTAACACTGATGCGGATCCAGGGTAATTTGTGCCTGATGTAGCCATTCTGTACATTGAACAGATTGTAATTAGCACTAGTTGCTTGTACTGCAAATTCTCTGCAATTTTGTGCCCAGTAATTGTCATCAGCATTTTGCTGGTCGTACTCGCTGTTCCAAGACATGTGGTATTGCCACATTTCATAATGTGTATTACTCCAAAGAAGAGTCATGATTATCCCATTATTACTCATTCAATGCTTTTCCATTGGGCTCTAAATGAGGCCCCAGTAGAAGAGATCAGAAGTGTACACAAAGATCTTTCAACCCTCGGTCCATTACAAGCTTACAGTACAGTTCAAATTAAAGTTAAAATGAATTAATTTCCCAGAATGTAAATAAGGTTCCACTATAAGAGGACGATATACATTGCATGGAATTTTCATATCACAAGGCTTTGTCCTTATGGCGGGTTAAAACGTTAATGGTAAGCAGTTGTGGCCCTCCTTGGACAGATTAAGAGAACCTATTTTATACAAAGGTTCTGCAGCTGGTGTAGCTGGAGTAAATAGAATTCACACTATTTATAACTTGAGTAAAAGTGTAGACGTGCGAGTCAGGGTTACTTCACAGCATCATATTTGCAACTCCAAAGAACTTGAAAACACAAGAGAATCCTTTCGTTTTTGCGATACTGGAAATGGTTGAGAGCCTTTTATTTTGTTTCCTGTTTGTGGTATACCCCAGAGCGTTCATTGTATCTTTAGTGCTCTAAAATGTTGCATGCACCATGTAACATTCATTGTATGATTTTAATTATAAAGACATGGGAAATCTCATTAAGTCTTGCAAAGTAATTTAAATTAATTTATCTGTTTTCGGTAAAGAATTTTTTATCATAAATATATATGCGATTTCATACCTTTTTATGTATGTAAAGCTAACTGGAGTAAGGCAAATGGGTAAGTGCATGTACACCATGTGCATCACCCTTACCTTTTAGATATTCTTATGAGTCTGTATTGTGTTTTTGAAACCGGCATAAAAACTGTATTTCTTAAATGGCTGGACCATACCCATTTCAGGAAGCTACAGCTGCTCAAAGACAAGGCAGACTTTACTGAACAGCCAAGCAGTGCATTGACAGACTCTTATAAAATAACTTCAACTACATGAAGCTGGACACTACAGTTATTTAAATTTAGTGTGTCGAGAACAATACATTCTTTAATCTGCTATATAATCCAAAAATTGATTTTAATTTATGCAATTGACTTTTGAACAACATGTTTAAATGTTGCTCTCTGCAAATTCTAGTGCACAATGGCAATGTTCAGTAATGTTCTGTATAATGCGTTTTTGTTGACTACATATTGGAGGATGGTTTATTCATGTTTCTACTGGCCGCAGAAATATATTGCAGCACCAAAACATTAGGAAATTTACTACTGTTTCCAGCAAACACAGTTTTAGAGGTTCCAGCTTTATGAAAATGGTATTGACTACCTCTTGGGTCATGGCTTTAGTAACAGCTGGTTGGCAAGAACAAACTGGCTCGAACCGAGTATGCATTGTCTACCAAAATAATATTCATAGTAATAACCATACTAGAGACCAAAGTAAACACTGATTTATGTATGTTTTTAAATACTGTCTTATTTACTGTTCTAAATTATCTAATGTAGAATAGATACCTCATGTTTCTTTTGATGCCTACATGTTTACGAAATAAACTAATATATCACTTGAAGTGTATGTTTTAAAGAGAAAAAACAGTGAATAGAAGTGTCCAAGGTCATTTCCCCTGTTTACATTTTTCTCGATTGATCAAAACGCACTGAATGCCTTTCCGCATATCATGTTTTTTATTGTATCATTCCATGCCTTTGTCTTTTTATTTCTATCAATCATTGAAGTAGTGAGGTTCAAAAGATTTCCTTAAGTATAAAAAATGAAATAAAACCTATAACATTGACACTTAACCTTGTGCTTTTCCTGCAATTTCTTTGTCTTGTGGCTTATTTAAAGAAAATGGAATTTCTTGATGAGAAACTTCCTATAGTGCATTGAGAATATTTGTCACACTATGTGCCATAATGGTCTTAGCTGCCTTTATGTTCTGTTTATCTTTTGATTTTAGACCATGCTCAATTAGAAGAAGGTGAGTTGTAAAGTACCTGTCCACCGTAATTTCTGAAGACTGACTTGCTGATGATGGATACTCTGAAACAATGTTGTATATATTCCCAAAAACAGTGAATACCTAGAATACTTTCAAAGTATTTGTGAATTGTGGGCCCATCCGAAACATATATATATATATATATATATATATATATATGTATATATATATATATATATATATAAAAAACCAAGTTGCTCCTTCCGAGATGCTGGAACCCAAGAAGGGTGGTGTACACTCCGGCGGAGCGCGCCGGTCGTAACAATATCCAATTAAAAATCCTGTGTAGTACACTCTCAGGAAGAAACAGACAGAGCACAAGCTAGGTATCCAAGATTTAATCCACACAACGCGTTTCGGCAAAAGCCTTGATCACGTGTGAAAGTGCACAAAACCAGCCGTCATTGATAAAGTTTTTTGGCATACGATCATCAACAAAATCAACAAAGGACAACATATGCTTAATTACCACCAGTTTACATGGCCGCCATCTTTGACTGGCAAACGAAAATGTATATAAATGCATTGCAACTTAGAAATAACAGGTAATGTGATGCTTTGCCACAGAATGCTCTATAACATACGTTGTTGATAATTAGATGGATGCATCTTATCATAATTGTTGAGATCGATATCGAATTAGATTGAATCTCAGTATGCTACGCAACTGTATTTACAATATTTACAATATTAAAGCATCATGAAAAATAATATAATGCTAGTCAGTATAAATACCTAGCGACTTTGGAAGTAAATACCTTGCGACTTGGAAGTAACGGGCAATGTGATATTTTGCCTCATGATACTCATTAATAATTCAAGGTTGCCACTTACCAAGATATGTTAAAATCGATATCAAAAATAGATTAAATGTCTATTGTGGCACAAATATAATACAATATTAAAGCATCTATTTGATGACATAGTGCCACTGCGAAAGGAAGTGTGAAGTGGTAAATAAAATGCAAAGTGTACATTACCTCTGAATTACATGCCTGAGCGTGAACTAAGAAAGCGGACTTTCCTGGTGTGAGATATACCAGGCTTGTCCAAGCAACGTAATGCAGGAATCAAATGCCCACAAAGCTAATATACATAGTGTATTGTAGTGGGCTGTCGCTAGTAGAACAAAGAATGTCCTGTTAAATACAAACCTAGTGCTCATCCAAGCTGTGATCAGGCAAAGAGGCAAAAGGAAGTGGATGATCGTGCATATAACAGTAACTGGCTGGTGCAAAGTGATTATACATGACAATGTGAACGGTGAGATGTCTGACTCTAGAGGAAAAGGGTAGGATGCCCGTGAAGATAATACCCTGTGAGAGGGCTCCTTCCTTTTCTCCTGCAAAAAAACATAAACAAAAAATCAAAGTTAAAACAGTTGTAAATAAGCATTACAGTCCAACACCTAAGAATAAAATAAAAATTAAAAACATACAATTAAGTATAATCTGCCACACAGCATTGAAAGAGGAAGAACAGAAATATGCTAACATACATAAAAAGCAGATGAATTATTTATGACCCTTCTCTCAAGTGAACCGAAAGTTCCTCATCGAGGTTCAATCCCCGGGACTTTTAGTTTGAAAATCGATAATGTATCTAGATTCACGTTGCCTAAGGGCCAATACTCTGTCTCCACCCCTAGGATTCTTGGGGATGTGTTCAAGGATCAGATAACTCAATTCTGCAACATTGGAAAAATGTCTCTCCTGGCAATGGCGCGCCACAGGGTATTTCGGGTCGTTGTTGGTGACAGCCCTTAAGTGTTCAAGGACCCGTTTTTGGCTGTACAGGTCGTACTACCAATGTACCAGAGTTTACAGGTACATTCAATGGCATAGACTACAAAACTGGTGCTGCATGTTAAAAACTGTGTAATTTTTGGGAGATCCCCCATATTCTAACACAGCTCTGAACAAGCTGTATTTGCACGCCTTGCAGTGGCCACAAGGATAGAATCCTATGAGACCATGTGTGATAGTTGTAGGATACAGGGTAATGTCATTTCTGACCACTAGATCGCGAATGTTTTTGTTCCGTCTGTATGTCACATTGGGTCTGTCTGTTATGCTAGTGCCCAAAACAATATCGGACTTGAGGATATCCCAATTTTTTGTGATGATGCGTTTCACTTTGTGTGCCTCAGAATTGTAGGTGAGAATAACACGTGTGTTTTCCCAGTCATCCTCCCCGATCACACAGGGTTTCACCTCAAGAGTGTGTTTTCTATCGACTACTTCTGCCCTGTCCTTAGCTTTTTTGAGAACCCAGTTGGGGTATCCCCGACTGAGGAATCTCTCTATGATGCGATCTCTCTACTCTGTATATGCCTCAGTGTTGTTACAGTTTCTTTTAGCCCTCAGCAGTTCGCCAAATGGTATACTCCATTTCAGTGCCTCTGGGTGGCTGCTGAGGGCATGCAGGACGCTGTTACCTGCAGTGGCTTTCCGGAAGAGAGAGGTACACACTCTGCCCTGTTTAATTTCCAAGCAAACATCAAGATACTCAATTTTATCAACCGTGATGTTACCAGTGAGTACGATGTTATACGTATTGGTGTTGAGTTTCTTGACAAAATCAACAGCGTCATTTCTCGGGCCCCTCCAGATGATGAACAAATCGTCTATGTAGCGTAGCCACATGACGACTTTCTGGAGATCGCCTTTCAATGTGTCGCTGGTGAAAATCTCTTGCTCCCAGTAGCCCATGAACAGATTCGCAAAACTGGGAGCAAAGCAAGATCCCATTGCAGTACATTGGGCACTAGCATAACAGACAGACCCAATGTGACATACAGACGGAACAAAAACATTCGCGATCTAGTGGTCAGAAATGACATTACCCTGTATCCTACAACTATCACACATGGTCTCATAGGATTCTATCCTTGTGGCCACTGCAAGGCGTGCAAATACAGCTTGTTCAGAGCTGTGTTAGAATATGGGGGATCTCCAAAAAATTACACAGTTTTTAACATGCAGCACCAGTTTTGTAGTCTATGCCATTGAATGTACCTGTAAACTCTGGTACATTGGTAGTACGACCTGTACAGCCAAAAACGGGTCCTTGAACACTTAAGGGCTGTCACCAACAACGACCCGAAATACCCTGTGGCGCGCCATTGCCAGGAGAGACATTTTTCCAATGTTGCAGAATTGAGTTATCTGATCCTTGAACACATCCCCAAGAATCCTAGGGGTGGAGACAGAGTATTGGCCCTTAGGCAACGTGAATCTAGATACATTATCGATTTTCAAACTAAAAGTCCCGGGGATTGAACCTCGATGAGGAACTTTCGGTTCACTTGAGAGAAGGGTCATAAATAATTCATCTGCTTTTTTATGTATGTTAGCATATTTCTGTTCTTCCTCTTTCAATGCTGTGTGGCAGATTATACTTAATTGTATGTTTTTAATTTTTATTTTATTCTTAGGTGTTGGACTGTAATGCTTATTTACAACTGTTTTAACTTTGATTTTTTGTTTATGTTTTTTGCAGGAGAAAAGGAAGGAGCCCTCTCACAGGGTATTATCTTCACGGGCATCCTACCCTTTTCCTCTAGAGTCAGACATCTCACCGTTCACATTGTCATGTATAATCACTTTGCACCAGCCAGTTACTGTTATATGCACGATCATCCACTTCCTTTTGCCTCTTTGCCTGATCACAGCTTGGATGAGCACTAGGTTTGTATTTAACAGGACATTCATTGTTCTACTAGCGACAGCCCACTACAATACACTATGTATATTAGCTTTGTGGGCATTTGATTCCTGCATTACGTTGCTTGGACAAGCCTGGTATATCTCACACCAGGAAAGTCCGCTTTCTTAGTTCACGCTCAGGCATGTAATTCAGAGGTAATGTACACTTTGCATTTTATTTACCACTTCACACTTCCTTTCGCAGTGGCACCATGTCATCAAATAGATGCTTTAATATTGTATTATATTTGTGCCACAATAGACATTTAATCTATTTTTGATATCGATTTTAACATATCTTGGTAAGTGGCAACCTTGAATTATTAATGAGTATCATGAGGCAAAATATCACATTGCCCGTTACTTCCAAGTCGCAAGGTATTTACTTCCAAAGTCGCTAGGTATTTATACTGACTAGCATTATATTATTTTTCATGATGCTTTAATATTGTAAATATTGTAAATACAGTTGCGTAGCATACTGAGATTCAATCTAATTCGATATCGATCTCAACAATTATGATAAGATGCATCCATCTAATTATCAACAACGTATGTTATAGAGCATTCTGTGGCAAAGCATCACATTACCTGTTATTTCTAAGTTGCAATGCATTTATATACACTTTTGTTTGCCAGTCAAAGATGGCGGCCATGTAAACTGGTGGTAATTAAGCATATGTTGTCCTTTGTTGATTTTGTTGATGATCGTATGCCAAAAAACTTTATCAATGACGGCTGGTTTTGTGCACTTTCACACGTGATCAAGGCTTTTGCCGAAACGCGTTGTGTGGATTAAATCTTGGATACCTAGCTTGTGCTCTGTCTGTTTCTTCCTGAGAGTGTACTACACAGGATTTTTAATTGGATATATATATATATGTATATATTATCTACTGGCGGTCGCCAGTAGATAGTTATAGTTACAACCTATTATCCATAGGAAATCCGCGACATTCTATTTGAAATAACTCTCTTGCCGGTTGACGTATCTTCGCGAAATTTTCAAACTTCGTGGGGCGCTCCGGTCCGCTCCTACCCTGAAAGTCTCGGGGTGATACGTCAAGCGGGGGCCGAGGAAAAAGGGGGGTCCCAAAACGCGTTTTCCCCATGCATTTTCCCATAGGAAACTTTAGACACGGCTACAGCCCGAACTGCTGAACGGAATTACACCAAATTTGGCAAAGAGGTAGTTCTTGGTTCAGAAAGAACCCTTTTTTTAAATGGTGTAAATCCGTTCAGTAGTTGCTGAGAAAATCAAAAAGTAAAAGTACATATATATCTATGGGCACGGAGGATTCGCGCACCCTGAGCGCACCCTGCGCGCACCGTCCCGATCACGAGCTGCATGTTAATTGGCTGTCAGCTGGCTGTCAACATTCCGATTCAGGAAATGTTGGCAGCCATTTTGTCCCTCGGTAGAACCGAGGGACAGAAACAAGTGCGCAAAGCGCACAAAGGGGGAGGGTAGAAACACCCTGACCCCCTAGGTTTGCTCAGGGGGTCCCACAAGGACCCCCTGGGCAAAAAAATAAATGTTTTTTTAAAAATCGGCAGGATGCGCTCAGGGTGCGCGAATCCTGCCGGAAAAAAAAAAATCGAAGCGCGGTCTCCCGCGCTTCGATGTTAATTGGCCCTTGGGTGGCCCAAGTCCCGGGGGCATGGTGGGGGGATAATTTAATGTGTGGGGGACCTCAAAGGGCCCCCCAAGCCCCGGGGACCGCCACCCCCAGGGGCTTTTTTAAAAAAATGGTGCGGGAGGGCTCTGAGCCCTCCTGCAGCCCCGGGGACCACCACCTCCCCGGGGCTTTTTAAAAAAAAAAATATTAAACCTGTGTGGGGGGGCTCCAGCCCCCCCACACGCCCCGGGGACCACCACCTCCCCGGGGCACTAAACATTTTAATATGGGGGTCCGTTACAGAGCCCCGGGGACCACCACCTCCCCGGGGCTGTGTACTGAATGGGAGGGGGGCCGCGTGGCCCCCCTCCTGGAGCCCTTGATGGCCCTGGGGACCACCACCCCCCAGGGCCGGCTCCTGCAGTGTCCCGGGGTGCCTACCCCCGGGACACTGCTGTTTGCAATGACAGGACGGGAGCCTCGCGGCTCCCGTCCTGTCATTGCAAACTGCTTTGGATATTGGAAGAGAGAGCAGGAAACCTGCTCTCTCTTCCAATATCCAAAGCCGATTGCTTTACACATGGGGAGCAGCATGTTAGCTGCTCCCCATGTGTAAGCAATGCCGGCACCCTAGGGACGCGGGGAGCCGGCGGGACTGTGGGGGGATTGGGGACCCCCCACAGTCCCCAACGAGAGGCCAGGCCCCGGGGGATGGGGTCCCCGGGGCAAGTAGTGGCCCGGGAGGGGGGCCACGCGGCCCCCTCCCCAAAAAAAAAAAAAAAAAAAAAAACGGAATGGCCGGCCCCGGGGATGGGGTCCCCGGGGCCTTAAATGGCCAGAGGAGGGGGGCCACGCAGCCCCCCTCCAAAGAATATAAATAAAAACGAGGCCATGCCCGGGGGATGGGGTCCCCGGGGCCAATACAGGCCCAGGGAAGGGGGCCACGCGGCCCCTTCCCGTTTTTTTAAAATTACAAATTTAAAAAAAGGGGTAAGGCCCTGGGGGATGGGGTCCCCAGGGCATAAAAACAGGAAAAAGGAAGGGGGCCACACAGCCCCCCTTCAGGGGACAAAAAAAAACGATCGGCCCGCAGGCCCCGCCCCCTTCCTTCACCACTCTGCAAACGCGCCCCTGGCGCGTTTGCAGAGGGGAACGATTCCCCTTGAATACTGGGGGTCCCTGGGGCCAACTAGCCCACCAGGAACCTCCAGTATGCGCCAGGGGGCTGCGTTGCAGAGAGGTGTAGAGAGGCCACACCCCTTTTACACCTCTCTGCAACGCAGCTCTGTGGCGCTTTTGGAGGTATATGGTGGGCTAGTTGGACTCCGGGGACCCTCAGGATTCAAGGGGACTTAATCCCCCAACTTAAAACGCGCCACGGGGCGCGTTTGCACAGTGGTGAAGGGAGGGGCGGGGCTTCAGGTGACATGTGTGCAAACAGGCCCCGTGGCGCGTTTTAAGATGGGGAATTAAATCCCCTTCAATCCTGAGGGTCCCTGGGGCCAACTAGCCCAACAGGTACATCCAGAAAGCGCCACAGAGCTGCGTTGCAGAGAGGTGTAAAAGGGGTGTGGCCTCTCTACACGTCTCTGCAACGCAGCCCCTGGCGCATATTGGAGGTTCCTGGTGGTCTAGTTGGCCCCTAGGGACCCTCAGGATTCAAGGGAACTTAATCCCCCAACTTAAAACGCGCCACGGGGCGCGTTTGCAAAGATGTCACCTCAGGCCCCGCCCCCTCCCTTCACCAAATATTCCTCTAAAATCAGCCGAAATAGGAATTCCGATTTACTCACCTGTTATAAGGAGAGACCTCAGTGCTGTATCTTTCAGCCCAGTACTGGTCCTGAAAAGTAATTTTAACCGTACTTACCGGTAACTTGAATTTCCTTCATAGGCTAACATTGACTGGTTTCACTTGGAAATTCTTCTAAGTGTGGAGTTTTGGAACTTTAAAATATTCCTCTAAAATCAGCCGAAATACGAATTCCGATTTACTCACCTGTTATCAGGAGAGACCTCAGTGCTGCATCTTTCAGCCCAGTACTGATCCTCAAAAGTAATTTTAACCGTACTTACCGGTAATTTGAATTTCCTTCATAGGCTAACATTGACTGGTTTCACTTGGAAATTCTTCTAAGTGTGGAGTTTTGGAACTTTAAAATATTCCTCTAAAATCAGCCGAAATACGAATTCCGATTTACTCACCTGTTATCAGGAGAGACCTCAGTGCTGCATCTTTCAGCCCAGTACTGATCCTGAAAAGTAATTTTAACCGTACTTACCGGTAACTTGAATTTCCTTCATAGGCTAACATTGACTGGTTTCACTTGGAAATTCTTCTAAGTGTGGAGTTTTGGAACTTTAAAATATTCCTCTAAAATCAGCCGAAATACGAATTCCGATTTACTCACCTGTTATCAGGAGAGACCTCAGTGCTGCATCTTTCAGCCCAGTACTGATCCTGAAAAGTAATTTTAACCGTACTTACCGGTAACTTGAATTTCCTTCATAGGCTAACATTGACTGGTTTCACTTGGAAATTCTTCTAAGTGTTGATTTTTGAAACATACAAATATTCCTCTAAAATCAGCCGAAATCCGAATTCTGATTTACTCACCTGTTATCAGGAGAGACCTCAGTGCTGCATCTTTCAGCCCAGTACTGGTCCTGAAAAGTAATTTTAACCGTACTTACCAGTAACTTGAATTTCCTTCCATAGGCTAACATTGACTGGTTTCACTTGGAAATTCTTCTAAGTGTGGAGTTTTGGAACTTTAAAATATTCCTCTAAAATCAGCCGAAATACGAATTCCGATTTACTCACCTGTTATCAGGAGAGACCTCAGTGCTGCATGTTTCAGCCCAGTACTGATCCTCAAAAGTAATTTTAACCGTACTTACCGGTAACTTGAATTTCCTTCATAGGCTAACATTGACTGGTTTTCAGCAAAAAGTTTCAAAGTGTTGATTTTCACAAACTACAAATATTCCTTAAAAATCACCTGTATGACTTAAACGCATTCTTTCAACTGTTTACAGGAGATGCACCAGTGCTGGATCCAGGATCCAACACGGAGTAAGAAAAAGTAACGATAACAGTTTTTACCTGCTAAGTGAATTTCCTTCCATAGGATAACATTGGTGATTCTATGAGAAAAAGTTTCAAAGTGTCAACTTTTAAAATACAATAATATTCCTTAAAAATCACGACTGTAACCAAAACGCTTTTACTCAACTGTTTACAGGAGATGTACCAGGACTGAATCTAGGATCCAGTCCTGTGGTTACAAAAGTAATCCATAAAGTAACTAATTGCATTTAACTAGAAATTCACATTGAGCTGAATGTTGCATTGTGTTTGAAAATGTGTTGCCCATTGCAACAACTGTAACTACTGTACTTAAAAGTCTATTGCCTATCTGCAAAGTATTTAAACTAAAGTAATTCATTCTGAGAAAGTATTTTTTGTAATGTATAATGTAATTACAATGTAATTTGACAAATAAAATATGTAAAAAAAAATTGTTTCTAAAAATGTAGTAAATCAGTATGAAAAAAATTAATATAACAATTAATACATTTAAAAATTTTCATTTACAAAACCTTTGAAATTCACTGAAAAAACCGTAGGTTTCAGGCACGTTATAGTTAGAAATTAGCATTTAAAAAACCTTTGAAATTCACTGAAAAAACCATAGGTTTCAGACACGTTATAGTTACAAATTAGCATTTAAAAAACCTTTGAAATTCACTGAAAAAACCATAGGTTTCAGACACGTTATAGTTACAAATTAGCATTTAAAAAACCTTTGAAATTCACTGAAAAAACCATAGGTTTTAGGGACAGTTATAGTTACTTGGACATTGCACTCGTACAAAACCCGTGAAATTCCCCCGTTATAGTTAGTTCAGCTAACTATAACTCGCGCCCCGCAATGCACTGCTGATGACGTCACATATTACATCACTCATGACATGGTCAGTGACATCACTGATGACATCTCAAATGACATCACTGATGACATCATCCACGTGATAATCTGATGCACCTCCTCACACCCTAATATAACCTTTGATACACCCACTCTAAATTACAGACTGCCATTCGCAAAACCATAGACACTCCAACACCAATAACTACATACCCACTCACTGATTCTTAGGTCTACACACACACATCCACTCACTCACCCGTACAGTCACTCATACTTACGGTCAATCAGTACAGGACTATCATATGCACTCTTACTCCTATATAGACACTCAAACAACGCCACTCATCCATAGAGATACTCACACACCTAGTCAGTCATGCAAATAATTAAACACACTGCCATTTACTCACCTATACAGTTATACACACACCAGCTCACTTACTCATACAAATAGTAGCACATTGTTACGCTCTTATACAATCACTAATACAAGCACACAATCATCCATACAGCCACTATCACAATCACTCACTCTTGCTTATAGCTATTTATATACTCCAACACACATATATACTGCCTTTCACATATGTAGTTACTCACACATGTACCACTGGGACATACATTCACTCACTAACACTCTTACACACACTTACCCACCCATACAGTCTATCACAGATGCACTCTTGAAACCATCCACCCAGTGAATCACCCACTCACACATCTATGCACAGAGTTGCACACACCCCTCCCACACAAACACTCAGGCACCCATACAGATACTCAGACAAGCATTCAATAACTCATATAGAAAATCATTTAGCTATTCACAAACACATGCAGCCACTTACACAGCAACAGACAGACGGATACAGACATACACCCAGTTTAGTCACTAACCCATGCATTCAGTAAGATACGTTAAATCACTCACTTATAGAGTCAGTCACGCACCTACTAAATCATCCATACAGACACTTACACACCCACTCATTCTTCAATACGTCTTTTCCTATATATTTTAAAAATATTTAAACTTTACAGAAACACACAGTCACTGGATGATGTCATCAGTGATGTCATTTGAGATGTCATCAGTGATGTCATCAGTGATGTCACTGACCATGTCATGAGTGATGTAATATGTGACGTCATCAGCAGTGCATTGCGGGCGCGAGTTATAGTTAGCTGAACTAACTATAACGGGGGAATTTCACGGGTTTTGTACGAGTGCAATGTCCAAGTAACTATAACTGTCCCTAAAACCTATGGTTTTTTCAGTGAATATATATATGTATATATCCATTAGCAAAAGCCAGCAAGATGAGTTAGCAAGTTAATACAGCTGCTGCAAAGGTCTGAATACAATCTGCGGGTCAGTTTCCCATCCTCTTGGTACAAATTTAGTCTGGCTTCCTTCTGAGGTAAATAAAAGTACTTTGGTAATATCTATTATCGGTGCTTTGAGTTTAAGTAATTTAAGTGCTGTGTAACATGAGTATTATTTGCTTACCTTCTAATTTGTTTTGCAGTGGTAAGGTAAGTTGAACCCATTAATCAACTGAATTTAAAACAAAACAAACCTTTGAACGACTAAACTAAAAAAGGCCAGGCCTCTACAACAATCAGATTTTGCTCTCTGTTCATGGTCTCTTCTTTTGGTAATCTTTGCCATGCTTAAGGTTTAATCCTTTTAGAGGTGTTTAGTGTCAAGGCTCCCCATTTTTGTCAACTTGGTACTTCTGTCTATGCTGCTTCAATGTACCTTGGTTAGCCACAACAACTGTTTAAACAGACATTGAGCACTAGCAAGAAAACGTGTTGTCTTTTTTTTTTTTTGGTTTTCTTTTAGCGAATAACAGATACTAGCAACGTGCACTACCTTCAAACTTTGTAATCAAGACTTCAACCTGGCACAACAAGCTATTCTTGAGGTTTCACACCCCATGTAAGTGGTTGGTAGACCCACAATACAAAATCTAACCTTCACCTCACCTGTAGCTACTAAACAGACATCCACTCTGGGAGGCTTAGTTCAGACCCAAGGTTCACCTCTATATTGTATATCTACTTGGACAGCCATAACTTAATCACCAACTCAATTCCAGGAATTTTAGCATGACAGTTGTAGACTCCCTGGACATAACACCCTATTAGGTGCTCTCCCTTTAAACAGTTTAAAACGAGATTTGTTAGTGGTAGAATGAGCAGTCATGCAGTATGCAGTAATCCTTTGTTGTAGTTATTTCTTCCAATTTAAGTTATTAGCTCTTGCTAACTGAATACAGAGGTGTAACGGAGGCCCCCACAGCCCCAGGCCTTCTTGTTTTGGAGCGTGCCCCCCTCGCCCTTTAAGTCATGCCATTGCATGCCTTGCAGAATGCGTACAATGGCATGGAGTAAAAAACAGTTAAACGCTCAGGAAAACCACTCTGCTTTCCCAAGCAGGCCTCTGCAGCGTAGGGTGGCCCAATGGTTCACGGGGCCCCCATTGACCCATTCCCAATCTGGGAAACGCTGAGGTCCCTAATCACAATCTGCAAGGGGGCCCCATAATTTTCTGTTACGCCACTGACTGAATACTTTCTTTTAACCTTCTTTTGAATCTCTCAACTGCTTCATTGGTTTCTTGGTGATAAATAGAACTTTTCTTGTGAAGAATTCCACAATCAGCAAAGTACTTTTCCATTTGACCAGATCAAAATTGAGCACTATTTTTCGAGAGAATGTACTCTGAAAACCTTCCTGTTTAAAAACATCCTCCATAAATTTAATAACACTTAAAAAAATGTACTGTACAGAATTTGAAGCAAAAGCTTGTAAACATGGTGCATCTTTCAGCTTAATCTTTAATCCTTCGAATTCCTCCTGACATGCCTGATCCCACTTAAATTCCATATTTTTCTGAAGAGAAGTCATAATTCTTAATTAATTTACCATTATATTCAACCATCCCCAACAAAGAGTAAGTCCTCCTTAGAACAAGGTTCTTTCATTTCCACAATAATATTATCCAAATCCTCCTTAGGTACAACTCTCTTCCCAGAGATGTTATGACCCAAATAATTGATCTCACTCACTCCAAACTTGCACTTATCTCTCTTGAGTCAATCAAGTCTCCATAAGTTTTCTCGGAACCACACACACTAGGCAATCATACTGTTCCATGGTGCTAAGATCAACATGTCATCTTGATAACATCTCACACCACCAGTGACGTCTAAAGACCCGATACAACTTTGAAAGGCGGAGCATGCTGCGAAGCCTGGAGACGGGCTTACTGACTAACTGAGCCCGCGGCTGCACACGCGGAGATTGCCGCGTGCCCTCCGCTCCGCGAGGGGCTCCTAATGGGACTGGATCGGGCTGCTGTGTGCCCCCCTGCCGACAGCTGAGGTGAGAGAGACCTCCCCCATTTACAGTGATCCTGGGGTGAATAACTGGGCTACGGGGAACAAGTGAAGCACATCCTCCCCTCCCCCCCTGAGCTGGAAGCGCAGAGTGTGGGGGTGCGCCGCTGCCGATCCCCTGGCAAGACACTAGCCGCTCACTCTAGAGGCCCCCCCGTCCTTGACATGGGGAACAAAAACGTGGCAGCTGCCAATTGAAGGGCCCAGCAGCGAAGGTTGGCAATGATTGAGACCACCCGTCAAGACCTTTCACGGTGGCATGAAGACTGCGGTCAGACCCCCTCAAGCGCCTGAGAGACTCCAGCACGCCGCAGTGTGAGGTGGAGACTTCCATGCTAATAGAGTACCACAAATGAAAAGGTGAAGCTGGAACTTGGCTTGCGAAGGCCCAGAATGGAAGCGCTTTAAATTGCAGTCACACAAAAGTACCCTCTTACACCCTACACCTGCACAGGGAGGATATTGTAGAGCTGAACCTTTACTGTTTGGGGTACACGCAGCCTGGAACAGTGAACTTTCCCTGCAACTCATAGCCGAACAGCTGGTCGGTGCCATTCGCCTCATGTGTAGCCTACCCGGCTCCCTGAACTTAGCAGTATCTACAAAGCATCCCTGAGACGGGGGGGGGGGGGACATAGCCTGTGGACTGTCTGGCGGATGTGGAGCTGCATCAAGTGAGGGCAGAGCCGAATCCCAGAAAAACATACTATATTACGCCGGACCAAACGTTTGCCCTATAACATCATCGTGACGGCTAACTGTCGCGAGAGGTCACTGCGGAGTACCAATACACACGAAATGGGGCGGAAGGTGGAATATGAAAATAACACTCAGCTGCTACCCCGATTTCACCGAGTCTGTTCAAGATGCGCAGAGAAAATTTGCCGGTGTCAAACGTAAGCTCCAGCAAGCCCACTTGGAATACGCTATGTTATACCCAGCACGATTACGAGTTGTTCACAAGGGGAAACAACATCTCTTTCAGAATCTACAGCAGGTCGAAGACTTCCTGAAAAACAGCGCACGGCGCCCAACGACGCCTCTAGTAGATCCCGGTCTCAGTCACCACTGTCTAAACTTGATTGACTTGGCGGACGGCCTGTAGACCAACAGACTGCATGGACTGTACCTCCCCGAGAACACTTATCTCATCTCAACTGTGAATTGCTGTGCCCCTCTGATACGTATGGTTCTTCACGCAATCGCAGAAGTGAACTGGATGGTGCGGCCAAACAGACGGTAAAGGGCTTAGAACTCTCGTAATAGAGCAGATTGCTCCTGTTCTTGCTTACTTAATTGCCACGCTCGCATAGTAATTTGTCTCCTTTACTCTTCTCAAGTGCTACAAACTCTAACCAAAGGTCCGGAAGCCCCCCCCCCCATCCCCTATACCTCCACTGCTTGGAGGTGTCTTCACTTGGTCATTGGGGAGTGGCGGGAAGAGGGCCAACGCAACCCCCTAGCGGTACCTCTGCGGGAGATCCCCCCTTATACAACCACACTGTTACCTGTGCAGTCAGCTAAGACGACTGTGTGTAAAGAGTCATGGTTTAAACTCTTATTGTTAAATTGGGAACTGATGGGAAATACATACCCGACAAGTTGGGGACGTCGGTGTGGGAGGGGGAGGGAAGGGAAGCACAGGCACGGCAGACAAATATTCTTTGGCAAAAACTCAAAACAGTACGTTCTTTTCAAGCTGCATAGTAGGATTAAAATGTTACATGCTTTCTTGAAAATGTTGAGGGACAATGAGTACCACCAGCGCACTGGGTAAAACCCATTGCATATCCTGGAATGTAAGGGGTCTGAAAGACCCACGAAAAAGGCGGCCCATAATGGCTTTCTGGACAGGCACCAAATTCAGATAGCACTCTTACAAGAGACTCACTTTGACCCATCCGCGCAACCAAGCTTCGCTGCCCGTTGGGCATCGCACCGCTACTTTTTGTCATACTCCACATACGCACGGGGGTGGCGATCCTCATTAAAAAGAACCCGCTGTTTGCCCCCGGGGGTCAGTAACAGATCAGCAGGGGCGATATTGCATGGTATGGGGTCGCCTCGGCACACATGTAGTTACCATGGCCAATTGTTACTGCCCCAACGTAGACAACCCCCACTTCTTTACCATGCTGTGGGGAAAAATACTCTCCATAGGAGCAAAGTACGTCCTCTGGGGAGGAGACTTTAATACAGCCGTCTCACCCACCATGGACAGATCTCACCCGACCGCACTACACTACACTGCTTCGCAGAGCCAACTGGCAGGTATTATTACAGACAACTGCCTTCTAGACGCGTGGAGATATCTACACCCCACTAAGAGAGAAGGGACACACCACTCAGCTGTACACTCAACGTGGTCGAGAATAGATCACTGGATAATCACAAGAGGAATGGCACATTGGGTGGACCAGATTACACATCTAGCGAGAACATATTCCGACCACTCTCCAGTGAAGATGACACTTTCCATCCCGGGGTGCGAACCCTCACATAACAAGTGGCGACTAAACTCAATGACACTACTAGACCCAGTTTTTAAAACGGAAATAGGACAAGAGATGCATGAATTCTTTGAACGCAACATTGACACCGTCCCTAAAATCACTACGGTATGGGAGGCGTTCAAAGTCACTATACGAGGTCTCTGCATCACAAAGAGTTGGGGGATTTTAAAGGACATCCACACGCAACTTAACCGACTGGAGAGGGACATAAAAGAATTAGAACACAAAACAAATGATCCAAATAGTGGAGGGCACGTGAAAGCTACTCTGCGAGACAAACTCACGGAATATAAAGACACAGCTGACCGAGAGTATAAATTTAAAAGTAAATGCCACAGAGCCAGAGTATATGGAGAGGGGGACCGCCCGGGGAAGGTCCTAGCTGACTGTATCAGACAACCAAAGTTTTCCTACTTCGTAACAGAACTATATGACTCTGAGGGAAACGTCCACAGAGACGCTGCTGAGTTAATAAACACATTCACCATATACTATTCTACCTTATACACCTCACAGAGGACTCAGCCCATAGATCTCCCCAAATACCTTGAAGAAACTGCACTGGCATGGCTAGGGGACTCCCAGAGAGACTTCCTTGCAGCCGACCTGGAGGTAGATGAAATCACGACAGCCATCATGCAAATGAACTCGGGGCGTGCCCCTGGATCAGATGGACTACCGATATAATTTTATAAGGCGTACATTACAGAATTAACCCCCCTACTCAAAGTATTTGAGGAAGCGCACGAAGATGAGATACTCCCATTGACAATGAGAGAAGCTATGATCACCTCTTTGCTCAAGCCGGGAAAATCGGCTGAACACTGTGAATCATATAGACCACACTCGTTAATAAACTGTGATACCAAAATCCTTGCCAAGGTCCTAGCAAACAGGCTGAACCTATTGATGGACAGGCTGGTCCTACCCGATCAAGCTGGGTTCATCCCCGGTAGAGCGACATCACACAATCTCAGAACCCTATTCTCGGTCATGCAGGATATAGACCCAGACACTGCAGCAGTGGCGGTCTTTCTAGACGCCACCAAAGCATTTGATTCTGTGGAATGGGATTTCCTTAGTGGAATCCTGAGACATATGGGAATGCCCCCTGGTTTTCTAAGATCGATAGAGCTCTTATATCGGAAACCCCTGGCCACAGTCCTACTCAATGGATCCTGCTCACCTCCATTTGAAATAACAAGAGGGACGAGGCAGGGCTGCCCGCTCTCCCCCATATTATTTGCGATTGAGCCATTAGCAGCTAAGTTAAGACAGCATCACAAAGAACAAGCATTAGCATACCCTACCAGACACATCCTAATATCATACACAGATGACATTACCCTCTATGTAAAAGACCCCCAGGAAAATCTGAACCCCCTGCTGCGGGAAATTACCAAGTTTGGCGAGTACTCGGGCATATGCATACATTGGACAAAATCAAGCATATTCCCCCTCACAGATAGTCACACCATACACCCTTGACTACCCTCTGGAATGGAATGAGGCGGAAATGAAATATCTCGGGATCAATGTGGCAAGAGATAGGAGTGTACTGAGGCGTATTAACTGTGGCACTGCCATAGATGCAATAACCAACTCTGTCTCTCGCTGGATTGCGATGCCTCTCTCCATGGCGGGACGGATCTCATTAATAAAAATGGTCATACTTCCTAAAATGCTTTACCTATTTGCAAACATCCCATATAACCCTGGTAGGGTATTTTTCAATGCATTACGAACGCAAATGATCCGATTAGCATGGAGGGGCAAACAACCTCGTCTCAAGTGGGAGGTACTCACACTTCCATACTCCCAGGGAGGATTTGAAATACCAGATCTCGAACTGTACTACTATTGCGCGCAGGCACGTTATGTGGCGTACTGGTTTCACCCACCCCCCTTTATGCCACATTTGGCAGTCGAGATGGGGTATATGGAC
This sequence comes from Calotriton arnoldi, assembly GCA_963921515.1. Lineage (NCBI taxonomy): Eukaryota > Metazoa > Chordata > Amphibia > Caudata > Salamandridae > Calotriton > Calotriton arnoldi. Next base: position 1,515,328 of record CAWUFW010000081.1, on the reverse strand, counting down.
CCAGTTCCCCTTACAGGGTTCATCTCCACTAAACCATAGAAACGGGAAGCAGTCCCTTCGACCGTAGCATGCACCAGCACAGCATGGTTAAAAATAGCGGACAGACTGGGACTCCCCATGCTATACGCTCCGCATTTACCAATTGAATTCCACCCAGACCTACAGGTCACATACGAGAAGACATGCAGACAGGTTCTAGACACTGTTCAGAGGAAAACATGGGGAGACCTCTACGAAAATGGAGAGTTTTTAACAAAAGAACAGTTCTTTCGAGGCAATGCTCCCACAACCATGGAGCTGTTCATGTTCGTTAGATTAAGGCAAAGTGTACGAGCCATCACACCAGTTTCCATTAGAACCTCAGACTCTAACACCACTGCATGACCTACTCCAGGCGGACCCGCCCCAACGCGTGACCTCGCGCATATACCACAATGCACAAAGGCCTACCAAATCGCCTCAGTTACTATCCCGACAGGCATGGGAAGCAGAATTAGGTGCATCACTACCAGATAAGCAATGTGACTTCTGCTGCAAACAGAGTATATCTCAGCGAACAGTAGATTAAAACTGATACATTATAAATTTCTACACCGATTGTATTATAAGCCCGCTAAGCTCCACAAGCTCCTCCTAAGGGACGACGATAGGCACACACCCTGTAGGCAAGAAGGCGAAGGATTCTTACACCTGGCATGGGAGTGCCCAACTGTCAATGAATACTGGCAACAGGTGTTCAGTGCTCTGGATCAAATGGTAGGATCCCCCCTACAAGCCACCCCGGTTACAGCTATTCTGGGATACTCGGACGGGGCTGAAACCACACACAAGAAGTTTTTAGCACTAGGCCTACTGATAGCAAAGCGTAAGGTCGCGTGCAAATGTGGCAGAGGCAGAGCTCCTAAATTCAAAGATTGGCTCAGAGATATGACAACATGGCAGGAGCAAGCCCTAACATATGCAGAACTGCTCCCACCAGCGTCCAATCAAAGGACATATGGGAACCTCTCAAAACTTACCTCCTCTCTATTCCAGAAACTATAGTAAACACTCAAGAAAAACAGGAGATGTAGGGGCGATGAGAGACATAGCACAGGACACATACTGATCAAGTTCCCCCTGCGGGACCGCAGCGTGAGGTGGGTCCCGTCTGGCACCAACAGAGGTATGCAGAACGGATACGAAACGCTGCTGAATAATATCACAGTCAACATCAACAGGTTATCACATATCAGTGACTGTATTGCATAGTGCGGGCCCCTAGATAGAATACCAGGATATGTCCTCAAAACAATACTGTCCTCCTTTTGTATCACCAGCCTTATCCAATGATGGAAAATGTAATCTTATCCTAATTCATATGCACTGTCTGCTACATGTAATGCCGTGATTGTGAAGTTTCTTTCTGTTTTTTTTTTTCTTCTTGCGATAATTCGTTTTGATGCTATATATTCGCCTATTGCAGAAATTCTACACGAGCTGTATTGTTTGTATGCAAATACCAAAAATAAACACTTTAAAAAAAAAAAAACACAATTGTTGATACTTCCTCACAAAGTCAACTGTTGCAGAGTCTACCTCTTGAACATGCACCCAGAGATTGGCATTGAGATTTAAGGTAACTCCCAGCAGTCACTGTTGTGGCCATCCTATTAAATCATCTCCTTCATTTGAAACAAATTTTACCAACTGCAAATTTACTGTCCAATTCCAAACATGCATTGAAGAAACCCAACATTTTAATGGGTTGTCCACAATAACCCGCCCAGGCCCAGGCTTAGGATCCATAGAATTCAACGTAATTTGCATCCGAAATACCCGATCATATGTCATTTTGGAATTAAACCTCATAAGGGCATCCACACAATGTACTTTTACCATTTAGCGAGGATGATCATCCATATTTTGAACGATGATTTCCTGAGAAACCTCCATTGTTTCCTTCTTTTTCTATTTTTTTTCTCTTGTTTTTACAGCAGTTGACAAAATGGTCTTTATTTCCATAACCATTGCAGTACACATTTTGGGCAGGAAATTCTCTAAAATTGGCTCTGTGACCACATCTGTAGCATTCTCCTAAAAAACGTCTTCCATACATCCTTGCTGTCAGCCTTACGCTTTACCTCACAAACAACCCCTTCAAATTTACTAGGATGGTCTTGATGTCTGTTTTTTTCTCTACTAAGTTCATTGACACATTTTAACATATGGTCAACGTTTTTTGCTATAGTGATAACTTCCTCTAAAGGTGGGTCATCTTTAAACAATAATACTTCCCTTATTTTATCTCTCACACACTTTAGAATAAATTGTTCACGTATTCTGTCATCGGTTTCCGCTCTGAATTTACATGTAGCAACTAGTTTCCAGAGAATAGTAATAAATTCCTCCACTGTTTATTCTTTCTTCTGTTTTCTCAAGGGAAAATGATACAGTTCCTTAATGGAACTAACTTTTGAAAGATAATGATGGCCAAGTTTAAGCGAACAATTTTCATATTTATTAAGGTTTCTTTGTTCCTCTGCATTTAGCGCTGGTATGGTCTCCAGAACGTCTTGACCCTCTCCTCCTAGATAGTGCATAAACAAAGAGTACTTCTGGTCTGAACTAATATTGGTGCCACAAACTCGAGCATAATGTCCAAACATCTTCCACTTACTACATCTTATGGATGGATCCCCAGGGTTACTTAAACATGAAAATGGAGGAGGAGTTAAGCAGTTGCAATGGTCCAGCATCTCCTGGACTTACCTTCGACCAGTCCTCCGACCTGTCAGGTCCCTTGCGGACCCATCTCCAGTGCATCAAGGTACCCGCCACACATCTCTCTCTCTACTCGTTCTCTCTTTCTGTGCCACTTTTTATGTTGTGCTTTTTCTCTCTTTTTGCCTTTTCTTGCGCTCTTTTTGCCTTTGGTCTGTTACTGAAACTTTTTGTTCCTTTTTACTTGCTCTGTGTCTTTTCTCTCGTTGTGCCTCTTTCTGTGCCTCTTTTTGTGCCTTTTCTGTGCTTTTCTCACTCTTGCCTCTTTCTCTCACCCCTTCTGCCTCTTTTTGTGCTTTTTCTCTCACTTTGCCTAGTCTTGCTCTTTGCGCCATTTCTCTCCATCTTCTCTGCACCCCTTTCCCGCCCTCTCTGCGCACCCCGCCCTTTGCTCCTTACCTGTTTCTTTTGCCTCTCCTTCACTGCAGTCGTGCTCCTCCTCAACCTCGCCCACAACCCTCAGCATTCCTCCCAGAACCTACTTAATAGGGGCCACAGCGCGGACCAACCAGTAAGCAGGTGCATAGACCCAGCTCCCCGGACTTGCCTGTGACCATCGATTTGACCTGTCGAGGCCCAAGCGAAGCCAGCTCCAGCGCCTCGATGCACCCGCCTTGCCTATCTCCCTTTCTCACCTCTCTCTCTATATCCATCTCTGTAACTTCTGTGCCAATTCTTTCACTCTTTACTCCCGCTCTCTGTGCCACTTCTCTCACTCTGCAACTTTTTGTGCCTTTTCTCTTGCTCTTTGACTTTTCTCTCACTTGTTTTGCCTTTTCTCTCACTCTTCCTGCAGCTTTTTGTGCCTTTTCATTCACTCTTTGTGCCTTTTCTCTCACTGTCTTTTCTCTTACTACTTTTTGTGCCTTTTCACTCACTGTGCCTTTTCCCTCACAGTATTTTTACTCACTTTGTGCCTTTTCTCACCTTTGTCTTTTCTCTCACTCTTTCTGTGACTTTTCTGTGCTGTTTCTCGCACCCTTTTCTGATCTTTGTCATCTTTCCTTCTCTGCACCCTCCTTCCACCACTCCCTACCTGTTCCTTGGTCTTCTCTCCACGACCACCGTTGGGCCCCCTCCTCAGCCTCTTCCACTGCGTGCTGCGCTCTTCCTCCTCTCTCAAGATCTACTTAATGGTAGCCACGGTATTGACACGCCAAAGGCAAGTCTGTCTTCTCCTGGACCTCACCCAGTGGCAGAAGCCTTGGTCCACTGACCCACCACTACCCGGGCACCCATGAACCCCAGACGTCCCACCACCCTCTGCGAGTGCGCCACACCACAAAATACGAAAGGAACTTTCACCTGCTCTCTCTGCAGCTTCTCGTGCATTCCCTATATCAATTTCCATCTTGAAGATCAGACCAACCCTAACTCAGCCACCCTTCTTGATAACCTTGAAAACCTGGGACTAATCCTGTGTGTCACGGAGCCCACCCACGCTGCTGGACCCATCCTAGACCCCTTCTTCACTTCTTACAACATCATGATCAATGCTCCAAGGACTGTCACCTGGACACTCCAGGCCATAGTCCATTGCACCATCTACATCCAACAACCCAGAGGAACCCCCACAGTACGACCAGCATGCGATACTGGAACAACCTAACAGACAGATGGGACAACCACCCTCCACGAAATCAAACCAAAACCCGCACAGGCCTACTAGCACATGACATTGAGAGCTTCAGTAAGTGGACCACCTACTGTGCTGACACTCTGACCCCCATGAAATGAAGCAATACAGCAAAAACTAGAACACAAGCCAGCTGAAACACACAAGATTTCAGAATGACCAAGCGACACTGCAAAACGACTGAAACGGAAATGAAGATCCAGCAAATGGGAAGTGGAAAAAGACTCTTTCAAAGCAGCCCAGAGAAGGTACGATCAGCTAATCCAGGAAACTAAGAGATAGGCCTTAGTCAAATGAATACATGCCCACTCCAACAGCAGCAAAGAAATCTTCACAATTGTCAAAGTTTTCACCACTCCCACAGCTGCCACTGACAACATCACCCCATCACAAGATCTGTGTAACAACCTCTTGAACTCCTTTTGCTGCGAAATCGCAACTATATACAGCAACTTTGCTCCACAACCGGACCCTCTCCAGAAGTCTCTCAGTGACGAATGAAGACAACACAATCACCACACGGGACATCATTAGCACAGAGGAAACTACAACAATCATGAAGACCATCCATTTCGGGGTCCCGGTGGGCCCCAGCCCCCACCATACCTTTGACAAAGGAGCAATTCATATCAGCGAGGACCTCAACTCCTCCTTCAGTACAGCCACCTTCCTGTAACAGTGGAAACACGCAGCTGTCAATGACCATCGTAAAGAAACCCTTGGCTGACCCGACCAAACCTCCAAATTGCCGACCGATATCTCGTCAATCCTACCCAGCCAAAGTCTTGGAAAAGCCATCAAAAAGCACCTCGCTAAACACCAGCTTCTCAATGCCACACAATCAGGATTTAGACCCAACCACGGCACGGAAACTGCTCTTGTAGCAGCAACAAATGACACCCAGATGATCCTCGACAGGGTGGAAACCACAGTCCTCATCCTTCTAGACCGGCAGCCTTCAACACAATCTCCCATCCCATTCTAATCCGACGACCCCACAGAGCAGTCATTCTGGACACACCCTCTAATGTATCTGCTCCTTCCTCACCAGAAAAACCATAAGTCAAGGTGTCCCATGCAATAGGACTCCTTGGTCAGCCCAACTCTCTTCAACATCTACATGGCTCTGCTGACCAACGTCATAGAAGCTCATAATATAAACATACTCACACCTATGACACGCAACTGATAGTGTCCCTCTCGGACAAAATACCCAACACAAGGAACAAGTTCACTACATCCGTGACAGAAGTGGCCACCTGGATGAAATCCATTTGCCTCATACTGAACTCGGAAAAGACCAACGTCATGGTTTTCATAAAAAATGTCTCACCATGGGACTCAACCTGGCGACCCACAGACCCTGGACCCACCCCCATGCTTTGGTCGCTAGTGAGAAACCTCTGAATCATAGACAACACACACCATGACAGCCCAAGTCAACTCAATGGTCTCATCCTGCTTCAAAACCCTAAGGATGCTGAAGAAAATCTTCAAGTGTTTACCAGACAACACCAGGAAAACCAGCAGACTAGACTAAGGGAACACACTGCGCTTGGATAACCAACCAGCTCCCAAGAAAACTACAGAGTGCCAAAGCGCAGCAGCTAGACTGGTCCTCAACCTTCCATGCTGAACCCACATTACACCATACCTCAAGCACTCAACTGGCTCCTGATACACAAGTGTGCAAAATTCAAACTCCTCACCCACTTCCACAGAGCACTTCACAACACAGGCCCTGCCTATCTGAACAGCAGTATTCACTTTCACCAACCTTCTAAACGCCTCCACTCTGCTGATCTCTCACTAGTACATACCTCGCACATATCCAAAGGAATAACAGCGCGCCGTGCCTTCTCGTACCTGGCTCCTGGCCAACTTTCTACAACAAATCAGCCTCCCCTTCGCAAGAAGCTGAAGACCTGTCTTATCAAGTAAGCCCACCAACGCTGATCTCTCAGGCCTGCTACAGAGCCCTGGATACTCTCACAGGTGAGCGAGCTATAAATGATGACATAAGATACATTCTTCATTTTTCATCCACCTCCATGATCAACCCGAGATGAAACCAGTAAATCAAAAGCACCTATGGACAAATATGCCAGACATAAACATTTATGAAAATTGAAGATGTCCCTGTCACTTATAAATATCAAACCACTGACATGGGCTGATGGTCTCCAGAACACAGTGCTTAAATCCCAAATCTTTCAGTCAAGTGAGCCTGTCATTGTACACAGGCAAAGATGATTTTGCACAAGTGTTTGTCACCACACCAACTGAAGCGCCTCATAAAATGGTGTGCCTTTCACTGCATTGAGCAGGCAGCATACACCAATGAAAACTAACTGCAATGTATACGCAATGTTACCCAATACTGGTTGGCGCAACTTTTCAAAATGATCGTAACCAAGGCACAGTACGTTCTTTCACAGGTCTATAGAGCTTGTTCTCTGACAAAGCTTTCCCAACCTCGTAAGATGGCCACTAGAAAACCCATGTTTTGTCTCAAAAGCAAGTAGGGCCCATTCCAATTCACAGCTTCCTGCAGACGCTCCGCCTACCTTCTCTGGCCTCGGTGGATGCTCCAGGAATGCAGGTGCACTCCACAAATGTTTCGAAAAGCTGCATTAGCTGCTTTGTGTTCCGTGTCATCTGACCTGACAAAACTGCAAACATCAAGATCAGATTGTAATTATGCTGCTTTTCTCTGCTCCACCAACTGAAGTGAACTGATGGCTTGATAGATTACAATCAAGAGATACTGCTACCATGTCCACTATACATCTCCATATTGAGGTGTTCACTCGAAACCATCGCCAGTGTGTAATACACTGTAAACCATGGCTACAAAAGAGACCACTAGGAGGTGGTAAGTAGTACACACCTTAATAAACACCTCAGAAATCCACAGTAATCAGCCATAAACAGCAAGCAACTGCCAAACTGTAGATTCTAATTCCATGCAGCATCATCTGGCATTCCACAGCGGAATTCAAATGATGCACAAATGAGAACCTAATGTGGAATACCACAACAGTAACCTGTTTAGAAGGTACAGTCCCAGTTCTCCATGAGCCTTAATGCCCATGGCTTCCAAATCCTGACCAAAAACAGAGCATCAAAGAAATCATTTGGAGCAGTAGCTATCGTATTTAAGGCTTCCTACCACACTACTAGCTTCATTGGAGTACAGCCCAGCCATGTCTAAAACATCTGGGTGTAATCACTTGCATCACCCTCTGGAATTTATGGATTCTGGATCACTTTAACGGGTAGTTTGACCTACATTAATTGTCTGAAATAAGATTCTATCTAAGCTTGAAGCATTAAACCTACTTCAGCTGGTCTCTGGAGTCACCTATTCAGTCTAAGACACACTACCCAACTCTCTCCTCTCCAGTCTCAATCCCCAAAACAGAACCCATCCACCCCCGCACCTGGCGAGAACACTATGCAATCCACTTCACTTGAACCATCATTGTGCTTAGACTACACAACAACTTTAAAGACCAACGGCTAAAACTGCAATCTTGGTGTACTCTTATTGGTGACTCATCTTCCCAATTCTCTAATACACACCTCGTAGACGTTAGAAGAAATTGTGCAGTAGAAACAATAAGCTTGCTGCTCGGTGGCAATGCTGGCTTAATAAGGAGACCATCAGCAATTCAGAGCCTACACAATATTCATTTCCAAAGCAACCATCCTTTCCAGAGACTTCTATAAAATCATCAAAGCATTCCCCAATCCAGAATACACCAACTATGACATCACACACACACACACACAAGCATTCTGCAATGTAGTATCAACTTGCCTTATTGGCAAAGATTAAGTCCTGAAAAGCACCACACAAACAACCTCAGATAGATTGTCAAAAGGTAGTATTACTGCTGGCTCCCCACCACATATCTCAAGGGTATCATTCTTACCTCCATGGGGCACACCAGGCCAGCATCAGCAGCTCCCTCTCATCTTTCATCATCCTCTCCAGTGCCTTCAAAATATCACTTATCATTCCTATCCTGAAGGAAGCAAATGTTAAACCCAGCAGAATCTGCCCACCTCAAATTATTTCCAACCAGAATGGCCACGTGGGACGACCTCAAGTCTGCAGTAGACCAGAACAGAGTCCGCAGCCTAAACTGCTGTACCTCTCCTCTGCCTTTAGCACAGTACACCACCCACCTTACTATTACTGTGGAGACTGAGCAATTTTGAGAAAGTCAATGTTTTGCCTGAAGTGGATCACATCATAGTAATGTTGTCACAATAAAAAAAAAAAAAAGCTCTGGTGCATCCCAGGAAATAGACTTAGAATGGTTCCACTGTTGACCATGAACAATATCAGTCTTTCATTGGTGGATCCTTATTGCAAAATGGGTTACACCCATTTAATACGCCTAGATTATTTCCCTTTTTGGATCACCCGGTTTTGGACTTCTTACTGTGGGTGAGTCTCACTACATGTGTCTCACCAATGGTAATCAGGGAACAAAGGCTTCCCCACACAAAAGGATTGTTTAACAGTGCTTCTCTTGGTGCCTGAGGAGCAAGTGATGAGGATGAAAGTCTTTATCCGTTAATTCCCTGACACACTGTATTAGAGTGTAGACAGCCCACGCCCACTGAACAAAGGAGGAAGCCCAGACAACTGGAGACAACACAGGAGGGGGCTCCTCTTTGAAGTTTTGGTGGGGGGGAAAGGCCCTGGCAGTAATGTCAGCAAGGGGTGGAGCTGAGACCCCAAGAGCAGATGTGACCAGTGACTCCTGGATGACGCCATCTTAAGTTGTCCCAGCATGCTGTGCAGGAGACTTAGGACAGGGGTGGAGAGGTGACGTGGCACCTTAGGATTGGCTAGGGGTGTCTGGCTTCTGGATCCTACCACCTCCTTTTATCAACTCTTGCACAATGGAGAAAAGTGCTTTTTGCTGCGACTTTGAGACTGCAACAGCCATGGACAACTAGAAAGAGGAATCCCTTGATGCCCAAAAGGACTTAGGACTCTTCCCCCAGTTGACCCTAGGACCAGTGGGTCTCTCTAAGAGCCGGTGTGGCTGCCCCCCCTAAACACCCTGAGGACCAATGGGGGAAAGATCTGGACTTCTGCTACCAGAGACCAAGAATAGGAAAACTTTCACAGGGAGCCACTGGAACCAGCTCCCTTCAGCAAGATGGGGTCTGTGTAGCACACCCGTAGCGCTCCTCTCCTTACCTCCTTGGTTCTACAGTGGACCTCAAGCAGGGAAGCATGTGGGCCCCGCCGGTAGTTTGATGAAATGCTGGAAAAGTGGTGGAGCCTTGATTCCCCCGAAGAAGCGCTGACCGCCATAACTGCGGGAATCCGAGGCGCAGTACGGCCAGAAAGTACAGCGTGGTACTATTTGTTGTAGCTCTCCCGACATCGATACGGGAACTGCGGCGGATTATCATCGAACCCGGGTGAGCAGCTTTACCAGGACAGATGGCGGGCAGAGGGGCAAAGGCGCTGAAACAGAAGACCTTGGCCGCTGCGACCACGGGCTCACTCCCAGCCAGCACCTAAAGGATGGCCGTGCACCCGGAGCACTCCCGAGAGATCAGCGTAGAGGGAATGGGCAGGAGGCGAGCCGATGACTCGACCGGCACAGGAGGGAAACCAGCTCAGCGACCAGCTCATGGGAGTAACACCGTCGCGCCTGCAGAACGACCTGCAATTTCCGACCTATTCCCACTCATGCATATCAAAGGCATCAAAAACCAAGAAGTGACTGCAGCCACTCCCCTGTCAGTAACCTTAGCTGCGCCTGCCCAGGTGACTGAGGCAGCGGTAGAGTAGCCACATTCCAGCGAAAACCAAAAAGTAAGTGGGGATAAGGATCATGTAAACAGCTCAATTGTGGCTCTAATGGGACCAGTGGGTGAACCACTCACGGAACAAGAATTGATTAATCCAGCAGTTACAGAGAAAGCTGAACACGGGGGGATGGAGGATCCCCTTCCCACTTGCACAGGAAAAGTAAGCTCTACCTTGCTAGATTACAGTTCTCTGGGAAATGCGAAAGTGATATCTTCTCCGGAGCCTATGTGGGGTGGATAGAAATTCTTTTCCGTACCTGAATCTGACTCCTCAATGCCAGATCTAGAATCTTCTACCCCCACACTGTCATGCTCAACTAGCTGTAGCTCCCTGAATGAATCTGTTGTCCACACCAGACAAAAGAGCCAGTCTGGCGGAGGGAAGGATAAGAGGAAGTCTATGAGCCTGACAAAGAAACAGACGGCAAGCAGCAAGAGCACTTGCTTACGACATGAAGGCTATCCCTGGAAAGATACCCCCAGGCTTAGATGGGACTACTAGTCAATCCAACTACTTGATCAGCAAGGGGGGAGAGGGGAGGGGTCAACTTCAGGGGATCTGTCACGAGGGATAGGCACTATAGCAGGACCAGCATCTAGTGGCGTGATGGAACCCTCACCTTCCATTATCTTGGATACTATTAAGCAAATGCAGGAGGAGGTCAGGAACGATAACCGTCTGGCTTGGCAAGCCTCAAAAAAACTACAGGGCGCTGTCCGAAAGATAAGTAAAACCTGTTCTTAGATATCAGATATGATGACTATGGTGGAAGCGCGTACAGAAACCCTTGAAATGGAGATCGCTGAATTAAAAACTTTGAACATCTCCCAAGATCCTAAGCTTACGCATATGGTGTGGAAACTTGAGCAAGAGAATAGACAAAGGAAAAATAATTTGAGACTGCTTGGCATCCCTGAAGGCGCTGAAGGAGGGAACCCCAGAGACTACATAGCTAAACTTTTAAAAGGTGCCTTTCCAGAGCTTATAGACTGGGACTGGGAAAAAGAAGTACAGAGGGCACACCGATTCCCCCTAACTCTCAAGAAACAACAAGCAGGTAATACTACATACCCCCGGGCGGTATTGGTGTACTTTGGCAATTTTCTACTAAGGCAGAGCATTTATGATTTGGCACGCCCCAATATTAAAAGAGTTTGAGGGAGTTTCTGTTTTTTTGCACGGCCAGACTTTGCCCACGCTACAGTGAAGCAGAGATTTATTTTTTTTATTTAAAGTTTTATATAGCGCGAACTGGACCCGAGAAATCGGGTATCAGAGCACTTTACATGAGCACCAGTTTCGTTACAGAAGGACATATTCATTTTTGTTAGGCACAGGGAGATTAAGTGATTTGCCCAGAATCACAGGATGTTGAGCGTCCCTGCCGAGACTCGAACCCGGTTCCCCAGCTTTGAGGTCGACCGCTCTAGCCTCAAGGCTACATCCTCTCCCCAATGGCATTTAAGACAAATGTTTTCTCCTTTCCAAAGACGAAGAGCCGAAGTATACCTACAAAACCCAGCCAAATTGAAAGTGGTGTTTAAAGGGCGCACACAAAGCTTTTTTTCAGAGGTGCAGGCCCAGGAATATCTGGATGAATTGCGGGGGGGGGGGGTGGTCTTGATGTAAGACCCAAGATCAAAGGCAGTAAGCCGAATAGGGGAAGGGAAAAATGAAGGTGGGCCACTAGATTGAAAATGTTAAAAGTGGGAGAAAATAAAAAGGGGGTAAAAAAAGAAAAGTTCATGTATGTACTCTCACTGATAGGGTTTGGTATCTCGGATGTCATCACACAGCCTGGTTGATCATTGGTTGGGAAAGGGTGTGGGGGTGGGGGTAAGCCACGGAGGGAGGGGGTGGGGTCTTCAAAGGGTGTAGGGAGAGGGGGTTGCCTAAGAAGGGTCAGGGAAGAGGGGGTCCCACTCGCTCAGGAGAAAAACACTAAGAGTTGGGAGATTGGTTAAGAGGGAGAATAAGTTCTGGTGTGTTGTTATCGCAATACCAATAGCCAGGAGTCCAGGATTCTTCACAAAGCAAGATAATGGCCGATAATCAGAAGATACGTATTGCCTCTTAACATTTGTGGCCTGAATGATCCCAAAAAAAGAGCACGAATTTCAATAGGGCTACAGGTTCTTAAAGCAGACGTGTGTCTGCAAGAAACCCACATTGAAGCTTCACAAAGGAATGTTTTAGACACTATGGGCTACAGACTTATAGGTGGGACTTCACAAGGGGTGCTACCGGGGAGGGGGTGGCGGGGGTTGCAATTTTGGCCTGAGGTAACTGGCTAAAATTTACACAAGTAGGGGTTGATACACGGGGCCGATGGGTTGCTGTAGTTTGTCATACTTCCTGTGGAGGTAAATTCACACTGTGTACAATCTATGGTAGCATACTCAATGACCCCTCTGTTATTAACCAGATATCTCGTGAATTGATTTATCGGCCCCTCCCTATATTTTTTGTGGGGATTTTAACATCAATCTCCCTGGTAATTGGGATATAGGAGTACAACCAAAAATACCGGCTGAAAACCCAAAGTATTTCAAGCCCTAGAAGGGGTGTGTAAGGATCATGGCTTTATTGATGATTGGGGCAGAAAGAAACCGATGGAGCATGGCTACACGTATTTTTCTGCTCCACATTCTACTCAGGCCCGTCTGGACAATTTTTTTGTGTCAAATAAGTTCATCACAACTTGTAAAACTGAGCGATACCCGCGGTATCTCTCGGACCATAATCCATTGGTATTAGAAATGCGAGAAATAAGAGGGAAAACGCAAAATGCATTGAGTTTTGAGCGTGCTCTGTTCGCTAACTAAGAATATCGTAGGTATATTAGCAAGTGGATCCCAATATTCTCTAAAGAGAATAGCGGTAGTGCCTCTTTGAGCACAGTGTGGGATACATTCAAGTCTTGCCTACGGGGGGAAAACACTTAGGTTCTCACTGAATCGGGGCAAGAAAGAGAGACAAATCATCGAAGGCAAACAAGACAGCTTAGTGGCTGCGGAAGAAAACTTGATAAGAGTCTTGCAACAAGGAGGGGATATAAAAGAAGCCCAAGTTGGGTAATAACAGCTAGAGCAGCAATAGAGGCGATTTTTGCAAACAGAGCAGCGGAAAAGTATACGGCTTGGAAGGAAAGAACTTATGAGTGTAGTGAGCAAGTCGGGCACCATCTGGCTGTCAGAGCAAGGCAGAAGAGCATGAGTAGTGAGATAAGAGAAGTTAGGGACCCTATTCTTGGGTTAGTCTCGGACTCAAGTAAAATCAGAGATGCATTCAAAGCATATTATCAAGCTCTATATACCGAAGATACTAGGGATAGCCCGCTGCTGACTGAAGAGCTCCTTAAAACGGCGCTTGCAAATAAACGGTCTATCGATGAGGAGGAATCCCTAGAAGGAGATCTACTATGGGAAGAGATTTACCTTGCAATTTCCAGTCTTACCTCTGGTAAAGCGGCAGGAGTTCATGCAATCCCCTCAGAATTTTATAGAATATTCGCTCCCCAATTGAAAGACCAGATAACCGCACTATTTAATCAAATGTACAGCGGAGCCCCCCCACCCCCCGAATTCATGGTCCATCGCTAAAATCGTATTTTTGAAAAAGAATAAGCCATCAGTAGAATTAGGCTCATATGGTCCGGTTACATTAATAAATGTAGATTCTAAAATCTACTCTAAAGTATTAGCCGTACGATTTGCCCAGGTTATAACCGAATTGGTGGCGAATCAACAACATGGATTCATTGCGGGGAGGGATACTACAGACCACATTAGGAGAGTCATCTCGCTTTTTGATGCAGTGCAAGTGTCAGGAGACCCTATGGCCTTGATTTTACTAGATGCAGAAAAGCCATTCGATAGGGTCTCCTGGCACTATCTCTGGCAGTTAATGCAAGCAAGGGGCATCGGTCCAAGGTTCATACAGGGAATTAAAGCCTTGTGTTATAAACCTGTAGCGAATATTTGTATCTCTGGGGTATGACGGGGCCGGTGACGATTGCCCATGGAACTCGACAGGGTTGTCCTTGTTCCCCACTCTTGTTTGCGCTGTATATCGACCCGCTTATATGAAAAATAGCGCAAAACATCGCAATCCCCCCAATAATCTTGCAGGGATGAAAGTAAAATTTTGGCATACGCAGATGTCGCAGTAGTGATTCCCAACCCAGAAATTGCCCTCAAATTAATAGAGGAGGAAGCCTCTTTTGTTGAATAAAGAAAAAACCCAAATTGTTATTAATGATTAGATTCTATTGGCAGACAAATGAGTAGTCGAGAAAGCAGTATATTTGGGTGTCTGCATTTCTTCCAATTTTGAGAAAATGTAAATATAAACTTAAAGCCCCTGCTAGTGAAGACTAGGATAGAGCTATCAAGGCTGAATAATCTTCATCTTACAATGATCGGTCAATGCAATCTTATAGAAATTATCTTCTTTCCCAAAATTTCATATTTTTTTAGATCCATCCCCTTGGAATTCTCGAGTGAATGGCTAAGAGCATTTGATAGTATTTTTACAAGATTTTTATTGGCTAATACCAAACATAGAAGAGTGCTGAGGTATTTATCACTCCCAAAAGAGAGGAGGGTGGGCTCTCCCTATTCTCAAATTATATTATTGGGCCACCATGCTGCAATATAGCCATATTTTGCTGACTGAACCATTATCGAACGATCCCCCCACAATCCATCCCTACTATATTTGAATTGTTAATTGGAAAAGAGGCCTGGGGGTGTCTCTGGAGACAATTAGAACTAAGTTATTGCAAAAAAGTACGGTTCAAGTGTCTCCTGGGAGCTTTTAAAGTATGGTCAGCTCTTCGGAAATTGTTGGGCCTAGGGAGACTGAACTGCTATACCCGGATTCAGAACAACCCGAAACTGCCAGAAATCTTCAGGGATGGCTACATACAAAACTGGGCCCTGGAAGGTGTAGATAAATTAGGTACCTTTTTTCTCCTTCTGACCTGGTCATGTTCGATGAACTGAAGGCAGAGTTCGGTATTAATAATAAGGAGTTTTATAAGTACTTGCAAATAAGGGATTAACTACAGCGTAAAGGGGCGGGCCCAACGGCTTTGAAACAAAAAAAACTGGTGGAAATTTTAATAGCACAGAACCACATTCTTATCGGGCAATATAGCATTTACTAATTATTGAAATGAAGGATGATCTTGACAAAGTCTATCTTAAATGGCAAGAGAAGATTGCGACTTCAGAAGCCGAATTTGCGAAAGCTCTTACTCTATTTCAAACTGTTTTAATGTCGGCTAATTTACAAGTGCAGTTTTTTAAGACCTGTTTTACATTATATTAGAACATTGGAATGTTGGGAGCTCCATTGAAGACAATGGAGTTGCTCTGGGCTTATAATGGCTGGTATAAGCCCAGCGCTCCAACATTCCAATGTTTGTCTTTTTGTTTCTCCATTTTTAATTTAGAACATTCTACCCTTAGTGGGTGGAATGTTCTAATAGCCTTATAGCCCTTCTGCCTCAGGCTATACAGGTTGTTAAAGGCCCTCTCCCTCGTTATAGGCCCTCGCCTGCGGCTCGGGCCTATAACTCGGGATCAGGGCCTTTAACAGCCGGTATAGCCCTCGGCAGCGGGATATAAGGCTATATTTATTACGCACCAGCTAGAATTGCGAAATGGGGCACAGGCCGGGGAACTAATTGTACTCGGTGTGCAACCCCCTGCGCTGATATAGTCCACATGTTTGCTACTTGTACTTCCTTAAGTCCTGTCAAGAATGAAATACATTTTTTATATAGTAAATTAAATATAGAAGTTTTATTGACCCCAAAATTTATTTTACTAGAAGTACTGGAAGAGAAAGTGGCGCAAGAAACAGAACATTTTCTTGCCATCGCAATGGCGATATTAAGGCTGGCAATTGTTTTCGCATGGCTATCCTCGCAACCTCCACTGTTTCAACAGTGGTTGGCTCGCCTGCTAGCAGTCTCCAATCTAGAGAAAGTGGGATATGCTAGAAAAGGCCATAAAGCAAGGAAAAAGGGCAGATAATTTGGGCTCCTTTATCTAAATTAATGTAACATGCAAGTTTGCTGTATAGTATGGTGGAAGCTCATTAATCTCCTCCTCTGTAGCACAATGCACTTTGAATTGTTTGATGTATATTTGTGTCTCGCACCGACTGGTCTAACGGAAGCATTTTGACTCCCAGATTATTTGATACATTTTTTGAATTTTTATAGTATTCTGTATATTTATTATCATCTTGAGGGTCATGAATTATTTTGTTCTTCCTCTTTTCTACTATCCGAGCATGGGGGGGAGGGGGGAATGGGTGTTATGTATTGAAAGAAAATGTGCAATAAAGATATTAAAATTAAAAAAAGGAACCAGCTCCCTTCAAGGTACGCTGCTTTCTAAGCCCAGGAGGCCTGCTGAAACTGCTCCTGGTGGCTAGAACTCACCACCAGGAGTAAAATAAGACAAATCAGCCTAACGGGGCTCTAATTATTGCCTTTTAAAGGTTGGTGACCTTTGAATCCCGACAAGAAACAGCATGCTTGGAGCTCCGCTGCATGAGCTGAAAATACCCCACAGTGGTTCAGGGCCCAGGGGTCTGAGCAAGAGGTGTTTTACTAATTGTTCCTGGTGAGGTGTGTGTGTGTGTGTGTTGCCCCCCGGGGACCCCTATCTCCCTAGAGGCCAATCCAGGCTGGGACCTGGGGGAGGGGTGCCGTTGTGCCTCCCCAGCACAGAGAAAAGGAGACCAGGACCCCATCTCCAGGCCCCCACTGGTGGCAGCCGCCTCACTCCCACTCCCAGTGTCTGGGTGGAGCGGGGCAGTCACCGCATAAGAAACTCCATTTTATCCGGGCACCCCCACAAATGAAGAGGGAAACAAAACTAAAAAATATGTGCAGGCTGCCAGCACAGCAGGAGTCCCACTGTTGAGATAGTCCCTGCGTCCCAGAGGGAGTGCCTCAAAATGCCTCATGAGAGGCTATTTTTTTATTTAATTTTTTATTTCAGGAGTTTTCTATAGCGCTAGCCAGACCCGAAGGTATCGGAGCGCTTCACAACAGTCGGCCTGCGAGAGACATGCAATCTAGACAAAAGTAAACATATTAGCTCAAGGCGCATTTCAAGTCTCAGTGCAATGTACCCAGTGATGCAAGGGGGTCAGGTAGTATTCAGGTTGTGGGTCTGTTGACTTGCACTGCGTCTCCTTTGGGGAGGGGTGACCAGGGCACTTCCACTCGTGGAGGGGAGGAGGAAAAGACTTAATGTCCCGATAGCAGGGAGCGGCAGTGTGCTGGTTTGTAAGTTTTGACGACAGCTATCCGTTCAGGAGGGAACGATTGAGGAAGAGGTCTTTGAGCTGTCTCTTGAATTTTACAAAGGAGGTGGTAGTCCGGATATGGACTGGGATGGAGTTCCAGATTTTTGGCGCATTTCCAGCGAAGGACCGGGCTGCGGTTTTTTGTTTGCGTGATTTCATAGGGATGAGGAGTAGCGTGTTGGTGCTCCTGAGGTTCCTTTCCTGGCCAGCTTTCTTGAGTTTGGAGGCCAGGTATTCTGGCTTCCCTGTGTGCAGGGCTTTGTGTGTTGGCGGGCAGTTCTGAAACTGGCACGCATTTCGACTGGGAGCCATTTTAGTTCTCTGAGTGCGGGTGAAATGTGATCGTATTTCTTAACTCCAGTGACCATTCTAGCTGCTGCGTTGAGAGTTTTTCTGAGGGGAGCTAGGTGTGATTTAGCTGTACCTGTGAGGATTGCATTCCCGTAATCAAGTCTGGACAGCACCAGCGATTGAGTAGCTTGTTTTAGGTCCTTGGGCGGGATGAAGGGTTTTATTTTGTAGAGTAGTTTCATGTTGAGGAAGGCGCTTTTTGCAGGGTTCTTAATGTGCTTTGTCATGTCAAGTTTAGGGTCTAGGGTGATTCCTAGCGATTTAACAGAGTCAGCCAGGATGAGATTGCCGTTGAGAGCATCAATACCTTTTAGCCAGTCTAGGATTTGGGGGTTCTCTTCTTTGTTAGAAATTAGTAGGATTTCCGTTAGGCTAATTTAAGTATTTTTCTTGCCTTGTGGTGGCCCCACCAACATCAAACAGAAAGAGTGGGGGAGACTGCAGGAAGGCACCAGCTCCCTTCAGAACTAAAAAAAAAAAAAAAAAACTCCCTACTGTTGCAGGGTGTTAAAAATTGGGACCCCCAGGACTTTCATCATTATGTTCACAGCACTCCCAAGGCTGAAGCTTTTGCTCTACAACTGGGAGTGCAACAGCCTCTAGGGGCTAGTTCTATGGCTGCATTTTATGCGGCCTAAAGGTGTATTAGGAAGACACATAGAATGTAGCGCTCCCTAGAGGCTGGTTGTATGTTTGCATCTTATGTGGCCAAAGAGCGGCTCCCTCTAGGGCCTGTTTTTATAGGTGCATTTTGTGTGGCCTGAAAGTATATAAAAAGCACACCATGTTCATTTTAAAATGCTTTATTTATGTAATAATGTTGGCAGTGATTACTGATCAATGTTGATATGCTTTGTTGACATGAATAATTGCATTTGCACATGGTTAATATTAATTATTAAAATTACCCACAAAATGATGGTGTTTTTAACAAGTGGTTTGTTCTTGTAATATGGTGAACCCTCAATAAAGCCAATAGGCCTGTTTTATCTAAAGTGATACCTCCCCCATATTGTCATGTGTTGTCTGGTAGAAGAGGGGGGCAATGTGATTTTGGGGGTCATGACCCTTTGAGGTCATATGTAATTTCATGACCTAATCCAAGGTATTTTTGATCTGCCTTATGTATATATTTGTAAATTAGCGTGTGGTATTTAGTAGTGCGAGTGTAATAAATGAACTTTTCTAAAGAAAAAGCACTGACTGGACAATCATTTATTGAATGTTACTACGTGCCAGCTAATGGTGATTACTAGCTCACACCACACCCCTTGGGTAGACCTTGGACTACTCTGCTTCGCTAAACTGAAAGAGTCCAGCGCTACAATGGGGTGCTTGGTTCCCAGTAAGTGGAAATTGTGGACCTATTACATGTGCAGGCCTCACATCCTGCACGACTAATAACCCAATTTCCTACTTTGGTGTTCAGCGCTGGGAAAATAGAATCCAGTTCCGGTATGCATTGATAACATTTGATAAGTTCAGTTTTGCCACACATTGCCTATGCATTAATGCACAAATATCAGAGCGCAAAGAGAGTGGTTCAAAGGTTTGGTTGTGTGAACTCCCTAATGTGGGAAAGGAAAGCCCCTGCATACATATATCAAATGAAAACATTGATGTTTGGTTGATGTATTTATTAACTGTTTATTATGACCAGTTTACATTTTTGAAATGTGATGGGGGGGTGGGGGGGGGCTTTCACACGCAGTGTTCCCATTACAGTGTTCCAAGCCGTAGTGTCCTTTGAACCTCAGCACTACACGTTATCCCTGTATGGGGAGGGTTTTTCTCTATGGGTTTAGGGACTACACAGGTACCCGCACCATAGATCTGAGTGACGGGGTGGGTCCTGCTTCTGGGGATGTAGGAAGTGGTTCAGGGAAATTCTTGGACTTGCATAGGCAGGGTAGGTTTCCTGCAAAGAAGCCCACCGTAAGTCATTCTGTTTACAGTTTTTCTAGCCATTGTTGCAGGCCAGGAATCACTGGAAGGGTGGGGCGGGAGGGTACCCAGAAGTAATTGATCCTCCCCTAGTGGTTCCCACTAGTTTGGTGGGAGATCCGTGAGAAGTTTTCCCTTGGTGGGGGGTGCGAGAAAGTTGTGGTTACCATGGTCTCCATTGGTTATCTGGTGGGGAGGTGGATCTATCCAAGGTGGCCCGTAGTGGTAGGTGGCCCTGTGGAGGGGATGGTTCCTGAGATAGGTGTAGTGCCTAACCCCTAGGAGATCAGAGAGGGGGTAAGACTCCCTAGATTCCCTGTATGGGTTAGTGGTGGACGACTACCCAAGAACAGTGAAGGATGTCATTGTAGTACTGTTTTTATCTGTACCTGAGGCAGCGACTGTGGTGATGCCCAGCTGGATGTCTAATCATGTAGGTCCTGTGGACTCAGACCCCAGGACTGAGGGCAGGGGCCCTGTAGCTGGAGGGTGTGCAGGAGGCTCTACCCTAAGCAGACCCCTGCCTGGTGCACTTCTGTTGTACCAGCCTTGAGGTGTGGCCCTGAGGCACTTTAAACCATGGCTTGCCTGATGGTTGGCTTGTATAAAAGTATTTGCTCATTACTGTAGGCCTGAGTTGTTAATAGTGACAATCTACAGGCCTGATTGATGTACTATAAAATGTTATGTCTGATGCCATAGGTCTGGTCTGCTTATTATGTAACGTTATAACTAGGGCTCCCGGTTTTATGGTATTTATTTTTGGACATTTCCGTCTGTATTTCTCCATATTTCTTTTTGTCAACCTTATCTGTATTTATCCATATTTATTATGGATGTAGTGAGAAAAATAAAGCTGAAACTGGTATATTTCCACATTTATTTAACCAAATATGCAGTCATGCTTGAATGCCTGCCAGGTTTCAGTGATATGAACACCCGCAGAAGATAAATCAATGCACTCGTATGAAAATATCCGCATTTCAGGATCAGCTTTGTGCATTTCTACTGCTGTTTAAGCCTCTTTACTAAAATTCCTTTCTTTTTTAACCCCCTTACCTATCAATCCACACAGTTATTGGCCTGGCAGTCAAGGCAAAGTGTATTTAGAACCACTCAAAAAGCACCCAATTTCCGTTTTTATCCACATTTAAAAATAAATACAGACAAGAAAATAAATGGTTTCCGTCCATATTTATCTGTAAAAATCAGTAAAAATGGAAAACAGGGAGCCTTAGTTATAACAAAGGCAATTGGTATACCTTTTTTTTAGTGTGAAAAGCATTTGTTAAAGCCAGTAAGCCTTAACAGTTGGGTTTTATCACATTATGCTACAGACAGGTATTTTGTTACATATAATCTCATTGATTACCATAGTAGGCAAGGGTTTTGACATTGGCCACCCACTCTGACAAATCCTGTAAGTTTTCACTGTGATGATTCTTGTTCGGACTTTTTGAGAGGAGTTGAATATGGCTTTGCAAGCTGTATTGTTCAACACTATTTGTAATTCTGTAACTGTATGCATGATGGCTGCCAGATTATGTACATTTGAATAGGCTGATGTTGGGTAAAGTGTAAAGCCAACTGTAAAGGGTATAATCTTCATCAGTCTTTTGGGAAAAGTAATTCCGGGTTTTATAGGTTTGACATGTTTATTAAGAAACTTTGTGACAAAAGCCAGTAGACCTGACCTACTGATTGTGAAAAGAATGTTTTGAAGACAACAGGCTTTTAATGATTGCTATTACCTTGTGCTAAAGCATGTAGGTAGGTATTTAGTTACATGCAATTTCACAGGTTACCAAAACAGGTAAGGGTTTTCGTGTTGGTGATCCACCCGAACAAAATGGGCAGATGGAAGATCTGCACTACAATAATCCTTTTTAGGCTCTCTGAAGAGAGATAATATTTAGCTTTGCTAACTCTAATTTTGTATATGTATGTACATTTACAATTGTATGTCTGATGGTTGCATGAGGAAGGCTTATGTTCAGTACAGTAGTCTTGAATTGGTTATGGTGACAAGCCAATGATAAAGGCTATAGGCCTGATTATTATGAAACATTACAAAGAGAGACGTGGCTATGCTGGCAACCAAGATGGCTACCTAGTGTGAAGCTCCAAGACGTGACCCATCAAAATACCAGCAAACGAAGGGCTAAGAATGTGCCCCAAGCGACTACCAATGTGGAGCAGGGGCTTGAGCTGCTACTTATCTCGGGCAACTCCACTAAGGGAACATGAAGGGGCCGCTGCAGACGTCAGAGGCTCTGGTGTCAGGGGCCTCTGGTGAGCCTTCGGTTGCGGCAGCCGGTCCCCTGCCATGATAGAAGGCTACTAAAATGCAAGAACTGGGAGTCACACATCTTGCCCCATCAACAGTGGCTGATCTCGGCCGATGAACTCCCGAAGACCATGCTACTTGTCAAGATGGTGGCTGGACTGGAGAGTTCTCCCGGGCAGTAAGATCAGTATGTGGAGGCCCTCTACTCTGCCATGTGTGGTGTGTTTTCCTGGCTCAGCATGAATACTGGGGGCTTGCGTTGATGTGTGCTGATTTTCCCGAAAGCTGCTGAGGCTGTCCCTGCCACTGGTGCAACTTCTTGAGGCGATTGCGCACTTGCACCTGGTTGGGTCTGTATGGTTAGAGGTTGCAGCAGTATTTGTAATACACACCCTTTCTGGGGCTAGGGAGGTCACCGATAGGTCCCCTCCACCCATACACAGTATGGTGGGCTGGCTGCAGACACTTGGGAAGCCTCTGGGACTCTTTGAACAATGTTGTTGCGCATGGCTGTTAGTACACATCTACCATGGAGAAAGGGGATCCCAAGCAGAACAACATACATTTTGGACTGAAGAATATGTGCAAGACGACTCCTACATCAGATGCGGAGGAGAGCCCTACTGGGGAATTCCCTAGGGACATACAGGGAGGAATAGACACCATTCTCTTGGAACTCAAGGCTGGGTTGCAATCTATCAACACCGAAATAGACTCCATATCCTCTAGGCTGGACAGGTGTACGGAGCATCTGGACACTTAGATGGTGCCGAGAGGCATATTTCTGACTTGGAAGACGACACCATAGCTAATACAGACAAACTGAATAAAATGGAGAAACAACTTGTTGTGGCCATCACTAAAAATTATGACTTAGAAGAAACAAGATCACACTGTAATAACATTTGTATCACTGATGTATCAGAATCCACAAACATTGGGGGGCAGCTTCTTATGTGGAAGAACTGCTCTCAGAGCTCTTCGACAGGTCCAGCTTTTCTGCAGCATTCCTGGTTGAGAAACCGCTTTGTGGCTGGCCAGGGAGCAAACTAGTTCCGTTCCAAAACCAGTACTCCAGTGTCCATTTTTTAGGTCGAGCCTGGCAGCGCATGCGCTGCTGCGAGGCATGCAGTATTGGAGTATGCACTTGAAGCTCCGCCCTTATTTTTCATTGGCTTGTGTCATTGTCCTTCGTAAATGCTGGCTTCTGATTCATAAATAGGCTTGTTAGTCCCTCCTTAGTACCGCCTTGTCTTCATTTGTAACAGGCCCTTTTACTTCGGTTGTTACACTGTACCAGTTATTTAGTCTGTAAGCACTGTTTTCTTTAATTAGTTTCTCTTACTGCAGCCACGACATATGCTGCTTCAGCTGCGCTTATGTGCGCTCATGGGATCGTTTTTTATAGCTTCCACAGTGGGTGCGTTCAATAAGGCTGTTTACAATTATGTGCGCTCCTGGTTTGTCTTGTGACATACATAGTTTGGTGTATGTGCTCAGCCTAGTGTGTCGCGCCATGTTAGCACGTAAGTAAAATCACCCAGGTATTCACACACAAGCAGATAATTGGTTTAAAAATGCTAGTTGAAAATGAGCAATGCCGCGTGCCAGCAGCTGGGCTGCTGCCGTCTGGGAGTGTATGTGTCTTGTAAACAGAGGGGACGGATTTCGTGAGGGGGTGAGGTGTGCTCTGCCCGAGTGTCTCCAGTTTGAGGGGTTTGACAACATTCCGTTGATGTGCCCAGCTGGGGTCGCTCACTCGCAGACGGGATTACCCCGTTCACCTCTGTAATGCAAGTGGGTTTTTATCACCTTTGACTTTGTGACGTTGCATCTTTGTAGAAAGAGAGAAGGCAATTTAACTGACGCTCGGCCCATCAACAGCGATCCCTGCAGAAACAATAGGAAGACGCATGAGGGAGATCTCCTTAACCGGTAGAAACAAGCATTTACAATGCAATAGGTCTTGCATTTATTCGGGTTTGAGCTATTGGCATTGTAAATGACAATGCCTTTTATTTGTTTTGTTTTTTAAAACATAAATAAAAGGCATTGTCATTAACAATGCCAATAGCTTAAACTCGCGTAAATACAAGACGTATTGCATTGCAAATGCTTGTTTCGTGACTGCATCCAGTTGATCCAGGAGCCATGAAATTAGTTTGCTGATGTTAAAAGATGAAAGATGTTGCGGGATAGGGGTGTCAGATACAGCATGTTTTAACGACTGCGATTAAAGTCAACATTGAAGGTAAGGCGCATGTGTTCTTCAACTCTTCCAATGCAAAACTGTTTTGGAAAAACACGTCAAAGCCAAGAACCCGTCTCCTCAGCCTGGCAGTTCTTGTGTGCAAAAAGACAGCGAAATGGCAGCAGGTCGATTGAACAATGACCTTTGAGTAACTGCGGCCCTTCCGCTTTAAGATGTAAGTATTCCAATAGAGTTTCACTAATGGAGCAATATGGTATGCTTGCATGCCACAGATTAGATCCCTGTTTGCAATAAATTTACGTTCATATTCCCAATGTCCGAAGGTAAAGTCCAAGGAGCGTTGCTATTGCCCATGGTGAGTATTATCATCAATCCACTTTATTTCGAATTTAAAAAAATGCATTAAAGTACATAGTAATAATATTACATAAATATACATCATAATAAAAGACCGACATGGCAATAAATAGCAATTAAAAGTCAACGGAATGAATATTAAAACAAAGATTACAATAGCCTAGTCAGTATTAATATTAAACAAGACATACAAATGAGAAAAGATGACTTATGCACTAAAACATTTGAGATGCATAGCAAGGAAATCCATCAACAAATAATTAAAATTCTGTTAAAACAATCCCTCTATTGGAGGACCCCTTTCTAGTCTTTAAGGCTGAATGTAGAAAACACGCTGTCATAAAGCATATGAAAGGAGTTTCCAGTTTTTGTATTACTGCGAGGGCTTGTAAATGCGAGCGTAAACTCCGTTTCCTCAACAGTGGAATGATACATCTTTTCCTCGCGGCTTTATAGAAAAAAACAAGAATAAAATATGATCAATAGATTGAGTGGACCGCTCGTCGCAAGGACATAAAGACAGCTGATTAACCGAATATACTTGCGACGGGTAACTAATCATTAGACGGAAAAAATTAAATCTAAACCTTGTCAGCAAAAAGCGATGCCTATTATTAGAAACAAAGGAAAGATAAGAAGAATGGCCAGATGCCACAGAGGGCAGTGCCAGATAGGTTATCACCGATTTAAAATGATTTTGGTGCCATCTATCTTGGTCACACTTGGCAACAAAAAGTTCTTTTAGTTTGGATTTGGGGAAGGTCACGCACTGAGTTGGTGAATCATACAAAGTTGCTGAACCCAAATCGCTAAAAGAGCGTTTCACGAATGCTAGCCAAGTAATAAAGGAGGCTCGATCAAGAGTTACAATATCTTTTACCACCATTTAATTTAAGTTGACAGAATTCCTTTTCCATAATGCTAACCATAATAGTAGCGGGCCATTTTAATTGTATCAATTATGAAAGGGAGACCTAGTTCTTTATGAACAATAATGTTCGGGCATGAGCCTGGGATTGACAGTAATCTTTTTATAAATGTATCTTCAATAACTTGCAGCGGGTCCACTTGGGCTGTTCCCCAAATTGCTGCACCGTAGGTAGCTATAGATACAGATTTCGCCAAATATATTTCCACCATTTCCTTACATGAGTATCCTCGTCAAATATGTTGGGACTCTACTGGAAACATATACAACTCAAAGTTGTAGTGTTCAGTGTTTTGGAGGGAAGTTGGGTGGTGTAGGGGAATTTTGGATGTATTGTTATATATGGTCAGATACCACACATTGCCCTTCCTGGCAAAACACGGCAGAGACACACTACATTTCCAAGACTAACTAAAGACGTATATGTTCGTGATGACAAACTCTAGTAAAAGGTTGGCATTCATTTAATGGAACATACAGGGCCTTAACCTGCGTAAGGGTAAACAGGTGCTTACGTATTTTGAAAGGCATAGTGCAGACTTAGCCTGCCTGCAAGAAACACAAAAAGTACATATATATGCTGAAAAGCGGGGTGGGAATGGATTCTTCACCTCATGTAGTTCATATGCCAGAGGAGTCTTCATCCTAGTTAATAAACACGTACATTTTCAACGACTACAGAACTATGTTGATGCAGAAGGTTGATACATAGTGTTCGATGCCACAATAAAAAAAAACAGAAGGTGGCGATAATTAACACATAGGCACCCAGTTTGGATGTGTCTGACTTTTTCTATTTGATCCAACTCGCCCGAAGTCACATGGCGGCAGACACCATCCTCTGGGTTGGCGACCTAAATATGGTTCTTGACTTGTGCATAGACTGTTCCGGTAGTCGAAGTGGCGCAAAAACACACTGCTTTCAAGCACTGCCAAAGATACTCGACAACTATGGCCTCTTAGACACATGGCACCTGAGGCACAGTACTGAACTGGAATATACGTTATATTCGGCACCATACGGAATGCAGTCACGTATAGATTATTGGCATATCACAAGAGTTGCGACACCCTGAATTAAAGAGGTTGCATATCTGCCATGCACGCTTTCGGCCCACTCCCCAGTTAAAAAATTTGGAACATACTGTGTTCCAAATTTTGTTGCCTACACTGGTGAGTTCCTGGTGATGCCCTAACTAATAAGATGAGATGCAGAAGGCAATATTAGAATATTGTAAACTTAATGAAGGTTCGGTGTTGACTCATGGTCACTCTGAGAAATATTCAAAGTATATATGCGAAGCATAGCCATATCGAAGCAGACGGGTTGATGTAAGATATACACTTTCATATACAAGGGGTCGAGCAGGATATAAAGTCACTAGAAGATTCCTTAACACAAATCTCCAGCACTGAGTATCGCCTAGCTCATCATGGTCTGCTGTAATGTCACAGGGAAGTTGACCGAGAGGTGGCACTCCTAGGAAACATTCACAGGCACAACAGTAAACATTAGTCGGGCTTTTGAAGGGCAGTCAACCAAAAAAAATCACACTTCAGAAATGAGAAGGAGAAGACAATACTGACAAATCAAACTATTGCCCAAAAGCTAGTAGAGCCAGTTACAAGATTCGCACTCTGAAGAGAGTATGAAGAAAGGGTGTTTTGGGCCTTTTCCTGTCACGGGCACTAAGCCTACCTACAAAAGTAAGGTACCATTTTTATCGGGAGACTTGGAGAAACGCTGGGTGGTAGGAAATTTGTGGCTCCCCACAAATTCGAGAAGCTTTCTTCACAGAAATGTGTGGTTTTAGCCCACGTTTGAGGTTCGCAAAGGCTTTTGTGTAAGAAAATCCGGGGAGAGCCACAAAAGTCACCCCACGCTCGACTCCCCGGGTGTCTAGTTGTTGAAAAATGTGCAGGTTTGCTAGGTTTCCCTAGGTGCCGGCAGAGCTAGGGAACAAAATCCACAGCTACCCACATTGCAAGCAAGCACTGGAAAGCCAAAAGGTCGCTTCTATGCAAGAGAGCTAGTAGCTGTGGCAATGTGTTTTTGTGATGATGTACACCAGTGTGGTTGCTGTTCAGCATGGCTAAAAGTTAGTGGCTTAGAGTGGAGTGGGGGGGGTAGAGTGCATTGGGGGAGTACAGTGGAGTAGGCGGAGTAGAGTTCAATGGTTCAGTGGCAGAGAGTATCGTAGAGTGCAGTGGGGTGTAATAGGGTGGAGTGGATTAGATTGTGGTAGAGTAGGGTGGATTGGATTGGACTGGAGAGGGGTGGATTAGATTAGAGTGTGGGGGTTGTGATGGAATGGTGTGGGGTGGATTGGAGTGGGGTAGTTTGGCTTGGTGTAGGGTGGATTGGATTGGATTGGGTGTAGGGTGGATTGGATGTGGGTGGATTGGATGTGGGGTGGGGTATATTGGTTTGGGGTGAGATGGATTGGAGTGGGGCAGATTGGATTGGTGTGGGGCGGATTGGATTAAAGTGGGGCAGTTTGTTTTGGATTGGAGTGGTCAGGTTGTTTTGGATTGGAGTGGGCAGATTGTTTTGGATTGGAGTGGGGCAGATTGTTTTGGATTGGAGTGGGGCAGATTGTTTTGGGTTGGAGTGGGGCAGATTGTTTTGGGTTGAGTGGGGCAGATTGTTTTGGGTTGGAGTGGGGCAGATTGTTTTGGGTTGGAGTGGGGCAGATTGTTTTGGGTTGGAGTGGGGCAGATTGTTTTGGGTTGGAGTGGGGCAGATTGTTTTGGGTTGGAGTGGGGCAGATTGTGTTGGGTTGGAGTGGGGCAGATTGTGTTGGGTTGGAGTGGGGCAGATTGTGTTGGGTTGGAGTGAGGCAGATTGTTTTGTATTGGAGTGGGGCAGATTGTTTTGGATTGGAGTGGGACAAAGTGTTTTGGATTTGAGTGGGGCAGATTGTTTTGGGTTGGAGTTGGGCAGATTGTTTTGGGTTGGAGTTGGGCAGATTGTTTTGGGTTGGAGGTGGGGCAGATTGTTTTGGGTTGGAGTGGGGCAGATTGTTTTGGGTTGGAGTTGGGCAGATTGTTTTGGGTTGGAGTTGGGCAGATTGTTTTGGGTTGGAGTGGGGCAGATTGTTTTGGGTTGGAGTGGGGCAGATTGTTTTGGGTTGGAGTGGGGCAGATTGTTTTGGGTTTGAGTGGGGCAGATTGTTTTGGGTTGGAGTGGGGCAGATTGTTTTGGGTTGGAGTGGGGCAGATTGTTTTGGGTTGGAGTGGGGCAGATTGTTTTGGGTTGGAGTGGGGCAGATTGTTTTGGGTTGGAGTGGGGCAGATTGTTTTGGGTTGGAGTGGGGCAGATTGTTTTGGGTTGGAGTGGGGCAGATTGTTTTGGGTTGGAGTGGGGCAGATTGTTTTGGGTTGGAGTGGGGCAGATTGTTTTGGGTTGGAGTGGGGCAGATTGTTTTGGGTTGGAGTGGGGCAGATTGTTTTGGGTTGGAGTGGGGCAGATTGTTTTGGGTTGGAGTGGGGCAGATTGTTTTGGGTTGGAGTGGGGCAGATTGTTTTGGGTTGGAGTGGGGCAGATGGTTTTGGGTTGGAGTGGGGCAGATGGTTTTGGGTTGGAGTGGGGCAGATGGTTTTGGGTTGGAGTGGGGCAGATGGTTTTGGGTTGGAGTGGGGCAGATGGTTTTGGGTTGGAGTGGGGCAGATGGTTTTGGGTTGGAGTGGGGCAGATGGTTTTGGGTTGGAGTGGGGCAGATGGTTTTGGGTTGGAGTGGGGCAGATGGTTTTGGGTTGGAGTGGGGCAGATGGTTTTGGGTTGGAGTGGGGCAGATGGTTTTGGGTTGGAGTGGGGCAGATGGTTTTGGGTTGGAGTGGGGCAGATGGTTTTGGGTTGGAGTGGGGCAGATGGTTTTGGGTTGGAGTGGGGCAGATGGTTTTGGGTTGGAGTGGGGCAGATGGTTTTGGGTTGGAGTGGGGCAGATGGTTTTGGGTTGGAGTGGGGCAGATTGCTTTGGAGTGGGGTGGGTTGGGTTGGGAGGATTGGAGTGCGTTGGGTTGGGAGGATTGGAGTGGACTGGGTTGGTGTGTGGTCGATTTGAATGTAGTGGATTGGCATGAGGTTGGGGAGTGGGGCGGATTGGATTGAAGTGGGGTGTACTGCACTGCATCATTTCGAAAATTACACATAAGAAAGAAACAATATTGCTTTGCATTATATAGAACAAGATCAGCATCATCTTTTGAGAACAGCGAGCACGAGCAAAAACATGAGTGCAAAGTGAGAAAAGAAACTTTGCAATTTTGTTTGTCCTGCTGGGCACGTTTTTGCCAGTCACACGCCTTCTGTTTGCAGGGCATTAGAACTTAAAAAGAGACAAATAGTACCTCATTCGTGTCAGGAGCAGTGAACGCGCTTTGATTAAGTCGAATCAATCAGTGCTTGGTCCATGCTCCACAGAGAGGAACAGAAATGATGCTTGGCCTGCAGTGACCAGTTACGTGCTCTCACAAGCCAACCATCAGGTAAACTGTAATAAAAATTAAAAATATGTACAAAATACAGTTGTCAAAACAATATAAAATCCCTATTAATTTAGTCCAATACGGAGTGCCATAGCGTGAGATTCATTGTGACAAAATACCTGCCTGCAGGCTTTAGCATAGTGTAATAACAATTCACACTTCAAAGTTTATTGCATTTAACATGGTTTTCACAACATACAAGGTCTATATTGTCATAACTTATCTTGATAAACAGATTACACCTAAGGAATCCAAAGTAACTTTTCCCAGTGAACCGATGAGGCCTCTAGCCTTTACTAATGGCTTGACACCATATACAACATAGGCCTACTGAAGTGTGCATGAACTGGTGACCACGAGACATACATTAAAAAAATATAAACATGCAGAAAATTGCAGTTGGAAAAATAATGTACAGTCCCGCTCAGTAGGTCCTAACAACAATTATCACAGTGGTATTCTACTCCCAGGGTTTGTCAGTGGGTGACCAACTCCAAAACCCATGCCAACTATCATCTGTGAGATTACATGCAACCAAATACCTTTCTACAGCCTGTAACATAAGATAACAATCCACTGTGAGATGCTGATTGGCTTTACCATATGCTTTTCGCAATAAAAAGCCTAATGTCTTCGTAATAAATTGTAATAAAACAGATGAGACCAATGGCATCTGGTGTAACATTTTGTGCCACACAAACCAATCCTACAGCTTTTATCATTGGCTTATCACCATAACCAACTCGACTACTGTTCTAGCATAAGCTTTCAACAAGGCAACATTCAGGCATACAGTCAAAAAAGTACAAATGTATACAAAATTATAGATGGCAGAGAAGAAAAAAACATTTTGTAGTACATAGTCTGTATCTCTACAGTTAGTTCAGGTGAATCACCAACACCAAAACCCTTGCCTACTAAGGTAATCTGTAAAATTCCTTTTAAGAAAAAAACTATCTGTAGGCTTTAATTAAAGCAATAACAATCTACTCTCAAATGCCTATTGACTTTAACATATGATTTTCACGATCAATACAGCAGGCCTGCTGCCTTTATTGTAATGTTCCATTTTTAGGTCGAGCCTAGAGTAGCGCGCAAGCGCTGCTTCTGGCGAAGACTTTATGTAGTGGGCATTTCAAGCTGACCACACGCTCGTGCACAATGGCCTTTTCCGTGCGGTTACCCGCACGTTTCAGGCACGATGCACGAGCGTGTGGTCAGCTCAGCCGCGCCGCTCGCCCCGCTTCTCTTTTCTTACTGCAGGCAGGACGACGTGCGCAGCCGAGACAAAGGTGGGCGCTTGTTTTCAGTGTCGCGCTCATTCTGCTCCCCTTCTCTCCTCTACTGCCTCGCCCTCCCTGCACCCGTCCCTTCTGCTCCTGACGCACCCGTGTGATCCTGGAAAGGGTGCGCGTTGCCTGGAGGATGGTCTCCTTGGGAGTCGGTAATGTTCGAGCTGACTGAAACGCCGTTGCCGGGGCCGTCTTCCGCTTGGTAAAGGTTGCTCAATCTCCTGCTACTTTACCAACCAGGGAGGTGGGCTGCCGGAAGCGGGGGCTGCTGGAAACGAGGGGTTTACTGGTTATGTGCAAGCCACTGGCTCCTGACTGCTTCTATACATTCTCGAACCTTATTCCCTCCCTCCTTGTCCTGGTACCCTTTTACCGCAGGGCTCCCCTGCCTCTTCGACACAGCCGCGTCACTTGACATCCAGCTCACACAACTCTGGTTCTCGTCATGGCTGCTAAGCAACAGCTAAATCATGCCTCCTCTCCTGACAGCGCCTCGCGAGCGTCTTACTTGTTAGCTATATCATGGGCCACGAGCAAAGCGGCAAATAGCTCACTATTACGCCGGGTGACTCTGACAAATGTAGCCCGCTTAAAATATCCTGTGAATGCATTGACATTCCATAATCTACCCTGACATCGCAATCGCACATCGAGCGCTGCTGATCTGAGTGCGCTCCACTGCAGACTCGCCGTGAACAGAGCGCTGCCACCTGCTGTTTCTCGGTCAAATATCCTCTGTCTCAGTGGGGTAAGTCCCACAATGATGGCCGTTTTTCAATCCCTTATTATTATTCTTGCAAATGCATTATTTTCCATTATGTGCTTGCGTGGTTCATTAACCGCATGTCCCTGACCAACACCTAACATACCTTTCTCTCCTTCCACCTACCAGCTCCAGGAAGGGTCCCCATGTGAGTAAAACACTTATTGTTCACTGGATCGGTGTGCACCCCTTTTCCTTTTCACCTCTCATGTCCTCAAGTTCTTCAGGTATGCTCCCTATTACTCCCTCTAAATAGTCATTCCAATGTTTTGTATTACAGGTGTCCCCTGCCAATTGGTCCTGATGAGACCCCACATTGTCTAAGGGGTCAAAATGTCATTGACTTGTACTAAACAAACCATATCCAACTCATTTGATTGTAAAGAGGGTTCAAGTTCAGCATTATCTACTGTGAACTGGTCATTTATGTGTTATTGGAATCCTCTTTATTTTACTTTGTTTACTCACTATATTGTCACACTTGTGTTCTGTTTCCGTGGGACACCTTGCACTCTCTGCATTTATATGCTTGAATACAGAATATATGTTAATTTGCCAAAACAGTTTTTTGTCTTTTTTATGCTGGCTTTCTCTATCAGCATACTACTACAGTTATACTGTGCCATTGTGAATCAATGTATTAGCTTTACATATATTGTCCAATAAGATCGTTTTATTTTTATGTAACCTTGGGCAAGGCAGCGTGGAAATGCTTCCAATGTCCTCCGACCATTTGCTTGGGAAAGACGCAGGAAGGGCCCTAAGTGACAAACTGCTCTTGTTCAGGATGGGGCGGCGGGGCAACACCCTCTTCCCTTGGCATGACATGTGGATGGGCTCTAACTTCTTCACCCCAACCGTGGACAACATGGGTCTGGAAAAGAAAGACCACCCACAGGAGAAAAAAGGGACAAGGCTGATGGCGGCAAAAACTGAAGACGCATACTTTTATAAAAACAAATGAAATCATATATTTTTTTTAAATGAAGATCAAGGGAAGTTAAGCTTGGCATAAATTAAATAGAGGCTACAGCACAAAACCTCAAAAGACATGAAGTTTCAAATTCAGGAACTACCTTAACCTTACCTCATACCCTCGCTATTAGTATTGCCATTTAGCTGCTTTTATTTTTATACAGTCCTAGTGGGTATTTTGATGTCCATGCTAATGGAAAATAAATGGGAAAAGCAGTGAAATATATTATTGTTCTCATTTGTAATGTAAACCTAAAATAGCACCAAAGTATACAGCAAAAGTATACAAAAATAACAAACACATGAAGAAATCACTTACAAAGGGAGGAAGGTGCGGCTTAATGGCCTGAGCTTCGGATATTGGAACTGTGAAACCAGGTTCGAATCCTGGTGTCAGCTCAACACAATGTGATTCTGGGCAAATCACTTAATCCGGCCTTGTGAAATGTAATCTGGTGCTCATGTAAAGCACTCTGATGCCTTTGGGCAAAGCTTGCGCTGTATAAATGCAAAAACATTATCTAGACAGCTCTCAAATACTTTTTAATTGATTATTAAAGCAAACAGGGTAATTGACATGCCGCAAAAGAATAATAAAAATAATTTCCCAACATTTATTTTCACCGACTAGCATTGTGCTCTTCCAACATAGCAAAAACGTAAACAAATGGCTGTTTTTTTTGTCTGAGAAAGATGTCTTGCGTCCAGTCAGCATACTTACTAAACTTTGACTGGTAAATATGATGTCTTTTAAGGTTTTGTGCTCCAGCCAGTATTAGACCACTGTCAGCCTTAACTCCCTTCTATCTAATTTTGTTAGGAAGTTTGATAGATTGTGGACACAGCTTCAATAAGCACCAGAGCTTTGCAGTGGATATGTTTTAGTAGGTGAGGCATCTAGTGCCAAGAAACCACTGGTGAATAAGTACTTTACAAGTGATCATGGGATTCATGGCTAATTATCTAGAAAAATCAGGTGGTCTTTGTGAAGCAATATGGTGGGTGATTTCTAACTGAGACTAAATTACACAAACTGTGTTGTGATTGTGAGCACTCTGCACACAGTTTTTTAGGTCTTGAATAAGACGGAACATGCGCTGTCTGTTGTGACAGATATTGTTAGATTACAGTGGACTGAGAGCCCGCCCATCACTTACCATTAGTTGGCTTTTTTGTTCCCTCTCATTTGCTTGCTTCTTATTAGTCAGCTTCTGTGGGCTTTTTCCCTTCCCTGGAGCACGGACCTATTGCTTGTGTCCTTTCACTACTCCCCTTTTCAGGCACTACATTTTTCTTTTCGGTTAGACATTCTATGAGAGTATGTGTTTCCAGCTGTGTCCCTCATGCACTCTGTGTTCCTCTTTCTTACCCATATAGTTCTCGCCTTGCCCTCCCTACCTCAGTTGCTGTTCTTGCTTACTCCATGCCTGCCCACTTTGCATTGCTTTTCTTGCCTCCACCATGTCCAGGTACTTCCCCATATCCATTGTCTGTTTTCTTCCCAGTTCCTGCCCACATCAGTGCTATATTAAACAAGCATTGGCATAGCCAATAGGTCTCGCGTTTTGGGACCTTATAAGTGTTTAGCCATGCAACACTTGATGTTGTTGCACCAAGGATATTGTGCTGCATAACTAAATACTTATAAGATCCCAAAAGCGAGACCTATTGGCTATGCCAATGCTTGTTTAAATGTTTCCAGATTTTATTAGAATTATAAGAGGTCACAAGTCATAATACTATATACAACAGGTAAAGCATCATTACCACATAAGCATCACAGGGATACATTTACAAATTTAGGATACATCTGGAACACTCCACTTGTATGTACCTGAACATATGCATATATTAGTTACCAAGCATAAAGTGGCACATGGGTATTGACAACACAGCCCATGCAAAGTGTCTCTGGTAAGGTGCGACAGTTATGTATCCATACAACCCAAAGAAAACACACCACAATGGGGGTATCTCAAGTATCTGCCTCCCTAGGCATTCTGCATATACTGGAAAAATTTCAAAAAGCACATTCATTCTGATCATCTGCTGAAGGAGTTGATGACCAATTGACCTTTTCTTCATCAGTATTAGATGGAAAGGATTGTAAAGCCCCCATATCTTGGGGTCTTGAGACTGGGGTTTGCAAATCAGTGTATGTTACATTGAGTGAGGTCTTTTAGCCAGTCTTTTTGTTACTTGAGATGTGTGCCCACCAACGCATTACAATTCTGCTTCTTGCTAGTAAGAAGACTATCTCAGCCAGTTTGCGCACACCCATTAGTCTCTTTTAGACATAACCCAACAAAACAGTTGATAGCAACGGTTCAATACGACAAACACTCATTTCCGACACTATCTCAATTATGTCTGTCTGGAAGATCCATATGGAGGGACATCCCCAGGCTAGATGGTAAAAATACAGTGTGTTCCTGGTTACACTTTAGACAGTGATATGACCTTGTGTCATCTATCTTGGCATGCTTTTCGGGTGTGGAGTTTACCCAATATAGAAATTTGAAATGCCATAGCTTGTGTCGATAATTAATTGACATCAGTTTTGTTTGTGTGCAACAGTATTTCCACTGTTCTTTCGTAAGCTGTACTAATACACCTCTTTCCAATGCCAGTCTGGAACGATCCCTTTGTTTCAACCCAAGTGCACAGACAGAATATAATCGAAAGACCCAGGGATTACTCTCAGTAGATCTAATGAGCTGTGTCAGGTGAGTAAAGTCTGCAGGTTTCTCCGGGAACCCAGGTAGGCATTCTTGGTCCATATGCCAAAATCTAGTGTAAAGAAAATGACTGAGTTGGGACAGCCTATTTCCTGCTGTAAGATGTTCAACTGGCACACATACATTTTGATTATACAGGCCACTGACCTCCTGACTTCCTCATCCTTCCATAGTATGCTGTATTCATTTTTCTTTCAAAGTTGGCAGCAGTGGATTATGGCCTAATGGAAATGCGATAAGTAGAAGAAAGAAAACCCCGGTGGTTGAGCCATTTCCACGCCCAGCATGTTGTCACAATGGTTTTTACCCTCTCTCGGATCGATGTGCATGTTGATCGGTAAGTGAGTTATAAGAGGTACTCCATTTGTTTTGTCACGCTCGGGTTTGAGGTAATCTGGCATCTGGGTGGTACCAGTACCTGGCAAAATGCCCCTGTGCCATCAAATATTATAACTCAAGATCAGGGACCTCCAATCTGCTTCTCTCATAGGATAACATGAGGATGTCCCAACTGATCCTGGGCTGTTTTCTGGCCCATTCCAGCCAGCGAAGTCAGCTTCTGAGTGTGCAAAAATGTTTCTTCATGAGTAAGTATAAAAATCTATGAAGGACAACCATTTTAATAATAGCTACTTCACCAACTGTAGACCGTTCTATTTGCACCTCAGCTAGTCTATTGCTGGTCCATAATTTAATCGGAGAATCATATTCTTAACCCTATGAAGAATTTTACCTAAATATTTAACTCTGCCACCCATCTTAGGGGAAATTCGAGATCAGCTTAAACTGTGCAATCAATGAGGGGGGGGGGGGGATAGCTCGGACTAAACCCAATTTATGGCTAATCCTGAAAAATGACAGAATTTTATGATTACACGAATCAGAGCTTCTAGATTCTTTACAGGCTCTCTGATGTATAATAGTATATCTTCGGCGAACATGAGAGTAATAGTCAACCTGTACAGAAAGTAAGTCCTCTGTGGAGGTGCAGTTCCTGTTATATCGCCGCCAATGTGTCCATGGTGAGGATAAATAACACCGACAATAGACACAGACAATAGACAACATTATTTTCTTGTGTATCTGTACGCAGGGAAGGGTCTTATGTCAAACCATTCACCTGGATTTTTGCTACCGGTTGCGAGTAGGGTAACTGGACACGTTTAGAAAAGCCACATAGGATGCAAACCAATACCTCCATTATGAATGGCCACTCCAGGGAGTCAAGTGCTTTCTCGCATCCAGCAGCACCACTTCTGCTTCTACACTCTGGGACACTGAATTTAATACAGCAAATATAATGCAGAGGTTGATGGCTGTTGATCTATGGGGAACAATCCCGGATTGTACTCTGGAGGGATGGAGGTCTATATGAAGCACAGGCAGTGAGCTCTTTACCAGGTTTTGACAATAAAGTGATCACCGCTTCAGTAAAGGTAGAAGGACCCCATTTTCTAAAATTCAACGTAACACCTCTAGTAATCAAGGAGGAATGCTTTGTAAAATGTGCCTGTCAGGCCACCTGCCCTGGGACTTTTTGACCAGATATGCTTTCAATAGCTGCCGGGATCTCCTCTTCAGCTATTGGACTGCCAAGGAATGATCATCTAGCCATACCATTGCAATGTCATTGAGGTAGTTTAATATGGAGATCGTACTCTCCTCAGAGCGTGAAGCTTATAATTGGTGGTAATAACGTGTTAAATCTTGGGCAAAGTCTTCATTTGTCATTACAGGTTTGCCCTTCTCAAAACTGAATAATGTGTTCCCCCGATTGTCCTGGAAAAAACGCTACCCACTTGTGTGGCCGGGCTTAGTGCCTGCAACAGGAATGGATCAAACCAGGGTCAATGGGGGTCCTCACGTGGTATTTTGTGGATCCCTCCATATTCGGAAAGTTTACATCCCAGAAATGCCGGGAAAATGTGTGATGTTAGGCAAAGTTTGAGGTGTCTAGTTTTCAGACATGTCTGGGTTTAGTAGGTTACTCTGGGTGGTTGCCTAGCCTGAGCCCAAAATATGCAGCTACACTTTGTGTTGATGTTGCTGTGGAGCGTTTTGGAACCCTTTTTGTCACAGGCACTAGGCCCACTCACACTGGTGAGGTACCATTTTATTTGGGAGATATGTGGGAACGCTGGGTGGTAGGAAATTTGTGGCTCCCCACATGTTTCAGTACTTTTACTCACAGAGTATGAAGAAAATGTGTTTTAAGCCAATGTTTGAGGTTTGCGAGGGCTTCTACATAAAAAAAACCTTGTGTGATTCATGCGAGGCACACAACCCTGGAGTCTCCTTCTGTCTAGCTTACAAAAATATCTGGGGTTGTCAGATTTTCCCTAACGACAGTGTACACCCCGGCAGTGAAAGTCAGAAAAGACCAATATTACTGCACACCTATCTATGACTCAAGTACACTCACATACTGGTTGGATTTGGCACGAGGGCAAGTGAAAGGTTCAAAATGTAAGTTTTACTAACAAAATATTTCACAGAAATAAAAACACAGAAAACACTGTTAATAAGAGAATTGAAATTTTAAAAAACTGAAATTGTGACTCATAGCTTGTGAGCTGTAAAACCCACAACAAGGCACCAACTGCTTTACAGGGCATTCACACTCCTTTCATGGGTCACATACAGAAAACCATTCACACTGGGAGCCTAACCCATTACAACACTAACATCAACAAACAGTGCCATTCAAGGCACCTTCATTTTCATACAGTCACAGGACTGACAAACCAATCACTCCAACTGGCGGAGTGTGTGGATTGCTGACAGTCTGTGTGTAGTTACCAGCAGCAAGTCACTACATGCACATGCTGCCAGCTAGCCGCCACTGCACACATGACACCAATCGACCGCCACCACACTCACCACCAGCCAAATGCCAGTCCACACTCACCACCAGCCAAATGCCAGTCCACACTCCCCAACAGCCAAACGCCAGTCCACACACACCAATAGCCAAATGCCAGTCCACACACACCGCTGGCTAAATGCTAGTCCACACACACCACCAGTCAAACGCGAGTCCTCGCACACTGCCAACCAATCGACAGTTCACACACACTGCCAGTCAAACGGCCATCCACACACACTGCTAGCCAAGCACCTGTCCACACACACTGACAGCCAAACACCTGTCCACTCACACCGCCTGCCAAACTATACAGACTTCACCATGAAGCTCCACACCACTTGTATTTCTAAAACACTCCCAGAATGAACAGATTACCCACACAAAGAACAAACGGGAAAAAATAAAATATCCAACTAAAACCAGAACATTATATTCAGGTTTTTTTCAAATTTAAAATAGCCCACCTATTGGTAAAAAAATGAAAAACCTTCTATGATTGCCTGTACAACCGGCGTAACTAAACAGATCAAACTATTGGTAACCTGCTGTCTTAACAGAAAATATATAGCAATACTGACCATAGTCAGTTGCAGTTTACTCTTGTGGTTGCTCCCAATTCTTGAGTCACATATGGTACAGTTTTAAACATGTGAGCACACATAGGCTAGGATTAGAAGGACACTCAAGGCAGTAATATGATTCTCCTTTCCTACTCCTCTTCGGACACAAGCTTTACATCTCCGACAAGGAAAGTCTTTTGTGGGTGTTGAAAGAATGTATTCAGGAAAGTGGTCATCTTTCAATCCTCACCCACTCCTATTCTAGGAACACTTGCTTGCTCTACTGCAACAAGGCTGCGTATTACAGAATTCTGAAACTTGACAATATTGATCTTGGAATCTGGAGATTGATCTTTGAAAACAACATAAGCATTGAATGATGCTAAATGAAATGGATGACCAGCAAACGTCTTGCACTAGATATAGGACTTTTGAGCAGCATTGCAAGGCTCCAATCTTTGACCTACTTTAGCTGCACCTCCCATGTGCTTGTAGTATAGAATGCTCACTGGTTTGTGCACTTCTGGTACCTGGCCCGTCTCACAGACGCAGTACTTTCATCATGAATTATGGTGAGCATGTGGACATCTCTTCTGTCTGAAAATGTCGTAGTGTATAATTAATTACTATGCAAGGCACTTCTCTATCCTCTTGGATGTTTCTTGCACACAAACTCTTTAGGGTAACCTTTACGGTTAGAGTGGATTGTGCCACAGTGCCCACTCTGTAAATAATTACACATCTGAGTAGAAATTGTCCAGGTGCAAAAGGTGACCTTTGTGAAAAAGTGCTCTGGCAAGTTCCCACACAATTTTTTCACAGACTCCAAAGTGGAAGGACAACCAGGGAGTTCAACTGAAGAATCACTACTGGTATACACCATGAAATTATACATATATCCAGTAACACTTTCACACAACATATACAACTTAGTACCATAACGTGTTGTCTTGCAGGGTATATACTGTCTGAAAACAAAACAGCCTTTCAACAGGCCCAGAGACTCGTCCACAGATATCTCTTGACTTAGAAATTAGATCTTTGAGAATTGATAAACTAAATGATCATGGACAGGCCAAATCCTGAAGAGACAGTCACAGTGATCTTGTAGCATTATCCACAAATTGCAACAACCGCTCCAGAAGCGAATACATATCTTGACTCATGGTTGCTGGAAAAATAGCAGTAGCCATCAAGGGATTAGTAGACCAATACAAAGACAATGATGGCTTCCTTAGCAATCCCATCAAAAAAGTTAAAACCCAGAACTGCTTCATTTCATGAAGATTTGTTGGAGGCCATTGGGTAGCTCTAGAATGGGTCTTAGGTATGTCACCATGGTCTCTCAAATACTCTTCTGTATGCAAATTGGTCTGCTCAACAATATAATCCAAAAACACATCCATAAAGAGCTGGAAGAAATTGATAGGCAAAACGTTCTCTGTATTAACTCTATACATACACACCAATAAAGGCAGGCAAAACAAGCTTCACTACGTTGGGGGCAACTCGGGGTTCATCACTTCCAACGGAAAGCCTTCCGCCCCTGACTGCAATCTAGCTTACTCCTACTGCACTATAGGCACGTCAATATCCTCCTCTAAACAGGACACTTCATCAGCGCTAATAGTGGATTCATCATCAGATGATTCCTGTCGGACTGAAAATTCCCTGCCAGAATCTTGTACTTGGTCATCTGCCTCAGATGCAGAGTCAGTCGCAGAGAAAGGATCAGAGGCAGATTCGAAAATCAAACTAACGACCTTCAGGGCAGTGAGCCTGCGAGCAGCCATTATGCTTACTAATAAAACCGTCTCAAAAAAACTCAAACTACAGCTGTATCAAACAGTAAATGCAACCATTTAAATTTAGCGATCTAAAGAGAAACCTTCTAGGCAAACCACACAATGAACTTTCTACCAAAAAAAGAAGATACCTCTCACTAGCCACAGACCACTGGACTGGGGATCAACTGCATCTACTCTGCAAAGACACTGCAAGCAGCAAAGATATCCCACTAGAAAAGAAAAACAAAGAAAATACACACAAGACAACACATTGCAGATCTTGCTAAAATCCAAACAGGAATTTTAAAGACTATAAAACAAGCAACATATACAAAAAGTTTTACAACAGTAAAAAAACAACAAACAGGGCAATTGTGCACATTAGAAATAAACATTAAAAATAAGTTTCCATATCAAGCACATGCAATTATACAAACTGCAGATCCACCAATGCCAAAACTGTAAAGCAGGATACGCCACAAAGAAAAGCATAAGCTTTGCACTACAATAAAAAGAAAAAAACATTAAGGTAAAAAATGCACATGATAAGAAATAAAACAGCATTATAAAAAAACAATGAAGTCTTCTCCGAGGGGCAGGTTGGAGTCAAAAAAGGCTGATCTACACGCAAGGGGGGCACAAAGCAAAGGCAAATAATGTGCACCCTAGAATGCAACCACCTCTCATCCCAAGGGCAGCTGTCTCCATGCAGAAACTTACTCCCTGGTGTCTGGTGTGTTTCCACCCCACGATCGGGGGGCAGATTAACCTAAAAAAAGACATCGCACTCCTGGGAGGGTGAAAACAAATTAAAAAGTGCCCCCTTCAGGGGCACAACCCTTGCCAAGGGGGCAAGCCCCACAAAAAGCATACAGACTCCAATTCACTGGTGTCTAGTTGGTTTTCTAACCTTCTATCTCCTCCCCCCACCACAACTACGGAAAGTTCTAAAAATTAGAAGATTTTTCAGCAGAGAGGCCAGCATTCAAATTATTATCACTATGATCCTGTTAAAAATTGACTATGGGGGGGCGTGGTCTTGCTACAGATGGAGTGAGACGCACGCCGTGGGAGCTCCGGGCCGCCGCCGGCATTATAAGCATTTTTAAGCGACATAGTAGTAGCGGAGGAGCCTGAAACTGGGACATCTGTGCAGCGGAAGTAACTGGGCGACAGTCCCGCGACCCGGTGACCCTCGGAAACGGTCGGCAGAGGCGAGACCAGAGCCGGTGGGAGAGCGCCCCGGCCTACAAGGCTACAGCTGCCATTTTAACGCCCGCAGTCTCCAGAGCCCTGGAGTGAGCAGATATCGCCGTCATCCCACACCCTCTGCCTGGGGACTGGCAGCGACCCGACGCGAGAGTTACGAGGGAGTTGCGGGGATTGAGAGGACTTGCAGTCGGTCCCTGGGGAGGGACCTTTCCACTGACATCCCGCTTGGCCACCATTTGGAGCCTCTACTGCGCGGGTCCCGGCCGGCGGGAACTGCGGACCAGCGGGGACCTTGCGCACCTGACTGGGCCCCCGGACGTCATTGCTGACGCCTCCAGAGGTGCTGGGCTGTCCTTTAGGAGGCCCCGGAACTAGTGGGCAGCGGTGCGGGCGGGAGAGCGCCCCGGCATACGAAGACACAGCTGCCATTTTGGGGTCTCTGGCCTCCGCCGCCCCGGAAGGAACAGACACCACCATCAGCTCGCACCCTCTGCCCAGGGACTCGCAGCGGTTCACAGCGAGACCTACAGTGGAGGTACGGGGACTGGGAGGTTCTGCGGCTGCCCCCTGGGGATGACCCTCCTTGCCGACATCCCGCTTGGCCGCCATTTTAAGACCCCGCTGTGCAGGCCCTGCGCGGGGTTCACCCGGAGAAATCTTCAGACTGGCGGGGACATCCCGCGCCTGACCGGGCCCCTCAGACCCCACTGCTGACGCCTCCAGAGGTGCTAGACTGGTGTCGGGGTCTAAATCCCTTTTGCTGTCTGAACCACACAGGAGCAGAATGACGCTAGGTCCCAATACCCTTCTCAGAACCAACCCTGCTAGGCCTTTTAGTATTCCATTGCAGGTAAGTTCTAAGGGGGAAAAGGGGTTGGGGACAGAGAAGAGACTGCTCCAATATTCTGCCTGTTCAGCTACGTCTTCTTCTTCTTACTGGACTGCAACATTAACATGTAAAAACCTTTATTTACTGTGCCTTTTAACTTACTGTTTTTTCTATGGTGTATAAATAACTTATCTTACCAGAATGTTTACTGAAGCTTACTTCTCTT
The DNA here is from genome assembly GCA_963921515.1 of Calotriton arnoldi. Lineage (NCBI taxonomy): Eukaryota > Metazoa > Chordata > Amphibia > Caudata > Salamandridae > Calotriton > Calotriton arnoldi. The sequence continues at coordinate 1,471,934 of CAWUFW010000081.1, read as the reverse complement.
CTACTTCTCATGTATTGTTTGCTAGGTTGTATGAGAAGTCTTCACTCAGATCTCTTTCCTTTTCGTTCTCAGGTACAATCTGCACTTGATCCTGCTATTCCTTAATGTAAGAAAGATAAGGTAAGTATTTATTTCTGTATTCCTAATTTATGTATTATTTGGGTTTCTCTTTCTTTCTATTAACTCACTGTTAAGAGACTGGAGTGGGCCTTGAACTGGGGTTTCTGTAGTAGGATGACTGGTTTTCTGTCTTTAATTAGTTTTTTAAACAATGCTTCAGAACTTAGGTTAAATGTTAAAAGGAAGCGTTCCTTTTATTCAGGCCTTTGGTTTTAATGTTTGCTGGAAGCACAATTTATTCTGCCATACGTGAGGAGAACATTACTGGAGTTCTTTAACACATGGCATGAGAAAGAAACATGCCGGGCTTTTGACCCTGACTTCACCTTTTAATTAATTCTCAGAAGAGTGAACAAGTTTCAGTCTAAGAAGACACTGCGTGTTGAAAGGTCACGCCTGCGTCTGACAGATTCTGGAACAGCTGAAAAAGACAGCTGATTCAAAAAGCTTTTTATTTAATCTTCTCAGCTAAGGAAAGCAATTACTGAAAAAAGTATTTCCAGTTTTCAAATGAAGGAAAATATATTCTGACTTGTTTCCTTTTTTCTCTTTAAATAGAAATTTACCTCTGACACGATAACCTTTTCTCACAGAATGTTTTATATTAGCTACAAGTTTAACACTAACCTGATTAGTGAGGGAATGTAGTTCCGACGAAGCTAACCCCGATTTTATCGCAACTACCCTAACTGACTTCCACGACGCTGGGAAAACAGGTGCTCTTCAAATTATTTCTTCAGTGAAGTGCACAGTGGAATGTTGAAGCACACTTCACCTGATGTCATGAAGCCTAAAAGACTAGACTGCTAACAGTGGTGTGCTGTCGCAGTATGTGCATGTTGGCAGCCATCTTGGAGTTCCATCGGTGCCAACAAGCACTCCAGCTTGAGGGATTATCTGACTTTTGGTAAGTTTGTAGGGGGAAAATGGTAGCCAGCATACAGTTAGAAGGAGGAAACCTCCCGTGAGTCCTGACAGTACCCCCTCCCAACGGGGTTTCCTCCGGTCGTGGTTTGGCAGGGAATTTGGCATGAAAGGCTCTAATTAAACGGGGGGCATGGACATTAGTACTCTTTTCCCAGGAACGTTCATCAGGTCCATAACCTTGCCAATCAATGAGGTAGAAAATTTCATTGCGGATGAGTTTTGAATCCAAAATTCGTTTAACTTCGTACTCCGCCTCACCATTAACCATCAGAGGATCAGGAGGGGAAACCCTACGCAACCCCGGTTGAATTGGTTTAAGGAGAGAAACATGAAATACTGGATGAATTTTGGTAGAACCAGGAAGAGATAGTTGATAAGTGACTGGATTTATGACCTTCTCAATTGGATAAGGACCCATAAAACGAGGCTGAAATTTACGGGGACCTTTGAGTCTGAGATTTTTTGTACTCAACCAGACTAAGTCTCCTACATGAAGCTCAGGTTCTTTTTACGTTTTCGGTCAGCGAAGTGTTTGTAACGATCCTTCGCGATCGACAAATTCTGGGTTACTGAGTGATGAATTTTAGTTAACTGTCGGGCAATATCTTGAACAGCAGGAACATTAATATCATCAAAATTAGCATGAGAATTGGGATGTCTGCCTGAGTTTATAAAGAAAGGGGAGTGGCCAGTGGATACATTTAGAGCATTATTGTGAGCATACTCCGCAGTCCATAAGTGGTCAGGCCAGTCACCCTCCTCATCTAACAAATAAAGTCTGAGGTGTTGTTCTAGGTCTTGGTTAATGCGTTCAGTCTGACCATCAGTTTCTGGGTGAAAACTGGTGGAATAACGATGGTCAATATTAAGGCCTTTGATGTAAGCCTTCCAAAATCGTGATAGGAACTGAGAGCCCCTGTCTGAAACGAGGACCCTAGGAATCCCATGAAGGCGAATAACATGTTGATTGAAAAGTTGGGACAATTGTTTAGCAGTGGGTGTACCTTTGAAGGGTATATAATGTGCCATCTTACTAAAAGTGTCGACAACTACAAGAATGGTATCATACCCATGGGAAGAAGGTAGATCAACAATCAAATCTAAGGAGACTGTGTGCCAAGGATATGGGGGGTTGGCATGGGTTGTAGGAGACCTTTAGGAGCTTGTCTGTCCGATTTTCCCCGTGCACAAATTTCACAGCCTAACACATATTGACGGACGTCTCGGCACATGTATGGCCACCAGAAACGACGTTTGAGTAATTCTTCGGTTTTCACAACACCTTTGTGGCCAGCCAGAGGGTTGTCGTGACATTCCTGCATTGCCTTCAGCTGAAGCTCCTTGGTGGGTAAATACAGGGTGGTACCTAAATAGGGGAGGCCATTGCGAATGAAACGTTGTGGATCTTCTGTGGCCCAGTTCTCCATTTCAAGGTCGGTCATCAAATTTCGAACGTGATGTTCAAAAGGTTCTAAGGAGATAGTTCCAATGAATTTTCCATCAGGTATGATTTGCTGGTTTTCAATGACTGAAGTTTGATTTTCTGTGTCGAGTCTAGAGAGGACATCAGCCTTTCCATTCTTGGATCCGGGACGAAAAGTGATAACAAAATCAAAGTCCGCGAAGTAAAGAGACCAACGCAGCTGACGTGGTGTGAGAGTTCGAGCAGATCGCAAAAATTTTAGGTTGCGGTGGTCCGTAAACACCGTTACAGTGTGTTTTGCCCCCATTAAGTAATGCCTCCAATCTTTGAAGGCATCTTTGATTGCCAAGAGTTCTTTTTCTGTAATCGTATAGTTGCATTCCGCAGGGTTGAGTTTGCGGGACCGATATGCCACCGGGTGTAACTGTCCCGTGTCCTTGTGCCTCTGAGAAAGTATTCCCCCGATGGCTAGGTCCGATGCGTCTGTCTCCAAATAAAAAGGCTCAGAGGGATCTGCATGAAGCAGCACCGGTGCTGTGGTGAAACTGTCCTTCATCAACTGAAAAGCTTCTTCTGCTTCTTCTGACCATTGGAACGGAACTCCTTTCTTCAGAAGACGAGTCAGCGGAAGTATCTTATTGGAGAATCCATTAATGAATCGTCTGTAAAAATTAGAGAATCCGATAAAGCTTTGAACCTCTTTGATACTGGTAGGAGATTTCCAGTCTGTTATCGCCTTCACTTTTTGCTCATCCATTCGAACTCCTGCAGGTGATAACACAAAACCTAGGAATTCTACTGTATCTGTGTTGAAGAGGCATTTCTCCAATTTAACGTATAGAGAGTTCTCTCGTAGACGTTGTAAAACTGCTCTGACCTGGTTGTGATGTTCTTCAACCGTGTTGGAATAAATCAGGATGTCATCTATGTATACTATAGCGCATCGGTCAATGAATTCACTTAAAACATCATTGATAAAGTACTGGAAGGCCGCTGGTGCGTTACAGAGACCATATGGCATCACAAGATACTCATAAAGGCCAAATTTGGTCCTGAACGCAGTCTTCCACTCGTCGCCTTCCCGGAGTCTAATCAAGTGGTACGCTCCTCGTAGGTCTAGGCGAGTGTATATCTTTGCTTCCTTCACTTGATCAATTAGTACCGAAATGAGAGGCAATGGATAACGATTCTTCACAGTTATCCTGTTAATCGCTCTAAAGTCAATACAAGTCCTGAGATCTCCCCTTTTTTCGGCACGAAAAAAAGTGGGGAAGAGACAGGGGACTGCGACGGTCGGATAAATCCGTTCTCCAGATTCTTAGCTAGGTATTCCTTCAAATGGATGTTTTCCTTCTCCGTTAATGCGTAAACTCTGCTGCATGGTAGATTAGCCCCTGGTTCTAGATCAATTTTGCAGTCATAGGGCCTGTGGGGGGGTAACGTCTCTGCCTTTTTCTCATCAAAGACGTCTGCAAAGTCTTGGTATTCATCTGGTATCATGGTAGTTTGGATCGCACATACCGAACCTCCACCTTCACACAATTGGGTGGCAGCGCAGATTACAGAAGAATGTGTCTGGTCGTCGAAACAATTTTTGGTGCAGTAGTCTGAATTTAATTGAATAGTTCGGGCTCCCCAATCAATTAACGGGTTGTGTTCCGTTAGCCATGGTAGACCTAGAATCAGTTGAAATTGGGGGCGTCTATTAAATTAAATTGCAAGGTCTCTTGGTGTCCTTCGACAGTAGTCATGTGTACCAATTCAGTATGACTGGTTATGGGCCCTGAAGTTAAATCCGTACCATCCACCGCTCTGACCTTCTCACTTTTCTCCTTCTTGATAGCTTGTAAACCGATCAGGCTAGCGAATTTGTGGTCGGAGAAATTACCTGTTGCCCCAGAATCTACCATGACGATGATTCCTGTCAAAACCACATCTCTAAACCTTAAGGTCACAGTCATAACCAAATGGGGAGAGGAGACTTGTAGTGTGTTTGCCAATTGGTGATTTGTTGGAGTCGTTTTTCCATTCGCATCCACAGGTCCAACTCCCCTTACCTGTGGTGCCTCTAGTTTTCCTTCTCCTTAGCAGGCAACTTTGGTCTTTTTAAGCAATTCTTGACAAAATGTCCACTTCTTCCACAATATAGGCACAGTTTGTTCAGCCTTCTCTTTTCTTTTTCTTCTTTAGAGAGTGGACCTCTGACTACACCGATTTGCATGGGTTCAATTCCCGAAGAACTCTCTACTGTCCGTGTGGATTCTGTTTTGACACGGTCAAAACGAGGAACACTTGGTCTAAGCTCCTTCCGCCGTTCTCCTTTCCGCTCACTTTGCCGATAATCGATCTCTAAGGTTAAATCCACTAAGGCAGAGATATCGGTGGGTCGATTAGGGATTTGAGATAGAGCGTCCTTCAATTCCTCTCGCAATCCTCTATAGAATACTGCTGCTCTTTTATCCTCGGGCCAGTTGGTCTCGACCACTAGTTTATTAAATTGGGCTAGGTAAGACACGAGTTCTCGGTTTCCTTGCTTTAATTCCAACAGTTCGTTGTCTGAAGCTTGAGATGCTGTTCTTCTATCAAAAATTCGGAGAAATTCCTTCTTGAAGTCATCTAAACTGTACAAAATTGGGTCATCCTTGGTTACTAGTGGCATGGACCATGAGGCGGCGTCCCCACTAAGGTAGGACAAGATAAACGCCACTCGGGATTGAGCATCGGGGAAGATCGTTGGACGGCACATAAAATGCAGAGAGCATTGGGTCAAAAAAATGTGCGCTTTCTGCGGGTCTCCATTAAATCGCTCTGGAGGGGCAAGAGGAATTACTGGGGATAATGAGTGGATTACTTGTGTGGGGGCAAAGGATGAAGTGCTGATGTTAGGACTCTGGGTTTCAAAGGATGCGGTGCTTGGCCTAGATCCCAAAGCTGGTGTTCCCGTTTTAAAGGTTATTATCTCCTGTCTTAGTATTTTATTTTCCTCTCTGACTGCCTCCAAGTCCCTTTGTATATTACTCAAAATCTCGCCCAAATTTTTTAAATCAAGTCCTTCTGCCATTCTGCTCAGGTGCTTGTACCAACGTGGGCACTTCACTCTGTCAGGGTCTAAATCCCTTTTGCTGTCTGAACCACACAGGAGCAGAATGACGCTAGGTCCCAATACCCTTCTCAGAACCAACCCTGCTAGGTCTTTTAGTATTCCATTGCAGGTAAGTTCTAAGGGGGAAAAGGGGTTGGGGACAGAGAAGAGACTGCTCCAATATTCTGCCTGTTCAGCTACGTCTTCTTCTTCTTACTGGACTGCAACATTAACATGTAAAAACCTTTATTTACTGTGCCTTTTAACTTACTGTTTTTTCTATGGTGTATAAATAACTTATCTTACCAGAATGTTTACTGAAGCTTACTTCTCTTCTACTTCTCATGTATTGTTTGCTAGGTTGTATGAGAAGTCTTCACTCAGATCTCTTTCCTTTTCGTTCTCAGGTACAATCTGCACTTGATCCTGCTATTCCTTAATGTAAGAAAGATAAGGTAAGTATTTATTTCTGTATTCCTAATTTATGTATTATTTGGGTTTCTCTTTCTTTCTATTAACTCACTGTTAAGAGACTGGAGTGGGCCTTGAACTGGGGTTTCTGTAGTAGGATGACTGGTTTTCTGTCTTTAATTAGTTTTTTAAACAATGCTTCAGAACTTAGGTTAAATGTTAAAAGGAAGCGTTCCTTTTATTCAGGCCTTTGGTTTTAATGTTTGCTGGAAGCACAATTTATTCTGCCATACGTGAGGAGAACATTACTGGAGTTCTTTAACACATGGCATGAGAAAGAAACATGCCGGGCTTTTGACCCTGACTTCACCTTTTAATTAATTCTCAGAAGAGTGAACAAGTTTCAGTCTAAGAAGACACTGCGTGTTGAAAGGTCACGCCTGCGTCTGACAGATTCTGGAACAGCTGAAAAAGACAGCTGATTCAAAAAGCTTTTTATTTAATCTTCTCAGCTAAGGAAAGCAATTACTGAAAAAAGTATTTCCAGTTTTCAAACGAAGGAAAATATATTCTGACTTGTTTCCTTTTTTCTCTTTAAATAGAAATTTACCTCTGACACGATAACCTTTTCTCACAGAATGTTTTATATTAGCTACAAGTTTAACACTAACCTGATTAGTGAGGGAATGTAGTTCCGACGAAGCTAACCCCGATTTTATCGCAACTACCCTAACTGACTTCCACGACGCTGGGAAAACAGGTGCTCTTCAAATTATTTCTTCAGTGAAGTGCACAGTGGAATGTTGAAGCACACTTCACCTGATGTCATGAAGCCTAAAAGACTAGACTGCTAACAGTGGTGTGCTGTCGCAGTATGTGCATGTTGGCAGCCATCTTGGAGTTCCATCGGTGCCAACAAGCACTCCAGCTTGAGGGATTATCTGACTTTTGGTAAGTTTGTAGGGGGAAAATGGTAGCCAGCATACAGTTAGAAGGAGGAAACCTCCCGTGAGTCCTGACAGTACCCCCTCCCAACGGGGTTTCCTCCGGTCGTGGTTTGGCAGGGAATTTGGCATGAAAGGCTCTAATTAAACGGGGGGCATGGACATTAGTACTCTTTTCCCAGGAACGTTCATCAGGTCCATAACCTTGCCAATCAATGAGGTAGAAAATTTCATTGCGGATGAGTTTTGAATCCAAAATTCGTTTAACTTCGTACTCCGCCTCACCATTAACCATCAGAGGATCAGGAGGGAAACCCTACGCAACCCCGGTTGAATTGGTTTAAGGAGAGAAACATGAAATACTGGATGAATTTTGGTAGAACCAGGAAGAGATAGTTGATAAGTGACTGGATTTATGACCTTCTCAATTGGATAAGGACCCATAAAACGAGGCTGAAATTTACGGGGACCTTTGAGTCTGAGATTTTTTGTACTCAACCAGACTAAGTCTCCTACATGAAGCTCAGGTTCTTTTTTACGTTTTCGGTCAGCGAAGTGTTTGTAACGATCCTTCGCGATCGACAAATTCTGGGTTACTGAGTGATGAATTTTAGTTAACTGTCGGGCAATATCTTGAACAGCAGGAACATTAATATCATCAAAATTAGCATGAGAATTGGGATGTCTGCCTGAGTTTATAAAGAAAGGGAGTGGCCAGTGGATACATTTAGAGCATTATTGTGAGCATACTCCGCAGTCCATAAGTGGTCAGGCCAGTCACCCTCCTCATCTAACAAATAAAGTCTGAGGTGTTGTTCTAGGTCTTGGTTAATGCGTTCAGTCTGACCATCAGTTTCTGGGTGAAAACTGGTGGAATAACGATGGTCAATATTAAGGCCTTTGATGTAAGCCTTCCAAAATCGTGATAGGAACTGAGAGCCCCTGTCTGAAACGAGGACCCTAGGAATCCCATGAAGGCGAATAACATGTTGATTGAAAAGTTGGGACAATTGTTTAGCAGTGGGTGTACCTTTGAAGGGTATATAATGTGCCATCTTACTAAAAGTGTCGACAACTACAAGAATGGTATCATACCCATGGGAAGAAGGTAGATCAACAATCAAATCTAAGGAGACTGTGTGCCAAGGATATGGGGGGTTGGCATGGGTTGTAGGAGACCTTTAGGAGCTTGTCTGTCCGATTTTCCCCGTGCACAAATTTCACAGCCTAACACATATTGACGGACGTCTCGGCACATGTATGGCCACCAGAAACGACGTTTGAGTAATTCTTCGGTTTTCACAACACCTTTGTGGCCAGCCAGAGGGTTGTCGTGACATTCCTGCATTGCCTTCAGCTGAAGCTCCTTGGTGGGTAAATACAGGGTGGTACCTAAATAGGGGAGGCCATTGCGAATGAAACGTTGTGGATCTTCTGTGGCCCAGTTCTCCATTTCAAGGTCGGTCATCAAATTTCGAACGTGATGTTCAAAAGGTTCTAAGGAGATAGTTCCAATGAATTTTCCATCAGGTATGATTTGCTGGTTTTCAATGACTGAAGTTTGATTTTCTGTGTCGAGTCTAGAGAGGACATCAGCCTTTCCATTCTTGGATCCGGGACGAAAAGTGATAACAAAATCAAAGTCCGCGAAGTAAAGAGACCAACGCAGCTGACGTGGTGTGAGAGTTCGAGCAGATCGCAAAAATTTTAGGTTGCGGTGGTCCGTAAACACCGTTACAGTGTGTTTTGCCCCCATTAAGTAATGCCTCCAATCTTTGAAGGCATCTTTGATTGCCAAGAGTTCTTTTTCTGTAATCGTATAGTTGCATTCCGCAGGGTTGAGTTTGCGGGACCGATATGCCACCGGGTGTAACTGTCCCGTGTCCTTGTGCCTCTGAGAAAGTATTCCCCCGATGGCTAGGTCCGATGCGTCTGTCTCCAAATAAAAAGGCTCAGAGGGATCTGCATGAAGCAGCACCGGTGCTGTGGTGAAACTGTCCTTCATCAACTGAAAAGCTTCTTCTGCTTCTTCTGACCATTGGAACGGAACTCCTTTCTTCAGAAGACGAGTCAGCGGAAGTATCTTATTGGAGAATCCATTAATGAATCGTCTGTAAAAATTAGAGAATCCGATAAAGCTTTGAACCTCTTTGATACTGGTAGGAGATTTCCAGTCTGTTATCGCCTTCACTTTTTGCTCATCCATTCGAACTCCTGCAGGTGATAACACAAAACCTAGGAATTCTACTGTATCTGTGTTGAAGAGGCATTTCTCCAATTTAACGTATAGAGAGTTCTCTCGTAGACGTTGTAAAACTGCTCTGACCTGGTTGTGATGTTCTTCAACCGTGTTGGAATAAATCAGGATGTCATCTATGTATACTATAGCGCATCGGTCAATGAATTCACTTAAAACATCATTGATAAAGTACTGGAAGGCCGCTGGTGCGTTACAGAGACCATATGGCATCACAAGATACTCATAAAGGCCAAATTTGGTCCTGAACGCAGTCTTCCACTCGTCGCCTTCCCGGAGTCTAATCAAGTGGTACGCTCCTCGTAGGTCTAGGCGAGTGTATATCTTTGCTTCCTTCACTTGATCAATTAGTACCGAAATGAGAGGCAATGGATAACGATTCTTCACAGTTATCCTGTTAATCGCTCTAAAGTCAATACAAGTCCTGAGATCTCCCCCTTTTTTCGGCACGAAAAAAAGTGGGGAAGAGACAGGGGACTGCGACGGTCGGATAAATCCGTTCTCCAGATTCTTAGCTAGGTATTCCTTCAAATGGATGTTTTCCTTCTCCGTTAATGCGTAAACTCTGCTGCATGGTAGATTAGCCCCTGGTTCTAGATCAATTTTGCAGTCATAGGGCCTGTGGGGGGTAACGTCTCTGCCTTTTTCTCATCAAAGACGTCTGCAAAGTCTTGGTATTCATCTGGTATCATGGTAGTTTGGATCGCACATACCGAACCTCCACCTTCACACAATTGGGTGGCAGCGCAGATTACAGAAGAATGTGTCTGGTCGTCGAAACAATTTTTGGTGCAGTAGTCTGAATTTAATTGAATAGTTCGGGCTCCCCAATCAATTAACGGGTTGTGTTCCGTTAGCCATGGTAGACCTAGAATCAGTTGAAATTGGGGGCGTCTATTAAATTAAATTGCAAGGTCTCTTGGTGTCCTTCGACAGTAGTCATGTGTACCAATTCAGTATGACTGGTTATGGGCCCTGAAGTTAAATCCGTACCATCCACCGCTCTGACCTTCTCACTTTTCTCCTTCTTGATAGCTTGTAAACCGATCAGGCTAGCGAATTTGTGGTCGGAGAAATTACCTGTTGCCCCAGAATCTACCATGACGATGATTCCTGTCAAAACCACATCTCTAAACCTTAAGGTCACAGTCATAACCAAATGGGGAGAGGAGACTTGTAGTGTGTTTGCCAATTGGTGATTTGTTGGAGTCGTTTTTCCATTCGCATCCACAGGTCCAACTCCCCTTACCTGTGGTGCCTCTAGTTTTCCTTCTCCTTAGCAGGCAACTTTGGTCTTTTTAAGCAATTCTTGACAAAATGTCCACTTCTTCCACAATATAGGCACAGTTTGTTCAGCCTTCTCTTTTCTTTTTCTTCTTTAGAGAGTGGACCTCTGACTACACCGATTTGCATGGGTTCAATTCCCGAAGAACTCTCTACTGTCCGTGTGGATTCTGTTTTGACACGGTCAAAACGAGGAACACTTGGTCTAAGCTCCTTCCGCCGTTCTCCTTTCCGCTCACTTTGCCGATAATCGATCTCTAAGGTTAAATCCACTAAGGCAGAGATATCGGTGGGTCGATTAGGGATTTGAGATAGAGCGTCCTTCAATTCCTCTCGCAATCCTCTATAGAATACTGCTGCTCTTTTATCCTCGGGCCAGTTGGTCTCGACCACTAGTTTATTAAATTGGGCTAGGTAAGACACGAGTTCTCGGTTTCCTTGCTTTAATTCCAACAGTTCGTTGTCTGAAGCTTGAGATGCTGTTCTTCTATCAAAAATTCGGAGAAATTCCTTCTTGAAGTCATCTAAACTGTACAAAATTGGGTCATCCTTGGTTACTAGTGGCATGGACCATGAGGCGGCGTCCCCACTAAGGTAGGACAAGATAAACGCCACTCGGGATTGAGCATCGGGGAAGATCGTTGGACGGCACATAAAATGCAGAGAGCATTGGGTCAAAAAAATTTGCGCTTTCTGCGGGTCTCCATTAAATCGCTCTGGAGGGGCAAGAGGAATTACTGGGGATAATGAGTGGATTACTTGTGTGGGGGCAAAGGATGAAGTGCTGATGTTAGGACTCTGGGTTTCAAAGGATGCGGTGCTTGGCCTAGATCCCAAAGCTGGTGTTCCCGTTTTAAAGGTTATTATCTCCTGTCTTAGTATTTTATTTTCCTCTCTGACTGCCTCCAAGTCCCTTTGTATATTACTCAAAATCTCGCCCAAATTTTTTAAATCAAGTCCTTCTGCCATTCTGCTCAGGTGCTTGTACCAACGTGGGCACTTCACTCTGTCAGGGTCTAAATCCCTTTTGCTGTCTGAACCACACAGGAGCAGAATGACGCTAGGTCCCAATACCCTTCTCAGAACCAACCCTGCTAGGTCTTTTAGTATTCCATTGCAGGTAAGTTCTAAGGGGGAAAAGGGGTTGGGGACAGAGAAGAGACTGCTCCAATATTCTGCCTGTTCAGCTACGTCTTCTTCTTCTTACTGGACTGCAACATTAACATGTAAAAACCTTTATTTACTGTGCCTTTTAACTTACTGTTTTTTCTATGGTGTATAAATAACTTATCTTACCAGAATGTTTACTGAAGCTTACTTCTCTTCTACTTCTCATGTATTGTTTGCTAGGTTGTATGAGAAGTCTTCACTCAGATCTCTTTCCTTTTCGTTCTCAGGTACAATCTGCACTTGATCCTGCTATTCCTTAATGTAAGAAAGATAAGGTAAGTATTTATTTCTGTATTCCTAATTTATGTATTATTTGGGTTTCTCTTTCTTTCTATTAACTCACTGTTAAGAGACTGGAGTGGGCCTTGAACTGGGGTTTCTGTAGTAGGATGACTGGTTTTCTGTCTTTAATTAGTTTTTTAAACAATGCTTCAGAACTTAGGTTAAATGTTAAAAGGAAGCGTTCCTTTTATTCAGGCCTTTGGTTTTAATGTTTGCTGGAAGCACAATTTATTCTGCCATACGTGAGGAGAACATTACTGGAGTTCTTTAACACATGGCATGAGAAAGAAACATGCCGGGCTTTTGACCCTGACTTCACCTTTTAATTAATTCTCAGAAGAGTGAACAAGTTTCAGTCTAAGAAGACACTGCGTGTTGAAAGGTCACGCCTGCGTCTGACAGATTCTGGAACAGCTGAAAAAGACAGCTGATTCAAAAAGCTTTTTATTTAATCTTCTCAGCTAAGGAAAGCAATTACTGAAAAAAGTATTTCCAGTTTTCAAACGAAGGAAAATATATTCTGACTTGTTTCCTTTTTTCTCTTTAAATAGAAATTTACCTCTGACACGATAACCTTTTCTCACAGAATGTTTTATATTAGCTACAAGTTTAACACTAACCTGATTAGTGAGGGAATGTAGTTCCGACGAAGCTAACCCCGATTTTATCGCAACTACCCTAACTGACTTCCACGACGCTGGGAAAACAGGTGCTCTTCAAATTATTTCTTCAGTGAAGTGCACAGTGGAATGTTGAAGCACACTTCACCTGATGTCATGAAGCCTAAAAGACTAGACTGCTAACAGTGGTGTGCTGTCGCAGTATGTGCATGTTGGCAGCCATCTTGGAGTTCCATCGGTGCCAACAAGCACTCCAGCTTGAGGGATTATCTGACTTTTGGTAAGTTTGTAGGGGGAAAATGGTAGCCAGCATACAGTTAGAAGGAGGAAACCTCCCGTGAGTCCTGACAACTGGCCCCTAAGAAATCCCCATTCAAGGCGCTCCATCCCGATGCTCGACCTGCCAGCCATCTTTGACCCCTGCTGCCCCGCTGCCTAGGAGCCTCGTGGGAACTGTCCTGGGCCTCTGCTGCCCCGGCGGGGTCCTGATCTCCCTTGCTGGGCTGAGGGGGCCCTCTATTACTACTACTTGGGGCGCGGGGCACCGCGTGGTGCAACGTCTGGGGCCCCCTGATCGGGCCTCAGCTGGGGGCGAGGCACAGACTCTCCTGATCCCTACTGGACGTGCAGGGCGTGCTACACATCTCTGCCACCCTGGTGGGTCCTTTCCGGCCGCAGCGGGACCCCGGGGACACACTGCGGACGCGCCGGGCCGCGCGAGGTGGGGTGCGGAGTGCCACCGTATTGAGCCTCGGCCGGGGGCAGGGCACCAACCATCTTGGACATACAAAGACTCTGGGAGACGCCTGGCGACTCTGGGCTCCCTGTACCTTTCTACCACTGCACAGGGGAGCGAGCTCCTGAGTTCAAGGACTGGAGTGAGGGCCTGGGGGCTGGAGGCCCTTGCCCATAGCTTTGCTGGCAGTGACTGCGCTGGAGCGCCCTGGTAGGTCCACGCTGTGTGCGGTTGCCTGCTGTCGCCCGGGGAAAGAAGGCTCCTCACCACCTGACACTGTGAGTACCTTTATAGACTTTGATGGGCCCCCCTAGAGAGCCATATAAGAGGGACAGTACCGCCGAGTGCCGCCTTACCACCTGAATCTTCGGCTTGGTCTACACAGGCGGATCTCCCCTGCACGTCCTAGTGGGGGGGTGGCGGTGCCACATACATACCTGATCTGGACCTTATTGCCTTAACGGCCCCTCCTGCCCGTGCCCTGCGCAACCCCACTCGGTCAGTGGAGCAACCGGGGACCCGGGAGACACATCCTTGGGCTGTCCTCACGCCACGCTACCCTTGTTGGCCTTCTTTTCGACGACCTCTGGGTCCTGTTGGCAGGAATACTCTCTTCAGCCGAACCGGGCAGCAGTCTGACTCTGTGCTGTGCCCCCCCACCCAGGCCCCCTGCACGCGACATAACGCCCTGAGGGGCCATGACTCGATCACGGACTGGGAGAGATCCCGCTGCACCCCCTAAGGACAACCCGGCGGCAGCCCTGTGGAACAAATCGGGACCAACTCCTGCAGTGGACATGACATCGTCAGCCGAGGGACCCTCTGAACCTGTCACACAGTCCTTCATGACCACCTTCATGCATGAACTCAAATCTGAAATTGGCTCACTTCGCACGGAGGTCCAGGTCTGTGTTAAGGAACTCCGGAGAGACGTGGTGGAGCTAGGAGGGAGGGTATACGATCTTGAAAGGACAGTCGATGCCCGCTCGGAAGATCAGGAACACCTCTGGCAACGCCTAGCCACCCTGGAAGAGCAACACATCGAGTTGCAGATTAAACAGGAGAACTTGGAAAATAGGGGGCGTCGCAACAACCTGCGCCTAAGGGGGATTCCGGTTGGGGCTGAAGGCTCAGATATTATGACTTTTGTAGCAGACCTGTTTCAAGACATCAGGGGGATGACGACGCATCCCCACCGGCCCTGGACCGCGCCCACCGAGTGTCTGCTCCGCCAGGACGCCCTGGCCTCATTCCTGACATCTTGGCCAGCGTTCATTTCTTCACAGAGAAAGAAGCCATCCTCAAGGCGGCACGAGCCAAAACAGAACTCTGGTACCAGGGCGCTCCCATCCAACTGTTCCAGGACCTTGCGCCCACGATGCTCCGCCGCCGCAGAGACTTTCGACCCATAACGGATAAACTACGGGAGCTGGGAGTCCGCTATCAATGGGGACACCCGTTCGCACTTATTTTCCAGTGGGAGTCAAAACGCAGAGTGCTGCGATCCTTCCGAGAGGCAGCCCAGCTGCTGCAGATCCCAGACACACCGCCCGCTAGCCCACCGCGCATGCCTCCTCTGCACCGCGAGCCTGCAAAGCTCCAATGGACCAAGGTACACCACTCCAGGTGCCCCTCCCCCGGGGAATCTGCACTTCATCCCAGGAGAAACAGGACATTATACAGCATATCCGCTCTCTAGAAGCTGGTCACTCACCCCCAGGCTCCCAGCAATGAAGTATGGTTGCCAAACGCCTGTCTTTCCCTCGCCTCAGGTTTTGACTCCTTGAGGGGGTGTGGCTGACGACCCGCACCCCGGCCGCCTTCTTGCCGGCATGACTACTCCATGCCTGAACTGCAACCCAACGGCGGCACCGAACTGCGCTCCTGATGGGCGATGCTGATCTTCTATGACCCGCCTCCACTACTATTCCTGGGAGAGTGACATCTCTGGGATGGCCTGTGTCTCTGCACCTGGCTGCTCCCCGGACTGGAATAGACCCTGTTGGCCATGTTGGCCGTTGTTATTTTTTGAGTACTATGTCTTTTTTCTCTCGCTTCTCTTCTCCCTCTTTTCTTCTCCTTATCTTGGGCGGGGGGCGGTCTTGATCGTGGTGGGAGCTCCCTCTGTACAAATCGTCCCTTCTTCTCCACACGCTGCACTAGACCCTACAGCAACCGCCATGGCCTTTGTCTGCTTTGCCTGCTTCGGCGAGGCACTGGCGAGAGGGGAGATACCCTGTGCACTGCCCCTACTTTTATGCTCGGTCAGCGTTCACACATGGCGCACTGAAATCATGACTTCTGTACCCTGTCTGAAACTCCTCTCCCTTAACGTGAAGGGACTCAACTCCCCCAACAAGCGTCGCCTGATTTGGCGATATCTTTTGCTGCAAAATCCAGACATCATATTCTTGCAGGAAACCCATCTTCTGCGTGGAGATGTCTCCCGCATGGCTCATCCACAATACCCGCTCCAACTTTGGGCATCTGCACCCACTAAATCAGCGGGGGTAGCAATCCTCTGTCGGGCAGGCATACACCAGGGGGACTCCAGGGTAGTCCGTAGTAAGGATGGCAGATTCCTCAAGGTGGTGTTCAAGATTGGGCATCGAATCCTCACTTTATGCAACATTTACACACCGAACCAAGCTCAGGACTCTTTTTTGCGGGGTTTGCTGCGGGAACACATAACACAAGATGATCCGGGTCTCATCCTGGGGGGAGATTTTAATCTGGTGTGGGAGGCGGGCCTCGATTGTAGCGAAGGCTCTTTCCATGGGACGGGGGCCATGTCCTTGGCCTTAAAGAAGCAACTAACCGCTCTCGGCCTCATAGATATTTGGAGATACCACTCTCCAGACATCCGTGACTACTCTTATTACTCTCATGTTCATCGCTCCTACTCGCGCATAGACTACCTCTTCGTCTCACACTCCCTTGTCAAAGTCACCCTCTCGGCGTCCATGTCTGACATCTCTGTCTCTGACCACGCCCATGTGGAACTTCTCATTCAGGATCGCTTTTCTCGCCCTGGCCGTCCCTCTCGGTAGCGTTTTCCCCTACATATCCTCAGAGACCCGGTAGTTGCAGCGGAGATCCGGGAAGCTATAACGTCCTATTTCGAGACCAACGACCTTCCTGAAACTCCACTCCCAGTAGTTTGGGATGCGTTTAAGGCACGATTCGCGGCACCATCACATCCATTGCCATAGCTCGGGCTCGAGAAGCTCGCTTGTTTGAAGACAAACTCTCCTGGGATATTAAGGCGCTCGAGCGGCTGGATCAGGAGCGCCCCTTGGTGCTGCACAAGAGGCGCCTCGCTATGCTCCGGGGCCAACTTCGGGCGCGCAGGACCAACAGAGCGGAACACGCTCTTTTGGCTCTGCGTCAATGGTATTATGACGGGGGGGACAAGGTGGGTACGGTGCTGGCGCACCGCTTTCGGACGCGGGCCGCCAAAGCGCACATCGCCAAACTCAAACTGGGAGATGGTACCTGGGCCACCACTGACGCCGCCAAGATGCAAGCATTCCAGAATTACTACTCCTCCCTCTATGCCGGGGAGTCGCCCGGTTTAGACCAGGTTCTCGCTGCCTTGGACGCTTGCGAGTGGTCCCCGATTAGCAGCTATCATCTCAGCTATTGGAGGATCCTATCACTCCGGAGGAACTCGCTGGTGCTTTGAAGGATCTCCCTCTCGGCAAAACTCCCGGGCCGGACGGCTTACCGGTCTCGTTCTTTCGCGCATTCTTCCTGCAACTCAAGTCACATATGCTCCTTCTCTTTAATTCTTATACTGACGTAGTAGGACCCTCTGCAGATATGGCCATGGCTGAAATCGCTTTAATCCCCAAACCGGGGAAAGATCTCACACTCTGCTCCTCCTTTCGTCCAATCGCGCTCCTAAACACGGACCTCAAACTCTATACTAAAATACTGGCTAAGCGTCTCGCTCTACACCTCCCTGGACTCATAGAACCGGACCAGGTGGGCTTTATCCACCGACGACAGGGGGCAGACAATGTGCGGCGAGTTGCCCATCTAATCGGGAAGGCGCATCATTGGAAGATTCCCGCCTGCTTGCTCTCGCTCGATGCTGAGAAAGCATTTGACCGAGTAGATTGGGTCTTCCTTCGTGCTGTCCTCCAGAAAATAGGGTTGGGTCCGCAGATGATTGCGAGGATTATGGCTCCCTATCTTTCGCCCCTGGCTCGGGTGTGGGTAAACAGCCAGCTAACGCAGCCCTTATCTATCCACAGGGGCACCCGACAGGGATGTCCCCTATCCCCCCTCTTATTTGCTCTTGTAGTGGAACCGCTGGCCATCATGATCCGCCAGTCTCCTGACATACATGGCATTCCATTGGGGGGGTTAGATCACAAAATAGCCCTGTTTGCTGACGACTTACTTCTCACTTTATCACGCCCACGAACCTCCCTACCGGCCCTACATAAGGTGCTCCAATCGTTTGAACAGGTCTCGGGGCTTAAAATTAATTATGAAAAATCATGGGCTCTCAACCTCACGATTCCGGCGGAAGAGGTCGCCATGCTCCAATCTCTTGTCCCCTATTAATGGGCGTCGCATTCTATTCGGTACCTGGGGCTTAACATAACTCCCAACCTTGCCACATGGTCCCAAGCAAACTGGCAGGAGTGTAAAAACGCTGTTGTGGCAGACTTGAGAACGTGGAAATCCCTTCAGCTATCCTGGCTGGGGCGCTTAAACACGATCAAAATGTTGATCCTCCCAAAGATACTTTACCTTTTTCAGTCCCTTCCCACACCCATCCCGGAACATCAAATACAGGGCCTTCAGCGCGAGCTCACCACATTTATATGGGGAGGGAGTAAACCGCGGTTTTCTAATAAAATACTCATGCTTCCGCGCGATAGGGGAGGACTGGCCTGCCGCAACTTGTTGGAATACTATTGGGCTTCCCACCTCTGCTTCATATCGGAGTGGATGGCATGGAAGAGCGAAAAAGTCTGGTTTCATATGGACAGGGCAGTGACCTGCCGCCCCATCTGGGACCTTGCATGGCTCTCGCGCGGCGCTTGCTCGCGCAGCGCCTATATCGCGGTTCCCACTAAGACGGTGCTCGAGATTTGAGACAAATTAGCAGTACGCAGAGGCCTCACATCCTTCCCGTCCCCCCGTACCCCCATTGCTCCCAACTCTCACTTCCCGCCCGCTCTTCACTCGCCCTACTTCGCAGACCGGACGGAGGGGGGGTGCAGGACGATTCGAGACCTCTTCATGGGAGACACCTTCAAAACCTTTGAGCAATGTAAACGAGATTTTCAGCTACCAGAGGGGGCTAGATTCCAATACATTCAACTGCGACACTGGGTTCAGGCGTCCTCTTTGACACGGGCGGCCACTCGCCCCTTCACTGCGTTTGAGCGGTTAGTGCGCTCCTTTGATAACTCCAGGGGCCTAATCTCCCGCACATACCAAGTTCTCCAAACACTCACAGCGCACCACCCCTCATGCCTACCAACTGCGATGGCAATCATCCTCAGACACTGATATCACACCCACCCAATGGGAACATTTGTGGCAAGATATCCCGAAGGTCTTTCGTAGCATCCCCCAGCGGGAATCCGCATATAAGGTTATGACACAATGGTACTATACCCCCCACAGGTTGCATAAAATGTTTCCCACCTCCTCCCCTCTATGCTGGTGCTGCACTAGCGCGCCGGGAGATTTTTTGCATATTTGGTGGACATGCCCACTCTTGACCATCTACAGGAAGGAAGTCCTCAGTCCTATCCGACTGGTAATAGGCTACCCACTGCCCGAAAACCCGCTTGCGATTGTCCTGGGCCTTCGGCCGGTGAACCTGCGTGCCATGACCCGCCAAGACTGGCATCTCAGCCTTCACATGCTTGGGGCTGCCAAGCATATCATTGCTCTCTACTGGAAAAAAGCTGAAACGCCCCCGATTAACGTTTGGTACACCCGCCTGTGGCACACGATTGCCATGAAACTACTCACGCCGCGCTTGCAGCTACAGGACACTAAATTCACCAAACTGTGGCAGCCGCTTGTGGACTACCTTTGCAGACTAGAGCACACTCGACTCCAACCCCCGAGATTGCGGTCTCTGCGCCTCTTCGAGGACGCTGTATGCCTGCCAGATGAGGATAGTCTCTGGAAACCCACAGATGGGCACACTTGACCCCCTTCGGCGCCTCCACACCAGACCCTGAGCACCCCCGCTCCTTCTCTAAAGTAGGTGATTCAGGCCTCTACATGCATGACTCCAGTGAGCATCAATGATTCTGAACGCCACAGTGCCGACTACACCCTCTGACATCAGGTGGCGACAACATCCTTTCCCCCCAGCCGCACCCCTCCCTTGAATCTCGCCTCCTTTTCTTCCCTACCTGCTCCTTCTCTGCTATCTCTTTCTCTATCTTTTCGTTCTCTATAGTGAATTCACTGTTTTAAGTTGAAATTGTGATTCATAGGAGCAGACTGGAAAGGTTTATCCCGCAGACCACAGCATCCTGGGCTTGAATTTCGCTTTGAACTATGGCAATTCGGCAGACGCCTCATGAGTTCCAAAATACTGCGGGCATACCTATAGGAGGCCTGACCTTGTTATTGTGTCCCCTCTTCTACTCAACACTCTACACTGTATGTACTGTTTTTGAAATCGACGTTGTTGCATTAGGTGGAGGGCACTAATGGACACGGTGTGCTGGCATCGGTCTTTTAGCTGAAATGAATCGGTGTAATGCTGTGGAGATAATAATTGACAATCATATTGTGATCTGCTCCTCTATGTCTACTATAAATGCCAATAAAAACAAGTTTAAAAAAAAATTGACTATGCGAATGCAATCTATCTAGGCCTTCCATGCAATCAGAAATATCGACTTCAGTGGATACAAAATCAAGCTGCTAGAATCATATACCAACAACCCAGAAGATGTCATGTCAGGCCGTTGATGAAGGAGCTCCACTAGCTTCCATTGGAGCAGCGAGCCATGTTTAAAACAGGCTGCATCCTTTTCAAAGCTATTCATGGCACAGGCCCCAAGTATATATCCTCTAAGATTCATAGATACTCCCTTAAGCGCACTCTTAGATCTATGCATATGAATCTATTGGTGGTCCCCCGATTTAGATGCAAACGGACAGGAGGGTCCCGTTTCTCAATACAGGGACCTCAATTGTGGAATTCTTTACCCACCACTGTGAGACAAGAAACAGACTACATGCGCTTTAGGAAAGGGCTGAAAACATGGCTCGTTGCCCAAGCTTATAGTTCGACACGGACTTCCACAAACGGTGACTTCGTAACTCGGCGCCAAGAGACCTGATGGTGTACGTGCGCTTTAGAAATTTTCTATAACATAACAAGCCGGAGGCAGATCAGCCTAAAAAATAACTGATCTGCCTCCAGGGGTGGATACAAAGGACAATTGCCCCTTTGAGGGGAGCACCCTTGCCCTAGGAATCGCTCCCCATTTAAAAAAAAAAAAACAATGATATCCCTGGTCTCTAGTCTATTTCTAAACACCCCTCCCCAACCAGGCGGGAGCAGTGCAGTCTCAAAAAACATGCTTCTGGTGCTATCCCCATGAAGGCATGTTGCGGGAGGGGGGCTTCAGCACTCAAGCAGCAGCGCTAAGGACGTGTCCAGCATATCTTTAGCACTCAAAGGGGTAAGCCTACAGGTACGTATTTTGTTCAATGGAATCTCACAGATTATTGTAAAAGGCAACAGTTTTAGTGCTGGTTATCCTCTCAGACAACTATGGGCATAGAAGATTTGTACTATCAGAATCCTTGTTAGGCCCTCTTATTAAAGATAGTATTTTTCTTTGCCAGAATTAGTCAATTGCCATTAGGGGTCTCAGTTATAGGAATAATGAGCAAAAATCTGGGAAATAGACTTTAGCCCATATTTATGAAACCTTTGCGTTCTTCAGTAATATTTACAAAGCCACGCATGGCCTGATTTACGTGGCTTGTAATGCTGCTTGTGCTGCGTTATGTTACATTTCAACTTGGGAGGCGTTCCATTGGTGGAGAATGGGCATTCCCCTGCATCCACCAATGGATTTTGGGGCTTTCCCGTATTTACAAAGACTTATAAACTTGAGAATGTGTTAAAATGCTACGCCTTCCCAAGTGAGGTGTAATGAAGAGAAATATCTTTATTTCTCCTCATTATGTCCTCTTTCCATGTGTGCTGCATTCTGCAGTACACGCAGAAAGAGGGAAATGCCTCTAAGGATTGTTTTTGTGCACACAGTGTGCCAGGGCAAGAACAGAAATACTACATATCTTTGTAAATATATATGCCCTCTCTCTTTCACACAACACAGTGCAGCAACTTTGCTTGCTGTCCTGCGTTGTGTGAATGTTTAGCAAATGTGCCCATTGGTTCCTAATGTGCAGCAAATCAATAGGAAATCTGGCAACATCCCTACAGAAACCCAAAAGGTTCTAGCTCATCCCTGAATTTAAGGGGTTATATAACCATTTTCAGCATAGGACATAATGGAACCTGCAAAGTCAGCATAGTGTGAGCATTATTACACGTTTCATATTTCTAAAACATTACATAACCCTTTCAACCTAGCCCTAACTCGCTACGTGAATATTGATTCCCCCCAAATATCTTCAGGAGGGGTCAGAACAAACTAGTTGCATAAAAAAAAATTGTGAATGAATGCAATAAAGTGTAGCTATTTTATCAGAGGGGTCCACCTAGTTGTATTGTTTATGGAGTCTACCTTGAAGTGTGAGGTACATCCTCTCTGGATGCACTGTTAAGAAACAGAAGCATTAAGCATGGGAGCAGTCTAATCAAACGAGAAAGAGGCATTTCTTCCACGGAGACACTGTTAGTTATGCAAGCAAGGCATGTACTTTCAGGGGTGCACCTACAGGGACAAGAACCTATACTTCCTGGAGATTCTATTAATATGGGGAGCCCGGGTGACTTCTTTACATAGTTAGGTATCCATATGGCCATGGATCTGTGGCTGTTCTGGACTCTTAATATCACACCACTACTATTTACACAGATTAAACGTGGATTAAGCTTGCCTCCTCACTTATGGACCACAAGGTACTCTATAAGATGGTAATACTCACCAACTTCCTTTATGTCCTACAAAACATCTTTCATATGCTACCTTACACCCATTTTCATGACATAAACGTCATACTTACTAGATTGCTATGGGCCGGCTCTCAACCCTGGGTCTCACTAGCCAAATGTATCAGGCCCCACATGATGGTAGGATTGGTACACCGGACCTTCGCTTATACAACTGGTCTCATACCTAGTCATTATAAATGATTGAATCTTTAGGGATACTTGTGACCCGACATATAGATTAGAAAGGGAGTGCTTCCATGCTTGGACATTGGAGGTGATCCTGTATGGCTCCTCGGTTCCTAAGGGGCTGGGAGAGCATATAAGGACTCCACTGGTTTGCTGGCACAAAGCCCTGGAACACATCAATTGTTTCGAGATAATTACAAGAGAAACCTCCCTTTGGCAGGGTATATGGCTGCCACAGGTTTCGGGACTTAGCCCTGGGACCTGATAGGTATCTCGAGGATCAGGGACATCTGGGAGGGAGGCACCCCAAAACATTTGTCCAGCTATCTGCAGAATACTCTTTAAACCCCTCCCAGTTTAAACAGTATCTTCAACTCTAGCATGCCATTCACCCATATCCTTTTTTTGTTTGAATCTTTTTATAGCATTTTCGTTTTTATACGTACATTACTTGTTACAATCATAAGTGGCAGACGTACGAGGCGCACATTGTACAATAATTACATTATATACCTGCAATGCAACACTTTGAAGATTCAATGATCAAAGAACAATACAGCAACAAAGCAGCCAATATAAAAACCAGCGTGGGTTTCATGTTCTATCCCCCCCCCCCGTCCCGTAGGAGGGTTCAACAGGGGTGTCTGCGCCATCATTTGACAAGAGGGAAGGAACAATATGCACCAATACAGAGAAACCGTGTAAGTGAATAATGCAGCAACAATTACCATAATGGGAGGGGGGGAGGTACATTCTGGGCGAGGGAGGGGTCGCCACAGAGACTGGAGAGGCTGTCGCAGCAGAGGATGCATCAGTAGTTGCCAAGGCTGCTTGAAAGTCAGTCAGGCGGGCGACTCAGCTGTCTGCTAGTGGGTACTTACGTTAGACCTGTGTGTCCTCCCTACGCCTGCCCAGGCCTGCATTGAGAGTTCCCAAGCAGAGACCGCAGGCGACGTAGATGACCTCCCCCCACGGGATATTAAACACTTGGTAAAATGCAAACCCAGGTCTATGAAAATTGTAGTGGCAAGGGGTTTCTTGTCCCTGCTGGTGAAGCCCAGCAAACACACCTCCCAAGTGTGGGGCACCAGTCTCTCTGTGCAGTCTGCTAAACATGAGGTCACTCCTAGCCAATACTGATGAAGAGAGGGACAGTCCCATAACATGTGATCAGTGATCCCGTGCTCTCCATGCCACTGGAGTCAAGCTATCCTGGCTGATGAGGGGTGAAACCCCGAAACCGGTCCTAGGATGCTTGTTTCCAGTCCAGGGAGGACCTGGCTTGGCAGTTCGGGCTGGACTGTTCCCATTGGGCGCAGGGTCAAGACTGATTTGCATATGGCTGGGTCCAAACTGGAATGGCATGGGGAGCAAAAAACGATGGATTTAGGCCCAGATATCTGTACTGGGGTAAATGTATGACATTGTTCTGCATTCTGTCCATCAATTGTTCTTTTTGCATTTGTCACCCCGAGTGCGACGGGTATGCCCAGATGTGGGTCTCGTGCTCTCCATACCACTGGAGTCAAGCTATCCTGGCTGATGAGGGGTGAAACCGGTCCTAGGATGCTTGTTTCCAGTCCAGGGAGGACCTGGCCTGGCAGTTCGGGCTGGACTGTTCCCATTGGGCGCAGGGTCAAGACTGATTTGCATATGGCTGGGTCCAAACTGGAATGGCATGGGGAGCAAAAAAACGATGGATTTAGGCCCAGATCTCTGTACTGGGGTGAATGTATGACATTGTTCTGCATTCTATCCATCAATTGTTCTTTTTGCATTTGCAACAGGGGCAGGCAGCATCAGTGCGTTGATAGTATTGATTTTTTGTTGTTGTAGGAGTGAGGTAGGCTCTATGGAGTATATGATGCTGGGTAAGGCGGAAACGTGCATTACGCGGAACAAGTGCAGGCTATTCCACTATACCTCTCCACTCTGCGTCTATGCAGGGCTATCCAAATCTGCTTCCTAGTGGCAATGCAGCGGGATCAGTGGGATAGCAGCATACGCACAACAACTCAGCAAACCACCATGTCAAGTGGCAACCTGTGCCCATGACATGAAGGTTTTGGGCGGTGAGATGCATTGGGCGTTCCTGTTGCATGCTACCTCAACATGTGTCAAGTGCCCCAATTATTGAAGTGTGAAGGGGAAAGTGGCCAGGTGGGAGCCCCTCACCTGCTAAAAGTGTTTCAAATGGCATGAGAGAGCCATCTCGGTAAAGATCGCCCCCTGTGTGTATGCCTGATGCATGCCAGGCTGCAATGTCTCTCACAGAGGTGATCTGAGCACCCTTGCGGGTTCCCAGGAGTGGGATGGCAGGGGCGTAAGGCTGGATAGCTTTGGTAATGAGGAGACTCAATTTAAAACACTGGTGTGCTATGCACAGTAGTGCAGGGGAGGATGCCAGACGTCTGTTACAAGGATGAAATAAATGTATAATGTAGAACTGGCTCCAAGCTGGAGTCGTTATGGCAGAATCTGATAAATGACTTCCTGCCAGCTACCTGGCCACCTACTGCAGCTGGAAGACCAGGTAGTAGTGCTCAAAGTTAGGGACCCTAGTCCCTCCTCAGTGGTCGGCAACTGAAGTATGTGTATTGCCACTCTACATCACGTATTGTGCCAAAAAAGGTCTCTAGTGAGTTTGTCAAGCGATCAGAAAAAAGATTTGGGAATGTGCAGGGGGAGATTTGCAAAATTGTACAATAAGCAGAGCAATTTGATCATCTTAACAAGTGCCACCCAACCAGTGACAGAGAGTGGAAGGGCCTTCCAGAATGCTGACTGTGCCTGAATCTGTGTGGTGAGTTTACTGGCGAATAAGTTGTTGGGCTCTCGGAAAACAAGGATACCCAGGTAGCGGAATGTCTCAGGTTGCCAGGTCAGGATTGCACCTCCAAGATGATAAGCAGGGTCTGGGACAGTGGCACTAAAGAAGTAAAGGCATGATTTCACCCAATTAACCCTGAATCCAGAGATTGTAGCAAATCTGTGAAATATTGGGGCTATGTCCGGGGTAATCTCGTGGACATCGCACAGGTATAGGAGGAGGTCGTCAGTTAGGAGTGATATTGAATGCAAACCATCCCCCAGTGTTATTCCCATTGCTTGTCCATGTGCACGAAGGGTGACTGCTAGCGGTTCAATGGCCAAAGCAAAAAGCAAAGGGGATAACGGGCATCCCTGCCGGGTTCCCCTGTGGATTGTGACTGAATCGGAAATCAAGGCTCCAGTCTTCACCCTCGCCAATGGTTGGGTGTAGAGTAGCTTCACAAGGTTAAGGAATCTGGAGCCCAAGTGTTAACAGTGCAGCACTGCGGATAAAAAATCCCATTCCAGTGAGTCAAATGTCTTTTCCAAATCTAGCACCAGCCATCCAGAATGTGGCCAATCCCAGGGGGACCCAAAAAACTCTTTGCAAGTTTGGTGAAGTGTTCCGAGCTGGGACAAACACTTTTTTGTCTGGGTGGATAAATGTAGGTACCAGAGGGGCCAGGCGGTCTACTAATATTTTGGCTAATATTTTGTAGTCTGTGTTGAGTAATGTGAGAGAGCGGTATGAGCCCATGACAGAGGGATCATTGTCCGGCTTGGGTAATGAGATAAGTAGCGCCTCGTGAAGTGAGAGTGGTAAACAGGCAGACTGGAGGGCCTCATCGTACAGTGCCTGAAAGCGTGGGGCTAGAAGTGGAGCATATGCCATATAAAATTCAGTCAGGAGACCATCCAGGCCTGGGGTCTTCTCTGTGACCATGGCACGTATGGCCTCCTGGATCTCATATAGGGTAATAGTGTCATCCAGTGAAAGGCACAGATCAGGGGATATGATAGGCAAGGTTGTGGAGGATAGAAAAAAGTCAGTGGCATCTGAGTTCATGGGTGTGGCTGACATGTACATGGAGGTGTAGTATCACTTCATTTCTGTATGGTTTGCCGTCTGGGTATGGAGAAGGGTGCCTGTAGTGGAGCGGAGCGCCATTTTGGGAGGTTCCTGGTGAACAAGACACGCTAAGAGTGATCCCGCCTTGTCTACCTCAGCATGGGTCTTGGCAGCATGGGCAGTGTAATTAAGACACGGAAGGCGTTCCAAGAGCAAGCCGTGCTCACATTGTGCCAGGTGGAGTCTCTCCCTGTGTTCTGGGGTAAAAGTAGCGTGTGACTCGTAACTCAGTAGGTTCCGCTCAATGTGGGAGATATCCCTATCAAGCAATTGTCTCGCATTCCACGTGTAACCCAAGCAATGGCCCGAATGACCAACTTAAGAGTCCCGAGTGAGCAGGATGAGGCCCTGTTACCATTGAGTTCAAAATGTTCGTCTATGGCCGTTCTCAATGAGGACCAAAACGGAGGGACTTCTAGAGCAGCTGGTTGCAGCCCCCATGTAGGAATCGGGGGAGGTGCTGCGTCCCAATTCAGGCGTCGGTGTTGGGAATTGTGGTCTGAGTGAATGCGGCCAAATAATCAATATATGTAATGTGGGGGAGGATATTTGATGTGCCGACTAGACGGTCCAGCCAGACGTGTAAATTATGGGGGGATCGAGTAGAACGAATAAACCCTGGTGTGTGGATTGCGGGTTCTCCATATGACAGCTAGTCCCAAGTGGGCAAGCCAGGCAACAAGTGCCTGAGCGTTAGATGTAACAAATGTGAGGGGAAGGGGGGGAAGGAATGGTCCAAGTTGATGTCTAATACACTAATAAAATCACCGCCCAGAAGCCACGGTATCCCACTCCGATGTTAAATCACCCCTGTCAATTTGGTGAAGAATCTGGCTGATTGGAACTGGGCGGATAAATGGAACCAAGGAGGATATGTTGGCCCTCAAGGTGCCCCTCCACTAGTACATAACGGCCCTTGGGATCCACCACGGATGTGTGTATAGTAAAGGGGGTCTAGCCTTAATCCATGTGAGAGTGCCTTGAGCATATGTGGAATAGTTTGTGGAAAACATGTGCCCCCCGCCAGTGCCACTGTAGTCACATGGCCTCGGGCAGGGACAGGTGGGATTCTTACAATAGCACTATGTGTGTAGCGCATCGCCGCAAGTATGAATAAACCACATACCTGTGTGAGGGAGAATGCATTCCCCTGATGTTCCATGTTAGTATGATCATGCTAACCATAACTCTGGGTAGTGCATGGGGAAAAAAAGGAGGCATAGCCACAGATAGACCAAAGTGTCTTCTCCACAGTGCCGAGCAGAAGTAGGCACGGACAGTAAGGGTAATCAGGGCTAAAAAGAATTATAACATTCAAGGGACAACAGGTACCCACCCAAACATTTTAAGTGGGCCTGTCAGTGGTAGACAACTAACTATGGGGGTGCGCGTTGCACGCAAATGGTGAAGGTCGAAAGAGCCCCATACACAGGCTGAACATGTTGCCACTGTCCACATGCCATACCGGTGGGAAGCAAGACAGTATTTCAGGGTGTTATCAATGAAACAACATTACACAGGCACCACTTAGGAAAAAAGCCAGCATATATGAATGAGTGCTGAGCTAAACCGTAATCCATGGGGGAGGGGAGAAAAAGGGGGAAAAGAAAGGGGGGATAGAGTGTATAAGTGTCCAATGGTGTCATGTAGATGAGTCCATGGTGATTGGTTATACTTCCTAACCGATAATAAAGAGAATGTACCATACATAGCATTGTAGAGTTCAGCAGAGGTTCTCAGCCGTCTGGTGGCGGTGGATCAACTGAGGAGGTGTGACAGAGTCCAGTCTTGAGGGCCATGTCAATATGGAACTTTTGTCAGTGCAGGATTTGGATGGTACTTCATCTAGATCCGATAAGGGTGTTGGTTCACAAATTGTGGCAGCGGCCTGGAGGGCCACCCAACGTTCACGGATCATCTCTTCCAAGTCCGGGGCTGCATGAGTGTAGTGAGCGGTCCCAGTAGCTCTCCCCAGCCCAGGGTGCCGCAGGTACCGCAGTGCATTCAGTGGAGCCAGAAGGAGCGAGACCAGAAGTTTCAATCCACTCCCAAGCAACCTTAGGGTCTGTGAAGAATGTTGTCTGGCCATCGTGAATCACGCAAGGTCACACCGGGAATAGAAGTGAGTGCCTGACCTCCAGTGTCCACAGGCATCATTTAACTGCAAGGAAGGAATTCCGCTGGTGCTGCACCATCAGAGTATAGTCAGGGAATATCATTAGAAGTACATTGTCTACAGCCAGATCAGGCAACTTGTGGGCCACTTGTAGAATAGCATCCCGGCCCCGGTAGTGCAGCAGGCGAATCACCATGAGTCGAGGGGAGGACGACGTGTAGGCACCCTGTGGGCCCACTCGACTGTGAAAAAGGGCGACAACACAGATAAATGGAGAATGCTGTGCAACCAGGACTCCACATATGTGACCGGGTCCGGGCCTTCTGCGTTTTCGGGCAGGCCTTCGACACGAACGTTATTCCTGCAGGATTGTCCTTTGGCATCCTCAGGTCTTTCCTCAAAGAAGCGCACTCGCTCCTGCAGGGCAAGGAAGCCTCTCTCAGTTTCACAGGCCTGTGGCTGCATCGCTGAAATAGTTTGCTCAAGGATGTGAACCTTGTCTGCCAGGTTACAATGGTCAGCATGCTCAGATCTGCAGCCACTGTGTCAATCCTCTGCTCCAGTGAAATACGAGAGTTTTCGATAGCTGTCAGGACTGAATTCAGTTTGCTGTCTATGGATACTGAGCAAGCATCTCGGTCTGGCAGGGTAGAGCCCACAACAGGTGGTGAGGAAGCTCCCTTGGAGTGAGCAGGAGTGCTGTGAGTGCCTGAGGATAGGTGCCCCATGGCAGGAGGCAGGGCAGGTAGACTGCATTGAAGATCCTGACCCCACCAGGTAAACGGGCCTGCTTGCGGGTGCCGAAGGGGGCAAGGCAGGACTCCGCAGCATGGACAGTCCAATCCTCGACATTAAGGAATGGCGGTGGAACTTGAAGGAGCTGGCGTATAGGCCAAGCTGAGTCACAAGAGAGCGCTCCCAGCATAGAGGGAAAGCGACATCAGAGGTCTTCATCGCCCGCTTGCACCTGTAGTCGATAGGAGAAGTGCAGCACGAGCAGCCCCGCTGGTCCAGGCTGTAGATGACGTCAGTGAAGTCAGTGAAGTCAGGGAGCCCAGTGAGCCAATGGTGCAGTAGTGTGACGGGCAAACGTTTTGACTTCCAGAGTGCGCAAGCAGCATTCAAGAAGACAGGCGGTTGGCCCCACACCTTAGTCTAGAGGGTCAGGCGCCCACCACCATAAGCAACAGTTGCGGATTATTTCAAGGAACTTGGCGTGAGCTGGTGATGAGGCCACAAGCAAGGTACAGACCCCCAGTACAGTAGAGAGCAGCGCAGGTCCGGGGAAGCGGAACTGAGTGATGATGGCTGCCAGGGCTAAGGAATACCAGAGCTGGAGGGGTAGAAATGTGTTTAACAGTTATGTGATATATTAGTGCCTTACTAAAGTTATTCCCGAGAATAGATCCTGCAGGTCACAGGATAGGGCTAGGTGGCGCAGTCACAGTAATTTCTGGAACCCCAAGGCAGCAAACCATGGAACTACAGGGCAGGCCTGCATTTGTGCGGCAGAACTGGGCCGCTATGAGTACAGCAGCGAGGTAAGCAGATGACTCGTAATATATGTCCCCAGGCGGCTACAGCAACACGAAGTTGTGTGGCTGCGTTATCAGGCGGGGGGAGGAGCAACGATGCAGCGTCATGGAGCAGGAGGCCAGCAGACAGCAAGGCACATCGCTCACAGGTCGGACAGACCCTTGCGGGTTGTCAGCTCACCTCGACAGCAGTCCAGCACGCAGCACCCAAGGGGGTCCCATTGGGGTGTGATGGCATGGCACTCGAGGCACCCAATGTCGCCTGAAGGGGGCTGACGGCAATGCCGATCGCTCACCTGCAGGGATTAAAGCAGCTGGTGGCTCCCGTAACAGACGGATGAAGGCAGGCACGGAGGCAATCATCCGCCGGCATCACCAGCTCCCTGCATGAAGTGGGGCCACAGCCAAGGCCCAGTGCCCCAAGACGGCTCCAGAGATCACGGCAACGGCCAACAAACAGCTCCCCAGGGTCCCCGCAGCGTGGGCTGGAGCGACAGCAGTAAAATGACGATGGGTGGCGCGGAGAGGGCAGGATGACTGGGAAATCGGAATGGAGATTCACCAAAACACAGCTGCCATCTTTGCCGCGCAAGCCATGCCCCAGCCATTCACCCAAATCATCATCTACTTCATAAACTACCAGAGTTAGATCCTCTTGAATCAAAAATTTTATGGAACCACTCTATGAAAGGCATCTTAATCACCTACAGATAATTAGTAATACACTCCCCTGATCCTTTCCCTACTCTAAACGACAGATGGCAAACCGACATCAGTCCTCTGGAGAACGACGAGTGGGTGGGTGGAGGCTAAAATAGCAGCCAGATGTCTAGCCATATTGGTCAAATTGAGACTGATACAGTTTAGACACTTTCATCAAATCTTTTATGACCTTGTTCAACTTTGGCATATGGGGATATGAAGAGATCCATCCTACCCACTTTGTTATGGAAAGCATGCAGACTTCTTTCGTATGAATTGGACATGTCCTAGGATTGCTTGTTATAGGTTGGCTGTTAATGCTGAGTTGGGTGAGCTTGTAGGTTACCCAATGTCACTAGAACCTTTACATGCTATTATGGGCATTGAACGAAAGGGAGCAGATAGTACCAGGACTTGTTGCCTTGTAGCAATGGTATTCTTTATTGTAAAGCAAGATATCGCTAAATATTGGATCACATCTGATCCCTCTGAAATGGATGAATGGACATGTGGGATGGATATTTGTGCCACAGCTGAGCGGACAGTATACAGGGCCTGTGACTGCCCAGGTAAAATTCACAAGATACAGGATGCATGGTCGAATCATCGGGATGACAAGAGCCAGGGACGGACACGAAGAGGGATCTTAGAAATAGTATTGTTTTCATGGTGAACTCATGATTTATTGTAAAGTGACAGTACTGTTCCGTTCTTTTCTTGAAAAAAACAATAAAAAGATTTTATTAAAAAAAAAGCTTCACATAGCATGAATGTACCTGTTCATGTGCTATTTTGACTAGAGAACCAGCCCCTATAGACTTACAGAAGGAACAAGAAGGGAGACAGTGTGCAACATTGGCAGGTACCCGCATGGACATGTGATGCGTGTAAATGTGCAGCAAAGGGCCTTGAAGATTCTCGTGCGAGAAGGTTTCAGAATGGACTCATGCCAGCGTTTTGTCAATAGAAGACACCAACACATACATATAAGCGAGACTCGGCATAGGCTTGTGTCACTGTGCTGCATCAAACAACTGCTCTTCCCAGGGTGCGCTCCTGGTTCAAGCTGGACTTATCCCTGAGTGGGTCTCTGCACACCACATGAAGCAAGACAACTCAACACCAGACTAAATGGGAAGTATATAAGTTGTTTTTGTTATAGTTTTCCTTCCAATACCTCATGGAACATATATATTATTAAATTTGCTTATTGCTAATATTAGGTTTCGTTACAATAAATACATGCAAAACCTCTACCCAGGGTTTGGCGTATTACCTTGAGTTGGGAGCTACTAGATTGCACCTTCGTTCCCAGGACTTGGTAGCAGCACTTTGAGACTTCAGCTGTTGTTGCTGGGTTGGGTTAGCTTTAGTAACAGATACATTCGAGATAGATATTTGGCTTCCTGGCACACATGACCTATCATCTAAAAATACGATCCAAGACACCATTGAAAGAACTTAGGGGCATATTATCAAGAACGGCGTTAAAAATTATCGCCGGTTTAGCGACAGAAAACTGCCGCTAAAGCGGCGATAATGGGCTTGATAATATGCCCTTGAGAATCCAATAGAAGTCCATGTTCTGGTGTGAACATGGGCTTCTATTGAAATTCTCCAGGACATATTATCAAGCCCATTATCGCCGCTTTAGCGGCAGTTTTCTGCCGCTAAACCGGCGATAATTTTAACGCCCTTCTTGATAATATGCCCCTTATTATTTATTGACACAGACTATCCCCAGTCTGTGGCTGTTTTATAAGAATGTCCTCCTTTTACCCCTTTCCCCTCCTGTGCTCCCTCCCCTTTGGTCCTGGCAAATAGGATCTGGTCATTAAGTTCCACACATACTCCTCATTTGCTACTTCCCAATAATGGGACAACTATTATTCAAGGAGTAACAAAAAATGTTGTCAGCCCATCATTTCAGAGTGATGTCCAACCTCTGGGAATATGCTTGTATCAGTTATTTTCTTCATGCCTACATTTGAATTCTCACATAGCCTCTGAATTTGTTCAGATAACTGGGGGATGTGTGTGTGATGTGATCTCTGATCATGCCCAGAGCAGTGCACAGTTCCTCAATCACCTAATCAAGAAGTGGATGTGCCTATCAAAATTGCTGACTCTGGGAATTCCAAAGAGCATGAAGGCATCTTTCACAGACATGTGCATTGTTTATTTTTGAAGGCATCAACCCTGTAGAAAAGCCACCGATCACCACAAGGGCTTACCTATACATCTGCTGGTATGGCACAATTAACCATAGGGGTCGTCATGTATGTTGTGCCATGGCTCTTTTGTGGAGAGGTCTTGCTTCAGAGTCCCTCTGATCTTTCAGTAGGGTTGGTAATGGTGTAGGCATGGTGAACATTATGATGTGGTCCGGCATATACGGTCTCTTTCCCACTCACCAGGCCTTCCTCTCAAATGTTCATATACCATTCCTCCCATTTGTGTGCACCGGGGCCCCATAAATGAATAGCACAACATGCCTCTTAATTTTTCAGAAAATACTGAGAGTTCTTCCAGTACCTGTTGCCCCAGGTTTCCGTATTACTGGATCTCACTGGTGCTCCTGTCAAACGATCATCACCCTTTCCTGCATTTGATTGGGTAACCACCCCAATGAGCTGCTGTGAACTGACCACAACTTCTTGTTGTGTCCACAGGTCTGCTGCAGACCCATCATCACACACAAAGTGAATTTTCCTTTTGCTCCTTCCTCAGCTACTTCATCTTTTCTCATGTACTCAACTCTTCTTCAAATAAGTATTCACCACCGTCTTTACCACTTGATGTAGCCCTGGAATAGGTCTCTGCCTCTCTCTGCACTGATCCCTTTTCATTGCTAACCTAGCTATTGAGATTCTGAAGATCACAGTTTCAATTCAGTGTGATGTGAACACTCTGGTGGTACTTCTTCATTTAGCAGCGGTCTCCAAACTTTTCGATAATTTATTTCTGATCAGTGCACATCACCCACCACCAATACCAAAAATACCATCACTAATGACATTCTGACATAATCAGACTAAACAACAATAGTGAATAACTCTTTACAGCTTACCAGCAGTAGCTACCCAAGCATATCAGCAGGGTTAGCAACAGTATTGTCGTATAAAGCATGAGCAATATCAATTACATCCACATAAGTTATTTAGTAGTCACTATAGAAGCAAGTCGCCTTCCACCAAGGGAATAACATCATGAATATGTCTCTCCAACTCATCTTGAATTATGATTCAAATATCAGCCTTGAGTCTGTGTAGGAGTAGTTTGGAGATTCTGGCGTAGAGAGAGTTGCAGTAGTCCAGCCTGCTGGTGATGAGTGCTTGCGTGACGGTCTGTCTGGTAATGAGGCAAGCATTTGAAGATCTTTGGGCTCATTTGTAGGATGTGGAGGAGGAGGTACATACTGCATTGTCTTGAGCTGTCATGTTGTGCTTGTCATCTAGGTGTCCCATGGTTAGGTCTTATTGCCAAAGACTAGTTCTTCTGTCTTGTCGGAGTTGAGCTTCAGGCAGTTGCTGCACATCTAGTCTGCTATCATGGTAATGCAGTTGGTTCTGGTGGTGGTTGTCTTGTCCCTTAGGAAGAGGATGAGTTGAGTGTCATCAGCGTAGGAGATGGCAATGATGTCTTGTGATCAGGATGATGTTGGCGAGTGGTGTCATGTATATGTTGAAAAGGGTGGGGCTGAGGGACGATCCCTGTGGGATTCCACATATCAGTTTCTTGGTCTCTGAATTGAAGGGTGGCAGACGGACCCTTTGGGTTCTTCCTGTGAGAAAGGAACAGATCCATTTGAGAGCAGATCCTTGTATGCCAATCTCTTGGAGTCTTCTGATGAGGGTGTTGTGGGAGACAGTGCCGAAGGCCGCAGTGAGGTCGAGCAGGATGAGTTTTCGCTGTTTCTCCTCGGTCCAGGACGATTTGAATGTCGTCGGTGGCCGCAATGAGTGCTGTTCCGTGCCATGGTTTTTTTACGAATCATGATTGAGTGTTGTCTAGAAGATGGTAAAGTTTGAGGTGGGTTGTGAAATCTGGGGTTTTATACTACTGTATAACGATTAACTTGTATAATGTAGTCCAATATAGCCAGCAAGGGGTTTTAGTGACATCATAAAATCATAAACCACAGTGCCAAAGGTGGTTTGTAGATGTCACCAGAACACCGAGATGGCAATATTGGTCCCAATTACAAATGCGTTGTTTATATTTGTTGTATTACATCTTTATTTTGGAGTAATTGGCTTCAAAAACTCTTTTCTCCAAAGTGCAGCTAACAATGAGCACTGATTTGAATTAGAATGTTGAGGTTATGTTTACCTTTCAAGAATACATTTTTTGCCAAAGCATTGGAAATATGATGAGGGGCAGTATTTTTAAGCAATACTGTTGCTGCAATGTTTACTACATAAATATGGTTTTACCACATCTGCAACATAATTTGCAAATTTCTCAAAAAAATGTTGTTTGTAGCTTTAAAAAAAATAAAAATATTCAGCTTTTCCAATAACATACAGCGATAACAAAGAGAAAAGCAAAAACAAAAGAAGAAAAGCACAGTCGGTAGGTGTACAGATATCTTGGTTCCGTAGCTAGAGCGGTATCTACATCAGATCACAAAGTTTACATGCAGCTTCTAAGGAACATAAATGTCTACCCGGCACATTCACAACATAGCGGATACATCAGACCCTCCAATATTGCACAATATGTAACACCACTGGCAGACCATTTACTTAGACTGTATTTTCACCTTAACATGGAGAACGTCAGTTGTAACACTGATCATAGCCCTCTGGCCAAGTGTATGCGATCTGTCAATCTGAGTTTTCGCGCAAGTATGCTAATAGGGGTTCCCAAATATCTCTTGGGCGGGACGAGGCTGGTAGGAGCTCTGCATAAGTCAACAGCTGCTCTTTACAGTATATGAGGTCTGAGAGCCAGTCTTTAAACTTAGGGGCACGCCCTCTGCCCCATCTACATGCAACATTTCGCTTTGCCAGTAGTAGGCCTAATGCAACAAGCTTCTTATGTGGTGTTATTAAGTCCGCCGTGTATCCGAGCAATGCAAGCACCGGTGATGAAGGGATAGGGGACTCAACCATCGTGGATAGGACTGTTATCACCTCCTGCCAATAGCTACCTACCTCCTGCCAATAGCTATGTACCTCCCTGCATTGCCATGCGAGATGTAGAAACCCCGCTCCCTCCTGCCAGCATCTGTCACAACGGTCATCATCCCTCAGGTTATATTTGCATAGGCGCGCTGGTGGGTAATAAACTCTATGTAAGAACTTAAAATGTATAATCCAGAAACGACTACTTGCTGTGAACTACCTGTTTGCGTACAACAGTACTCCCACTGTTTATCTGTCAGTGGCTCATCTAAGTCATGATCCCATGCTTCCCTAATGTCAAGCTGTGCCTGCGGGCACTCTAGCAGTGCAGTGCGATAAAGACTGGATGCAGCGTGCTCTGGCCCCGCCATTTTCAGCATGGCATGCAGAGTGCCTAGTGTGGGGGGTTCCTGAGGGAAACCAGGGGTGTTGGCTCTGACCTCATGCCTAAGCCTGATACATAGGAAGACCTCAAGTGGTGCGACATTCTTGCCACTTAGAAGTGCCTGCCGTTCTTTAAAAATACCCTCATGGTAGAGGTCCCCCCAGGCACTCAGGCCCCTCTTTCGAAGCATATCCGGCACACGGTCTCACGGGTGACCGGTGCAAGGGGATGATATGGGAGAGGCAGAAGTGGAGAGTACAACAAGGGTTTACGTGCTATCCTGACCAGCCGTTCCCAAGCTAAATTGGTGCAGGTCACTATGTGATGGGCGGTCCCTTCTCCGGGGAGTTTTGTTCCTAGGAAGGAGGTCGTGGGTGCGGAAGCCATATATCCCTGTTCAATGGCCAGGTGCGGCATGAATGGTGGCGGATGGAGCCAGTATATTGCATAATGGGCAGTGTAATCCAGCGGGCTATCCAGTTTGTGATCACGTCAATGGCTGTGTCATAGTTTGCCCGGAGTGTTTCCTCTCTATCTCGGGTTATTGCCACACCTAAGTATTTTTACTTCCGAGTCGCACTAGCTTAATGAATAGTCTAGGGGGAATTTGGGGGTGTTGGGCATGAGGGCAAATATCTGTGATTTGTTCCAGTTGATATGGATCCCTGACAGGGTGCCAAAATAGATGAACTCCCTGAGATTGGGGTTCAAGCTCCTGTGCGGCTCACAGAGATAGAGAGTAATATCATCCACATACAATGAAATTAATATTTGCCTTGAGGGGTATATTATTGCATATTGTCTATGGTGTTGGCGGAGTTTGGCCGCAAGGGGTTCAATTGCTAACGCAAAAAGCAGAGGGGAAAGAGGACACCCCTGTTGGGTGCCTCTGGAAATGGGAAACGGGTTGGAGTAGAAGCCGTTGATCTGTGCAATAGCTTCTGGTCGAGTATAAAGTAATGCAATCCACGATAAAAAGTGAGACGGGAGACCCATCCTGCCCAACACCATGAACATGTAATCCCATTCCAGGGAGTCAAAGGCCTTTGTGGCGTCTAAAAAAACCCCGGCCGCTGACAACTCCGGAACTATATCGTGCAATAACGCAAATATGGTGTTAAAAGCAAAACGACAATCGTGAACATTACCTGCGCCATCTTGTCTGGTGGAATTCTATGTGCACATAAGTTGCAGTCATTTTAATCTATCACAGCCATTTTGTACTCTGTTGGTCACCTTTGTTTCACCCTGCCCTTACTAGCATCCCTCTGACCCTCTGACCGACCTGGTACGTGTGCTGGGGGCTATAAACTCTATTTGCCGCAACAAACCTCAGCGCCACTTGCTGCCACAAACTCGTTTTTCCTCTCATCTCTGTTTTCAGGCAAACCTTTGGACACTCTACCCCTCACTGCACCTAGTTACACAAACAGGTTCCAAACACCAAAAAGACTCTTGCAACATGATTTAATGCACTGCAAACAGCAAGACTTGTTGTTACCAACAATGGGACCTGTTTTTATCAACAGAACGGACTCTTAGATCTGGCCGGTCTCACATGTTTTAGACCCTGAAGCAAGGTCCAGCTGCAAGATAAGATTGTCTGTTTGACCTGGGTGGGAAGAGAATTACTGTTGGGCTTGTGTGACAACCTGCCCGGGCGGGGACCCCAAGCTTGTGTAACCATGTTGATGAAACCAATGCATTGTGTCAAACCTGTATAAAAGGAAGAGCCAAAGGAGTTATCAGCAGAACACCTCCCTCAGACATCCCGGTGTCTGCAGTTGACGTGATCTCCTCATGAGAAATAAACCTTTTTCTTGTCTTCCAGTTTCCAGCGCTTGCCTCATTATTTTGATAGCGAACCCAAAGTGAATTAGAGGTGGAACCCTGCACCGGGCAGCATTGAGGGTCTTAGAAGACTCGCTGCCTTTCACAAATTGGCGCCCAAACGTGGGGGCCCATCAGCGACGCGTGGGTCCGGTAGAGAGGTCCTAACGACGGAGTGAACGACTAAACGATTGGGGTATACCTGCCTGAGAAGACCCTTGTCTGGCTGCCGATCGACTGAACTTCACCGGTTCCGAACGGACCTCTCTCGAGTGACCTGCGGTCCTGACTGGGACCTTAGAGGAACGCCGCATTGATTGTTGGAGTGAGAGGACAACCAGGCGCTGGAAGGGGAAGATGAAGAACCGTCCATACGGTCCGGGTAAGGTCGTGAAAAAACGACTTAAATTGATTGATTGATTGAATAGTTTGATTGAAATACTAGTATTCCTTTTTTGATATTGAGTTATTTGCGACATTTCCCTGCTTGCAAACAACGAAGAATAGGAATATTCTCTCTCTTTGCAGGCAGCGAAGGACAGGTAGTGCAGACTTTTTGTCTAAATTGATTGATTGAGATATTCATTTTTGACCGATAAATACGTCATGCCTGTTTTCTCTAGATTGTTTGATTGTAATTGTTTTGGACCAGACCGTTCGTTAGAGGTCAGTCAGCCGGCACCGCCGGAAGGCACCCCTAACAAGGACATGTACGTAAAGTATGGATTAGCCACCGTAGCTTATAGCAAACTATGGCATAAATACACTAGGAAGGACCGGGTAAATCAGTGGCCACTGACGGGATCTTTCGATCCCGCTAAAATAGAAACGTTAGAATTAGCTCTCCACAAAAGAAAACTAGACCAGCCATGTTTGACAGTTTTGGTTTATGGCGAAAAGAGGCAGCTCAAAGAAAGAAAAGGGACGAAGCTAGACAAGATAAAGAAACGCGAAAATCAGCTTACCAAGCCTGTAAAAGATTAGAAGAAAAACTAAAAGAAAAGGAAATCGATAAAAAGGAACAGGAATCAAAAATATCAGGTCAATGCCCTGTTAGAACGCTCTCGACTCTTTACCCCAAGTTACCAGCAAAACAAAGGGTAGATGATGATTTATTGTTAGGTCCCCCAATCATATACATGCCACCCCTTACGCCCCTACTCATCCCGTAGTACAACGCCAGGACCACCAAAGTATAGCCGGAGATGGCACGATCGCCTCAGTCTCCACCGCCTCTGCTCCCACCGAGTCACCCACACCAAATGCCTCATCAAAGGATACAGTAGTAGAGGTAGGATCAAAAGAAAAAGGAGCGCCCAGGGTCCCGCGATTAAGTAAAAATGAGCGAGCAGGCATTGATAAAATAGTTAAATCCCTCATAGATAGGAAGGAGACAGAAGAGTATGTAACTGACATATGCAACTCCTATGTTGAAAACCGCAAACGATACTTTATTGTACGTCTCTGTTACCACACTCTTACTGCATATGAAGAGAAGTACCAAGATGTAGGGCCCGAGCGGCTAGTGGCTCTCTATAGGAAGGTAGACACCGGAGATGAAGGCGACAACGATGTTACAGAACTTTTTTCATCCACACTGGAGGTATTCCGTCACCTCGTGGAACAAGGACGGATAGATAAGGACAGGACATCTAAGATAGCAGGACCCCGGTGGAAAAACCAGATAGCATGATGCCGATAAAAGAAGCAGCCCCTTATTGGGTACCTCCTAGAGGACAAGGGACTCATGACGATATGAACCATCAAGACGCTAGAGGAAGGGTGGTCTACAATTGGGTGTATCAACCATGGGACAGACAGAACATTTTGACGTTCCGTAAATCTTTACCGGATTTACGAAAGAACCCCACCGCCTTTTACACCGAGCTAGGTACCGCTCTGGGATCAACAATAATGACACTTGCCGACATAGACTTGTTCTTCGGGTTATGTTTGCCAGCAGATGTGTGGAAACAGATTAGGAAAATAGACCATACCGAACTGCTTGGTCATACCTGGGAACAACTCAACACACTAGATAAACAGCGGAACCCTGGTCAAAAACCGGTTAAAGCAATATTGGACCTCCCTGACAAAATAGTGCAGAAAGTGAAACGCTGATCCCAGAGAAAAAGATAGACTGGTCCATAGTAACCGCGTGCCGCCAGAAACCACAAGAGGATGTCTGAGTATTTCTCCAGATTTGAAACGGTGTTCTCCGATTACAGTGGACAAGACATGTCCACCGCAACCGGACACCACTTATTTGTGCAGAACTATGTCAAAGGACTACTGCCAGATGTATCCCAGAAATTACAAGCCAGCGAAAGTAGTTGGGCAGCATCTAAACCGGCGGCCATTCTCAAATTGGCCCAGTACTATGAGGATCAGAGAAACGAAAATGACAGGGCTACAGAAAGGAAAAAGAAGGACTTGAAGGAAAGGGTAATGGTAGCACAACTCCAGGGGGCGAATACAGGAAGGGAGCAATATAGGGGAGGATACCAGCAGAATACCCCTAGAGTACAGCCACCTAGAAACAATTCATCGACATCATATGTAGGACGCCAAGACCTAGGACAGGATCAATGTGCATTTTGCAAAGAATATGGACACTGGAAAACCCAATGCCCGGCTTTGTTAGGAGCTGGTAGGGGCAGAGGGGCGAGGAAATAGCAAGTGGACAGAGAGGAAGAGGACGTGGGAGAGGGTACGCGAGTGAAGCAAGCGAGGAAAGGCCAGGAAGAGTGAACACATTCGACCATCCCAAACAGAATCAGTACCAACAGACAGATTATGACAATACGTACGACTTTGCATAGGACAGCCAGGGGCAAGGGAGGGATCCAGTCGAGCTCTATGTTGATCAGCAAGGCCCTTATGTTACCGCTGAGATCCTGGGCACAAAGTCGCCATTTCTGGTAGACACGGGAGCAACACGTAGTGCACTATCCAAACGACTGATTCCAAGGGCACCCTTGTCAGGCTCACATGTGACCTCAATAGGATTTGACAGTACGCCCTCCACCAACCCTTTGTCCCGACCGATCCCTTTTAACCTTGACAACAATAGTGGAAACGACATTCCTCCTCTCTTCCAACACCCCAGACGCCATTATGGGTCTCGACCTTTTGAAACACTTCCATGCGACTATCAGATGCTCACCAGACGGAGTGCGTGTCGTCCTGTATGACAACCCCCAGCGCCATAGAGAGAACCCTTCTCAGCACATGTTTCCCATCTCCGAGACTGACGCATCCCTACTGGACACTTTGCCATCACACTTATGGGCTAGGGCTGATTCAGACGTAGGACGAATGATGATTGACCCAGTACACGTAACAATACGACAGGACGCAACCCTACCGAAAGTACCGCAGTACAAAATATCGCCAGAGGGTGAGAAGGCACTGACAGAGATCATACACTCTTTGGTAGAGGCAGGGGTGGTAGAGGAAGTAGTGAGCAACGTTTGTAACAGTCCCATACTACCGATTGTAAAGAGACAGGGAGAGGGAGACGGAAAAGCCTACTGCTTCATCATTGACCTGCGGGAGATAAACAAAATCGTAGTGCCACAATACCCAGTAGTTTCCGACATCATGACAATTTTAACTTTAATCCCCTCCACTGCCACCACCTTCACTGTAATTGACCTCAAAAACGCATTCTTTTCCATACCTATACACAAGGACAGCCGCTATCTATTTGGATTCACCCTAAAAACTCCCGTTCGTACAGATTTTGCAGAGCACCTCAGGGGTACACTGAGAGCCCAAGCATCTATAGCCAGGCGCTTAAAAGACAGTTGGACGCCATACAATTGCCAGATGGATTGGCACTAATACAATATGTAGACGACATCCTTCTAGCAGCGGACACCATACCAATAGCCGTCACAGCCACCATCAAACTACTCCATTTTCTTGCTGAGAATGGTCACAAGGTCTCCCGAAAGAAATTGCAGTTCTGTAAATCACAAGTGACCTATTTGGGTCACCTTTTA
This sequence comes from Calotriton arnoldi, assembly GCA_963921515.1. NCBI lineage: Eukaryota > Metazoa > Chordata > Amphibia > Caudata > Salamandridae > Calotriton > Calotriton arnoldi. The sequence goes on along the minus strand of CAWUFW010000081.1, from coordinate 1,429,718 downwards.
TCCAAAGAAGGGAGGAAACTCACGCCTGACAGGATCCAGACAATTCTAGACACCCCTGTCCCCAAAGATCAGAAACAAGTCCGCTCTTTGATAGGTCTCACTTCATTTTGCCGACAGTGGTTACCGAACTTTAGCCTCATTGTCAAACCCCTTCTCTCCCTCCTAGCTAAAGACATCCCCTCACCTCTCCCCTGGACCCCCGAATGCCAGTCAGCCTTTAAAGAACTACGCAATGCCCTTTGTTCAGCGCCTGTCCTAGGAACCCCGGATTACTCCAAATCATTCTTCCTCTACACGCACGAGAGGGAAGGATGTGCATTGTCTGTCCTAACACAATCAATTGGTCACAAACAACGCCCTTGTGCATATTTCTCTGCCACCCTCGATCCAGTAGCCAGAGCGTTGCCAGCGTGCCTGCGCGCTGTGGCAGCTGCAGCAGTATCGATACGCCAGAGCAAAGGAATAGTACTCTCCAATCCAGTCACTGTTTTAGTACCCCATGCAGTCGACACACTACTAAACCAGACCAAAACCCAACACTTGACTAGCGCCCGACTGACAGGATATGAGTTGACCCTGCTAGCACCGCACATTACCCTAAAGCGATGCACCACCCTCAATCCAGCCACACTGTTACCCCTACCCGAAAATGATCCTAGCGTGGCTCCACTACACGACTGTGTGACACTAACCGATGAACAAACAAAGAGTAGAATAGATCTCAGAGACACCGCCTTTCTAGAACCAGATGGAGAACTATGGGTGGATGGTTCGTGCATCAAACTCCCGACGGCACCACCTCAGCTGCATACGCTGTCACCATAGCCCGAACCGTTCTGGAAACAGCCCGTATTCCCCAACGTTCAGCCCAGGCTGCAGAACTCATTGCCCTCACACGAGCATGTATCTTAGCGACTGACACGACAGTTAACATATACACCGACAGCCAATATGCCTTCGGGGTGGTTCACCATTTTGGGATCTTATGGAAAGAAAGAGGGTTCCTGACTTCACACGGTACACCCATCCTGCATGGAGATTTAGTCTCCGCCTTGACGCAAGCAGTCCTCCTCCCCAAGAAGTTAGCAGTGATAAAATGCCAAGCACATAGGAAAGTGACTGATCTCATTGGACAGGGAAATGCACTAGCAGACGTTACTGCCCGAGCCACGGCAGGAGACAGAACTACGACACGAATGTATGTGACCAGGTCACAAGCTGAACGATGGACTGACGCTAGGACCACTGTAAGGGACATACAGACTACAGGCACACAAGACAAATTGACCGAGTGGGAAAAGGTGGGACTAAAAGACGAGGAAGATTGCTGGAGAACTAAAGACGGAAATAAATGGCTGTTACCCAATGCCTACCTCATCCCCATATTGACCATGGCACATTTACCAGCACACATAGGCTCCACCCCATGATTGAACTAATCACCAGAGTATGGCATAACATCAAGATAGCAGAATCTGCAAAACACCTAGTACAACAATGTATAGTCTGCCTACAACACAACCCAGGGAAGGGGACAGTAGTACCACGGGGAGGGTTTGGAGTCCCTGACCACCCCTTTGAAATCCTTCAAATGGATTACATTCAACTAGAGATGCCTTTGTCTAAAATATGTCCTGGTGGTTGTGTGCGCTTTTAGCAAATGGTATATCCCACCCGCGACAATACCGCCTTAGCCACTGCAAAAGTATTGCTGAAAGAATTCTTCCCCCGATACGGCCTTTGCAGAATTTTATGGAGCGACAACGGCCCCCACTTCGTAGCCGAGGTGATACAGAACATACTGAGAGGGTTGGGGGTAAAACAAAAGTTCCATGCCGTCTTCCACCCCCAATCAGCGGGCCTGGTAGAGAGACACAATGCAACGTTGAAACTAAAACTAGCCAAAATAGTTGCCACGACCGGGTTGAAATGGCCCGACGCCCTCCCATTGGCATTGTTATCGATGCGCTCCACCCCAACCAAACACCGACTGACCCCGTATGAGGTGGTCTTCGGCAGGCCTATGAGCATTTGGGCGGCACCAAGACCCACCTCCATTAACGATGTCCCGAACATATTAATGTCGGATTACTTGCATAAATTGACAAACGAGCTAACAATTATCCACCAACAGGTGCAGCAAGCCTTGCCTGACGTATCCAGGGGCCCGGGACATGAAATAAAGCCAGGCGACCATGTATTGATTCGCAACTTCCAAAGAACGAAGAATCTGGAGCCTAGGTGGACGGGCCCCTGGCAAGTCCTGATCACCACCCGAACTGCCCTCCGAGTGGAAGGAAAACGAAACTGGCTGCACGCTCATCATTGCAAACGAGTCCCTCCAACCCTGGCAACCTGTGAAGGGGTGGAGGTGCAAGAGGAAGTACTCGCGAGAGACCGACCAGCTCTGAGTTGCTACCCACAAGAAGACACCCTCGAACTATCAGAATTTCCCGACCCCACGGTGCTATCCAGGAAAGGGTACAACCTAAGATCGACGAAAGGAGGGAGCTCCAACGACCAGGCCACTAACTAAGTCAAGGTCTCAGATCAGTAGCACAGTCAAACAACGCTACCAGGAAAGCGCCAGACAAAAGTCTGTGGTCCTAACAGTTGTTGAGCTCCTCGAAGATGATGGAAGAAACTGAACACCTGCAAAACCACTGCAAAGACACCAAGACTGCTAACCTGCACAGCACAAAGACAATTGCACCTGTAGCCGCATTTCTCACCTGTCTCCTGCTAATGGTCGCACTCTGGATCATTGAAGAGAATGCACCTGCATACAGAACATTGTCACCCACCATGCAACCAACCACCAAGAAAGAACACTACCTGGTATCACTACCGCCACATCTCCGAGAACGACGCAAAGAATTCTGGAATAATTCTTTCGTGCAGATGTTGCACCAGCACAATCTTGCCACCAATGCTACCAACTGTTGGGTCTGTGGGCTGTTACCACATGCCACTGAACATTCCATCCCTTTCATCCCTTCGCCCTTTTCTATTCACGGATCTTGCCTTGCCTTGCCTGGATGATGCTCCTACAAGAAAGTTACAAAGACAATGCCACTTCCGACGGAACAATCGCCCAGTTCTACAACGAGTTCTGGCGAAACAAAACAGGAAGGACAGCCGCCCCCTTCTGCCCTCACACCTTCAATGCGACATTCCAGATTAATGTCCCCTCCAAAGAACGAGTGGGAATGCAAGTGTTCAATAATCCTAACAGAGCCACATTTTCCTACCTGAAGAAAAGAACTGCTGCAACACTGACTGTGGCCCTATCTGTGGTGAACGTCTCTGGCCTTGTATGCATTGAAGGCCGTGGGACTAAGAATGTGGGTCACAGCACCTGTAGCATTGTAAGGACTTTGAACACTGCCAACCCCCCAGCGCTTGTTGCATCACCCAATATGTTCTTTGTTTGTGGAACCAAAGCCTACACCTGGCTCCCAAGAAACTGGGGGGGCATGTGCTACATCGCCTTTGTTTTGCCACCAACCTACACAGCCCCTGCAGAGCATCATCGAGAAAAGCGTTCTAAAGACATTGATCAAGCAGACTCTGCCTCATCACAGTTCCTCGACGCAGCAAAAGGGCTCGTCCCGCTATGGGGTCCGATGGCAAACAGCCGAGCCATCAGACATCTGTCCCAAGCGGTAGAGACCGCCCTGAACGTCACTGCTGGCATCCTCACCAACAACGCTGCTGAGCTCCAAGCGATCCGTCTGGTTACCCTGCAAAATCGCATGGTCCTGGACGTGGTACTAGCGGACCGTGGAGGAGCATGCCGCATCATCGGTGCCAGCTGCTGTGTATACATTCCTGATAATTCACCTTCTGTCTATGAAGCAATCGAACATCTCCATAGACTATCTTCAGAAATTCATCAAGGATCAGAGACTTGGACAATTGGAAGTTGGCTTTGGGGCATCTTGAAGGAGTGGGCTTGGAAAATATCAATGATTCTCTTGGTCCCAGTATTGACAATATGTGGTTGTTGTTTGGGTATACACTGTATACCACCTTTGTGTTCTCTTTGCATAACTACCTTGCACCCTAAGACTATGGACACTCAGCTAACAAAAATGAGAGTAATGTATGATCAAGAGATACAGGACATTATGGAGATCGAAATAGACTGACAAGCTGGCTAGTTATGTTCAAAGGGGCCACTGTTAAAAGCAAAACGACAATCGTGAACATTACCTGCGCCATCTTGTCTGGTGGAATTCTATGTGCACATAAGTTGCAGTCATTTTAATCTATCACAGCCATTTTGTACTCTGTTGGTCACCTTTGTTTCACCCTGCCCTTACTAGCATCCCTCTGACCGACCTGAGTACGTGTGCTGGGGGCTATAAACTCTATTTGCCGCAACAAACCTCAGCGCCACTTGCTGCCACAAACTCGTTTTTCCTCTCATCTCTGTTTTCAGGCAAACCTTTGGACACTCTACCCCTCACTGCACCTAGTTACACAAACAGGTTCCAAACACCAAAAAGACGCTTGCAACATGATTTATTGCACTGCAAACAGCAAGACTTGTTGTTACCAACAATGGGACCTGTTTTTATCAACAGAACGGACTCTTAGATCTGGCCGGTCTCACATGATTTAGACCCTGAAGCAAGGTCCAGCTGCAAGATAAGATTGTCTGTTTGACCTGGGTGGGAAGAGAATTACTGTTGGGCTTGTGTGACAACCTGCCCGGGCGGGGACCCCAAGCTTGTGTAACCATGTTGATGAAACCAATGCATTGTGTCAAACCTGTATAAAAGGAAGAGCCAAAGGAGTTATCAGCAGAACACCTCTCTCAGACATCCCGGTGTCTGCAGTTGACGTGATCTCCTCATGAGAAATAAACCTTTTTCTTGTCTTCCAGTTTCCAGCGCTTGCCTCATTATTTTGATAGCGAACCCAAAGTGAATTAGAGGTGGAACCCTGCACCGGGCAGCATTGAGGGTCTTAGAAGACTCGCTGCCTTTCACAATGGTACGTAGATTTTGCGAAGTTGCTCTTCCGATTATAAAGCCCACCTGATCTGGCAGTACCAGTCCCTCCATCAACAATGTTAGCCTGTTCGCTAAAACTTTAGCCAATATCTTGGTGTCGCAATTAATTAATGACAGGGGTCGGTAGGCCTCGTATATGGTGGCGTCTTTGCCTGGTTTGAGCAGGGGAATGATCATAGCTTGCCGCATCGTCATGGGGAGGACGCCATTCTCCCTGGCCTCTTCATAGTCTTGTTTAAGAATAGGGGCTAGCTGGTCAACATAGCACTTATAAAAGTCTGCGGGTAGACTGTCCGGGCCTGGGGCCTTGCCAGAGCGCAGGTTCATTATGGCAGCCTGTATCTCATCTTCCTCGATATCGGCTGCCAGAAACTCTCTACGGGAGTCTCTAATCCAGCCAAGAGCCGTCTCTTCCAGATAAGAGGCCATGTCGGGTTGGCTCACTCTGTGTGTGCTGTATAGCTGCACATAGTAATCAGTGAATGTGCTGAGTGTCTTACATGAGTCAGTATGCCTATTGCCGTCCTCATCTACTATTTCAAGGACCTGATTGGCAAATCTAGGGGTGCGAGTTGCCTCAGCTAAGGCCTTACCAGGGCGCTCACCCTCGCCATATGCCCGGGCACAATGGTAGTTAGAGCGGAACCTAGATTCACGTTCTGCCTCATCAGAGTATTCTAATAGTAGTTCTTTGAGGTGTGCCCGCTGTTGAGAGGCGGGCTTACCAGCCATACTGGCCTCTGTTCTTTTAATGTCCCCTTCCAATTTGCGCAAAGACCGTCTGATGTCCCGCAAAATCCCCCATCCCTTTGCTATGCAGAGTCACCTAAAGGTGACCTTAAAGCTTTCCCAGACGCAGGCCAGCGATGGGACACAATCTATGTTTCAAGGGAAAAACTCAAGGATTTCCTGGCGCAGTTCCTCGCGAAAGCAGTTGTCTAGTAGCGCAGTGGGATGGAGCCACCAGGAGCGATACGGGGATACATTGCCTGGAGGGGACAGTTTCATCAATACAGGGGAGTGATCTGAGAAGGTACGCGCCAAATGTGACGTGTCACTAAGCCATGTATTCAGGCCTTTCGATAATAGCCAGAAATCGATACGGGACCAGCTGGAATGCACACTGGAATAGAAGGTGCCCTCTCTTTGTGTGGGGTGAAGCACCCTCCATGCATCAAAGAGCTGATGATCCACAATGATGCTGTTGAGGTGTTTATTTGCTTTTGAGTGTGGAGAGGGATTTGCATGTGAACGGTCTAGCTTGGGGTTTAATACTACATTGAAGTCTCCTCCCCATATAAGTTAGGTGGAGCCTTTATCCAGGATATGCCCCCATAGTTTGTCAAAAAAAGTGGCATCATCAATGTTAGGGGCATAGCAGTTTACTAGCGTAATGGAGTGATCCGCCAGCCTGCCCCACATCACACAGTATCTGCCCTGCGCGTCTTGGTATGCCCCAATCGGACAGTATTTTACGCTAGCTTTGATTAGGATTGCAGTTCCCCTGGCGTATGTCGAATAAGATGAAAAGCATCTATGAGCAGCCCATTTCCCTCCGAAAGTGGGTGGCGTTTTAGGATTTAGATGGGGTTCTTGTAGCATTGCCACTTGCACATGGTGCCTATCAAAGTAGCTAAGGATTTGCCTGCGCTTGCGGGGGTCTCGGAGACCCCATACGTTCCATGTCAGAAAGTTATAGGTAAGGTCTGTGTTCAGTTAGGTGCATCCACTGCTCCGACAGCACCCTAGTGGCTGCAAGAGCTTTTTATGCCCGCCACAGCAAGAGCTTAGATGGTTGTCTGTACCCAGTCTATTCTTAGCATAAACAATACTGTGGTGTGCCATGCTGTTGTATACATCGAGAAAGACCCTGTGCCCTCCCCCACCCACACCGAAGGCCCAATCCCGCAGGCGAAAATCAACCCACCCAAAATCCCAATGAACATTCGAATGTGGAGTATACCCCGAAGGGGAGTTTTGAAAAAGAATTTCGAGGTTTGGGGACAAGAGGAGAAGAGCGTGGAAATAGGAGAGTGTAGAAAGGGAGCTGATAAGTTAGGTCACAGCTGGGATGAAAGAGAGGGAAGGAAGATCCAAGTCAAACCATTGCATTGCCCAGGGAGTTCCCGCTGTGGATATGCGCCTGAGAGCCTGGCGTTTCGCCTCGCTGGTGCAAGGGTGCCCGGGAAGTCCGTGTTAGGTGGCCGACTAGCTGGTCTCAGTGGCACTTTGACGTGGGTCCAAGCGAGGGTCATCTATGAATGTTCCAGTGGAGTTAGGGTCGTAGCCTTAGCAGGCATATAGTGGATTAGTCCTGCAATTACAGCAGGTGAGTATGACCTCTTGGATTGTGCGAGCGACTCCTCTATTCCTCCTCCGGTGCTGGAGGCGGCATTCTGGAACCAGGTTCATCATCCCGGGTGGTGGGAGCCCGCCGCCCTATGGTTTTTAGGAAGTCCTGAGTTTGCTGTGGGGTGTTGAATATGTGTATTTTCCCATGATATGGGACATGGAGGCGTGCAGGATATAACATATAGTATGGTATACTAGCTTGCTGGAGCTTGCGTTTGTCAGGCACAAATTTCTTTCGTGCTTCTTGCACGGCAATAGTAAAGTCCGGGTATATGGAGATATTGTTCCCCTCATGGACAAGCTCACACCTGTCTTGCGCAAGCCTTCAAACTGTGTCTCGGTCCTTGTAATTTAGTAAGCCCGCCAGAATCGGGTGAGGAGGTGCTCCCGGTGGCGGTCTGGCAGAAAGCGATCGATGGGCCCTCTCTACCACCAGCACCTTGGAGAATGCCTCAGCACCAAAGAGCTCCAGCAGTAAGCGTTCGACATATTCCTCCATGCGGCCCGTAGCTGTGGACTCTGGAACACCCACTATGCGCAAGTTGTTTCTGTGTGATCGCGCCTCCAAGTCCTCATTTTTAGCTGCGATAACTTTCAAAAGTGTTTCCATACCTTGGAGTCGTTCTCCGCCTGCTGAGGTGGTGTCTTTAAGGGTGGAAATTCGCTGCTCAGTCTCAGTTATACGGCCTTCATGTTTCTCCAACCTCTGCATTATAAAATCCATGCACATACTCGTGGCATCCAGTTTAGATTCAATGGATGTAAGGCTTTGACGCATGGTTAGGAGGCGGGATTTCATGTCTGAGTCCATTGAGGAGGGTGGATGGTCTTCCCTGCAGTGGGATTCGATGTCCTCCACGGAGTTGGAAGCGGACTTCCGCGTCTCAAACTGCCGCTTTGCCTGTTTGCCCACTGTGTGGCCCATGTTCTGCGCTATCGTGTGTGCACAATATGCCTCACAGAGTCACTGGAGGGGCAGGGGTGTCAAGGGGAAGCTGGCCACCCCCGCTTGGTCCACAGTCTGCCGCGTAATCAGCCGTGTCCCAGCGCGCTCCAGTAACTGCACATTCGTTGTATGGCAGAGGCGTGCAGAGGGTTAGAAGGTAGCCGCCATGCTCTTATCTGTGGGAGACGCAGCACATTGTGATCCAGTATGAGTCCAGTGGCTCCTTCAGGTGCGCCCCCACCTCCAGGGTGCCGCTCCCAGGTCCTCCCAGTCCCCAGCAGCAGCGATAGGCCGTTAGCCGTTAACGGTGAATGGGCCCCTCCAGCAGCTGGGTTTGTACAGCCGTGTAGCACCCTCAGTTTTCACTAGTCCCAGCTTGGCAGCACACTCCCTTAGCCCACTGGTAGGTAGGCGCAGCAGCAGCAGGCCTCACCTTCTATTTTTGAGATGTCGCAGATGCTCGTCGTCCGCCTCAGGCTGAAGGCTCCCGGCTCGCTGTCTTCCGCACTGCAACGCAGGCCTCCGGACTTTTCATGCGCTCCTTTCAGGTCCTCCACCACCCGGCCTGAGGCGTGCTGCAGAGAGCGCCAGCACTGGCAGCAGTTGGCAGTCGTCAGTGGCTGCAACGATCTCTCACCCACCGGGGCCTCAATACCACAGCCTTCACAACGGCGCCTCACTGGGTCGGAGCTTCCGTCCCTCCGGCACCCTCCGACAGCCCCGGGGAGCAGATGAGCGGATGGCTCAGCCCCGGCCTACCACCCGCCAAAGCCCACCTGGGCGGGTCGCCCATCATGCAGAGGCTCCGCTTCTCAGGGAGCAGGGCGCCTCTCCTCGTCGACCGTCCCGGAGGCAAATTCACAATGCTCGGCCCTGCAGACAATGGAGTTCGCCGCCTAACATGTCAGGGTAACTCTCTTGGCCTACATGCAGGTCGCTATGCAGCAGGGATGGTCGCCATTACCTCCAGTCGTAGGCCGCACTTGAGCTCGCTTCCCCCGGTGTTGGGTTTCATTCACTGTCTCAGCGCCCTGCTATCTTATTTGCACCGGGCAGCAGCTACTACATAGTTTCTACCACCATTTAGGTGAGGATTTTGCCGGATTATGTTCCCGGGCTGCCAGAGCCTCAGTAGAGTGTGGCCATCTTGCTCGCTGGCTCTCTAGCGCCCCCATGTTTTTTGTATCTAAAAAAGAAATAATAATACTGCCTGAAAATGTGCCACATAATTTAGGCCTCCATGCCACATAATCCAAGTAGCCCAGACTGTGCGTAAGCTATATAGAGTGGTTTGGGTTTCGCCACTATGAAGATGCCACTATAGTTCACATTGAATCTTGGAATATTTTTCATATTTCATGGTTATACATATCTATATTAATTACCCAGTGGCTGTTACCACTGGGTAGTTATAGTTAGGATTGCTTTTCCATAGACAAGCCGTGTTTTGGTTGGCTAATAACTTTGGTGCTGTTAAACACATTTTCACTAAACTTCCCCCCAAAAAGCGAATGCACTTTAGATCCTTCCTGGAAAGTTTCAGGGTGATCCGTAAAGCGGGGGACAAAAAAGAACACAAGGTCCCAAAATGCAAAATCCCCTGCATTTTCATTAGACTTCTTTAGGAAGCGCTACCGCAAAAACTGCTGAACTGAATTACACCAAATTTGGCAGGAAGGTAGATCTTGGTCCGCAAACTGTGCTTTTTGTTATGTGGTGTAAATCAGTTCAGTAGTTTTTGAGAAATTAAGGTTAAAAAAGAATTGAATATCTAGATGGTTTGATGCTCAAGAGTCTTGCGGGAGCGCCAACTTAAAAATAGAGCATTTTGATTGGCCCAGGGAGCTTTCTTTCCCTTGGACCATCTTCCTCCCATGGGAGTTAGACTCTCACGGGAGTGAGCACTCTGATTGGCTACCTGCAACATGAGAAAAACGTTGCTGGCAGCCATTAAAGGGCTCGGGGACTTAGTCCCCTGTCCTGAAGATCTAAAAAAATAATGATATAAGAGGTTAGGGTAGGGATACCCTGCCACCCTAACCCCCGTGGGGGGACCCATAGGGACACCCTCCAGGGCCAAAAAATAACAAAAAAACAGCAAATTTTGCCGGGATCGCAGAAAAAAAAAGGTGACCGCCATTTTTTATTTATATACGGGAAAGGGGACACACGCCCCTCCCTCCCCGAGCTGTTCTCAGTCCCAGGGACCCCATCTCCCAAGCCCAATGCTTTTATTAAGGGGTGGTGTCCCCGAGATGTTTTAGGCCCCGGGTACCCCATACATACAGGGCCCAATGCATTTATGACGTGGAGGGGAGCGCACAGCCCCCCCTAACTGAGGCGTTTTCTGACCCAGGGACCCCATCACCCGGGGCCTAATTAATTTATTAAGGGGAGGGTGGACACGCAGCCCCCATTCTGAGCCTTAGAAAACCCCCGGGGACCCCATCTCCCAGGGCCGTCAGTTTCATTGAAAGGGAGGGGACCGTGTGGCCCCTTTCCCTGAGTCTTTAATGGCCCCGGGGACCCCATCCACCAGGGTCGGCTTAGTTGCTGTGTCCTGGGAGGCCCACCCCCAGGATACAGTAGTTTCCCTGCCCGCACTAGCGCAGGTAGGGAAACGTGTTTGCTCCCGTCTGGCGAGAGTATTTATAAATCTCCCGCCAAATGGGAGCAAACACTAAGGGGCCGATTCCGATCTCGGCCGGTAGGGCACCGAATCGGATTCGGCTTAACCGGATCCGATTCGGAGCCCTCTTTCCCGACCGATTCGTACGTGCGTCCGGCCGAGCGAGTACGATGCGAGCGCACGCGAAATCGCTGACCGACTCGCTCGCGGGTCCGAAGCGCTCCGACCGACTCGCACGGACACGACTCGCACCGCGCAATGGAGACGTTCCCCGGCCGGGTAAGTACGATGCGCGCCTCGAGCAGTCCGACCGACTCGCGCCGTCCGGCTCCAAAGAGCAGTCGGAGCCGGACTTTGGGGGTCCGTGTTGGACCACCCTGTACACGTAGCCGCGCGAGTCACACACAGGGGGGACCCATGGGTCCCCCCCACCTGTGCATGTACGCCGTGAGTCGCATCGAGGCGTACCCGCTGTAGGGGGCGCCCTTGTTCGCCTCGCACCCATTGAGTCAATGGGAGCCCGCATACGCGTTGTACGTCCGGCTCCCATTGACTTCAATGGGAGTCCGACCGACTCGAGTCCGATTGCATGCGTGCGCATCGTACTCGTTCGGTCGGACTGCTAGAGTCCGATTCGGTCGGAAATCTCTCCGGGTCCAGCTCGGTCGGAGTGATTTCCGGCCTGAATCGGAATTGGCCCCTTAGTCTGCTCCCAGCTTGCAAGACCTTTAAAAATGCTCTCGCAGGCTAGGAGCAGACTTTTGTTCTGTGTCCCTGCCCGCACTGATGCAGGCATGGAAACAGATCACCTATTGCTCCCACCTGGAGGGAGCAGCATAAATAGCTGCTCCCTTCGGTTGGGAGCAATGCCAGCTCCCGTACCATGTGGGAAGCTGTCTGGAACCACAGGGGCCCTGTGGCTCCCTCCTACAGCCCCCAACATTGTGCTTGGTGGATGCCCCAGGTGGGCATCGGGCCCCACCTATAAATAATGGAGGCCCCAGGATATAACATACGGGGGCCAAAATAGGCTCTGGGAGAGGTGCCACGTGGTCCCTCCCCTTTTAAAACAACAGAAGACCTTGGGGGATGAGGTTCCTGAGGCCAAAATAAGCTTGGGGAGGAGAGCCACTCGGCCACCCCCCTGTTGAAAACATAGACGGCCTCGGGAACTAAGGTCCTCGGGGCTTAATAGTAATGCTCAGGGAGGGGGGGCCACGTGGTCCTCTCCCCTTTATAATGAAATGCAGGGGGGGCGGGGTGTGTGTGTGTGTTTTTTTTTATATATATTCTGTAGTTCTGATTTAGATCTTGGTGGACGGGTTACTCCATCACAACAGTGACGGATATCCCGTCCGGCGAATATAAATCCCATAGGATCTAATAAGATTTATATTTCGGCAGGCGGGATATCCGTCACCGTTGCAATGGATTAACCTGTCTGCCAAGATATATATGTCAGGCCTTTACTTGTATATTCCATTAAAAATGCGTTTATTGATTTGACATGGGGGATTTGACGAATCTGAACAAAATTCTGTGCACCCTCTAGCGAAAGTGGCTAAGGTTTGGCGTGCCAGGTTTCATGCAGATTCGTGCAGGGGGGGAAAGTTAAAGGTCGGTGTAAAAAAGTTGCATTTCCCATTCGTGTTCCCTGAGGAAATTTCGTCTGCTACACAGATTTATAATAAACTTGGCATGAAAGATGAACTTCTCTCAGAAAGTGAGCTTTTTGTTGTTTGATATGAATCTGTTCAGTAACCTTTGATATATTAGTGATTAAAAAAATGTGGCAAAGGGGCATTAAAGAGTTTTTTTATATCAAATTTTATTGTTTTTGAAAAGCAAGACAAAACATTGCACTTAGTACCGTCAAAACATAACATGTCATGCTTTCATATTCAATACTTCCTATAGAGTCTAAGGCAACTCAGGCCATAGTACACCCACCATTTCCCCCATATTTTTGCATGTTTCTGAAGACATCCCCTTGCCACATATACAGGTTCCTCATGTTTCAGATAACAAGGAAGGACCTGCAGAGATCCTGTGCTTGTTAATGTCTCTTTTAGCAATTACTATTCCTATCCCTACTAAGATGTGGTCTCTGTGGTCACCCCCATCTCTTCGAGGATACCTGACAGTGCTATTCGTGGTGAGGGGTCTATCAATCTCCCCAGGACTCTGGAAAGAGTGGTGAAAATTCCCTGCCAATACACCGCTGTAACTTGGTATCCCCATACTACATGGAAGAAATTCCTGTTGTTGTCGGGGCAGCGAAAGCATTTAGGTTCAGGGAGCTTGCTGGCCCGCCAGAGTCGCCTGGACATAATATATGCAAGATGGAGATAGTTAAACTGGATGAGTCGCAGTCTTTCCGGAATGACAACAGTACGCTGGCCATACACGCCTCACGCCAGTCGATGTCATCCAGGGAGCCCAGACGCTCCTCTCAACATGTCTTCAGTTCCTGCATTAGATCAGGTGAATTGATAACCAGTGTTATATAGATCTGGGATATCCCTCCTTTCCCCAGTGTCCCATTAGGAACTTTACCTTGCATGGGCTTATTCAGGTATGTTAGTAGTCGCGGGAGGACCATCATCTTAAATAGGGCCACTGTGCCTAAAGTATTAAGTGGTAATTAAGTAAATTTGAAGATTCTTCACCAGAGACTATTCAGAAACTTCTTGTCTCATCCAAGTCAGGTTCTCCCTCGGATGTAAGCCCTCCAAGAATCATGGCAGACCTCTCATATGTGCGTGCCCCCTCAATCTGTTCACTATTTAATTTATCTATCAATATAGATACAATTCCATTGGACTGGAAGTCGGCTCAGATTAGACCTATTCAAAAAAAGGCCAATTTGGCACCAACTGATCTCACCAACTATCGACCAATCTCACTTCTCCCTTTACTGGGGAAGCTATTAGAGAAACATATAAACAAACAACTTATAGAATATCTGAAGGCCAATGGAATTTTGGCTACATCTCAGTCCAGTTTTAGACCATCACACAGCGCAGAGACTGCCCTGATAGCAGTCACTGACCACATCAGAGGCTCTCTCGATGCTAACATAGCATCAATGCTGGTGCTGCTGGACTTGTCCGCAGCATTTGATACTGTATCCCATCCCAGGTTACTTGATAGGCTGCAAGAGATTGGTATCCACTGAACAGATCTACAATTGCTGACTGATTTCCTTTCTAATAGGACCCAAACGGTCATTCTGGGCCCCTATAAGTCTCGTACCTTTACACTGGACAGAGGGGTACCACAGGGCTCCTGCATTAGCCCTACACTTTTCAACATTTATGTTGCACCCCTCGCAAAAATTGTCAGAGCCTTCGGCTTTGATATTGTATCATAAGCAGACGATACCCAGCTATTAATCTCTTTAGACAAAAATCTGGCTAAAACTAAAGAATCTTTTTCTTCTGGTATGAAAGCAATTGCTAGTAGGATGACGGAAATTGTCTCCAGCTAAACACAGCAAAAACTGGGATTATGCTGTGTGGGAAGGCCCAACAACTCTGGACACCTGATTGGTGGTCCCCAAAACTTAGAGCGGCCCCTTCACCCAAACTAATAGTTAAAATTTGGGAGTCTGGATGGATCAATCTGTTACTATGAAAGAACAAGTTTTGGCCACTACAGGCTCTTGCTTCCACATGATGCGTCTGCTGAAAAGAGCTTTTCCTCTACTACCACGCATAGCAAGGAAAACCTTAGTTCAGGCGTTAGTTATCAGCCGTTTGGACTATGGTAATGCTCTCCTGGCCTCTGCCAATGAGACGTTGCTATCTAAACTTCAGGCGGTACAGAACACCGCGGCATGTCTCATTTGCAACCTCCCTTCTGGTACGGCATCCTCCCCTCTCCTACATGCTTTCATTGGCTGCCGGTGAGAAACAGAATTATCTCTAAAATCTGTTGTTTAACTCACAAAGCTTTATTTGGTAAAGGGCCCACTTATCTATCTTCTAAGATCACTTGCTACCCCCCCCCCCCAGTCTCTTAAGATCTTGCGACAAAGCTCTGTTCACAGTCCCTAGGTTCAGAAAGTCCTGGTCAGGAGGCAGGTCGTTTTCCTTCCTTCTATTGGAATAAGTTGCTTCATCAAATGCGAATCTGTGAAGACCACGTCCAATTCAGGAAATTGCTCAAGACTAACCTGTTCCAAAAGTAGTATTCTCCGCCTGTTATCTTGGTACTCGCACCGAGATACCCCTCCCGGGATGATTTGTGCGCATAATAAATTAAAATAACATAATTTAGACCATCTGTCCAGAACAGTTTTGAGCATTAACGGTCTGGGATTAAGGCTCTAGGTCAGTCCCTGCTCAACAGAAATATTAGTTCCTAAGTACTGAAAACTGAGGAAACGTATTGGTAGGCACAGTTGCCTGTTCTTGTCATTGCTGTCACCGCTCAAGGGGACCAGTAGGGAATTGGACCAGTTAACCTGGAGACTGGATGCCTCCCCATAGGCCTTAAGCATGTGGGTCAGGTAATGCCCCGTAATGGATGGGTGAGAAAGAAACAGGAAAATATTATCCAGGTAAGGAGAGATTCTGTCCTCCATTGCCACGGCCCAGTAAACCCCCCCCACCCCATACCTGGGCATCAGACCCATACGGCGAGGGGTTCTATGGCCAGGACGAATAAGAGGAGTGAAAGAGCTCACCCTTGCCTGCTACTCCTGCGGACTGCAAACGAGGGTGAGAGGACCTCATTCAAACGGACATATGACCTGACCTTGCCACCAAACCCTAGCTTTAGCAGTACCCATTCAAGAAAGGTCCAGTCTAAGGAATCAAATACTTTTTTCCGAATCAATAAGCATCAAGGCACTATGGCACCTCAGGTGTTGTAAGCATGCAAGGGCTATGTGGACTCTATGGATGCCATTGCCTGGCTCCGTAGTGGAACAAATCGATACTGAACTGGGTGAACCAGGTGTCTCAATACTCAAAGAACCCTTTTCGCCAGGGGTTTGGCATAAAGTTTGATCTCTGTATTGATAAAAGAGATCGGGTAATAAGAGGCACATTGGTCTGGCGGTCGGCCTAATTTATATTATACCACAATGGTAGCAAAGTCCAGCTCCGATGGGAAACATCCCCTGTCTATCACTTTGGAATACATTTCTAGGAGGGACAGGAGCAGTACTGATCTGAATTTACAGTAGTACTCAACTGGTATCCATCAGGTCCCGGTGTCCTTCCAGAATTCATGTCCTTGTGGTCCTCTTCTAATTCCTCCAGTGAGAGAGGTTGTTCGAGGCCCGCTATCTCGGGGGGGCATCAGGTGGGGCAGCGGAAGGCTCGCAATGAGTGAAGATTCACGCCATCGAGCGGGAAGTAGTATCGCTGTGTATAGAAAGTGGTAATGTGCAATGGTGCAGACAATCTCCACCACAGCAGAGACTTATCTCCCTTCACCAATTGTAAGGTGGGAAACTAGACAGGTCGCAATATCCTTTGCGGTATCGCAATATCTTTCATTGCTAACTAGTACAAGAGTTCACCTGACTTATCTCCGCATTCATTCACGCGTCTGGCAGATGCCATCCAATACTGGTGTGCCTCCTCTAGGCAGAGTTGCCTCAGGGAGGCCCTGTCGACTTCCACATGGCACTTCACTTGTTCACATTGTGGCTACTAGTTTTCTCGTTCAATGGCTAAAATATTAGTTTCCAGTTCATTCATTTGGGTATGTTTCTCTTGCTCTCTACCTCTCAGTTACAACTGAGCCATGCCCTGCCTGGTAGCCTCCCCTGCTGCCCACAGAATCCCAGGAGAGTCTACCTTTCCCTGGTTTGCTTTGAAAAAGGCCAAGGTTCCTGCAGTACGAGGTGCATGAGTTGTGTATCCACGAGGCATTAAGGCACCACATCGGTCTACAGCCCACTGTCAGCCCAGAGACAGACTCTTACCCGAGTGTGGCCCTATATGCTCTGAGGTAGGATGTAGGAAGCCGTAGTGGGGATATCAGTAGCAGTAAGCAGCAACACCTTTATACGGGATAGTGATTTATCGGCTGCAGAAACATGTATATATCCCTGGGTTGGTGTATTCCAAGCTTGAGACGCGTCACTCAATCCCAGGCTATTCAACAAACCCACTACGCCCTTCCCCCACCCTACCCGAGAGATCTTACGTCTGCTTACAGCCCCTGCAAATGCAGTAGTTAAAAAATATGATGGTGCTGGCACAGCATAATGAAAACGGAGTTGTGAGACATCATGGAACAAGCATATATCACCCCCGTCCTTCCTGTCCTAGGCCCGAGGGAGATGAAGAGTCTTTTGTGGGGTAGGCGCAGTTCATTCCAGTGTGCCCATTCTCTGAGCTCGAGGACTCCTGCAAGACCAGGGACTCTCCACGCCTCTAATGGGATTCCTGTGGCCATGAAACCTGCTGGGTTTCTCTGATGGGCGAGTTTGTGTTCCGTGGCTAGGCGAACCCCACCCTGGGACTGGGTTGCATCTCAGGGGGTCCGGTTCCATCAGGCAGTCCCATACCGCCTCAGTGAGGCAAAGAAATGGGTCCTAGAGTCATGGACAATCCGTAACTTCGCCAGGTATTAAAGCACGTATTGAACCTTCATGGGACGGAGTTTCCCCTTGAGCTGGTGATGGGGCTGAGGTTCCACCTATAAATTACTCTGGAACACTCTCTGGCGGATGGATCGTTGGTTCCTGATTGGCAGTGTAGAGGGAAGAGATATATTACGACAATGGTTCACACAAATAACTATAGGCTCAATAGTCATGACTCCGAAGGATCACAGACTCCAAATTCTAGTTAGTCCATTTATTACAAAGCCAAAAATAGTTGGACATACAAGCACCTCAAAACGAGGTTGTAGAAATACATCAGAACTAATACAAAGCCAAACCTACGAACAAAGTTGACTCGATGAAGCATGAACAGAATGACAATTTCCAGAAACAGAACGCAGGCAATGAGTGCTCTCACGTCTAAATCAGACTTCATCACAGGTTCGTAAGTGAAAAGCATAAATCTATCCCTACACTATCACTAAGGTGACTTCCCTACTTAGCATTTTCTTCCCAGGCAAGTTAGGAAAAGGTAAAGGTGTCAGCGCGTGAAGACTTCCTAAGAAGTACACTCACGTTGTATGGGTCAAGTAGCATAGGCTACGGACCTGGTTCTAAGATACTCCTCTTCTCCTAATGTCTCCCGATCTTCTCCTCACTCGGGAAACTGTCCCTAATTCAAACTTCAAAATCACAAAACGCGCCCCTTTAGGTCTCCTCATCGACCCGTCCCACAGGGCATCTTCTCATAGGTGAATTTCCACTCCACCTCTGCTCTCCCAGCTCCTGGCTCGATGACCTTGCTTCCCAGGCCTGTTCCAGCGAAAAAGAACACTGTCTTCCGATATCAGCTTCTCATACGCCTATTGTATCCACTGCTTCTCCAACCTAACTCCTGGAACAAGAGCGTTATTCTAACTAACAATGATGAATTCACCACCTGCAACGGAAAATAGTGAGAAAGAACAAACTCAACATGCACATGAAATTCATACGCACACGTTTAAACTCAGTCGAGAGGGGGGGCGTGGCCAACTGCCGGACATGGCGGCTGCGACCTAGTGGAGCTCCGGACCCGGGCTCAGCAATCCTGACATTTATTGGCCGCACAGGGCGTCCAAAGGTCCAGAACGGCAGGCACCGACACCGGAGGGCGGAGCGGACGGCTGGACCCGCTTTTCGGGCTGCTGGTGGGGCGCAGTGGCGAAAATCGAGGACCGGGCACTGAGCAGGCAGCGCAGGACTGTGAGGAGATCCTCGGCCCGCGAGGCAGGGAAGCTGCCCGTCGGACGTGTCTCAGCTGGGCACTAACGGGGAGCGCGACCGGAGACCCCGACCCGATAGTGGGAGTGTGCCGCTCCGA
Organism: Calotriton arnoldi; assembly: GCA_963921515.1. Taxonomy (NCBI): domain Eukaryota; kingdom Metazoa; phylum Chordata; class Amphibia; order Caudata; family Salamandridae; genus Calotriton; species Calotriton arnoldi. Next base: position 1,410,839 of record CAWUFW010000081.1, on the reverse strand, counting down.
TCGCCGAAAGATTCTGGGCGCAACATCGGCGGACCGGAGGTGGGTGCGGCGACGCCGAGGCAGCGGGCCTTCGGACTAGAGACTACGCGAGGCCGCGGCTGCTGTGGGGCCTGCGGCGCCTCCCTCCGGGGGCTGCGGTGAGTGCCGGAGCTTGAAGAAAGAGGGCGACTGGCACCTATGTGCCACAAAGACCCGTAGGCACACGGTGTAGGGACGATGTAGGGAACCCTGCGAGTGGCTGAGGAGACATATATCCGGCTGGCCTACGCAGTACCCTCGAGTCACGAGTAGGGGCCTACACCATTGCTTGAGCTCCTGAGGTGTGCTGTCACTACAACTGGTACACGTGGGAAGAGAAGCCCCTCCTCATGCCAAAGGAGGTAATTGCTACACCTTTGACCCCATAGCGAGGTGGCCAGGACTGGGGTGCTGTAGTGGTGGTTCTGGACAGTTAACGGCTCGGCGGAACGCACGGGCAGACAGACGTCGCTGTTGCCGGGGGACACAGACACGGAGCAGGCCCCCATACAATAAACTTGATCCTAGCCCCGCAGGGAGGTCTGGAGTGGTCAGCCAGCGGCACTTAGTGGTGGCAACGCAGTGGCGGCGCTGTGTCTCCCATACCCTGGTGGGGTGGTTTTATCCCGCGCTCATCGGCCCGGGCAAGCTGTAATGGGTCGCAACAGGGGAAAACAGCAGGACGTTGGCCTGAGTGCGGATCACACTAGCGGCCAGGACGATCTCGGAGAGACCTCACAGACGCCTAACTGCATACCGCCTACCCAGATCGCGGAAAATGTGGACAAACTGGATCTTATCCTGCAAGAGGTTAGAGACTCAAGGAAAGCCATAGAGCAACAGATCGGAGCCCTTACGACCGGATTCACGCTACTTAAGGCGGACCACGCGAAGTTAGCGGATAGAGTAAAGGAACACACGGGGGCGCTGGCGGATCTTTCTCCACAGCAAGCTCAGAACACGACCCACATACACCAGCTTCAACAGCAGGTCGCTACATTGATGGATCGGGTGGAGGATGCGGAAGGAAGGGCACGGAGGAACAATGTACGGGTAATTGGGCTGCCGGAAAAAAGTGAGGGAGATGATCCAGCTCGATATATGGAGCAGTGGTTCCGTGACCATGTTGCTGCGGAAGGCCTCTCTACCCAATACTGCGTGGAGCGCGCACACAGAATACCCACGGGCCGACCGAGACCAGGGGTCCCCTCTAGACCCCTCATTGTCCGGCTGCTGAATTACAGAGACCGAGATACGCTACTGCAGAAAGCCAGGGAGAGGTCTCAGATTCATTTTGAGAATAGCAGGATTTCGCTCTACCCGGACTACACGCTGCTAGTCCAAAGACAGAGATCCTCCTTCATGGGAGTCAAGAAGAAACTGAGAGACTTGAATCTGAAATATGCATTGCTGTTCCCGGCCCGACTGAAAATTATGTATGACCGGAAAACTCACTTCTTCGCCAGTCCGGGAGACGCTGAGGAATGGTTGGAGGTGACGGTCCCGGTGGGGACCGGGGATAATGCTTCCCAGGGGATACAGAGCAGCTCATCTCGAGTGGATACGTCAAGCATCCGCCGCAGCGGGAGGATACGCAGAAACTCCTGACGGACCAATCCCACGCCACAACAAATGCGCCAGGGCAAGCAACGTGCGATTGAGACGGCTGCTGCTTTCAGAAACCCAACATTGATCGAGGACTCCTCCACTTCGGACGGAACAGGGAATATATCGGACTCTGAGGGTAGTGTGGCCCTCTTCCCCACGGTGACCCCGCAGACGGCGGACGGTGTGTTCGGCTGACCACCAGAGGAAGATGTTGTTCATGGGCATGCCATAATGGACGGTAATATATCCTTTTTGTAGAACTATGTTATTGACGCTTTGTGCAGCTATGATTGTGATTTGTTAGCCCGGGTTTCAGTATAGATGGAGCTCGAGTTTATGCTGGAGTGCGGGTATGCACCCTGTGGATGGTGTTGGTAACGATCCCCAATTTGCGAATGCTGGTTTTGTTCAGGGCATAGTTTTGCTCACCATTTTTTGGTTTCTGGACCGGTACAGTTCTTTGACCGGACCGAGTATTGGGAAATATGGGGGGGGAACAGTCCTATTATACTACATACCTTGGGTCGGCTGTCTAGCAGCACATGTATGCTATGGCCTGTTATACTGCTCGCCGTGTTTTTACAATGCATCTACCCAACACATACAAGGTAATAACGTGGAATGTTCGGGGACTGGGCTCCGTACATAAGCGCCATAGAATTCATGCTCACCTGCAGAGGCGCAAAGCACACATAGTATACCTGCAGGAATCCCACATGGTGGAACAAGAGGCGGTGAAATTACGTAGGAAATGGAGGGGGCAAGTCTTCTCCACCAGTTACTCTGGGTACGCACGGGGAGTTACCATCTGGGTGAGACACAGTGTGCCATTTCAGGCCTTAGAACAAAGAATTGATCAGCAGGGACGTTATTTATTTATACGCGGGTCCCTTGATGGTCAACAGGTAGTGCTAGGTAGCACATATGCGCCTAATTTTGAGCAGGAACGATTTCTGGCCACACTAAATCTGGCATTGGCGGGCTGGGAGATGTATCCCTGGATAATAGGGGGGGACAATAATGCAATAATGGACGTCGATCTTGATAGGTCCCATCCCCCTTTGAACGGGACGGGGGTGATTAAGCAGGCGAAGGCGCTATGCAGTTGGGCAAAGGGATGGGCGGTAGGTGATGTGTGGAGAATGCGGCACCAGACGCACAGGGAATACTCCTTTTACTCCCCGGTACATATGCTACACACAAGGATAGATAGGATATTCTGCTCGAACATAATAGCGATGCAAGTCACACACGCCACATACCTAGCAAAGACCTTTTCAGATCACAACCCACTTGAGATAGAGATTATATGGGGCAGGATACCTACTCCAGTACCTACATGGAGGCTCTGGCCACAGTTGTTGGAGGACACGGTTTTTCGGGCTACAATAGCAGACACTATTACCCAATATTTTGATGAGAACAGCAACACAGCCTCTAACGGATTGGTAGAGTGGGATGCCTTTAAGGCGGTCATACGCGGTAGGGCAATAAGTGTGACAGTGGGCGCCAGGCAGGAGGTTCAAAAATCCCTAGTGGAAACAGAACACAAGATGGACAAGTTGGAACAGGAAGCAGTACATGACAATGAGAAGCAGGTGCCGCTTCAAGAAGTGCGTATCAGGCACGCTGAGTTGTTAGAATCCCTCCGACTCATAGACTATCGGAGATATACGCAGCTGTGCCACTCCGAGGTGGACAAGGCGGGGACACTGTTAGCGAAGATACTGCGTGATGACCCCCCCATAATTGTGATCAATGAAGTAGTTACCCTGTCGGGCGAATCAGTGCACACCCAAAACCACATTAATACAGCCTTCTGCCAGTATTATGCCTCATTATATAGCCAGCCAGCGGATAGGGAGGAGGATTGTACAGATGACTTTCTACAGACACTGACCTATCCCCAAATGACAGCGGAAGCTCTGGAGGGACTGGCAGGTCCCATCACTGCAAGGGAAATTAAGATAGCAATAAACGGACTCCCACGAAACAAAACGCCGGGACTTGATGGGTTACCGGCGGAATTTTACACTACATTTACGGACTCACTCCTACCCAACCTAGTGCACTTATATAATACGGCGCTGAAGGAAGGAACACTACCCCTTACCACGGCGCAGGCACTGGTGGTCTCGCTCCCGAAACCAGGTAGGGACCCTGCGGACATGGCGAGTTACCGCCCACTGTCATTACTAGCGACGGAATATAAGATACTGGGTAAAGTACTGGCAAACAGGATTCTGCCCCTTCTGAACAAGATGATCCACATAGATCAGACAGGTTTCTTGCCGGCTCGGAGCACATCTCTGAACACTAGAAGGCTGCACCATCTCCTGTTGACTGCCCCGGAGCGCTATGCTCACGTGGGATGCATATCGTTAGACCTACGTCAAGCGTTTGACACGTTGCAGTGGGGGTATATGTTTAAATCGCTGACTAAGTTTGGGCTCCCAGAGGGGTATATTAAATGGCTTAGATTGTTGTACGACGCACCTACTGCCCGCGTTCGAACGGGTGGGCATATATCGGCAGAATACCCGATATTTAGAGGGACAAGGCAAGGTTGTCCACTTTCACCATTATTGTTTATATTGGCATTGGAGCCCCTGGCGATACGACTACGTAGAGACACACGGGAACTGGGTATAGAGATAGGGTCTGCAACACACCTTTTTTCGGCATATGCGGACGACATTGTCCTTTACATCAAAAACCTTAGCTCAGATCTGGCCCCCATCGCGGAGATCTTTTCCACCTTTGAGCATATATCGGGATTGGCCATCAACCCAGCGAAGTCCCATGCCTTTTTCTTTCGTGAACATGAAGCACCCACAGACATTACATTTGGATCCACGTCACTAAATGTGGCCCCGCATACGTTCAAGTACCTGGGCATTAATGTATATAGGGTCCCTGCAGACACGCTGGAAGGTAACCTTAACAGAGCGATTAGCGCCCTGCGTTCTAGCGTTGCATTTTGGACCACGCTACCACTGTCGGTGATGGGCAGAGTGGCTATAACGAAGATGGTGATTCTCCCACGACTGATTTACTATTTCACGAATCTGCCTATATTGGTCCCTCAAACTACCTTTAAACTTTTAAACACCTTACTTATTGACCTTGTTTGGGGGAACGACAGGAGAAGTATAAGTCTTCGTAAGCTCCAGCTAGGTACGAGAAAGGGAGGGCTAGGAGTGCCGGATCTTAGAGCGTATTACTACGCCTGTCAGTTGCAATGGTTATCTTATTGGACGGCAGGGCGAAATCTGCAAGAAATTGGGTTCACGGAGCGCGATATAAGTAATGGGGCCCTACATACACTGCTCTTACCGCGGAGCAAGCCCCCTCACTATCTTCCACCCTTACTACATATAGCTCTGAAGTGCTGGAAAGCGGCGCTACAGTATACAAACTTACACCCGGCGTCTGCCGGTAACATCCCCTTATTGGGTATCCCACTAGCAGTCGGGAGGATAACGAAACGCACAATAACTCCTTGGTTGGAGGAAGGAATTAGCACGGTATCCGACTTATTTAATGATGGGCACTTACTGGATCATGACAACTTTGTCCGAGAAACGGGGGCACCAGGTCACTTGTATATAGTTCATGCGGCGCTAACACAATATGTCAAAACACATTGGGCACCACACAGGCAGGAACCCACCAACCACGAACTGATTAAAGCACTATATTATATGGGCAGTGGGAGACACCTGATAAAATGGCTATATATAGGTATTCGGGCACATACAGAGATCGACCTTCTTCCATTACGTAATGCATGGGCGGAAGATATAGGAAGGGCCATTGAGGACAAGGAATGGGAGCGAATCATGGAACACCCCCGGAAAACATCCCGTAATGCTAAATTTAAGTTCATCCAAACAATGATCTTACACAGGGCATACCTCACCCCACACAGATTAGATAGGATGTTCCCGCAGACCCAACATCACTGCCCGAGATGCCACAGTGAGGGAGCTGACCTAGCCCATATGCTCTGGTCCTGTCCGAGTCTATGAGAGTTTTGGGATGCGGTTAGAGGTTACACGCAAGGAGCTACACATAGAACCATATCTAATACTATGGAAGAGTGTCTTCTGGGTCTTCATAGGCCACACACCAAATACAAAGTACAATACAGATTTGTGAACCTGTCGCTGCTGCTGGCAACGCGGGCAATTACAATGCGTTGGAAGTCCAAGAACCCCCCTTCAGCTCGTTCGTGGTATAATGAACTGATCCGCTGGGGCAGTGCAGAAAGTGCTGAAATCCGGAGGGAGGAGGCTAGGGGACTGCGTAGGAACCCGATAGCATTAGATTGGGACATTATGTTAGAAGCCCTGAAAGCACAAGACCTGGACTCTGCTGCCACCCCACAGGGCACCCAGTAGAACCTGATGGAAGAGCCACTTATAGTACAGCCCCGAATGAGGTACATGTAAGCAAACGTTGGGCTGCTGCGAACAGGGTCGACATATAGGTACGGGTAAATTGTACTAATAGCTAATTGTATAGTGCTGCTGTAAGCCAAGCTATCATCTTGGGCCATAAGTATACAAGGTAGATTTATATGTCACCAAAGGGACTGCAGGGAGGGGGGGGGAGGGGCTTTGTTGGGGGTTTGTTGTTTAGTTTAGTAGTAGCTTGAAGTATGAAGAATAGTGAATTTTGATAGAGACTGGAAGCTGTGAGGCTTACGAATATGGGATGTGACAATTATTATGGGGAATGTAGTACACTGTAAGCGTGTATATATGATTTACAGCAAAGACATTTGTTTACTTCTGCAATGTAAAGTAGTTTCCCACGCACTTTTGTTCAAAAGTACCATCCCACATGATTGATTTATGTAAGATACAAGATTATGTCGATAAAAGAAGTAATAAAAATTTGTTTCCAAAAAAAAACTCAGTCGAGAGCGACCAGGGTAAAATACATTTTCAGGCCCACAGACTTCCGCCAACATAAGAAAAATGGCATACAAGCCTCATGAAAGTACACAATAATAAATGCTTACTGAGCAGTGCTAAATCAATACATTAAATAAGCACATCAAATAGGTGTATAATTGTAAGTGGCATACACAAATCGCTACACGTTAGGCCTTTGACTGAATATGAACTGTTTTCAAATGCAAATCTTTCACAGCTTACGTAAATGCAACTTTAACACGACACTCATGTTATTACAGCACATCTCTAACACCATTATTTTAATACGACAAAGAATAAATGCAGGTGCAACCTACTCATGATTATAATGCACCCCTACAAATTAAAGAGCACGTCTGCTCTCTATCAGTTGCTTCTGTGCCACTCGCGTATAATCCGGGAAGATCATAATGTGGCCGGGCTTCTAAGATATGGCCCTCCGCAGCCCTATCCTCCGTGTTCGGGAGATCCTACTGCAGCAGAGAAACATCATTTCGCACCTCTCTGATCTTGAAACCCTGTGACATTTTTTAACCTTGAATAGCCAGGTTAGTGTTTTTGACCCCTGGAGCGTGGACAGGCTGGGCCCCTCCTCCCTCGGCCCCCTGCGGGCACATCGCAGGGGCCGTGAATCTATCTGTTCATCTTAATTTGAACCTGGGAGGAGAGGGGCCTGTCGTGTCCCTTAGTCCCAAGTGGAATCCAAGGATTCAGGGCTCTCAGATTGGGCCCACCTCGGGCCAGACCTGTAGTGATTTACTACTCAGAGCAAATCAGTTGGCCCAGATTATGAAAGCTCCCTTCCCTTCTTCAATTGCAGTGATTGGTTAACCTGGATATTGGACACCTTGGTGCAAGGGCAGCTGCACTTCCAGCCCGACCCACTTGCTCCACTGAGAACGCTGCAGGCAGCATGAGCAGTTGAGCCTTCTTCCAGTAAGTGTCCCTGACAAGGGAGACGATTGGCGGCCGGTGTGAGACTCCCCCTCACTTTCAATTGTCCAATCTGGGTAACAACAAAGCGACAGGGGCGAGCCAACAGGGGATCAGCGCCCAATCAATGCACCTTCTGAGGATTTTAAGTGTGGCACCCGAGCCAATAATGGTTTATAGCCTCATCCAGATCTTGGATGTCAGCACCAGACCGGATTGGGCTGCAGGGAAAGCTCTCCTCCCAGGTAGGGGAAGTGGAAGTGGAAGCCAACGATCAGCAATAGGGCGGGAGTGGCAGAGGGAGGATCTCCCCGCAACGCTCGGACTCCCCTGGGGGCCGCCAACAATCATCCGTCACTCACCACCCCAATCCTCTGGGCTTCTTTCCCGCCATGTCCATCTGGCCCAGTCTGTCCCCAGATGCAGGCAGATTGAACAAGCCTCAAGTACTTGCCCGGGCAGGGCTCAGGTCACCAATCCTGAGTCTCCTGACTCACTGCCCAGTCACGACCATTACCCTTAGGCCCTTGGCCCTCCTCAGGCCCCACTCGGGCTCCTACACAGCTCAGTATCAGCCCTCTGGTCACTGCAAGGCCGCACAATCCCAGGCCAACCACCAGGTCAAGTGGCGCCACACACCGAAATTCCAGGAGTCGGGTGACTCGGACCCAACCCGGGGAAAAGCACTAGGCCGCCGGTGCCACCTTACTGTGGTCATGTGGCGGCCTCTGGTCTACGTCTGCCCAGGTGTCGGACAGTTGCGGCCTAGAACAGTGTCCAGTGACTGCGCGTCCCCTGGGGACGAGCAGGGACCACAGAGAAAAATTCAGTGTGCTAACACAGAGGATAAACAACGATTAAGCAGGGGCGAACAGGAGCTTAGCTCTGAGTGGCTGCCATTTTGGCCAGCCCCCCCATATAGGCAATTTAAGTCCTCAAAACTGGGTTAGAGGACAGTTCTAGGACCTATCAAGAAAAAATAAAGATTAATCATTGGACAAGTAAGTTCTTTTCCTTTTGCCCATTTTGAGTCTGAAGACCCAAAAGTTCTTATTTGCTGGAAGCAAGAGAACATTTTCTTTTGCAGCTGCCAATACAGAACGCGGCTTGGTCCCTGCATCCTGTAAAAAACATAAAAATTAAGAGCCATAAGGGTGCCGGGAGCGCATAGCCTGACCTCCCTGGCTCATGGGGAGTGGGCCCAGAGTGACCCCCTGTGATGATATTTAGGTTGAGCATATTAGACAGCACAAGCGATCTGGGTTGCAAAAGACCTACTGTGAACTTACAATGAGCGCACGGTCCACCCATTGCTTACCATTGTTTGGCTTTGTCACTTTAATTTGCTTGTTTCATATTCAATGGCTTGCTGTCCTTTTCTTATCTATGTCTCTGCCCTGGACCATAGACTCCTTCAAATAGGCTGACTTGTATTCTTCCACTGCTCACATTTGGGGAACTATTTTTTTCTGTTTAATTCAGCACTCTATATGATTGCCTGTGATGTATAGCCCTCTCCATTGTATGCTGCTTCACCCCTCACATCCTTGGCCCCCATCTATCCCCTCAGGCGCTGTTGCTCCCCACCCCTCCCAGCTTGTCTGTAAAAGCACAGAAAACAGGGCTATTTTTGCTGGGCTATGGCTGAAGAGCAGACTTTGAGAGCTGTTTTTGTTTTATCTCCTTCATTCCACATATTGCATTCTAAGCCGGACTGGGGAACCAAAAGCTGTAGTGTCTTGTACAAATGTATAGCTGGACTCTTCTGGTCCCATTGGACTCCGTAGAAATGACGTAATCATTTGGGTGTGGTTAATAAAATTGATGATGCAATGCGTACAGTTAGTTAACGGTTGCACTCTGAAGAATAAAGACGTGCACTACAGAGTTCTGTGTGTGGCGTAGTCATTTGCATGTTACCGAGCTTGGGTGGACGCTACAACTGGCAACAAGTTACGGGATCTGCAACCCGAAATAATGAGACTGCTCTCCCTGAGAGTTTGCAGAGGTCCAGCAAACTGCTCGTGACCGTCACACGCCTCAGTCGAAGTGAAGCAGTCGACGGTTGGCACATGTGGAGTCAAAGCGCCACCAGTGGCTGCTGGTAGGGGATGATGGCGATGGAAGGTAGAAAATAAATAAAAAAGAAAACTTACCTGCTGGTTGCCGTCGCCAGCCGCTGCCTCTGCTCGCAGGAACAGGAAGCACCCAGGCTTCCAGACTCCCTGACCAATCACGATGCTGCTGATAGCAGCGTTGTGATTGGTCTGAGCACAGTGGTTCGGCGCTCAGAGAGGGAAAGGGAGCGTGTGCATGTTCTCCACCCAGGCTGTATATGCAGCCTGGGTGGAGAACATGCAAAGTGTGCATGACTGTTTGGCCAGCCCGAGATGACCGGCCAAACAGTCATGCACACTTTAGGTACAGCAAGGTCAAGTTTAGTCACAGTCCTCCCGGAACCTGCTGGTAAGGCTGGAAGAAGTGGTACTGCGCCATACATAACACAGAGAAAGCACGCATACAGTATATTAGCGCTAAAGGCAGCGACAACCAGGTACAAAGAAGCACAGAAGGCTGCGATAGCCAGGTGCAGAAAGTGTGCCAAAGCAGAATCCTCCAGGCATCACAAAGCGCCAAAGGCAGAGAAAACCAGGTACGATGCAGAAGATTGAGAATGGAAGTGAACCTATGCAAGATACAAACCCATCAATCACCTATAAAGATGAAAAAGGGACCATACGACATCATGGCAGTTGCGTCGGCGCTGATGCAAGCCCGTAGCTTAGAGATGGTATGAATGGAGCAGATCCAAGCGGGCAGTCGACGTTGCCAGAGCAAGTCATGCTCTCAACAGCAGGAAGTCCCACAGGTGGTTATGATACTGCCATGTTTTTAAAACCGCTGCTTCTATTTGATACTGCAGAAAAACAGAATATTGGCGCCAGACGGACTGCCTGGATTGAAAAATTTGACCATTTCATTGACCCGTTAGGAGAAACCAATGACAAGAAGATCATTAAATACTTAAAGAACCTTGCAGGTGATGTTGTGAAAGAGGCAATAAAGAAATTACCACAAGCTGATGAAATATGTTACCGTCAGATTAAAGCACCATTAGGAATCAAGTTCAATCCAATGCCGAACGTCGACTATGACAGGTACATCTACACCAAGCTAGACAGCAAGCTGGAGAAATGATGCATTAGTTTGCTGAAAGGCTTGTGGTCCTCATCAAACAGTGCAAGTTCAATGAATTCAATGATCAAGAAGCCATTAGCCTCAGAGTCATCGATGGTTGCTTTTTCAACTCGTTCAGACTATGTATGCTGCATGAGGCACTCATGGGGATATTTACAAGCCCCTATTGCTACCACAACGTCACTTTTCATGATGTTGTGGTGGTGATAGGGGCTTCGCCTTATTTGCAAGGCAGCATTAAACCACTTAATGTGGCTTAACGCTGCTTTGTAAATAAGGCACCCTTTCACGCTATACTTAGCGTGAAAGGGGAGTGCAATGGGTGTTGCGGTGGGCGTTCCAGTGCAACACCCATTCATTTTGATGCTGCCCCATATTTACAAGGATGGCGTAAATATGGTGCAGCACCAAAATTAAGACCAGGGAAAACCTGGTCTTACCCTGGCGCAACGAGGAGAAATGTTTAATTTCTCCATGTTTTTGCTGTTTCCATGTGTGCTGCGTTGTGAAGCACACCTAGACACAGCAACACGCTATTGATTGTTTATGTGCAGGAAGTTGTCCCTTTCTGCACATAAACTATCACTAAAAAAAATGATGTTTTGTAACTTCTATGTGTGCTGCATTAAACAGCACACATAAAAGTTACAAAACACCATTTAAAGATTGTTTATGTGCAGGAAGGGACACCTTACTGCACCTAAACAATCTTCCCTATAGTGCAAGGGTGCCTGCGTTGGTGCTAAGCAGCTAAATTTTGGTGATAGACCACTAAATTTAGCACCAGCACAGGGGGTAACGCTGACCTGCATCATATTGTTGTAAATATGGTGCAGCCCTGTGTTTCAGAAGTGGCGGAGCGTGGCGTTAAGCCAAGGAGGCTAACGCCGCACTCTGCCACTTCTATTGTACATATGCCCCTCAGTCTGGAGAGAGTGCTCATGGCTGCGAGAGCAGAAGAATGTGCAGATCGACAAGCTGCTGATATGGAAGCTGGAGTAGCCCAGACTGAATCAGCATTGAATATGAAAAGTAAGCAGAGACACAATGTCGAAGGCCATAAAGTGATGTCTCAGAGAAAAAAGAAATTGTGTTTCCGATGCAGATTCTTCTTTCCACATGAAGGTAAATTTCCCACCATTGGACAAACATGCAAGGGTTGCAGAAAAGAAAGTCTTTTTGTAATGGTTTGCAAAGTGAATAAAAAGGGGACTGCATCACATCGAGAAGAGAAAATGGTCACCAGAAAGTTCCAAAATCCTCTGGCAACGCCGGCAACATCAGTGGAGGCGATTGGAAAGGATCATCATCGAATACATCTTCCAAAGGTTCTTCAGCGCCACAGTCGAGTGACAGTGAAGAAGATGGCTGCGCGAAGATGGTGTCGACTGGAGAACGTCGGGAGCACATGGATTTGGTTTTATGTAGAGAAGAGTCCAAATCCAAGCGAGATCACTACTTGAAACAACCATGTTCCTTTGGACATGCTCCCAAGATCACATTTAAATTAAATGGTTGTTCCATACCTTTCATCATCGATAGTGGTACATCGATAAATATCATACCGGCAGAGAAGTACAATGAACTATCGATAGTGCCCCGTCTCAAACATTTAAAGACAAAAGTGGGCTGCTTCCACGCAATGGTCAAGGATCCGTGTAGCAACTTTTCAACACAAGAAGACGAAGGTACAAGCACCAATTCATGTTCTCAAAGGTACTTCGTCAAGTACATGCCTAGTCAGTTTCAGTACTGCTACAGACATGGGTCTGATTTCCATCAACTACAACATAAATGCACATGCAGACATCGTAAGTCAGTTCACATCATTGTTTCATGGACCAGGTAAGCTTAGGACCATGAAAGTGCAACTTCATATCAATGAGGACATTCGCCCTGTTGCTCAACGGCATCGTCAAATTGCTTTTCACTTGCAGGAAGTTGTTGAGAGAGAACTGGAAACGCTGGTAAAGCATGATTTCATTGACTGCTCTACTGGTCCGACGCCATGGGTTTCACCAAAAGTGGTGGTGTCCAAAAAAGACAGTGGAAGTGCCGTGCACATCTGCGTTAACACACAATAGGCTAACAAGGCAATTGAGAAAGAACAACATCCCAGTCCGCACATTAACGATCTGACTACACAGCTGAATGGTGCCAGAGGCTTTTTTCGTCACGATCTGAACAGGGCTACTATCAACTCGAACTGGAGGAAAACTGCAGGTACATTGCCAACATTTTGACCCATGTTGGTTTGTTCAGATTTAAAAGACTAGGTTTTGGGGTGTCGTCAGCTGCAGAACTCTTTAAGGAGGTCATTCGCCGCATATTGCAGCCTGTCACACATGCTTATAATTTTAGTGATGTTATACTGGTATTTGGGGTTAATCGAAAAGAACATGACAAAGTCCTTATACAAGTATGCCGCTTGCTGGCTGATGCCGGTCTCACTTTGAATGCAGAAAAGTGTGAGTTTCACCAAACAAAACTCAAATTCTTTGGACATATTTTCTCTGAAAAGAGGATGACACCTGGTCTGGCTAAAGTACAAGCTTTGTCGTCCACTACTCCACCACAGGATGCGACAATCTCAATGTCCTTCCTTGGCATGGCCAGTTACTGTTCCATGTATATTCGTGATTTTGCCACAGTCAGTTCACAATTGAGAGACTTGACAAAAAAGAAAGCTGTGTTCAAGTGGTCACCTGAATGTGACCGAAGTTTTAAGAAAATCAAACATGCAATTGAGAACGCTACTGAAATGGTCTATTTTGATCTGAAACTTCATGCTGAGATTGTAGTAGAAAAGAGAGGTAACAATGGCTCCTGTGGATTAATAAGGTTTATACTAATAGAAATACGCACAGTGGCAATATGCAGAGCTGAGTTGATGTCAGAAAGAAAGCTAGCCGCACACCACGAGGTAAAGCTAAAGCTTTTATATATAATGGTTACGTGAAATGAACACCATATACATAAAGCTGCAAAGGTAGAATCATTATTTACAACAAACAATAAATGAACAATAGTGAAGGGTGTCCCAATGTGTAACGTATTGAACCTAAACTATTAGTGACATATTATGTGACATATGTGCAAGGTTTCAATGTAAAACATAAAGGCGACCATTGAAGACTTTAAACACTGTATTACACAGCACTTTATACAATCATAGGCGCTGGGTAATGGTTCGCCCTTATTTAGCTGTCGACGACGTTTCGACCCCGTTCGAATGTAGGGTCTCTTCAGGACCGGGAGATGTGGGACACCTAAAGGAATGGGATAGTATCAATGTGTGGCCAACAACAACTGCAAGCAAAGGATGACTAGGCACAGGAATATGATGTACCTGAAGGGGAGGGCTATCGCTGCCAAACGTGAAAGAGGGTGGCACCGTGAGAGAAGTGAAAAAGATGACTCACAGGGACCCAGCCGGGCGCTGAGGACAAAAAAGAGGTGGCATTTACTTAGGGAGAAAGAAACATGATTGCAAATCTGGTGCGGTAAAACCAGCCCGTGTAAGGCCGGACGAACTTACCCCGTGTGAGGGAGGTGTTCGGCAAGCTTGGACGGATATCTGAACCGGGAAAGCCTCGGCGGTGATGAAAGCACTCGGTTTGACCAGATTCTAATAGAGTTCTGAAAAACGATGGCACTTTGAAACTTCATGCTGAGATTGTAGTAGAAGCCAGCCCAGTGGGGTTGGGTGCAATTCTTACCCAGCACAGTGGGCATGACAATGCTTAAAGGCACATTGTAGCTTGTGCGAGCCAGAGTCTGTTGTAGACTGAACGTGCTTATTCCCAACCGGAGAAAGAAAGTCTAGCTGTGGTGTGGGCTTGTCATGACCCGCAAATCTCCTTCCACATATATGAACGCAGCAGGTATCTCCGCTGCCATTCCCCATGCAAGGCATTCCATTTATACATTACAGATATTGTGTTGATTATGGCTGAACAAAACACAGAGTTGTTTTGGGCTCAGCAGCTATTCTGGAGGGGCATGTGTTCTTCTGTTTTGCTTTCTATGTTGTGTTTTTCAGCTGGCCTTTGTCCAGACTACATTGCCCGGGGGTCTGTTCTGCCTCACGGGGCACACAGTTTTAGGCCACTGACTCATAGCCTGAACAGCTTCCTGCCATTGTTATTGATGACTCATAGGAAGTTACACTATGATTGCCACAGTGATTAATGACTCAAAGGAAATTACACTGTGATGCCTTCAGTGATTGATGACTCTAGGAAGTTACACCAGGGTTGCCACAGTTGATTAATGACTCAATAGGAAATTACACTATGGTGCCTCAGTGATTGATGACTCATAGGAAGTTACACAGTGATTGCCACTTTGATAGATGACTCATAGGGAGTTCCACCATGATTGCTGTGATTGCTGACTCACAGGAGGTTCAACATTAGGTAAGACTGCTCTATAAATATGACCGTGCCCTATCTTCCTTGTTTGTTGTTCTCCAACGTCAGCAGGACCAGTCGAAGCCATGGAGAACTCGCAAATCCTGAGATAAGCACAAGACCGAGTGATCAGGGTCCCGTCAGCACCTTCGAGGAATCACGGAACAAGAACAGTGAGTGATCAGGAAGCTGCAGCATCAGAAGCGGTAAGGAACTTCAACGCGGTTCCAAGATTTTAACAAGAACGTCACTTCAGTCAGAGCAGTGGGAGAGTCTTCACCAGATGAGCCTGCGCAGTTGGTGGCAGTTCAAACAGCGACAACCCACGCTGGCACAACAAACAAAAGGCAAGTGTGGGTCAGTTTGGAATGCGGGTGGGCTCCGTTTTTGTACAAATCTTGCTGGCAAAAGAGCAGTTGGGATCCGCTAAAGACTTGCTTAGATAATTTGGATTAGTGCGGAGTGAGGAAACTTCGCTTTAATCAAAGATTGAACAATCCTGTAGACTGTGCAAATAACAGTAATACGGAGTGAGTGAACTCTACTATTAGCATAGAGGAATAAAGAATAATACTTGTAAGATCACTTGCCTTTTTATCGCTAAACAGGAAAAAGGAGAGTAAAAGACATTTCCTGTGCCCTTTCAGCGATTAAGAGTCAAAGGGAGAATCCATCCCATTAAAGGTTCCTAGAAAGGGTTCAGCTGACCTCATTTTCTTTTCAGGTAAGGTGGTATTGATCACAAGTCTGGATACTAGCAAAGTAATTATATGGTAATAGCAGGGACTTATACAGTGACTTTGTTGTGTCTTTCAGATCTCCCTCCCAGCTGTCCCCTTCCTTTCCATCCCTCGCTTGATCCTTCCAACGGCCTGTGTTTTAACAGCAAGCAGCAGTTGGGAAGATCGGGAGGTGGACCCATTTGAGCAACACTTTGATCCTGAGGAGTTTGTCTAGCTGACAGGGCTTGTGAACACTTCCTTGTGTTTCTCTATGGAAAACATTTCACCTTTGTCACTGACCACCAAGCTTTACTTATCATTTTTGGGAATCTGAAAGCCAAGATGCCCCCTCGCATCGAGAGGTGGGGGTTGCGATTGCCAAGAGTATGATTACACTATTATGCATAGGCCAGGGAAAGATAAAAATCCTGCGGACTACTTTTCACAAATGCCTGTACAGTACAACGCCTAAGGTGGCTGAGGCCTATGTCAACTTCATAGTCAAGTCAAGCATACCTGCAGGTCTTTCAGTGGAGCAAATTCTTACTGTTACAAATACAGATCGAGATCTGAGTGTTCTCAAAAACATTAATGTCCAGCAATCCTGGAAGAAACACACTCAACCTCTTACAGATGACTTTGAATACCAAAAGTTTAAGAAACGAGCGAGGAACGCTCTGTCACACAGAAGGCCTTATATTACGAGGTTCGAGAATTTTCATTCTAGAGAGCTTGCGACAAGTCATTGAACTAGCTAGCCTATGAAGGAAATTATGGCATTGCCGCCACCAAGAGAGCTCTTTGAGACCGGCTATGGTTTCCTTGTCTTGACAAAAGAGTTGAAAGAGAATGAAAGGCCTGTCATTTGCGCACCTGCTTGTCTCCCAAAGCAACGCAGCAGCCATTAGTTATGTATGATCTCCCGAAGCAAGTGTGGGCGAGAATTGCAGTAGATTTCTTTGGACTCCTTAACAATGAACATCCTCTAAGGGTAGTTGTTGACAAGTATTCCCTATTTCCCCCGGTGTAAGACCTATTTTCAACCACACATGACAAAGTAATTGTTACCCTAAATGAAATTTTTGCAATGTGGGGTGTTTCCTCCATTCTTAAGTCCGACAATGGGTCACCGTTCAACAGCCAAGGGTTTAAAGAGTTTCTCACTAACATGAATGTCAAACATCAGAAAAGCAATACTCTCTGCACACAGGCCAACGGCATTGTTGAACGCTTCATGGGAACCCTAATGAGAGTAGCTCAGTGTGCTGCGCTAGAAGAAAGTGATCTCAATTTGGCCCTATGTTCAACCCTTTGTGCCTACAGATCAACTCCCATTCCACTATAGGTGAAAGCCCTGCCACCTTAATGTTTGGGAGCGTCATGGGAACCAAATTGCCGCAATGGACCTCTCATAGGTCAACCGATGCGGATGAGATCCATACGACGTATTCCTTGCACAAGTCCAGAATGAAGACCTATGCGGATAAATGCTGAAGTGCTCGGGCACAGTCTTCAAGGAAGGAGAATGAGTCCTGTTCAAGCAGAAACCGAAGCGTAAGTCTAATTCTCCATTTAATGTTGTGACGTGCATAGGACATATGGTGACCTCTCAACGTCCCGGAAAGTCCATAACAAGAGACTCGTCGCACTTCAAGTACCTACCTCAATGTTCATCGGCTCTAGATGTCAGAAGTGAGACATGCCCATCTGCAAGTCCGGAGAGCCTACCTCCTGCGCCTACTGCTGCATCCATGGTGCCTGAAGCAGACTCTAATCCTCCACTTTAACAACCTCACACAACTAGGTCTGGAATACTGGTTCAAGCGCCTCGACGACTCATTGAGGAGCAATGATGTATATGTGTAATATTTGTACTTTTCAATTTACAGAGGGGGAGATGTAGTGTCTTGTACATATGTATAGTGGAACCCCTCTGGTCCCCGATGGACTCCGTAGAAATGATGTAATAGTTTGTTTTTGCCTGGCTGTGGTTAATAAAGTTGATTCCACAATGCGTACAGTTAGTTAACGGTTGCACTCTGAAGAATAAAGATGTGCACTACAGAGCTCTGTGTGTGGCATAGTCATTTGCATGCTAACGGGATGGGGAAGACGCTACAAAAGCTACCCTCCCAAAAATGCTCAAATCAGCCCTGCTCTTTTCTTCTCATCGCTCTAGCTCTCTCTTTTCATTCAGCCATTCTCGCTCTTCTACCTCTTGTTCTGCTCTGATGATTTTCTCTCCAGTTCCCTCCATACCACTCTCTGTTTTGAAGCCCTCCTGTGTCTGCTGCAATAAACTTAGGGGAGCTGTCAAAAGTTCCGTTGGCACTAGCAGCTGCCCTGGACTTACAGAACCAGCCTTCAATGGCTTCAGCCTACCAGGGAAATTCCAGATGGAAAAAAAGGCCAGTCTGGCCTGGAGTGCATAAAAGCAGAAGCTTTGGCACTCAGAGGCTTTTAATGTGCTCGAGAAAGGGATGGCTGTTGCACTCACGCAGGTGGCGCCTTGAGGCAGAAGCTTTACTTAGCATGACACTTCTCCTGAAGGCCCATAAATGTGCTACCAAGGGTTTCTACAGATGACCATATGGCTGAATCCTATAGAAAGTAAATTAGTCCTTGGCAAGCATTTCCCTTGACATTCTGACACTGCCTTATACTTCTTAAATTCTGTTCCAAGTTTCCTGAGAGAAAAGTATTTGAAAATTAAACCATGCCATTTATAAATATTGAAAACATTGAAATCAATTTACAGTTTTGATATACCAGAAGATATGTGTTTGCTTTCCTCCAGTATTTTAAAATGTTTTTTACTTTGTTTTAAACATTATTTTACAGATAAACATTGGTAAAGCCAACAGCCCAGCACTTACATTATAAAGGGGAGACCCATTGGCTTTCCCAATGCTTGTTTTTAAATGTTTTTTTAATATAGGGTTTGGAAACACGGAGTGCATGAACTCATTTTTGAGGAACCAAATAAAAAAAAAATACAAAAGTGATTGGACAATAGAGAGGTATTTCTCCCGTTGTGTACTTCGGGTTCCCATGACCGGGTTCACAATCCCAGAAACCTATTTATGAAGCTTTGGGCTCGGAGCCTGGCTAAAAGGCCAGGCCAACTGGCTAACCATGCTGTGTTCGACTGAATGCCGTGCACAATGGGGATTGATTGACTGTGAGGGCTAGGATCTGGTGAAGGTCCTGTAGTCAACCCCCCTTTACACACTGCCAAAGAATACACATAAGAAGGGTTGTCCACCGTGGGACATTTGGTATCAGGACCTGTGCCTAATCTATGCTCAGTAGAGGTTTTCCACCCATGAAAGTTTGTCAGAAGGCATGGCCAGGTAAGGCCCTGCGGCCAACACTAGCTGTTTTGCATGCATGGCAGTTAAATACAGAACTTCATTAAAAAAACTGAAATTCACAGAAAAAAATGGTTATTTACAGTTTACCAACCTGAAATGTGCCAGTTATAGAATACGAAGCACTCCATAAGTAACTCATTCCGCGATGTTGAGTAACCCCCTTTGCCACTGGCACATGAAAAAAAAGAGGGGAGGTAGAGAGAGAGAAAAAATAAAACACATACAACCACCAACATACATATTTAACATGTGATTAAAATCCCTGTCTCGAAATCAAAACTCTTGTTCAGTATGTTTCAGCTTTAAGGGGATAACCAGTTAGTATCCTGCAGTGTGGTAATAAAAGCAGATATCTTCTGCTATCTGATCACTATTTTGCCTCTTTATGAAGTACTCCTGTTTGGCTTCAAGATAGGAGATGGTCTACTGCACATTAAATTGGCACAGCTCGCCCTAGGCATTGGTAATGAACACTACAAACCAGTCTTACACTACTCTGTGTGTCAACACAATTGAAATGATTCAAAATTAGAATGCAGATCTTCAACAGGTGACCTTAAATCTCAATTTCAGGAGCATGTTTATTTTACGACGTGAAATTATTAATCTGAAATGCAGATATTTTTTCAGACCCTAAAGCCATAATCTGACCCTTCCTCTATCCATATAGTCAACCCCTTACACCCGCTTGAGGCCGATATTCTAATTGTGCGTGATCTACACACCTAAACCACCACCAGACACAGACAGATGTAAGAGTGAGATGGACATGCACGTATAAGAGGTTAAACTGCGTAGCCAGGTGTGCTCTTAAAATACTTCAGGACCCGGATTATTAGATTTTCAAACTGTTCTTTCTGTTGCCTTGTGTTGGTTCATCATTTGCGTGCCCACACTGTGTGCGATGACTAGTTTAAAGGCCTGGTCAAGAGTGGTAAGCGCTATATAAATGCAATTTACCTTTTGCACACCTATCAACCTTTGTAGCTGAAATGTACTTAAAATAGGCTTTGCATCCTTTTTTCATTGATGCCCCACTTAAATCTTTTCGCAGGATTTTACTTGACTTTTTTGTAAATCTTTTTAGCTTGGGATGCCTCTTTTTTTAATAACTTTTATTAACTTTAATTTGATGGATTTTAAAATATGATGAGATTTGTTTTGTTGGACTGTAATTCCCAAAACGAGTTTATATTTTCTAGGTGAATCTTTTTGTATTTTTTATGAATTTCCATGTTTTTATTGTATTTCTTCAAATGTTTTTACATTGTACCTTTCACGGTTCAATTGAACGGAAATAAAGGAAATATGATGATGATGAAATGCAATTTCAATGTGTGCCTTCCGAAAAGCAGCCTTTGCTTTGGAGTCGGATTCGAAGACCACAGGCCTGCAGTGCAGACAGTAGGGCGGTAGCGCAGTTAGTCAAGCATGGTCTAAACTAAAGTTTTTGTTTTTTTACTTTGGTGGTTGGCAGTGTCCAAAACCCAGCTGTGAGCACAGTTGTGTGGACAGGAGAATGAGCAATGGAGGCGCAGGTCACAGAGGGGCATGGTAGGAAATTCCTACAGATTTAATTAGACCTTTTTAATGGAAAAATGCCTTTTAACCCTTCACCAACGCCTTTTTGGGCAGCCCAGGGCCGCTCCTCTTTCCTCCGCCATGCGATATCAATTTGCCGGTTCTGTCATTTCTTTTACTATAAATGACCCACTTTTTCTACTTCAGGAAATAAAGGAGTTCTTTTTAATGAATGTGTGAGTGTCTGTGTGAGGCATGGGATGAGAAAGTTGCTCCGGTAATTGCTTTTGACTGGTGAACTCCAGAGCAGTAACAAAGAGACATCCTGCTTGAGTTAAGGAGGGCTCAGAAAGTCATGGCCATGAGGGCGAGGCAGCCAATGGGACCATCTCCCCTACCTCCGGCCATTTGCAAAATAAAATAAAATGTATCCGTATGACACACTGCTACATATCGCAGGGAACGTTTTGGAAATGGCTCTCTATGTGCAACTAACTCTTCGCCTGGTTCCAGGCACTGGTGTTTGCAGCTGTTAAAGCTGTATTCCTGGACTAGTATGCAAGGAGTAATAAAGATTGTTTAGTACAAGTTATCCGTCCATTTGTTTTTTCGAGTTGATGCTAAAGAAATCATAGTTTTATAGCTCTTCAAACACACCATGCCATTTTCCTCCCCCTAGTGTGTCAGGCCCCACCGACTTGTCAGGAAACCTCACAGAAATAAATTCTCACAGCATTTGACAGGCGCTTAGAAAATGACTCGCATAGTTCCACTATTTTCGAAAGTGCATATATTTTATTTTAACCCCCCTCTAGACCATATCAAACGGGCTGGATCACAAAGCATTTGGACTGGTCTTTTCTGATAAGTAAGACGGTGCGTTGTGCAAACGCGTTTTACCACCCTGTTATGAAAGATTTGGGCTGACTGGTTTCTTAAATATTTCAAGAGCTGGCGCAGCGCTATTTTACCACGTTATATACTGGCACGTGCGTATCTAAAGGAAAGAACAGACGATTGAACAGTAACATACACAGAACCACATAACACAAGTAAAATACAAATAAACAGAAGCAAACGGAAGCAGAATGCAAAACAACACCATTAAATTGAAATTGTGTCACACAACTGCACAAAAACAACAGAACACATCAGAACAAAAACGCGTTAGTTTCACTGAAGGAGAGCTGAGTCTCAGCAAGGGCGTCTGTAACTCTGTATAGAGTGTGTTGAATTACAAATTGTTTCAGAACTTAATCATACAAAAGCACTAGAAAGTACAAAAGAGCTAGACATTACATCGAATATAAACATACTTTTTTGTACGATATATTATTTGACTTTATTACAAAATACACCGTGGTTTAGAAAAGTACAGAAGGCATCCTTGTATAATAAATGAAGCTATATAAATTCGGTCAGCGTGTAAGGGCTCTCCTCTTCCTAGTTAACTCATTGCAGACGTTCATTACAGCTTCCCAGTTTCGTTCACTTTGACCTTGTGCTGAACTCCTGAGAATCTGTAGACCGTGGACAACGCTCTGTTACACATTTGCTTCTGAGACCCCAATACTTTTTTCTTGAACTAATCATAACTCCCTTTGAAATAAAAACGGAAACAAATCCCTGTGGCTCCGTCGTCAAAAATATACATGAATGATGCCTTAGCAGCAGATCGACCCAGAATGGGCACACAGCTTCACTCCATACATTGTATTGAAGAGGAAGGATGAATTCAGTTTTAGGAAGTCCTTTCGTTTAATCCTATCCAACATTACAGTGCTGTTATAGCTTCTCTGCTACACAGGTAATGCTCTCTCCCCCTTGCCAAAATCCGAAACCTATCCATTCAACAAGTTCTGTGCGAATCTAAAAGGAAGTGAAATTGCCAATGCAAGCCGCTGATCACGTCAGACAGAAATTGTGAGATGGATTCATCCATATTCACAAATCATGTGCTTATTTGAGATGCACAAGTCTCCTTTGGAAAGGATTTGCTTACTGCAGACCACTATTACTGCAAAAGAGCAAAATGATCAGCAGTACTTGAACTTGTATAAACAACTAATTAGTGTACAAACACATAGAACAAATAGATTCTAGAGCTTTTAGGGCCTGGTCAAGCAAACAAGCGCTGAAAATTGGTATTACAGGTTCATGCATCCAGACATCCAGACATAGGCCCTCATCCAGAGGTCCATGAATGGACTGGCAAGTGGTGGGGTGGCTAACGCTCTAGTTTTCTAGCTGTAGCCTGTCGAATATTGAAACCCCCATCCATACATTGACTTTTTTTGCCTAAAGTGCGTACATGGAATGCTATAATCAAAATTGCACAATGCATGTCTGCTGGCAGTCCAGCTGGCTCACTAATCAAAAGCAACAAAACAGGTGGCATTTTCACATTTTCAAAGACAGATCTCCAAAGTTAGGCTTGTTTTAAAAAAATCTTTCAAGCAATATTCCTGAGGCACTAATAGCTTTCTCCCTGCGCGTAGCGGATGTAGATTCCCCCCCCCCCACCTCCTTGGTAAGAAGAGAAAGTAGTGGCCATAGTGTCAGAAGTTGTGCCCCTAAGTAGGCTAGTTTTCCGATGCAGTATTTGTTGCTGAATGGCAGTGGTTGTTCAGCCGTCCCCCCGTTTCCAAATGAGGTTGGGGAACCAAGAGTTTGACAGATGTTAACATGATATCCAGTTGCTGCCAACCTCTGAGCAAGTCCAATAGTTTTGACATTTAGAGAAATGACACCCAAAAAATTAACAAAATTAACAACACACCAACAAAGAAGGCACACAGTCTTTGCCAACTCTAACAAGAGCCAAATTACTGCAAATATAAATACATTTGAAAAACCAAAGCCCACACAGAAAACTGAACACTGCAATCAAACAATGAAAAAGCGCACAGCAAATCACCTGTTTCATATAACCACAATCAGATCCACACAACTCAAAAAATATAAATAGCATGAAAGGCACATTTTACAGACTCCCAAACCAAACTCAAACACCTACTAACCAACTCACAAGGAAAAAGGGAGAATAGATGGAAATATATTCACTGAGAAAGGTTGATTATATGCAGAGTACAGACAAAATACACTACAAGCCCCCTAAAGACCTAGCTAAAATACAGCCCAAGAGTGTGCACCCACCCCCCCCAAACTCAAGATGAAACATCATCTGGCACAGACACTCATGCAAGACCTCGGGTGAAGGAGAAGAGTAAAAAGCGTAAGTGCCTCATTGGGTCTGCTCAAGGTGCCTCTGGCAGCAAGGATGCAATACCCTTTTTGCAGCCCTGTCATCACGAGCTTTGCAGAAGTGTCTGAGAAGGGGCAGTTTTTCTCAACTTGGTGACTCAGAATGAGTAGTCGCAGCAGAGAAAATGCTCTACACATTAAATCTTAGATACACATTTACCTACACTAATAACATTGAATGTTAACGCCTGCAATGAAGCCGCCATAAACCAATATGGTCAAAGAAGGGGTTCTCCGAGCACTCAAGAATTGAGAGTTGAGATTGTGGTTTCAACATATGTTGTTTATTAGACATCCATTAGTCCATTTTGCCCTCGCCAACACGTTTCGTCTATGCAGCAATGAATGCTTTTCAAACATCTAAAAAACTTGAGGAAAAAAACCATCCCATTCTACAGAATCTGAGCACAGAGAAACACCAGTCACTTACTACCCTAAGCATAACCTAAACATAATTGCTTTGACAGTCAAGTCAGAAGACACAGGGGGTATAGTTATTTTAGATGCAAACTACTATAACAATGAATTCACCAGATATACCAGTAATGAGTCAAAGTGCAGGAGGGTACTTGGTGACCCCCTCACCTTGCTATTAAAGATGATATCCTAAAAATAACAGCAGGGGCCCATTTGGCACGTTACCTCAGTGAAAAGGAATTCCCATTCCTCAGTATTACAAGTCCAAGTACACCAGCTATCTATATCCTACCTAAAAATCACAAAATCTAAATTCCCCTTATGGAATGCCAATAATTTAGTGGTGGTGCTCTGTTCTTGAGCCATTATATGAATATGTGACCTTTTGTTATATAAAAGTCTTTGAAGCAGATTTATTAACACTTTGTGCAGATGCAAAGCATTGATAAAGTAATTACTTTTCAGAGCAAAGCTTCCTTTGTGCAGCTCTAAAAGTAAAGGAAATCGCACTATGCTCTATTTTGCATTTAGGGGGGCATCTCTGCATTTCCACGCTATCATCCATGTTTTTTGTTTACAGTTCAAAAGACATTTATTTATTTATTGCATCACAGCGGATAGACAACATAGAAATGACAAACATTAGAAGCAACAGCTGCTGGTGACCCACTGCTTGATTTTGTTTTGCTCTGCCAAGCATACGGTTTAAAACCAAAAGCAGGAGTATGTTTGGCATTGTGTCGAGGCAGAATAAGCCACAATGTATAATGGCGGTGCTGTAGTGGGTAGGGATATTTTCCATCGCAGAGTTTAAAGGACATTTTTATTTCATTGCCTGTCGTAATAGTTAGCTTCATGTCATATTGATAAGGGCCGCCCTGAGCCTTAAGAACATAGGGCTTGATTTAGAGTTCAGCGTACGGATTACTCCGTCACAAACATGACAGATATCCCGTCCGCCTTATTACAATTGCCATAGGATATAATGAACTTGTAATATGGCGGATGGGATATTCGTCACGTTTGTGACGGAGTAACCGGTCCGACGAACCCTAAATCAGGCCCATAATCCCTTAGTGTTGGCCTTCACAGCTGCCCTGTGGTAATAGAAGCAGACAGAACCATGTAGTATGTTTGTGTTTTGTTTCCATCTGGGGTCGGGGCCTCCCAAATGCCCTTCACAGCATGTCTGATTCCATTTTAGTGCTTATTAAGTGTTAACACATATGTGAACACATATTTAATGTGTTAATTTAAGAAAGGTAACATTAGACAGCATAAGTAAAAAACATTGTCATTTACAATGCCAATAGCTCTAACTTTCAAAAATGCGAGACCGATTGCATTGCAAATGCTTGTTAATAAGTCTGTCACCTTGTCCTGAAACCAGAGCGTACATAAGGAACAGTGCCCATTGCATCAGTAAAATAGAAAACCTAATCTTTGGTTGTAACCGTGAGCTTCTGGTCACTTTGGACTCAGAAAAATTGTACACTCAAGCAGAAGCCCTGCTGTTTATTGGGACATGTTGAACACCAGATAACAGCCTCATAAAACTTGAAATTCCCTCTGATGTTGTGGCATTGAGCACCTGGCCACAAATATTGTAGTTTCCTAAATAACTTTTACCTGCAGATTAAAGGGACTGTGACGAGCGATTCCTTCGCCCCAAATTTAGCAGTGCTCTTTGTGGATAATTTTGAAAGACTATTTACTTATCATTAATTCAGTCCTTTCCCACATCAGATGTTGGCTGCATTACAATGATGGATTTCTTAATAGACTGGTCAGGTACTTTTGAAGAATTTAGGGGCTTATTTACGATTCACCTTTCTAGTGCTGCACTGCCTGACAGGGAAAGGACAGGAATGTGCTGTATTTAAAGCAATACAGCGCATTCCTGCCTTTTCCCCTGTGCAGGCACCCTTTTAGCAGCCTAGTGACAATGCAGGCACCCATGCACCATGGTGCAAGGGTGCCTGTGTTGCATGAAGGATTGTTTTTGAGCAGGAAGGGATACCTTCCTGCGCAAAAACAATCCTGAGAGGCATATTCCTCTTTCTATGTGTGATGCACAATGCGGCACACATAGAAAGTGGAAGTAATGAGGAGAAATAAAGATATTTCTCCCCGTTATTCCTCTCCTGGGAAGGCACATCTTTGTGGTGCATTCCCAGGTCTACCAGTTCTGGTAAATCTGGGAATGCATCAAAAACCATGGGAGTTGCGTGGCAACACCCACGCATCGCCCATGGAACGCGTTCCCAGGGCAGAGTAAGGCAACGCAGCGATTTGAGCTCCGTTGCTACAGATTTATGGGGCCAATGAGGGCCATGCAAAGTGGCCTTGCGTTGCTTCATAAATCACATGGAAGGTTTGCGTTGCTATTGCACCACGTTGCGTGATGCAAGAGCGACGTAAACCAGCTCGTAAATAGGCCCCTTAGTGCCTTTCTAACAGGGCTCAATCAATGCAGCAACGACATTTTCTCCACTCATTTGGTCAGTAATTGTACAATAAACTATTTTGACCTCACTGTTAGTGTAGCCAAGTGAAAACTATTTACCAGTCTATATATAAAAACTAAGCGCAATTTCCTCTTGATGTACAAAATGATTCTTACTGGTCCATTTCTCAGGATCCACTTTCAAACTTCCAAGGAGCATTTTTTTCATTTGAAAGAAGTGAAGTACTGGGTAAAAAAAAAAAAAGTGCTGGATAGGGGCGAATCTAAATGTCTAATCAGACATGTCAACAACTGGGCATGGTATTTTCGTGGATCTCTTTACTAACTCCTACAGCAAAACTGCCACAGGAGAATACATTAATTTGGGAACCCTCTTTGCATTCAAGCGCAACTGTAATCTCAGGGTCTATTTAGTACACGCAAAGTGTAACAGCAACAATGAAATATATTGCATTTGGTGCCTCTGCCAATTAATGTATATCAGTCAAACATCATAGAAAGTTAATCTAAGGACCTCTAACACCAGAGCTGAATACACTATAGGACTCAAAATGCCCCAATGGCTGCCCATTTAATTCAAGGTGGATGCACATTAGACAACATCGCTTGACAGGTGACTGGTATTGCACAAAGATCACCTTCGGATATAAGTACAATCCTGAAAAAAAAGACTATCTCTGGATGGAAAAGTTGGACTCAATTGCTAATGGACTCAATGAAGTAGAAAAATTACACATTATTTTTATTTGAAAGAACCTAATGGGTTTACCTAAATGACAGTCATATAATTCTCTGATTTTTTTTGTTATATTTTATTTTTGGTATATTTATACTTAACCAAGGGACTTTCTTTGAAGTTTGTTAGCATGTGTGATAATCAGGTTTTGTCTTTAAATCATTATATATATCTTGTTTGTGCTTTGTCTTACATTTTCATTCCTTTTTTTTCCATACAAAATCAATACAGTTTGTTGGTGTTATGGGCATGGCCACACCTGTGCACACCCCACCCGAAGTAGAACACGATGATTGCACAGTAGCTTCAAATGATAATGAATTAGTAATGTCAAAAAGCAATGTACTTGCTTCATTCCAAGTTATCATAGCAATGTACTTGTTTTATCCCATGTTATTAGCCTTCATTCTGTATAAATCAACAAAATCCGATGCGGAGCACGAGTATGTTAATTACATGCTCACTGGCAGTTCTACTTACATGTGTAAACTGTCAAACGTGTTTGTAAACTGCCAAACGTGCAACACGTGTAGAAAAATCAGCAGCAGTACGGCGAGGGTATTTAAACCGCTCCCGCTTGACCTCCAATGCTTAGCTCAGTTCGATCCCAGCCCTTACCTGACTCCAGTTCCTCGGCGGTCTTCTCGGGTGCTCCTGGATCCGACATCTTCAGCTAGCCTGGCTTCCGTCCTCCCGTCCTCCACTCCGGTGGCTGGCCTCTCTTCTGGTCCTTCCATCTTCCGCTTCGGTGATAATTACCGTGAACCCTGTAAAAAAAAGCACAGGAGAAAAGAACAGTGAAATCGAAACAGCGATTATAAAGGTAAAACGAAATAGACTTCAGACATTCCGGGGAGTCTCATTCTTTATTTAAATAAACGCGCACAAAAGACTTTAACTACTTTATTTTCAATGATCTTTCTAGTGGATCTTAGACTGTCCGGTGGGCTCCGTTGACTTTTTTGCGCGCATAAGAGACATTGCATTGAAAAGACACAGAGGAAACATTCTATTAATACGGTGAAGAGTAAACCGTACTTTGGCTACAAATGGGACCAAGACAACAGTCAAAACTGGCCTACCAGTGAAAGGCTGTTGTACACATTATTTACATTTGTATTGGACATCACTCCTCGTTCTGTTTGCTTTTCTTTTGGTTTTGGTAATATCTTTGTTTTTATGAATATCAAGCTGAAGCCTTGTACAGAAAAACTTTAGGTATTGAACGTGTGACATATGTACGATATGTATAAGAATTAATGAATGGCGAGGACAGTTTCTTACAATATATTTATTCTACTTCACAGGATGTTCATACTACCATAAGAGGCTGCTTTCATGGTAATTGCTCTAAGATGCATAATCGGGAAATAACATCTCTGTGTTATAATAGTGTTTTCGCAAATTTAGGTAGGATGAGTTTTAGCAGAATTTTATATTATGCTGGGTTACTCTTGTGATTAGTAATAAGTGTATTTATCTTTTAACAAATTTGGTACATTAAAGTGGAAGCTGTCATTCCTTGAAAGAGGTTCGTATACATAAAGAACCCTCAACATGAGTGCCCAAGGCCCGTCCCCAAATTCCGAGAGATCGCCCCATTCAGCTCAGCAAAGACTCCCGGTATCTTCAATTATCTTCTCTCTTGTCTCTCATCCCAGTCCCCTTTTCCCCTGGGTGCTTTCGGATTGGCAGTGTGTTTTTCCTACGTAAACTGCTGTTCTGTCAGTACCCAGGGGAATTGGAGAACTGTTGTTGCAAAGGCAGAACAACCTGGAGTTCAGGTGAGTGGCTTGTCATAACAGAAGGCTAAGCCACACCACTTGTTCTACCTTGGCTTCACCTATGACATAGAATTCTCACAAGACACTTCACACGTAGCCTAACTAATTTGTGGCTAACATTTAGAAAAGCAGCACTTAAAACAAGAGAACCTCACACTTAGGGAGGAATTATGAAAAGTAGGTCTGAATTCACTCAATGGAGAGAAACAAAGGTACCTGAGTCTCGTCCCATTTTAGCTCCACCAAAGTTTAGTTCCACTACCTTTTCTCCTCAAGCCTCTTCCTCTCAACGTTCTGATCAAAATTTACAGGTGACTGTAGTAACCCCGAACCTGGTTCCCTATGCCAATCCTGAACGTTTTACGGGGGACAGTTCTCGTTTTGCCTCATTTAGGAGTCAATGTCAATTGCATTTTCTTTGCAAACCCCAAATCTTTAATACTGATGCAGCAAAAATCACCTTTATCATTTCTTATCTGGGCGTCGTAGCCGCAAACTGGTCAATACCTTTGATTGAAAATAATGACCCTCTTTTGAATTACTTCACAGCCTTCAAGGATGCTATAACACGCCTTTTTGCATGTCATGTTTTCATCCAAGCTAGAGACGAGTTATTAAACTTACGTCAGGGATCCAAGGATTTCCTTACTTATATAACTAATTTTAATCGATTAATCTCTGAAACACGTTGGTCTGAAGAAAAGCGAACTTCCTTATTCTATAGAGGACTTGGGGACGAACTAAAAGATTCACTGGCTCATATTGTAGACTTGCCTGAGGATTATACCAAATTCATAGATCTGGTTGTAAAATTAGATCATAGATTAGGAGAGCGAAAAAATGAAAGACCACGCGGAGAACCCAAAACAATCACTGTAAAAACAGAGAAAAAAGAAACTGAAGACAAACAAAATGGTTCTGAACCCATGCAGATCAGTGGTATAAAAGGCCCATTATCTCTTGAAGAGAAAGAATGACGTCGCAAAGGGAATCTTTTTTTTTTTTTATTTAATTTTCAAAAACCTTTATTGGAGGCAAGAAGTATTGACCACAGCATGGTGCCTACATCCCTGGGCGGGCCGGCATCACAAAGCATTGTTCTGCAAAGCAGTATAGGCGGGGGGAGGATACACAGCAAGCCGCCTACAACCACAATGGGCCGGCCGCGTCAGGTGGGACAAGTTTAGTTAGTAGCATTAGAGGGTCATAAGCTTTTTGGTCCAAATAACAAACAAGAAAACAACATTACCACTTAAGCATATGTACAGGTAGAAGATGCCCGTGTATGCTGACATATGCTAACCGTTGATCTAAGAAGTGGTGTTACCCTTTACCTTGTCGCCCCTTTGGGCATTATACCCTGGCTTGAGTGAGATCCTGCATGCATCAGTTCAGATCCCTGGTGTGTGCCCCATCAGCGTTAATGCGAGGCGCAGCAGCTGAGTCCGTGTCAGTGGTGTGTTCCAATAAATAAGTTTGGAGGGGGGCCCATATATCGCGTGGGCGGGAGGAAGGTGGTAAGAGTTCGGCATAAATGTGTAATTGCTCTTGACAATAGATAAGATCTTGCAGCCAGTCTTTGAATTTGGGTGCCCTCCCTCCTCCCCACCTGCAGGCGATCCGTCTTTTGGCGAGAAGGAGCGCCAGGGAAACGTACCTCCGTACCTTGGCGGCCAGCGTCTCAGTGTAGCCCAGAAGCGTGGTTAGGGGGTCGTCGGGAATATGTAGCCCAGTCATTTGGTCAAGCGCTGCTAACACATCCGTCCAATAACTGCGAATGGGCGGGCAGTCCCAGGCGAGATGCGTAAAGTCTGCTCCTTCACTCCCGCAGCGTTCACACCGGTCATTGTCACGAAGGTGCAGGCGATGCAAGCGCGCAGGCGTGTAATAAAGACGGTGAATGTATTTGTAATGAATGATGCGCAATCTGCTGCTAGCGGAGATGCTTCCAGTTTGGCGACAGCAGAAGGACCATTGGTCCTCAGTGAGGGGGGAGCCCAGTTGCCCCTCCCACCCACCCTTGGCTGAGGGGGGGTCGTATGCACGGTCTCTTTGAATGGTGCGATATAGTAGTGACACAACGTGTGTAGGGGTAGTTTGCTGCAGAAGGGCATGTAGGGGGGGCATGATGGGGGGTTCCCGTGGAAAGCAGGGAGTGAGGGCTTTCACATCCTGTCGCAGTCTGACATAGAAAAACCGGTCTAGTGGGGTAGGAGATGTGGGGCCAAAGAATTCCTCACAAGTGCAAAAAGTGCCCCTAATATAGAGTTTCCCCCAGGTCTGGATAGACCGTTTCCGAAGGAGTCGACGGCAGCCCCCTTCCTGTGTGACCGGGAGATCCTGTCTACCGTGGAGGGGCAGTAGGGGGGGAGTATAGTAGGGTACAGTGCAGCAATCTAGCTAGGTCGTGCCAGGCGCTGGTGGTGCATTGTACAGTGGTGGAGGCTAAGTGCCGCAGTACGGCAGGGGTGCTCAGGTAGGCAGAGCACGGGGTGGGGGCCATGTATCCGTCCTCTATCGCAAGGTGGGGCATGTAAGGGGGGGGATTTATCAAGTATGACGTGAAGTGAGCCTGAGCGCAACTGAAGTATAACTCCGGGTCTGGTACTTCAAATCCTCTGGCACTAAAGGGTCGTGTGAGAGTGTCCCATCGCAGCCTGGCTTGTTTCCAACCCCATATAAGGCGTATGAGTTGAGTTTTAACAGCTTTGAAGAAATGTCCGCTGGAGGCGTAGGGAATATTAATAAAGAGGTAGAGCAGTTTGGGTAGGACCACCATTTTGATGAGGGCGATTCTCCCAGCCAGAGAGAGGGGTAGCGCGAGCCATCTGGTAATTTTCTCAGTTATTAGATCAAGTGTCTGTCCATAATTGGCCGTCATCAGCTCCGTACGATTGTGAGTGATGATTATACCAAGGTAGGTGAGTGTATCGTCGCACCATGTAAGGGGATAGTCAGGCTCGAAGCGCACAGTGGCATCGGTGAGGGGATAGATCTGGGACTTCCCCCAATTGATATTGACCCCAGAGAGGCGACCAAAGAGAATAAGCAATCTGAGAATGGGGTTGAGACTTTCGTCCGGGTTGCGTAGATAAAGGGTGAGATCATCAGTGTATAAGGAGATTAGTATTTGTCTCTCTGGCTAGATGAGAGCATGATCTCGGAAGTGTTGCCGGACTTTAGCAGCCAGAGGTTCAATAGCCAGGGCAAAGAGAAGGGGCGAAAGATGGCACCCCTGTCGAGTGCCTCTGGCTATTGTGAAGGGGGAGGATCGAGCGCCATTGACCATCACGGTGGCCCGCAGGCCAGTGTATAGCAGATTAATCCAGGCTAAAAAAGGGGCGGGGAACCCCATACGTTGCAGGACAAAAGCAAGATAGTCCCATTCCAGGGAATCGAACGCCTTAGTGGTGTCAAGAAAGACGGCCGCGGCGTTCATGTCAGGGTCGATATCTTGGAGGACAGCAAACAGGGTGCGCAGGTTGTGAGATGTGCCTCTGCTCGGTACAAACCCTGATTGGTCGGGAAGGACCAGGATGGGCATAAGGGGACTGATGCGATTTGCGATCAGTTTAGCTAGAATTTTAGCGTCGACGTTGATGAGGGACAGGGGTCTGTACGAGTCGCATTGCGAGGCTGGCTTACCCGGTTTTGGCAGGGAGATGATGAGCGCTTCTCGCATTGTTTGGGGTAGTATGCCCGTCTCACGGGCCTCTTCGAAGACATGCCGCAGCACGGGGATGAGTAAATGGCGATATGCTTTGTAGAATTCGGCCGGGAGGCCATCAGGCCCCGGGGCCTTGCCAGATTGGAGTTGCATTATAGCGGATATGATCTCCTCGTCCTCATGATGCGCAGGGAGATGGGGGGGCGTGGCTTGGCCAGCAATGATGGTGGACGCGTGAGCGAGGAGCTCCGCATCAGCCCCGCTATTATCCTGATTATACGCACAGCCGGGGCGGAATTTTGGCCCATCGAGTCCTCGGAAAGGACTGAGCGTCAGCGGCGAGGTTCGGACGAAGTGGAAAGCGCGGCCCGGCCGAGCTCCAGCAGGGACCGTGCAGCGGCTCTGAGGTGCCGAGCTATCACAAAATGGCCGCAGAGACGAAGCGGCTGAGCGAGTAAACAGCCGTGGAGCATCGAGTGCTGGACTGCGGGCGCGAGGACCACTGTGGGGGTCCTTGTGCTAACACGGCGAATCGCGGGTGTCGGTCGTTGCCCTGACGGGGCTGGAAGCCGCAGGAGTGAGGAGGGCGGCCGAGTCCGGATTCCATCCCCCCCTCCCGCTGCAACGTGGAGGATTGCCTGCTGCCTGGGGAGCGCTGTGTGCGGAAAGCTGACTGTGGCAAGAGTGCAGTGGCCGGAGCGGTAATTGGAGGCCCCAACCAGTGTAGATGCTTCCTGGGTCCCTGGTGGCAGTACTCGGACTTCTGCATGGACTTGGGGCCTACGCGAGCGGCCCAGCGGGGAAGTGCGAGCGGACGGCTCGCTGCAGGTACACAGGGCAGGGTGCGCTGAGGAACTGTGCGGGGGGCCTCCTGCCCCGGCTCTGTTCAGCGGTTGTGGCCTGTGGGATGCTGTCCTGGGGAGCCCTCTTCCATTGACCAAGGCCCCTGCTTGGAGCCTGTACTGGGGCGAAAACTGACTGTTGTTGGACCGCCTGGGAGGAAGAGACGGCGCTGATGACTGGGAGAGGCCTGGGAGAGGACGCGTGATATCTTGGCGGAGACCAGCGGTCACCAAAGGACCTATAACTCGGCTGATGGCCTGCACTGCAAACCGGAGTGGACCCCTGGTGTGCCTGCATACATTGTCCTACGAGGACGCCGCCTAGCTTACTGGGGGTAACATTGGGCGCTCGAGAGGTGCTGGGCCATCTATCAGGCGGCACGGTTGGGGCCTTGCTGGTGTCCCAGAGGCGGTGGAGGTGCGGAGGTGACCGGACCTTTTGATTGGTGAACTGTGCTTGTGGAGGGCTCGGAGAGGGACGCGACCTGCACCCTGCAGGGGTGCCCTGGCAACAATGGGCAAACCTAAAGGCCGCCAGGTAGGGGTGCCCCAGGACCAGGCGGATGAACCGCGGGGGCCGGAGAGCGGTGCCTCGGATGACCCAGTGCAGAGACAGTTGCAGCAGATCCTGGCTGCCATAGCGGATACAAAGGCGACCCTTCACCAGGACATTAGCACGGTGGCAGTGGGGCTTGGCCTTTTGCGCGATGAACACAAACTCTCTGAGAGGGTTAAAAAAAACTGAACTCGAGATCGCGGAACTAGCGCCAGCGCACAAAGATGTGATGCAGCAAGTGCAGGCCTTAACGGACAGGGTAGCGACACTAGAACGCAGAGCCGAGGATGCAGAAGGACGCAACCGGAGGAACAACGTAAGGGTCGTGGGACTGCCGGAAGGATCAGAAGGGGGCGATATGGTGTCGTTCCTGGAACAGTGGTTCAGAAATGTAGTAGCTCCGGAAGGTCTCACGGCCTTTTACACGCTTGAGCGAGCCCACAGAGTGCCGGCTCGACCATTGGCACCCGGGCAGCCCCCGAGACCGGTGGTGGCCCATCTGCTTCATTTCAGGGACAGAGACTTATTATTACAAAAGGCGAGAGCAGATGGCCCCTTTACTGTGGACAATGCTAAAGTCACATTGTTTCCGGATTACACGATGGAGGTGCAAAGGAGGCGCACCTCTTACATAGCGGTCAAGAAGGCATTGCGGGAAGAGGGCCTCCAGTACTCCCTGATGTTCCCGGCTCGGTTGCGTATTATTCTGGATGGAACTACTCACTATGTCGACACTCCTCAGGAAGCTTGGGACTGGCTGGAGAACTATAGAAAGGAAACGCCGAGGGATGGGGCCGTGGGAGAGATGCGAGACCGGGGACCCGCAAGACCAGCGCCACAACGTCGGCGTACCCGCAATAGGACCCAGAAGAAGCCCACGTTGACACAGACGGCTAGGGAGCGCGCAGCGGCGCTGCAGGCAGTGGTGGAACTGGCGCAGGTCCAAGCCCCTGCATCGGGTGAAGAGAAGGGTGACTCCACTGACGGCTCTGTTGGGCAGGATTCGGACTCATCCTTAACTGGCGAGGAGGGGATGCCGGTGGTGACACCGCAGACAGCGGATGACATAGCCTGACGCGGATGGCCGCAGTCCCGTACCAAGCTGGAAGTTTGTGAACTGGTGCTGCTAGCGATGGAATGGTGGACGGCCCGGACTGGTGAAGCTGTTTCGAGGCTGATGTACACTATTTGGGACTTATTTGAGCCAGT
Organism: Calotriton arnoldi; assembly: GCA_963921515.1. Taxonomy (NCBI): domain Eukaryota; kingdom Metazoa; phylum Chordata; class Amphibia; order Caudata; family Salamandridae; genus Calotriton; species Calotriton arnoldi. The sequence goes on along the minus strand of CAWUFW010000081.1, from coordinate 1,375,168 downwards.
TGCAATCCCCAACACCTCTGAATTCGTCAGAGGGCCTTTGAGTGTGTTATTTTTGTGGTTTGGATGGGTACTAGTTTTGTAGTAGCTGTCCTGGGGTGGGGGAGTTGGGTTTGTTTCTTAGTTTCAGGGGATGTTAGGGCCAGGCATGTCACTAACCTAACTCAGAGGGTTGCTATCCTAACACAGTTGGACTGGGTTCTCCAAATGATTTGAAGTGTATATCCTGGAATGTGCGGGGCATGCATTCTCTGTGGCGTCGCCAAAAGCCTCATGCATATTTAGTGCGGAGAGGAGTGCATATTGCGCTGTTACAGGAGACTCACTTGCAGGCGCAGGAGGGGGCAGCGTTGCAGCGGCGATGGCGAGGTCAGATGACTACACAACCTATTCTGCCTTCGCCAGAGGAGCACTGGTTTGGGTGAGAGCGGGGGGGCCTTTCCAATGTAGGGAAAAGCTTGTTGATCCAGAGGGCAGATTTGTCGTGGTCCTTGGAAAGCTAGATGGGCGTGACATCGCTCTGGGTAGTATATATGCTCCCAACGTGGAGCAGCCCGCCTTTTTTGCACAGTTGTCCACGCAGTTGGCGCCTTACCTTACCGGGTCGGTGTTATTGGGAGGGGATTTTAATTGTGTAACAGATGTGGCTTTGGACCGCTCCCACCCCCACTCCCTAATGCTCCCACTTATAAGGTTGCAGAAGCCAGGAGGCCTTGGCAGGCCCGATGGGGTCTGGTGGATACCTGGCGGACCCAATATCCAGTTGACCGGGATTATTCCTATTTCTCTGCTTTGCACGACCTTCATGTGCGCCTGGATGCATTGTTGTGTACTCCGGACGTACAGGCCAGGGTGCAGAGCAGTGAATATCTTGCCAGGACGTTATCGGACCACAATCAAGTATATCTTCGGATGTGCTGGTCGCGAATCCGGGCACGGATACCTACTTGGCGGCTCCGCCCAGAGACGTTGGAGGACCCAGTGTTTCGGGAGGTGGTGAGTACGTCCATCACCCAATACTTTGAGGATAATGGGGGAACTGCCTCCACGACATTAGTGGAATGGGACGCCTTTAAGGCGGTGCTTCGGGGGCGCTGCATGTCTGAAATGGTGGGAGTGCGCAGAGTGCTGCTGGCGGCAGTAGAGGAGGCCGATACCCACTTGCGGGACGTTGAGAAACTGCGCCCTGAAAATCCTGATAGATAGCGTGACCTGGAAGAGGCAAGGGAGGCACTGGCGGGGCAGGTGGAGCGCCTAAGATGCTTTGACCACAAGGCGTATCTTACACGCACTCATGTCGAGGGGGATAAGTCCGGAGCCTTGCTGGCCTGGCTGGCCAATCCAGCGCGCAGGGGGGTCGCCAATCTTGGAGATTCGAGATCCGCAGGGAGGTGCCTGCTTCACTCAAAAAGGAATAAACGAGCTGTTTTACGCCTTCTATAAGGAGTTGTACAGGAGCAAGACCACTAGGACCGGGGAGGAATTAGAGGGCTTTACACGTGAGCTCCAGCAACTGGAGGGTGAACAAGCTGAGGTGCTCGGCGGGGACATCGAACTCAGAGAGGTGCGGGCGGCTATTAAACACATGGCGCGGAACAAAACGCCGGTAACGGACGGGCTCCCGATCGAGTTTTATGCTACTTACTCTGAGCAGTTGGCGCTGCGGTTGGTGACTTTATATAATATGGCGCGGCACCTGGGCTATCTCCCTGTGTCCACAAGAGAGGCGGTTATTATCCCGCTACTGAAACCTGGTAAACCGGCGTGGGATCGAGCGGCATACCGTCCGCTCTCCATGCTTAACACGGACTATAAGATTTTAAGCCGTATTCTAGCTACCCGTCTGCTGCCCTACATGTCAACCATAATCCATCGCGACCAATCTGGCTTTATTCCTACTCGGAATACGGCCTCCAACGTTCGAAGATTGTTGCGCATACTCGAAGCGGACTCTTACCCCAAGGCCAGCGCCGTGATATTCGCAGTTGATATAGAGAAGGCTTTCAACAGTTTGGAATGTCCCTATCTCTTTCATGTCATGGCCCGATTTGGATTGGGGGCAGATTTTATAGCATGGACGGCTTTACTTTATAAATCCTCTACAGCGCGGGTCCGGACGGGAGGGGTGATATCGGACGCTTGCGCTGTGACTAGGGGCACGAGGCAGGGATGCCCGCTTTCCCCTCTTTTGTTCGCATTGGCCATGGAGCCATTGGCGGCGAAAGTTAGGACTGGGAGATATTTTGAGGGGCTGCGGGTACGAGGTCAAATACATCATATAGCCCTGTATGCGGACGATCTGCTTATGTTCCTAGGAGACACAGAGAGAGAATTGTTGGGAGCAAAGGCGTTACTGCACGAACTAGGGGAGATGTCTGGCCTCAGGGTTAATTGGGCTAAATCCTGCTTATTCCCCACTGATGGTAATAGATGCGAGGTGCAGGACACAGAGGGAGTCCGATGGGAATGTAGATGCCTTCCCTTATCTGGGGGTCCAAATATATCACTCCAGCTCAGATGTACTGGAGGGAAACATCGTTAGAGCGGTGAGAGGCCTGGCGGGCAGTTTTGCTTTTTGGGGAACGTTGCCATTGTCAGTAGCCGGGAGGGTATCTTTGCTTAAAATGGTGGCACTTCCCCGACTGTTGTATTTCTTCGGAACCCTGCCGGTTTGGATACCAGCGCGGATATTTAAACAACTTACGTCCATGATCATGGGGTTTCTATGGGGTAATGGGAGACGGAGGGTCTCCCTGAAAGTACTGATGCGTCCACGGTCGGATGGTGGCTGGGCGGTGCCGGACTTTGAAACCTATTATTTAGCTGCGCAGCTGCAGTGGTTGACACAGCAAGTGGCGATGACACTGCGAGACATGGGGGAGGAGAGAGGGGGAGTCCCGGGGATGCAGCAGCTCTCTCGAATAGTGTTGGATCTTCCTGTTCAAATGGGTGCCCTACCTGCGGACTTCAAGACAGCAAGACAATGTTGGAGGCGGAGTCTCAAGAGGGCAGATTTGAAAGTGCCGTATGCCCCTGATATACCACTCTCTATGTGTGAGGCGCTTCCCCACGGGGGTTCTTGGCGGGAGATGCATGATTGGGCTGAGAGGGGCCTGGCTACTCTTGGGGATCTATATGAGGACGGGACTATGTTGCCCTTTTGTGCATTGCAGGAGCGGTTTGAATTGAGAGGGGGGACTTCCTACTTCATTCAGCGCTCACTGCGGCTATTTGTGCGCATTGGGGAGAGGGTCAAGCGGAACCTAAGGTTTCTTTAGGGTATCAATACATAGTGACTGCAACGGGGAGGTTTAAAGCAGTCACATGTCTGTACAAGCGCATGACTCTTGAGAAGCAACCCCCTTTGGGCATACTTAAGCACAAATGGGAGGTTGACGTAGGGAGAGAGATTCCGGAAAGGGCTTGGGCTGAGATAGTGGAGCGAGCGTGGAAGAGCACCAGAAATGCCTGCTTTCAATTGCTCCATTTCTATGTTTTACATCATGCTTACCTCACGCCGGCAAAAATCAAAACATATTTTAACACTGACTCAGACGAATGCCCACGGTGTCGGGCGAGGGGGCAGACTTCCCTCACATGCTTTGGGAGTGCCCGCTCCTGGCTAATTACTGGAATGACGTACTTGCACTATTGAAGGCGGTGACGGACAGGGAGCTAGATCTGGCGTTGGGGACTTGTATACTGCATTGGTTTCCCCACACAGCCAAAACTAAGATCACCAGCAAGTTTATAGATATGGGATTGGTGGTTGCCAAGAGGGAAATCACGACGCACTGGAAGGCGAGTGGGCCTCCGAGTTTAGATCGATGGAAGAGAGAGTTTATCAAATGGGCGGACTGTGATGGAATGATTCGGCTACAATTGGCAAAGAGGACGGGGAGTGACAGAGCATTCGAGGCAGCTAGAGCGTGGGAACACTTGGTGGGACTATTGAAAGAGCCAGACGCTGAAAGTGATGATGACACTGACCCGGGAGAGCTGGTAACAGGGTAGTCCCTTTATAGCGAATAGAAGTAGCCATGTGACCCCATTAGAGATATACAAGATAAGTGAATCCAAAGCGGCAGCCTGTACAAGGTTTTATTGTTTACCTTTTGGAGACCACCGGTTACGCATTGCTAATGGTTATTGATGAGTACAGAGTAATGGACGATGTGACATGCCTGGAGGGAGGGGGGAAGGGAATTTAGGGTTAGGATAGATTTATTAGAAATAGTGAGGTTTCTTATTATGGGCCCCATTGAGTATTAGACGTTGCTCCCCTCGTTGCCTGTTTCTTATTCTTCAAGGACATTGCGGAAACGTGCCTTAAAGATGTGCTGAGATCCTCTGCTCGTACGATTGTATATTACGACGAGGGGAGGGGGACTAGTATTGTGATTTGGGAGATGTCAATGTCTTGCTTCATAAAACCTAATAAAGTTTGTTTAAAAAAAAAAAAAAAAATGATGCGCAAGGAGAAATTCTCTTTGGTTGTCTCCCAGCCAGGCTATGGCGGTATCCTCGAAGAAAGGGGTGAAGTCTACGGGCTGTGCTCTGTGTGTCTTGTACAGGGTTTGTAAAAACGTTTAAAAACGGCTAGAATATCTGGGGTGTTTCTGTGTAGCTGGCCGTCCTCGTCAACGATTTCTAGTACGGTATTGGAGAAGCTAGGGGGGCGAATCAAGGATGCTAGCGCTTTGCCTGGTCTTTCACCTTCTCCATAGCGGCGCGCTTGGTGGTATTTCCCCCTGAATTTACATTCCCTTTCGGCCGTCTCCTGATAGTCCGTGAGCAGGTCTCGCAAGCGCGCCTTCAATTCAGGGGTGGGTGTAGCCTGTAACTGCAGTTCTGTTTGCTTGAGCTCCAATTCTAATTTACGGAGTGTGGCACGGATATCCTTCAAGACACCCCCACTTTTGGCGATACAAATTCCTCGTATGGTGACCTTAAAGGCCTCCCAGACCGTAGAATATTGTGAGGCGGAGTTGTCGTTTCGGGGAAAAAAAATCTGTTATTTCTTGCTCTAGCTCCACCTTGAATACTGGGTCTAATAGGGTCTGCGGGGCCAGGCACCAGGATATATAGGGCGATTCTTCATGAGGAAGTGTGAGGGTGATGAGTACAGGTGAGTGATCGGAGTATGTGCGCGAGAGGTGAGAAGCATATGACAGCCAGGGTGTTAACCCTTTAGTGAGGAGCCACCCGTCTTTTCGCGACCAGGAGGAGTGGGCAGTGGAGAAACAGGAACCCTCCCGAACCTGCGGATGAAGGGCACGCCAGGCGTCAATCAAATCATGGTCACCGATAATGCGGTTGAGGGTGTAGTGTGCGTTGGAGTAGTGATGGGGTTGTGGGTGTGACCGGTCTAGTGTCGGATCCAGGGTAATATTAAAATCTCCCCCCCCCACATCAAATGTGTGGAACCGATGTCGAGTATCTTGCCCCAAAGGACCCGAAAAAATTCCGGGTCATCAGTGTTTGGTCCATAGCAGGAGACGAAAGTTATAGATTGAGCAGCCAGTCTACCCCAAAGGATACTGTAACGACCTTGTGGGTTGCCGTAAGACCCGATGGGGGTGTAGGGAAGCGTGCGTTTCACTAGTATAAATGTGCCCCGGGCGTAGGAGGAGTATGATGAGAAGCATCTACAGGTCGCCCACCGGGACGCGAATGTAGTGGGTGAAATGGGGGCAAGATGCATTCTCTGAAGCATAGCGCAGTGGACATTGTGGCGATCTAGATAAGAAAGGATATGTCTACGCTTGCGGGGATCTCCCAGGCCGCGTACATTCCATGTCAGGAAATTATATTTGGGGGGGTCCAGGTCGGGTCTCCATGACAGTTGTGCAGAGTGATATTGAAGGAGAGCGGATGCTGTCAAAGCTGGTCAGTCAACCAGGGCATACATGTGCTAAACAGTTCAATGGAAAGTGGTATGAAACATTCCCCATCCCCCCCTCCCACAGCAGCAGCCCAAACCTGTCGTGACGTAGCTCCCCCTCCTCTCCCCCAAAGTCCCCATGTTCCACACTCCCAACGGGGGAGAATGGGTTCAACATGTTAAACATTTCGAACCAAGTCAGTGTAGGGTTTTCCTGAGTGGGTAGTAGAAAGAGGGTAGCCAATTAGCCCTCACTTCAGCAAATGTGCTCGGGAGGTATGAGTGGCAGTCTTCACCAGTCCAGAGCGACTGTAGAAGCGGGCAGCGGAAGTTGTGTCGCAGTTTGCCGCACGGTGCACGGACTTCCAGTTAGCAAAAAGAAAGGGGGGGACCGTGACCGTGAAAGTTACCAAGTGGAGAGGGATATTGAAGCTTTGGATCAGGGTATAGATGTCACTCTACGTCCGACATGTCGCCATTTTCATGGAGTCGACTAGAGGGGGAGGAGCGGTCCGCCGCCATCCTAGGTAGAGTTTTAAGAAAGTCATATACATGTTGAGGATTAGTAAAAAAGTGTTGTTTCCTCTGGTGAGTAACATTCAGACGCGCTGGGAAGATCATTGTGTATTCGATGTTCATTTGTTGGAGTTTTTTCTTCACTGGGAGGAATTTTCTGCGCTCTTCCTGAACAGCCAGTGTAAAATCCGGGTATAGTGAGACTTCTGTGCCTTCAAAGAGTACCTTCTTGTGTTCTCTGGCGAGTCGCAGGGCAGCGTCCCGATCCCGATAGTTAAGGAGTCTCGCAATAATAGGGCGAGGAGGGGCGCCAGGCACAGGGCGAGAGGTCAGTGAGCGGTGTGCCCTCTCTATTATGAACACCGGTGAGAACGCCTCCCTGCCAAAGGCGGCGATGAGCATACGCTCCACGTAGTCCTCCATCCTGCCAGTGGCGGTGGATTCCGGTCCTCCCAGGATTCGTAAATTATTGCGCCTGGAGCGCGATTCTAAGTCCTCATTCTTTGCGGCTATGAGTTTCAGAACCTTCTCCATATCCAACGTTTTAGTAATGGTAGTGGTGGAGGCGTCGTCCAAGTCAGAGATGCGTTGCTCAGTTTTCTTGAGGCGCTCTTCGTGTTGATCGCTTTTTTGCGCTAGGGTGTCAATGCGTGCATTCATGGTGTCCATTTTGGTTTCAATAGAGGACAGGCTGGATTGTATGGCGAGAAGGAGGGCCTTCAGGTCATCTGTGGACGTAGGTGGGTCAGGGGCGGTGGATTGTTCGCCCTCCATTTCGGCCTGTGAACGTGAAGATTTCCTGGATTCGAAGGTAAGTTTGGGTTGTTTTCCATCTGTTCGACCCATGGCGGGGTGTTAGCACCGCGGGGGACAGGCAGCGCCTGAGCCAGCTGAGGAGGCAGTTGTGAGTTAGCCAAGAAGAGAGTAAGTTGACGGTTGTCCGCGGTGCTCCTTCTCCACGCAGCGGGGCCAAGTGGCACATCCGTGTGCAAACCGGAAGATCCAGTGTCCCTCAAACCCAAGAGGCCGTAGACGGGACAGGAAGGGCGCCGCGTGGGGTGGCGCAAGACCGAGGCCAGACCACGCCACCCTCTGCATTGATTTCAAGGTGGCCCCGGGTGGGCGGACCGGTGGGGAGCGTGCCCAGTGGTGGCGGCGGTGGTCCGGACAGGTGGGGGAGAAGTCCTGCAGCGAGGCCGTCCCCCAGGTGAGAGAGTAGGTAGCAGGGGGATCTAGGATTGCAGGGGGATCTAGGATTCTACAGGCCCCCACAGCGTAAAGTTTCCAGCATGTAAGGGTGCGTGGCAGCAGCGCACTCTCCCAGGGGGTTGTAAGCAGGCTGGACCGGGGTAGTTTCCTCCTCAGTAGATCCCTATAGGCAGGCGGCTCTCCCAGTTCCCCGCAGATCTCAAGGGCGCACCCACATAGTACTTTTGCGGACCTATGGGCAGCAGCTCGCGCAGGTGAGGAATCACAGGTTTGTGCATGCGGGCCGGGAGCGGCAAAGTAGGCCTACCACCGCATGCGAAGCCCCCACCGGGCATTGGAGCGAATGTCGATGGGGTCGTCCCAGGCAATTTTGGCAGCCGGCAGGGAGCAGGCGTAATTGGCAGAACAATCTTCAAGCCGGTGGCGGCCTACAGTAAGCACCGCATGGAAGGAAGGTCGGCGGGCAGTGTACCTCCGGCGGGAGGCACAGGACGGGCGCGGGGCAGCAGGACGCCGCAACGGACTCGCCAGGGGCCACAAAGGCAGGGCGTCGCTGTCTCCGGCGCGGGCGGACCCTCCAGCCGCAGGATGTACACTTGGGCAGCGCAGGCCACGCTAGCCCGCCTTCAGACCCAGTCAGGGCTGCGCCAGGTCCAAGAAAGAGTGCCCACTCTCGGCCGCAAGGGCAGCGCCGGCACGTCCCGCGACTCCCCCGCCAGCGGCCCCCAGCCCAGGATCCTCAGGGCAGGTAGGCGCTGCGGCGGAGGCGCGAGCCACAGGCACCTCTCTAGCCGTCACGGGGCCGAGTCTTCCGGGCTCCAGGGGGAGCCTCTCTGCACGGCTGTGTGAGGAGATGGCAGCGGGGTCTCAGGCACACAGCAGCAGGTGGGGCAGGCTCATCAAGCAGGCAGGCGAGGTGACAAAGGCAGCATCCTCCACCAGTCTCGGTATTCAGCAGGAGCCGGAGGATCGCACCGCGACAGGTTGTTCAAGAGACCGCGACTGTCTCGGTCGCCATTTTGAGTCAGCCGGGTGGAAAGCAATCGGAGGCAGTTTCTGTAGCTGCCGGTCAATTTGCGGCGAAATGTCAGCAATGGCAGGCGATGGATGACTAGTGCTGCTTCCCCAGTGAGTTTTCAGGCATGAAGGGCTGGATTAGAGGAGGATGGCAGATGGATTGGGTCACGAGCAGCAGGAGCCTCACATAAGTGCGGACATCTTGCTTGGCGCCCTCTAGCACCCCCCCGTTGCAAAGGGAATCTTTGCTTATATTGCAGCAAGGCTGGACACTTTGCTAGAGAATGCCCAATAAAAACGAAGAAGAAAAAGACAGTAGCAAACATAGACACAAACCAACAGATTCGGGAAACTCATTTTCTCGAAGGGTGTTGAGATCGTCCCTTCGAGAGTAACCGAGTCTAAGGTCTCACAATACGTCACCAATATTATCAATCACATTCCGCGACACATGACTATCAGGATTACCTTTATTATTTCAGCACAACAAAGACTCAGTCTTTCAGTTTTACTAGATTCAGGTGCCACAAGTAATTTCCTTGATTTAAGCTTAGCAAAAAAGTTAGGAATTCCACAGGTGACCAAGTCTGAACCTGAACCAGTGAGAGCTGTCGATGGTTCTGCTCTTTCGTCAGGACTCATTCGGTTTCACACTTCGCCTTTAACTTTAGTGCGTGAAAATGGTCATACATAACAGATCGTCTTTGATCTCATTGATACCCCAACTTTTGGAGTAATACTTGGTGTTCCATGGCTAGAATTACACAATCCTAAAATGGGCTGGGTACAACGGACAGTTACTTTGGATTCATCATTTTGTAGGACACATTGTTATCAAGAGGTACAAAATCCAGTCACTCCTTTACATTGTGCTAGCAAACAGCTGACACCCCTTCCATTATTGCCTAAAGAGTATCATGACTTCGCTGACGTCTTTGATCCAGTTCAAGCCACACAATTACCACCTCATAGGGTATATGATTGTCGAACCAAACCTCATCCGTGGTGCTGTCCTACCATGCAGTAGAATTTACGCACTCACTGAGCCGGAGACACAGTATTTGAGAAAATACTTAGACAAATTACTTGAGATTGGCTTTATTAGACATTCAACATCTCTTGTCTCGTCTCTTTTTTTTTTGCAGCAAAAAAAACTAGCGTTCTCAGGGCCTGCATAGACTATTGCACAGTGAATAAAGCTTCTATTAAAAATTGGTATCCATTACCACTGATTCCTGTTCTTTTAGACCAAGTTAAAGGATCCACCATATACACCAAATTAGACCTTCATGGTGCTTACCATCTCATACGTATAAAAGAAGGTGATGAGTGGAAAACAGCCTTTCGTACCAAATTTGGTCTTTTTGAGTTTAACTACTATGCCGTTCGGATTGTGCAAAGCTCCGGCGGCATTCCAGTATTTTATAAATGAGGTTCTTCACGACTTCTTGGATATCTGTGTGATCTTCTACATAGACAATATCTTGATCTTTTCAAAAACTGAATAACAGCATATTCAACACGTACAATCCATTTTACAAAGGCTTAGAAAAAACTCTTTATATGCAAAATTGGAAAAGTGTGTCTACCATGTTAGGTCAGTAGAATTTCTTGGATACTTTTTATCTCCCGAAGGAATAAAGACGGATCCTAAAAAGGTAGAAGCCATCCTTAATTGGCCTTCACCGAAATCTGTAAAGGAAGTGCAGTGAGTTCTAGGAATCACCAATTTTTACAGACGATTCATTGCCAAATTTTTCCGGTATAGTCACACCCATTACACAATTGTTAAAAAAAGGACAATCATTTCATTGGACTGAAGAGACTGAAAAGGCCTTTCAAAATCTAAAAACTGCTTTTACCACAGCCCCCATTCTCTCTCACCCAGACCCAGACCAACCATTATTTGTAGAAGCAGACGCTTCTCAAACAGTACTAGGAGGAGTCCGGTTACAAAAAGATCCTAAAACAGGCCTTTTACACCCTTTAGCCTATTACTCGTGTAAATTACTCCAAGCTGAACAAAATTACACTGTGGCGGAAGGCGAGCTTCTTGCTATTAAGGCTGTGTTCACTGAATGGAGACACCATCTTTTAGGAGCAAAACACACCATCACAATATTTACAGACCACAGAACTTACAGTGCTTCACGTCAGTGAAAGCCCTCACTCTTAGACAAATGAGATGGTTACACTTTTTTAGTAAATTAGACTTTCTCCTAACATACCGTCCTGGACAGAAACAAATATTATCTGATACCTTATCTAGGCTAGATGAAGGAGAAAACAAAGATAATTGTTTCCCACCAAAAAGCATCATACCTCCTGACAAAGTTATAGCTGTAACTCAAGCTGACACCTTTTATATTGAAGTTAAAATGGTGTCTCAAAAAGTAGAAAATCAGGTATGGTTACAAAAAACCCAGAACACAATAAAAGATGGATATCTTTTTCATGATAATAAACTATTCATTCCTCAAGAATCATGGAGACAACAAATCCTGGCCTGGCATCATGATTCAGGCATAGCCAGGCACCCTGGTATGCACAAAACCTTAGAATTATGCTTACGCAATTTCTGGTGGGACACCATTTGGAAAGATGTACAGGAATATGTAAAGACTTGTCTTATTTGCGCTTCTAATAAATTGCAACACATAGCTCTGCTGGATTACTACACTCCTTACCTATTCAATCTACACCTTGGCATACCATCAGTGTAGATTTCATCACAGATCTGCCAAAATCACACAATTATACAACTATTCTAGTAGTAGTGGACATGCTCTCCAAAATAAGCCATACCATCCATTAACACATCAAGACAACCCTCCACCTCCAGTCATAGTAGGTAATCATCCAGAGTATGAAGTACAACGCATTCTAGATGCTAAACGAATACAAGGCAAATTGTATTACCTACTGGGTTGGAAAGGTTATGACGCAGCTGAAAGGTCATGGGAACCAGCCTCTCATCTGCATGCCCCCGACTTGTAAACGTTTTCAGGCTCTCCACCCAGACAAACCCTGTCCGGTAAGAAGGCCTTTGGGGGAGAGAACTGTTATGGGCATGGCCACACCTGCACACACCCCACCCCGAAGTAGAACACGATGATTGCACAGTAGCTTCAAATGTTAATGAATGAGCAATGTCAATAAGCAGTGTACTTGTTTTATTCCATGTTATTATCCTTCATTCTGTATAAATCAACAAAATCCGATGCACATCACGAGTATGATAATTACATGCTCAATGGCAGTTCTACTTACACGTGTAAACTGTCAAACGTGCAACACGTGTAGAGAAATCAGCAGCGGTGCGGCGAGGGTATTTAAACCGCTCCCGCTTGAACTGCTTGAACTCCAATGCTTAGCCTCGTTTGATCCCAGCCCTTACCTGACTCCAGTTACTCAGCAGTTTTCTCGTGTGCTCCTGCTCCTGGATCCGACTTCTTCGGCTGGCCTGGCTTACGTCCTCCCGTCCTCCGCTCCGGTGGTTGGCCTCTCTTCTGGTCCGTCCGTCTTCCGCTTCGGTGATAATTACAGCGAACCCTGTAAAAAAGGCACAAGAGAAAAGAACAGTGAAATCGAAGCAGCGATCATAAAGGTAAAACTAAATAGACTTCAGACATTCCGGTGAGTCTCATTTTTCTTTTAAATAAACGCGCACAAAAGACTTGAACTACTTTATATTCAACAATCTTTCTAGTGGATCTTAGACTGTCCGGTGGGCTCCGTTGACTTTTTATGCGCGCATAAGAGACATTGCATTGAAAAGACACAGAAGAAACATTCTATTAGTACGGTGAAGAGTAAACCGTACTTTGGCTACAAATGGGACCAAGACAACAGTCAAAACTGGCCTACCAGTAAAAGGCTGTTATAGACATTATTTACATTTTTATTGGACATCACTGCTCGTTCTGTTTGCTTTTCTTTTGGTTTTGGTAATATCTTTGTTTTTAGGAATATCAAGCTGAAGCCTTGTACAGAAAAACTTAAGTTATTGAACGTGTGACATATGTACGATATGTATAAGAATTAATGAATGACGAGGGAAGGTTCTTACAATATATTTATTCTACTTCATAGGATGTTCATACTACCATAGGAAGCTGCTTCCATGATAATTGCTTTAAGGCGCATAATCCAGAAATAACGTCTCTGTGTTATAAGACAGTGTTTTCGCAAATGTAGGTAGGATGAGTTTTAGCAGAATTTTATATTATGCTGGGTTACTCTTGTGATTAGTAATAAGTGTATTTATCTTTTAGAAAATTCGGTACATTAACGTGGAAGCGGTCATTCCTTGAAAGAGGCTCGTACACATCCACAACCGTCAACTTGAGTGCCCAAGGCCCGTCCAGAAATTCCAAGAGATCGCATCATTCAGCTCAGCAAAGAATCCCAGTATCTTCAATTATCTTCTCTCTTGTCTCTCATCCCAATCTCTTTTCCCCCTGGATGCTTTCGGATTGGCAGTGTGTTTTTTCTATGTAAACTGCCGTTCTGTCAGTTCCCAGGGGAATTGGAGAACTGTCGTCGCCAAGGCAGAACAACCTGGAGTTCAGGTACGTGGCTTGTCATAATAGTTGGAACCTCAATGGTCCCGGGGATTTATCTATTTTTCTTGCACAAGCCATCCTTGCATTTTGACCACACTTTTATGATCATTTGTATAATACCTTTCCGTGGAGTGTGCTTACAGTTTCAACAGTAGACGGTGATGGTTACTGCCTTTGTGCTTGCCCAACATTTGTGGGTCAACCGAAAATGACTTACACAGAAAAATGCTGTAAACAGTCATTAAGTATGCATAATCTAAAGGACCCTTGCCTCACCTTATAACTAGATAACTAGTAGTTGCCCTTTTTTTATTGTCACTGATTTAGTTTGGCATGTGACCCTATTTTTCATATTGTCATTGTTGACAATTGTTCACTGGTAAGTACTTTGCCTTTCTTTCTTTTTCACTATAAATGTTTGGACCACTATTTATAGCCTCACAAGTCTTTAAAATGCTGGAATCGTCAAGGCTTCAAAAAGTAAGTTATTTGTTAAGTCACTTCATGGATACGGTTTGACTCTTTTGCACCATTTATGGGTCATTCTTAACTACACTCAATGTCGTTTTTTTTTTAGTTATCTCAGACGCTAAAATTATGTTTTCCTGATGGCATCTCATTGATTTGTCTAATCGGGTCCATACGTCAACGTTGTACAGTTGGTCCACTATATTATTGGACTCAATTACAATTTGTGTTGTTCTTTTCCCCAAAAACATTTATGCCAGTTGTACCTATCCCGATATTCTATGGGCTTAAATGCCAATTTTGAAAGTATTTTACACACTGTTTATTGTATTTTTTTCATTTTCACTTTTACTGAACACTGCATTACCTACACAACTTTGTTTGAACAATGGATGTACAGTTGTTTTAACAAAGTTCATTAAATGTGTTTATCCTAAATAGATGATTTAGGATAAACACATTGATGTGTCCTTGACTTTACCATTTTGATTCAATCCCTCAAAGAACAAACAAATTATTGTTTATATTTCAATTGAATACACAATCTCCTCTGTCGTGGGGCCTACCCTGCATTTAGATATATAACCAATCAAAAAGGCACACAGACAGCCCTCTGTCTTTCATAATTAGAAAGGCTATCCCTACCTGGATGGAAAATCATTATATGATGTGGAACAATGCTTCACCATCTACATAAGATGCGTCCTGACATGGTGGTGCAATCCTGAACATCAGTAGAGGCTGATCCTGTGAAAGGCAGCGAGTCTTCTAAGATCCTCAATGCTGCCCGGTGCAGGGTTCCACCTCTAATTCACTTTGGGTTCGCTATCAAAATAATGAGGCAAGGCGCTGGAAACTGGAAGACAAGAAAAAGGTTTTTATTTCTCATGAGGAGATCACGTCAACTGAGACACCGGGATGTCTGAGGGAGGTGTTCTGCTGACAACTCCCTTGGCTCTTCCTTTTATACAGGTTTGACACAATGCATTTGTTTGATCAGCATGGTTACACAAGCTTGGGGTCCCCGCCTCGGGCAGGTTGTCACACAAGCCCAACAGTAATTCTCTTCCCACCCAGGTCAAACAGACAATCTTATCTTGCAGCTGGACCTTGCTTCAGGGTCTAAAACATGTGAGACCGGCCAGATCTAAGAGTCCGTTCTGTTGATAAAAACAGGTCCCATTGTTGGTAACAACAAGTCTTGCTGTTTGCAGTGCAATAAATCATTTTGCAAGAGTCTTTTTTGGTGTTTGTGTAACTAGGTGTAGTGAAGGGTAGAGCGTCCAAAGGCTTGTCTGAAAACAGGGATGAGAGGAAAAACGAGTTTGTGGCAGCAAGTGGCGCTGAGGTTTGTTGTGGCAATAGAGTTTATAGCCCCCAGCACAGTACCAGGTCGGTCAGAGGGATGCTAGTAAGGGCAGGGTGAAACAAAGGTGACAAACAGAGTACAAAATGGCTGTGATAGATTGAAATGACTGTAACTTATGTGCACATAGAATTTCACCAGACAAGATGGCGCAGGTAATGTTCATAATTGTCATTTTGCTTTTAACAGTGGCCCCTTTGAACATAACTAGCCAGCTTGTCAGTCTATTTCGATCTCCATAATGTCCTGTATCTCTTGATCATACATTACTCTCATTTTTGTTAGCTGAGTGTCCATAGTCTTAGGGTGCAAGGTAGTTATGCAAAGATAACACAAAGGTGGTATACAGTGTATACCCAAACAACAACCACATATTGTCAACACTGGGACCAAGAGAATCATTGATATTTTCCAACCCCACTCCTTCAAGATGCCCCAAAGCCAACTTCCAATTGTCCAAGTCTCTGATCCTTGATGAATTTCTGAAGATAGTCTATGGAGATGTTCGATTGCTTCATAGACAGAAGGTGAATTATCAGGCTGCGTCGAGGAACTGTGATGAGGCAGAGTCTGTTTGATCAATGTCTTTAGAACGCTTTTCTCGATGATGCTCTGCAGGGGCTGTGTAGGTTGGTGGCAGAACAAAGGCGATGTAGCACGTGCCCCCCAGTTTCCTGGGAGCCAGGTGTAGGCTTTGGTTCCACAAACAAAGTACATATTGGGTGATGCAACAAGCGCTGGGGGTTGGCAGTGTTCAAAGTCCCCACAATGCTACAGGTGCTGTGACCCACATTCTCAGTCCCACGGCCTTCAATGCATACAAGGCCAGAGACGTTCTCCACAGATAGGGCCACAGTCAGTGTTGCAGCAGTTCTTTTCTTCAGGTAGGAAAATGTGGCTCTGTTAGGATTATTGAACACTTGCATTTCCACTCGTTCTTTGGAGGGGACATTAATCTGGAATGTCGCATTGAAGGTGTGAGGGCAGAAGGGGCGGCTATCCTTCCTGTTTTGTTTCGCCAGAACTCATTGTAGAACTGGGCGATTGTTCCGTCGGAAGTGGCATTGTCTTTGTAACTTTCTTGTAGGAGCATCATCCAGGCAAGGCAAGATCCGTGAATAGAAAAGGGCGAAGGGATGAAAGGGATGGAATGTTCAGTGGCATGTGGTAACAGCCCACAGACCCAACAGTTGGTAGCATTGGTGGCAAGATTGTGTTGGTGCAACATCTGCACGAAAGAATTATTCCAGAATTCTTTGCGTCGTTCTCGGAGATGTGGCAGTAGTGATACCAGGTAGTGTTCTTTCTTGGTGGTTGGTTGCATGGTGAGTGACAATGTTCTGTATGCAGGTGCATTCTCTTCAATGATCCAGAGTGCGACCATTAGCAGGAGACAGGTGAGAAATGCGGCTACAAGTGCAATTGTCTTTGTGCTGTGCAGGTTAGCAGTCTTGGTGTCTTTGCGGTGGTTTTGCAGGTGTTCAGTTTCTTCCATCATCTTCGAGGAGCTCAACAACTGTTAGGACCACAGACTTTTGTCTGGCGTTTTCCTGGTAGCGTTGTTTGACTGTGCTACCGATCTGAGACCTTGACTCAGTTAGTGGCCTGGTCGTTGGAGCTCCCTCCTTTCGTCGATCTTAGGTTGTACCCTTTCCTGGATGGCACCGTGGGGTCGGGAAATTCTGATAGTTCGAGGGTGTCTTCTTGTGGGTAGCAACTCAGAGCTGGTCGGTCTCTCGCGAGTACTTCCTCTTGCACCTCCACCCCTTCACAGGTTGCCAGGGTTGGAGGGACTCGTTTGCAGTGATGGGCATGTAGCCAGTTTCGTTTTTCCTTGCACTCGGAGGGCAGTTCGGGTGGTGATCAGGACTTGCCAGGGGCCCGTCCACCTAGGCTCCAGATTCTTCGTTCTTTGGAAGTTGCGAATTAATATATGGTCGCCTGGCTTTATTTCATGTCCCGGGCCCCTGGATACGTCAGGCAAGGCTTGCTGCACCTGTTGGTGGATAATTGTTAGCTCGTTTGTCAATTTATGCAAGTAATCCGACATTAATATGTTCGGGACATCGTTAATGGAGGTGGGTCTTGGTGCCGCCCAAATGCTCATAGGCCTGCCGAAGACCACCTCATACGGGGTCAGTCGGTGTTTGGTTGGGGTGGAGCGCATCGATAACAATGCCAATGGGAGGGCGTCGGGCCATTTCAACCCTGTCGTGGCTACTATTTTGGCTAGTTTTAGTTTCAACGTTGCATTGTGTCTCTCTACCAGGCCCGCTGATTGGGGGTGGAAGACGGCATGGAACTTTTGTTTTACCCCCAACCCTCTCAGTATGTTCTGTATCACCTCGGCTACGAAGTGGGGGCCGTTGTCGCTCCATAAAATTCTGCAAAGGCCGTATCGGGGAAGAATTCTTTCAGCAATACTTTTGCAGTGGCTAAGGCGGTATTGTCGCGGGTGGGATAGGCCTCCACCCATTTGCTAAAAGCGCACACAACCACCAGGACATATTTTAGACCAAGGCATCTCTCTAGTTGAATGTAATCCATTTGAAGGATTTCAAAGGGGTGGTCAGGGACTCCAAACCCTCCCCGTGGTACTACTGTCCCCTTCCCTGGGTTGTGTTGTAGGCAGACTATACATTGTTGTACTAGGCGTTTTGCAGATTCTGCTATCTTGACGTTATGCCATACTCTGGTGATTAGTTCAATCATGGGGTGGAGCCTATGTGTGCTGGTAAATGTGCCATGGTCAATATGGGGATGAGGTAGGCATTGGGTAACAGCCATTTATTTCCGTCTTTAGTTCTCCAGCAATCTTTCTCGTCTTTTAGTCCCACCTTTTCCCACTCGGTCAATTCGTCTTGTGTGCCTGTAGTCTGTATGTCCCTTACAGTGGTCCTAGCGTCAGTCCATCGTTCAGCTTGTGACCTGGTCACATATATTCGTGTCGTAGTTCTGTCTCCTGCCGTGGCTTGGGCAGTAACGTCTGCTAGTGCATTTTCCCTGTCCAATGAGATCAGTCACTTTCCTATGTGCTTGGCATTTTATCACTGCTAACTTCTTGGGGAGGAGGACTGCTTGCGTCAAGGCGGAGACTAAATCTCCATGCAGGATGGGTGTACCGTGTGAAGTCAGGAACCCTCTTTCTTTCCATAAGATCCCAAAATGGTGAACCACCCCGAAGGCATATTGGCTGTCGGTGTATATGTTAACTGTCGTGTCAGTCGCTAAGATACATGCTCGTGTGAGGGCAATGAGTTCTGCAGCCTGGGCTGAACGTTGAGGAATACGGGCTGTTTCCAGAACGGTTCGGGCTGTGGTGACAGCGTATGCAGCTGAGGTGGTGCCGTCGGGGAGTTTGATGCACGAACCATCCACCCATAGTTCTCCATCTGGTTCTAGAAAGGCGGTGTCTCTGAGATCTATTCTACTCTTTGTTTGTTCATCGGTTAGTGTCACACAGTCGTGTAGTGGAGTCACGCTAGGATCATTTTCGGGTAGGGGTAACAGTGTGGCTGGATTGAGGGTGGTGCATCGCTTTAGGGTAATGTGCGGTGCTAGCAGGGTCAACTCATATCCTGTCAGTCGGGCGCTAGTCAAGTGTTGGGTTTTGGTCTGGTTTAGTAGTGTGTCGACTGCATGGGGTACTAAAACAGTGACTGGATTGGAGAGTACTATTCCTTCGCTCTGGCGTATCAATACTGCTGCAGCTGCCACAGCGCGCAGGCACGCTGGCAGTGCTCTGGCTACTGGATCGAGGGTGGCAGAGAAATATGCACAAGGGCGTTGTTTTTGACCAATTGATTGTGTTAGGACAGACAATGCACATCCTTCCCTCTCGTGCGTGTAGAGGAAGAATGGTTTGGAGTAATCCGGGGTTCCTAGGACAGGTGCTGAACAAAGGGCATTGCGTAGTTCTGTAAAGGCTGACTGGCATTCGGGGGTCCAGGGAGAGGTGAGGGGATGTCTTTAGCTAGGAGGGAGAGAAGGGGTTTGACAATGAGGCTAAAGTTCGGTAACCACTGTCGGCAAAATGAGGTGAGACCTATCAAAGAGCGGACTTGTTTCTGATCTTTGGGGACAGGGGTGTCTAGAATTGTCTGGATCCTGTCAGGCGTGAGTTTCCTCCCTTCTTTGGATAAAAGGTGACCCAAATAGGTCACTTGTGATTTACAGAACTGCAATTTCTTTCGGAGACCTTGTGACCATTCTCAGCAAGAAAATGGAGTAGTTTGATGGTGGCTGTGACGGCTATTGGTATGGTGTCCGCTGCTAGAAGGATGTCGTCTACATATTGTATTAGTGCCACTCCATCTGGCAATTGTATGGCGTCCAACTGTCTTTTAAGCGCCTGGCTATAGATGCTTGGGCTCTCAGTGTACCCCTGAGGTGCTCTGCAAAATCTGTACGAACAGGAGTTTAGGGTGAATCCAAATAGATAGCGGCTGTCCTTGTGTATAGGTATGGAAAAGAATGCGTTTTTGAGATCAATTACAGTGAAGGTGGTGGCAGTGGAGGGGATTAAGGTCAAAATTGTCGTGATGTCGGAAACTACTGGGTATTGTGGCACTACGATTTTGTTTATCTCCCGCAGGTCAATGATGAAGCGGTAGGCTTTTCCGTCTCCCTCTCCCTGTCTCTTTACAATCAGTAGTATGGGACTATTACAAACGTTGCTCACTACTTCCTCTACCACCCCTGCCTCTACCAAAGAGTGTATGATCTCTGTCAGTGCCTTCTCACCCTCTGGCGATATTTTGTACTGCTGTACTTTCGGTAGGGTTGCGTCCTGTCGTATTGTTACGTGTACTGGGTCAATCATCATTCGTCCCACGTCTGAATCAGCCCTAGCCCATAAGTGTGATGGCAAAGTGTCCAGTAGGGATGCGTCAGTCTCGGAGATGGAAAACATGTGCTGATTAGGGTTCTCTCTATGGCGCTGGGGGTTGTCATACAGGACGACACGCACTCCGTCTGGTGAGCATCTGATAGTCGCATGGAAGTGTTTCAAAAGGTCGAGACCCATAATGGCGTCTGGGGTGTTGGAAGAGAGGAGGAATGTCGCTTCGACGCTATTGTTGTTAAGGTTAAAAGGGATCGGTCGGGACAAAGGGTTGGTGGAGGGCGTACCGTCAAATCCTATTGAGGTCACATGTGAGCCTGACAAGGGTGCCCTTGGAATCAGTCGTTTGGATAGTGCACTACGTGTTGCTCCCGTGTCTACCAGAAATGGCGACTTTGTGCCCAGGACCTCAGCGGTAACATAAGGGCCTTGCTGATCAACATAGAGCTCGACTGGATCCCTCCCTTGCCTCTGGCTGTCCTATGCAAAGTCGTACGCATTGTCATAATCTGTCTGTTGGTACTGATTCTGTTTGGGATGGTCAAATGTGTTCACTCTTCCTGGCCTTTCCTCGCTTGCTTCACTCGTGTACCCTCTCCCACGTCCTCTTCCTCTCTGTCCACTTGCTATTTCCCTCGCCCCTCTGCCCCTACCAGCTCCTAACAAAGCCGGGCATTGGGTTTTCCAGTGTCCATATTCTTTGCAAAATGCACATTGATCCTGTCCTAGGTCTTGGCGTCCTACATATGATGTCGATGAATTGTTACTAGGTGGCTGTACTCTAGGGGTATTCTGCTGGTATCCTCCCCTATATTGCTCCCTTCCTGTATTCGCCCCCTGGAGTTGTGCTACCATTACCCTTTCCTTCAAGTCCTTCTTTTTCCTTTCTATAGCCCTGTCATTTGTTTTTCTGATGCTCATAGTACTGGGCCATTTGGAGAATGGCCGCCGGTTTAGATGCTGCCCAACTACTTTCGCTGGCTTGTAATTTCTGGGATACATCTGGCAGTAGTCCTTTGACATAGTTCTGCACAAATAAGTGGTGTCCGGTTGCGGTGGACATGTCTTGTCCACTGTAATCGGAGAACACCGTTTCAAATCTGGAGAAATACTCTGAGACATCCTCTTGTGGTTTCTGGCGGCACGCAGTTACTATGGACCAGTCTATCTTTTCTCTGGGATCAGCGTTTTCACTTTCTGCACTATTTTGTCAGGGAGGTCCAATATTGCTTTAACCGGTTTTTGACCAGGGTTCCGCTGTTTATCTAGTGTGTTAAGTTGTTCCCAGGTATGACCAAGCAGTTCGGTATGGTCTATTTTCCTAATCTGTTTCCACACATCTGCTGGCAAACATAACCCGAAGAACAAGTCTATGTCGGCAAGTGTCATTATTGTTGATCCCAGAGCGGTACCTAGCTCGGTGTAAAAGGCGGTGGGGTTCTTTCGTAAATCGGTAAAGATTTACGGAACGTCAAAATGTCCTGTCTGTCCCATGGTTGATACACCCAATTGTAGACCACCCTTCCTCTAGCATCTTGATGGTTCATATCGTCATGAGTCCCTTGTCCTCTAGGAGGTACCCAATAAGGGCAGCTTCTTTTATCGGCATCATGCTATCTGGTTTTTCCACCGGGGGTCCTGCTATCTTAGATGTCCTGTCCTTATCTATCCGTCCTTGTTCCACGAGGTGACGGAATACCTCCAGTGTGGATGAAAAGAGTTCTGTAACATCGTTGTCGCCTTCATCTCCGGTGTCTACCTTCCTATAGAGAGCCACTAGTCGCTCGGGCCCTACATCTTGGTACTTCTCTTCATATGCAGTAAGAGTGTGGTAACAGAGACGTACAATAAAGTATCGTTTGCGGTTTTCAACATAGGAGTTGCATATGTCAGTTACATGCTCTTCTGTCTCCTTCCTATCTATGAGGGATTTAACTACTTTATCAATGCCTGCTCGCTCATTTTTACTTAATCGCGGGACCCTGCGCGCTCCTGTTTCTTTTGATCCTACCTCTACTACTGTATCCTTTGATGAGGCATTTGGTGTGGGTGACTCGGTGGGAGCAGAGGCGGTGGAGACTGAGGCGATCGTGCCATCTCTGGCTATACTTTGGTGGTCCTGGCGTTGTACTACGGGATGAGTAGGGGCGTAAGGGGGTGGCATGTATATGATTGGGGGACCTAACAATAAATCATCATCTACCCTTTGTTTTGCTGGTAACTTGGGGTAAAGAGTCGAGGGCGTTCTAACAGGGCATTGATCTGATATTTTTGATTCCTGTTCCTTTTTATCGATTTCCCTTTCTTTTAGTTTTTCTTCTAATCTTTTACAGGCTTGGTAAGGTGATTTTCGCGTTTCTTTATCTTGTCTAGCTTCGTCCCTTTTCTTTCTTTGAGCTGCCTCTTTTCGCCATAAGCCAAAACTGTCAAACATGGCTGGTCTAGTTTTCTTTTTGTGGAGAGCTAATTCTAACGTTTCTATTTTAGCGGGGTCGAAAGATCCCGTCAGTGGCCACTGATTTACCCGGTCCTTCCTAGTGTATTTATGCCATAGTTTGCTATAAGCTACGCTGGCTAATCCATACTTTACGTACATGTCCTTGTTAGGGTGCCTTCCGGCGGTGCCGGCTGACTGACCTCTAACAAACGGTCTGGTCCAAAACAATTACAATCAAACAATCTAGAGAAAACAGGCATGACGTATTTATCGGTCAAAATGAATATCTCAATCAATCAATTTAGACAAAAAGTCTGCACTACCTGTCCTTCGCTGCCTGCAAAGAGAGAGAATATTCCTATTCTTTGTTGTTTGCAAGCAGGGAAATGTCGCAAATAACTCAATATCAAAAAAAGGAATACTAGTATTTCAATCAAACTATTCAATCAATCAATCAATTTAAGTCGGTTTTTCTTCACGACCTTACCCGGACCGTATGGACAGTTCTTCGTCTTCCCCTTCCAGCGCCTGGTTGTCCTCTCACTCCAACAATCAATGCGGCGTTCCGCTAAGGTCCCAGTCAGGACCGCAGGTCACTAGAGAGAGGTCCGTTCGGAACCGGTGAAGTTCAGTCGATCGGCAGCCAGACAAGGGTCTTCTCAGGCAGGTATACCCCAATCGTTTAGTTGTTCACTCCGTCGTTAGGACCTCTCTACCGGACCCACGCGTCGCTGATGGGCCCCTACGCTTGGGCACCAATTTGTGAAAGGCAGCGAGTCTTCTAAGACCCTCAATGCTGCCCGGTGCAGGGTTCCACCTCTAATTCACTTTGGGTTCGCTATCAAAATAATGAGGCAAGGCGCTGGAAACTGGAAGACAAGAAAAAGGTTTTTATTTCTCATGAGGAGATCACGTCAACTGAGACACCGGGATGTCTGAGGGAGGTGTTCTGCTGACAACTCCCTTGGCTCTTCCTTTTATACAGGTTTGACACAATGCATTTGTTTGATCAGCATGGTTACACAAGCTTGGGGTCCCCGCCCCGGGCAGGTTGTCACACAAGCCCAACAGTAATTCTCTTCCCACCAAGGTCAAACAGACAATCTTATCTTGCAGCTGGACCTTGCTTCAGGGTCTAAAACATGTGAGACCGGCCAGATCTAAGAGTCCGTTCTGTTGATAAAAACAGGTCCCATTGTTGGTAACAACAAGTCTTGCTGTTTGCAGTGCAATAAATCATTTTGCAAGAGTCTTTTTTGGTGTTTGGAACCTGTTTGTGTAACTAGGTGTAGTGAAGGGTAGAGCGTCCAAAGGCTTGTCTGAAAACAGGGATGAGAGGAAGAACGAGTTTGTGGCAGCAAGTGGCGCTGAGGTTTGTTGTGGCAATAGAGTTTATAGCCCCCAGCACAGTACCAGGTCGGTCAGAGGGATGCTAGTAAGGGCAGGGTGAAACAAAGGTGACCAACAGAGTACAAAATGGCTGTGATAGATTGAAATGACTGTAACTTATGTGCACATAGAATTTCACCAGACAAGATGGCGCAGGTAATGTTCATAATTGTCATTTTGCTTTTAACAATCCCTAATCCTAAAAAACAGATTCAGGATTATTTAAACTAAAAGAGTTGTACACACAGTTACATTATAACTTAGCATCTTCAACCCAGCAGGCCTCCCTAAATCCAACAAGGACAGCCGCTACTCATTAATGATAGGCTACCAAAGCACAACCAATAGGAGACGGGTAATCTCCTCTAAAACACCATCAATGGAGCAATTTGTCTGATCTAACAGATTCATGTGCCTCCGTCAGCGAATCTGATAGAGTTAAGTCCATCCACAGAATTCTGTCAACAAATTACTACCAATACTCGATGCACACAAACAACCAGTGCCAGAGTACATTTCAGACCTGTTCCAGTATGGAGCAGCCACGCAACTGTCGCTGCTGCAGCATCTATGGATAGCCACCTAGCAGAGGAGGGCAACATCACTGTGAGGACTAGATCACTGACACACACACACAGCCCAAAGATGGCTTACAGGACTGCAGGGAGTACTGCAGGCTATCTGCAGCCAAACCTCAAAAGACCAGTCTGAAGAATGGTAGAGGTGCGGATAATACCTCACGGAGGAACGTGAATCTGAAGGGGAGTGAGCTCTCATCATTGCTGTCTCTTTCTTGAGTTTTTCTATTATGTGATGGAGCGGGCAACTGACCGCACAGTGTCCTCCTCAGTTCTTCCTTAGTGAGATAAGAATGGAGGCCCACCTCCCTAAACTGCCACATCTACCTACTGGTGTCTTTAGCTTGCCAGTAACTGTTGACCACACTACATGGTGTGGAAAAGTAAATATCTTGCTTTTTTTCTTTTTAAATCATTTTCAATTTATTCACACAAGAAGAAAGTTAATGCATGAGATACCATTGTGGTAGGTCAGTGGGAGAGGGTTCATATGGCTATTATTGTGTGGCAAAACGTGTCAAGGTCTCCGTGTTAAGCGTAAAACTTTGCCAGAGATTCATGTTGCGCATGGGACATGATAAAACCCAGAGACTTTGATGTTATTGTACTTTTCATTTGTATGTACAGGCAGGCGCTTGCTTGTCAGCGAGGATTCAAGTAGAAAGGAAGGAGCTAAAAGGAGAAGCACAGGGATTGAGAACAGACGTTTGCTAATACCTGAGAGATTAATAAAATTGAACATGAAACTGACAAAGTAGCAACTGCTATAATGGAAAGCACTGCACCTCAGAGTGGTATTAACCATTCCTACATTCCCTCAAGTTCTTGATTGACAACCAACGCTAGGTGTTGATGTTATTTTGAGGATACATGCTTTGGAACTGGCATGTGATATGCAATAATCAAATGGGGGGAAAGCGGCTGCTTCACTGCCAGACTTCACTTACGGCTTAATAAGGCTATAATGGTATTATGTGATAATCACAGGAAGAACAAAGGCTGTTTGAAGGATGCTATATTTAAAAAATGTGGGCTTGGCCTGCTTCGTGCAAAAAAAATAAAAAAAATTAGGCGTGCTGAAAAGATGTGAATTAGGCATACATTAAGTTTTGCCTGGAAATGCGAAGGAGAAGAAAGTATCAACTTTTGAGGGATTGTTTAATATGCTTATAATATATCAACTGGATATTTTCTTAGTGGAGCTGCATCAGTGTTTGGCTTACATGCGGATCTCTGAAAAACAAGGAAATTATAGCAAAAGTTGATTCATAGATACATAGCGAACCGGATATCCCAGAAGGGGCAAAGAAGTCCATAGAAGAAACGAAAGTTCCCAGCAGTAGATCTAGACTTGACAAACCCAATAGGTCTTGCTTTAACATGTGTGATTTGTGTAGTTGTTATTATAATGGAGTGTGATGTGATAGAATGTGTGTGTGTTTTGTTCTTCAGTTTTTGTGAGTGTTAGTTCAAATGGCACCCACAACAATGACCTTTAAAACTGTCACATAAATGACCCTCATCGGCTATGTGTCAGATTTGGAAGTTTCCTCATTAGGATAGTGGAAATAGATTTTTGTAGCTGTGTTGATTACAGATTTGCTAATAAGGCTGTTGTGAATCAGTCTCCAGTCCCCAATCAGTCCCCATTCTCAGGTAGTTTGGGTCAAAAAGATGCATCGCAATCTTCAGGGGGACCATTGGTTTGTTCTTAGAAACTGGGCAGACATTTGTTGTTTATGGGTATGTATCAATGCATTTAATAAATGATGGCATCATGATTTTTTTTAAATGGGTAATTTTGTATGAAATATAATTACATTGTAGCATGTATTTACAGTAAAATTATGTAGCAGGACAGGAAAGTGGCTGGGGGCCAGCAACAACTCGGAGCAGGATCGGAGGGACGTTGGGGCGAACAACATTACATAGTGGGACGGGAGAGTTGGAAAGGGAGCAAACAACAACACAGAGCACAATGAGATGGTGGGTTGTTAGCAAACAACAACACAGAGCACGATGAGATGGTGGGTTGTTAGCAGACAACAACACAGAGTGGGGGTTTCAAACAACACAGAGCAGGGGTTGCAAACAATACGGAGCAGGACGGGAGGATGGGTGGATGCAAACGACAACATGGAGTGAGATGGGAGGGTGGATGGGGTAAACAATAACTTGCAGCAGGACAGGAGGGTGTTTGGAGGCAAACAACAACACAGAGCTGAGCGGGAATTAATGGTGGCGACAGGCAACAACACCGAGCGGGATGGGAGGGAGGGTAGTGACAAACAACAGCATGGAATGGGACAGAATGGTGTGTGAGGGCAAACAACACAGAGTGCGACGAAAGGATGATTGGGGCAAACAGCTGGGAGTAGGACAAGAAACAATAACACAGAGTGGGACAGGAGAGTGGGTGGGGGCAAGAAACAACACAGCTGAAATTGGCAAAAACAACTGGGAGCAGGACGGGGGAGTGGGAGCAAGCAACAGCACAGAGCAGGAAGGGAGGGGCAAGTAACAACACATGTTGGGATGGGCACGGAAGGTGGGGAAAGCAACTGCATGAAACAGGAAGGGAGGGTAGGTAGGGCAAACAACAACATGGAGCATGGTAAAAGTGTGAGTGGAGGCAAACAACAGAGTAGGTGGGAGGTGGGGCAAGCAGCTTCATGAAGGGGAGCAGCACATGAGGGTGGAGGCAAGCAACAACATGGAGTGGAGCGGGATTGTTGGCTTGGGAGAAATAACACAGAGTGGGATGGAAGTATGAGGGCAAAAAACAACAGAGTGGGATGGGAGGGTTGGGCAAGCAGCAACACAAAGAGGGACACGAGGTAGGGTGGGGGCAAACAACAACACAGAACGGGACGGGAGGGAGCATGGGGGGCACCTGGACACCTAGCCTGGCATGTGCCTGTATCCTCCAGTTCCTGCATGTTCCAGCCTGATCCAGTGACACCGTTGCTGCCTGGGGTTTCCCACCCGTGTTTTCCTGCTCACCATTCTTCCCGCCAGCAGAAGCCCCGCCTACCCCAGGACCTACTTAATGCAGGCCGCAGCGCACCAACACAGCAAGGGCACCGCTGGCTTGCCAAAGGCAAGCCCGTCTGTGCTCGTCCACACCTGGACCGTGCCCAGTGCCATGACCCCTGGCCCTCCCGCCCCCTGAAGATACACCATTGCCAAGTTCTACACCCTCGACCCCAAACACCGCAACAAACACTGCCACTGCGCCAACCCACGATCCACGGTAGGACCTTTCACCTGCACCCACTGCCTCTTCACCTGCCACAGCACACACATCAGCCCACTGCCCAGCTTCACCCCGACCACACCACAAACACCACCTGAACAAAAACACCAATTTGCATGTGCCCTTCTCAACACACAGTCATTATGCAAACACATCACCAAGATTTAGGACCTCGTCTCAACCCTCACACCCAACGTCCTCTTCCTCACCGAGACCTGGCTCAACCCCGTTTTCATACCAGACATCACCACTGCAAAACCTGAAGAATACAGGATCACCCACCACTACCGCATCAACAAGCCTGGTGGGGAAATCCCCATCATACACAAGGAATCCATCCAATGCACCACAACAAATAACATCACTCCAGCCATGGAACACCCCAACTTCCAACTCCATACAGACAGCAAAACCACCCTCAGGGGCACACTCTTGCCTACCGTCCTCCAGGACGACGTCCAGCCTACTGCAACTTCATTGCCGACTTCATCACCATAGACTCCAACAACTAAATTTTCTTCGGTGACCTAAACTCCCATCTTGATGACCACAATACATCAACACTGTCAACCTCCTTGACAGCATGAACAAACATCAGACTCACCCAACTTGTCCACGACCCCAAGCATGCTGCAGGTTACGCGCTGGACCCCATCTTCAACTCCAGCTACTGCATTAGGTACAGCCACACCACAGAATTCACCTGAACAGACTACTCCATCGTCCACTTAATCACTAAGTCACGAACCTCAGCCCCCAGTCTGCCCAACGCACTCCACAGCAGCTGGAGGAAAGTCTCAAAGGACACATGGATCAACGCCTTCAACACCACCCACCCCATCTCCTCCAACAACCTAGACCAGAACGTCAGAAACTTCAACAATTGGATCACCAACTGTGCCGACAGCATCGCTCCCATCGGCAACATCACCCACAGACGGCCCACCAAGCAGGCTAGCTGATACACTGAAGACCTCAAAACGGCTAAATATCACTTTAAACAACTGG
This sequence comes from Calotriton arnoldi, assembly GCA_963921515.1. Classification (NCBI taxonomy): domain Eukaryota; kingdom Metazoa; phylum Chordata; class Amphibia; order Caudata; family Salamandridae; genus Calotriton; species Calotriton arnoldi. The sequence goes on along the minus strand of CAWUFW010000081.1, from coordinate 1,346,635 downwards.
AAAGGAAATGGCGCACCAGCAAGGAGATCATCGACAAGACTGCCTTCAAGACAGCAGTCAACCTCTACCACAGACAGTTGAGAGAATCGAAGAAAAAGACATTAGCTGCATGCATCGAATCAAGCTCCAATAACAGCAAAGAACTTTTCAACGTCATCAGAGAATTCTTCAACATCTTAGATGCAACAAATAACATTACCCCTCACAGGAACTCTGCGACAACTTTGCAAACTTCTTCCACGACAAGATTGACAACATCAACAGAAACTTCAAACCCCAGCCCGAGGCAACCGACTTCTTCAAGCAGCAGAACGACCCTGCTACCAACACAGACATCCAACTAACCGAATAGAGCCAGCTCGACCCACTGGATACCGCCTCCATCAAGAACACAGTCCATGCAAGGGCCCCAACCAACCCATGTGCTCAACACATCTTCAACCTAGGTGAACCCAGAATCAGCCACGTACTCACCACCTTGTTCAACACCTCAGTTCCCAAGGCCACCATCCCAGTGGACTGGAAACATGCAGAAGTCAACGCCCTAATAAAGGAACCATCGGCAGACTTCAGCAAACTCAACAACTGCCAACTGATCTCCCTGCTCCCATTCCTGGCTAAGGTTTTAGAAAAAGCCACCAACAACTCTCCTTACATCTGGAACAGAACCTCCTACTCGACTCCTCCCAATCCATTGTACAGCAACCACAGCACTGAGACGGCCCTCTTTGCGACTACTGACGAGATCCGAGCCCTACTCAACCAAGGAGAGACTGTGGCTCTGATCGTCCTAGACCTCTTGGCAGCCTTCAATACGGTCTTCCACTACACTCTAACCACAAGGCTGTACAACATAGGCAACCAAGGAGCCGCTCTCAGATGGATGGCCTCTTTCCTTACTGGAAAAATACAAAAAGTCCACCTTTCCCCCTTCACCTCCAAACCCAGGGTCATCTGTGGAGTACCCAAAGGATCCTCGCTCAGCTCCACCATCTTCAACACTTATATAACACTTCTAACCAGCATCGCCAAAACCCACGTACTCAACATCATATCCGACGACATACAACTCATCCTCTCCCTCTCTGAAGACATCACCAAGACCAACTTCCACAACTGTATGACAGATGCCACCAATTGGATGAAGGACAACTGCCTGAAGCTCAACATAGACAAGACAGAGGTTCTGATTTTCAGAAACAAAAGCTCCCCATGGGATGTATCCTGGTGGCCCTCAGAACTCGGACCTACTCCTACCATCACTGACCACGCTAGGAACCTAGGCATCATTCTGGATAACAAGCTAACCATGACGACTCAGGTGAACTCAGTCTCCTCCACCTACTTCTTCATCCTCCACATGCTTCATAAGATATTCAAATGGCTACCCCAAAGCTCAAAATGCACCATCACCCATGCCCTCATCTCTAGTCGACTGGACTACGGAAACACTCTCTACACAGGGATCGCAGCTCACCTCCTCTGATGACTACAGACCATATAGAAAACCTCAGCTAGACTCGTCCTGGATCTCCCTAGACAAACCAACATCACCCCCTACCTCAGGGAACTCCATTGGCTCCCTGTACAGAAAAGATGCCAGTTCAAACTCCTGACCCATGCAAACAAGGTCCTACACAACTGTGGACCCGCCTACTTGAACCACCGCCTGAACTTCCATTAGCCCATCAAACACCTCGGCTCCGAAATTCCTTTCTCTAACCCTCACCCCCGCATCTGATGTAGCAGATGTGAAGGTCACTCCTTCTCCTACGTAGCAGTGAAGCTATGGAACGAGCTAGCCTTTCATCTACGGACCTCCCCTGCTCTTCCAGAGTTGCGAAAGTCCCTGAAGACCTGGCTATTTGGCTAATCAACTGGACCCTGCCAGCGCCTGGATACTCTCATGGGTGACAAGTAGCACTCTACAAATCTACTGATTGATTGGGGCAAAGACTGAGCAGAACGGTGGGAGGATAGGGGCAAACAACTACGTGGATTGGGACAGGAGGGTGGATGGGGGGCAAAAAAAACACATGGTGCAAGACGGTGGGGGCAGGCAACAAAACAGAGAAGAGCGGGGCAAGAGGGTGGGGGCAAGCAACAACATGGAATGGGATGGGAGGGGTGGGGCAAGCAACAATATGGAGCAGAACAGGTTGGTGGATAGGAGCAAACAACGGAAAAGGCAGAAGCACATGGGCGAGAGAAGGGAACATGAGCGCCTGTGGGGAACAAAAGCATACAGGTGAGAGAGCAGCACGGAGAGGTGGACACATGGGACAGACATGTTGCAAACACATGCACTCACATAGAGTGTTTGAACAAAAAGAAAAATGTAGCTTTCACAAGGCAAGTAATGGAAGGACACATGTAGTTTAGCCATGTTTCAGGAGAGTGTCAAACGAATAAAGAGGAAGTGAAGCCAGCGCGCGATGACCAAAGAGAAGTAAGCAAATGAGCGTGACGATGAACCCAATCAATGGTAAGCAATCAGTGGGCTCTAAGCCCACTCAAAGATAACAAAATGTCTTGCAAGCGGAAGCACATGCTCACACAGGACCTAAAAATAGCCACAGTTGGTGGCTTGGAATGCCGGCAAGATGGCTGCATCATGATCGAACTCCGGTGGCCTCAGGGGAGAAAACGGCTGCGGTGACCATGCCTGCAATTCACCCTGCTGCACAGGCGGTGGCCCTGAGGGCATAATTGTACTATATGATTGCACTATCGGCTGCCCAGCGGCCCCAAACACAATTATTGGTAGCAGCTGGAATGCTGGGGTAAGATTGGCTTGCCATTAGGCCACAATCCTTGGCCTAGTATGCTATGACCGGACCGCATAGTGGGCCATAAGCTGCGGTGAAAGAATGGCGGAGACTGCCAGTGATGCCACCACTCCACCTCCCCTGCAACCTGAGGTAGGGGCCTGCACACTGGAGGCCTTTATGAACCTTGCTGGATACTGCCGCTGTGGTGCCACAGGGCATGCCTGATCTGGGCATGGGACTGAGCACTCTAGTGTTTTGGGTGTTCTTTAATGTATACGTCAGGAGGATCTGGCTCTTTACTGTTGCAGATTCATGATCCTTAGACTGCCTTGCCACTTTTTGGCTGCTTAAACAACTACACTGCCCACATTACACTTCTGGACACGGCCAGGCACTCTCTGAGCAAGATTCCTGTGTTGAGGGGTGGCTCCGCGCCTGAGCTCTGAGGAGTGTTTTGAACGCGGCCCTTGTTTGCCCTTATGCTCCCTGGACTCGTCATGTGTGGCCTATGAACTGCCACAACAGGCTTGTGTGTAAATTATAGTGCCACCTTCTGCCTCCGTCACTGGTCCAGACCCTGAATAAACTTAGCAAATGCCTACTCGCAAAGCGGACCACAGACAGGGCCTGCTACTATTTGAATCCAAGACGGCAACCTGCTCCTGCGAGAAGCAAGGGAATCTGGACCCTACCATGGCAATGGATTCACCAACAGAATCTAAAACTGATGAGGGAGTAAAGGCACTACTGATAGTGATGCACGGGAGTTTGACCAAGTTCGATAGGAAGATCGACGTGCTTACGTTGTGCTTAGACTTTTAGACGGGCGAAGCTAGAGGGCCATGATCAGCGGCTAACAGCTGCCAAACACTGGATTTCTTACACCGAAGGCGCCTTACAATCAGTAACGGACGACTGTATTGCAGCGAAAGCGGTGGGGGTTTTTATCATCTTACGTGCCACACCAACCTCTATAACACTAACGGAAGTGTAACTCTAATGACGGGCCCATAAGTCACTATTTCGTTTATTAGCAATATCAAAGGTCCTCCGATAGATCTTTGGTAGAGCTAAAAGGGACTAAGTAATGAAAGTCGGAGAGTTATTCCCTCATGAGAACCTGTAATGAAGAAAAAGCTATACATCAACAAATATACTTTATCATTGACAAAATAACTCAAACTCATTGATGATGACAGACACTATTCTTTCTGAATATTTTCTCTTTGTTATTTTCAAAATATGAATGGTCAATTACAAGTACAAAATCATTGTCATTTGCTTTAGTTCTCAATGTTACAGGTTAATTCCACAATGCAACAGACAAAATACTCGAAATCATCAAATATCAGGTATAGAGGAGAGAGAGAGAGAGAGAAGAAAACATTCAGTAAATACAGTTTTCTCACAAACCTTTCCGAGATGAGGAAAACTAATGCACAGCGTGCATTTAGTTCGAAAAGCTAACCCCACCGCCGTTAGGATATAGCAAGGGCAGCACCATCAGCCGATCATGTGCAAAGTCCCTAGGAAAGTCTCTTACAATTCTTCAGAATATGCCAGCCAGAGTATTCAGGAATCAGCACGGCATACAGCATACCACGAACGCAAGACAGGTCACCTATCTTGTGAACGAGCCGAAGAACTCTTTCCCACACTTTCATTTTATACTACTGGTTCCTCTTATCTTCGATAAAATGTTTCTCTCTGAATCCTCTACAAGCCTCTCCATTGGTCAATAACTACAGGAAGACAATCTCCTGACAGTGACTTTACAGAATAAAATTTTTTTCTCGTGTGTTAAAGCTGGTTCCTGCAGTTTAGGAAACATAAAAACATTCGATTAGACAGACAGGATACTTCTCATTTATTATTAATTAGTGATCATCTTCATTATCTATGTTTTCACTACTTTGCATCATCTTTTTATTATAGGTAGGAGAATAATTTTTTTCAGCCTGTGCACATTTGCACACATTTCTGTCATACATTTTAAGAATCGCACTTTTAGTATTTCATTTTCAAACATTAGTAATTATTAAAAATGTTCACACGTTCACACATTGAGCAGATTTTATTTAAAAAATTATACCCCATCAATCCCCCATCTGATGGTATCTCAAACCATCACACCAACCCATTATCAGATTACTATCTGATAACACATTTTCAAAATGCAGTGTTCAAAAGCTTCATCTGTTTCAACCTAACACCCTCTATGTCCTTCCAAGCATCATAATACACATCTTTACGGTCTTCCATTTCAATTTCCTCTCTTTTCCTTTTCCTTCCTCTACGTTTTATATCTTGACGTCTACCTTTGCAACATTTATAAAGCAAAATTATCATTAGTATGCCACAGCAACAGCAACTACTGGAGTTAGTATCCTCCCTAATAAGCTATCAGCAAATTTTGAAAATCAAATTTCCCATAGAAGAGAAACCCTTACCAAGTTTCTCCCAAGCACCATCAACCTTCAGTTTTGCTAAATCATCATGCAAATAAGTAATGTTACTGATATATCCCTCAAGGTTTCTACTCTTATCAGGAATATATGTGCAACACTGGTGAATTTTCAACATACTACAGGCTCCGCCTTCTTTTGCCAATAATACACCTAAGGCAAGTCTATTTTGTAAGACCATGGTTCTCATAGCAACCATTTCAGTATCAATCATCAAAAATCCACCAGCAGTATCCATTGATAAACGATCAACCACTGTAGATAATTTTCTAATTTTCTGTGAATTTAGAATCACCCCTACTGAAGGTATCAATGCTCCAAATATGTCTCCCACAATTTCTGCAACATTCAAGCCCCTTTTACTCCGTGTTAGTTTCTTTTCATTGGTTCCATGTTTATCACCAACATGATACATTTTTGGGAAAACTATGCCCATATAGCAACATCCATACCAATGTGATCGCAACCTATAGTAGACATTTTTACCACACACAAAATAAACCCCAGGTAAAACAGGATCAGTACCACCCTTTATTCCCCAACCCCCTGTAATTAGAAGGGTATGCTCACATTCGCTAGAACCAATGAAATGATTATTGTAGTCTGTCTTCTGGCTTAGCAAGCAAAGCTTTCCTCTATGAGGCCAATCCAGAGCCATTGCAGCATAAGTCTCGCCTTCTTTATAATTACCTTCTTTATGTGCCCATGGTGGTTCTTTACTTTTCTGGTCTGCAGCCCTTTGCTTAAAATCTCTTTGTCTATCTTCTACTGTATCAATAAACTCTATTTCTACACAATGCAATTTACATGTCAAATTATGTCGATGTGCATATGCTGTATCTATTGTTTTAGTAGTATGAAAAAATTACCCTATGTACTCTGCATTCTTTGCACTATCAGCTATATTCTTCCTAATAGGAATTTCTGAAAATACTAAATCAAGGTTAGAATAGAAATATTGAAAGACCTCTTTACCATAGAATAAACTGGTTAGCACACTACACGAGATACCATATGTTAGGGGAAGGTGATGGTAAGTCACCCCCTCAGACACAGACGTAGGTAACTGCATACACACATAACAATCTCTCGCATCCTTCGTGTCAACTTATTCATACAGAAGTTTAGTAAACACATTTAGTGAGAAATCGTTAATTGACTTGTCTATATGTAGAACACTCCCTGTTAATTCTTTAATATTAGTCTCTGGATCTTCTTTCGGATCTCTTTTATCATTTAAAGTTACATGCTCATTATTATTATTAGTGTTAATAATCATTTTGATAAACATAAAATGTGGTACTACACATGTTAATACCAACCATACAAACATAGTTAATAGAACACACACAAGACAAAAATGAAGACATCTTTGCCTAAATATACCCTGATTCTGTTTACCAGTCTAAGGAGGTCATTACGATGGCGGACGGAAAAACAACCGACCGCCATGGTAGCGGGAAAACACCGCCCGCTGCTACCGCGGGAAAAGCGACGGCTAGATTAGGATCCTCGGCGGTAAAAATCCAACCGCGGCGGAAAGGAGACCCGAGAAACCGCCGTTCGCCCGCGGAGAAGGCCCAAACCCGTCCGCGGCGGTCGGTTTCGCAGCGGAAACAGCCCAAACGACCGCAACCACAGCGGAGACACCGCCATCGAAATTATGATATTCCCGACATCCCCGCGGTGCAGTGCGCTGTTTCCGACCGCCGCGGTCGACAACATTGAAGAATCAGTGAGACGGCGGAAGCGCCGTAGCCGAGCCACCACTGCGGACGCTCCGTTAAAAAAATGGCGGTCGCTAGAAAAACACACAACATGGCCACAAAGTGCACCAACCAAACAAGGCATGCACCCAAAAATAGCTAACACAGCCCAAAGACACACCCCCATGGTAAACTCCAAAACTACAAATCCCAGGTTCACACACACACCACACCTGCTACCAATACCCCATCCTGACACACCCGCAGACACCAGTATAAATCCAGCCCCCAACATACCACAATCCTTTGCAAAACTCCACAACTGAGGGGACATCCACCACAGATGACAGGAGAGGCAAATCTGTACAACACACACACATCACCACCACCGCTTCCACACCTGCACCTCTAACACCTTTGCACAGCACACACCATACACATCACAACCACCACTCCAAACCTGCACCCTAAACACCTTGACACATCACACACCATGTCACCACAGAGAATGCCCAAATTCACTGAGAGTGAGTTGAGGGTCATGGTCGATGAGATAATCAGGGTAGAACCACAATTGTTTGGTAACCAGGTCCAACAGACACCACTAGCAACAAGGACGCAAATGTGGAGAAGGATAGTAGAGAAGGTCAATGCAGTAGGGACCGTGCCACGCAATAGAGATGCAATCGTGAAGAGGTGGCACGATCTGAAGGCAGTGGTCAAAAAGAAGAGAGCCAAGAACCATGAGCTGGCTCACAGGACAGGCAGTGGCCCTCCCGTTCCACTCAAAACATTCACTGAATGGGAGGAGAAGGTGCTTGGCATTCTACATCCAGAGAGTCTCTCAGGAATACCCGGGGAGTGGAGGCTGGTAAGTACAAACAAATGCCTAACATCACACAAATGTACTGTCTTGCACTATTACAAAATAATACCTCCTAGGTTCAAATTAATTCATGTGCACAACACTCCCCCAACACATCTCTCACAGATACAACAGACACTCCCCCTGAAGCCCCCAAAGGTAGTTAGCAACATCACCATGGGTACATGTGTACATGCTGCCAGCACTACAACTCCCACCAGGCCCCCTTGTCCCACAGCTGAGCAGGATGGAGCACTGCCCCCACCCAGAAGCATGCCTCAGCCATTGTGTGCTACACCCTCACCTAACAGGTAGGTAGCGATCTTTACAGGGAGGTGGGTGGGTGTTTGGGAGGCCTGCACTACAACTCCCACCAGGCCCCCTTGGCCCACAGCTGAGCAGGATGTAGCCCTCCCCCACCCAGAAGCATGCCTCAGCCATTGTGTGCTACACCCTCACCTAACAGGTAGGTAGCCATCTTTACAGGGAGGTGGGTGGGTGTTTGTGAGGCCTGCACTACAACTCCCACCAGGCCCCCTTGTCCCATAGCTGAGCAGGATGGAGCACTGCCCCCACCCAGAAGCATGCCTCAGCCATTGTGTGCTTCACCCTCACCTAACAGGTAGGTAGCCATCTTTACAGGGAGGTGGGTGGGTGTTTGTGAGGCCTGCACTACAACTCCCACCAGGCCCCCTTGTCCCACAGCTGAGCAGGATGGAGCACTGCCCCCACCCAGAAGCATGCCTCAGCCATTGTGTGCTACACCCTCACCTAACAGGTAGGTAGCCATCTTTACAGGGAGGTGGGTGGGTGTTTGGGAGGCCTGCACTACAACTCCCACCAGGCCCCCTTGTCATACAGCTGAGCAGGATGTAGCACTGCCCCCACCCAGAAGCATGCCTCAGCCATTGTGTGCTACACCCTCACCTAACAGGTAGGTAGCCATCTTTACAGGGAGGTGGGTGGGTGTTTGGGAGGCCTGCACTACAACTCCCACCTGGCCCCCTTGTCCCATAGCTGAGCAGGATGTAGCACTGCCCCCACCCAGAAGCATGCCTCAGCCATTGTGTGCTACACCCTCACCTAACAGATAGGTAGCCATCTTTACAGGGAGGTGGGTGGGTGTTTGGGAGGCCTGCACTACAACTCCCACCTGGCCCCCTTGTCCCACAGCTGAGCAGGATGGAGCACTAGTCCCACTCATAGGCATGTGACGTCTGTGCAGCCGCACATGACACCATGCCACTTAGTCCACAGTCACCAACACAAATAATGCAAAACAGTTGTGTTGTAGTCACCATGCACAAGTCTCTGTTCAAAATTGACCCACATTGTGTACACTGTGCCAGGCATCACACACTGCAACACTAACAACGATCATGCTGCCCTGCAGCAGTGTCTGGCCGTTTGTATGGCAAAGTGCAAATCACCCATGTCATACTACAGTGTTGCAATGTAAACAGTGGAAGTGCAGTGCACCCAGAAACTACACTGCAGCTGGGACTCACAATGCTAAACTAAGCACATCCCAAATGTCCTGCAACACACCCAGCTACCACAGTGCTGCACTGAATTGCAGAACAGCACCTTGTCTGAATTAAATTGTCAAAGGTGTCTTGTTTGGACCACCAATGTGTGTATGCATTGACAATGTTCACATCTCACACTGTCTGTCTGAACAGGGCTGGTATAGTCTGGCCCCAAAACCACACATTGTCTGCACAGGGCTGAGTACATCTCACACACACACCACTGTTGACCACAACATGTCAGTGTATGGATGCCCTGGAACAACTGCTTCACCAGTACTGTGCTCATGTTCTCAGGTTCACAAATACCATGAAACCATGACAGTGTGGAAATGTATGCTGGGTGAGATCTTCACCCTGCTGTATGTCACCACTGTGCTACGAGACTATACCCCTTGCCCTATTGTGCCTTCAAATGTCGGGGGAGTGAACCCCACAGCCAGATAGCTGGGACAACAGTGATGGGGGCTATACCCCATGACCAAATGTAATCTGAAATCAATGGGTACAAAAAGCCACACACACATCATGCTCACCACACGCACATTCCATCCAAAGATTTCTACCAAGTCACATAGCCATGTCATTGCTCACCTTCACCTCAAACTGTAGTTAGCCATCTACACAGTGAGACGGTGTAGTGTGTTTGGCTATCCGTCCCACAAAATGCAACATGCATGCTGTTCCACCACTATGGAGGATGGGACACTACACCCCCAATAAGAAGCATGTGGCAGGCAATGTATGCTACCCACCCAACTCACAGGTAGGTAACCGCATCTCACAGGTCGGGGTGTGTGGGGCTGGGAAGCTTGCACAACAACTCACACAGGCCCACCTGACCGCCAGCACACAAGACCCATTACTTCCTGGCACCAACATGCATGTGTCAGTCATTGCAATGTACACTTCAAAAGAACTGGCATATGGACATATCATGCTGACTTGTCCCACACTGGACCAAGATGGAAGCCCTCATCATACACACACAGAGAGGTCTCTCAAATACAAGGAAAACACAGCAAACACAACATATCAACAGCCACAACATGCAGCCAGATATGCATTTAAAAAAACATGTTGGCATAGGACACCAGGCCTCTCAATGCACAACTGAACACCCAGATAGTATTGGCAACTATAGTGTGCACACACCTAAGAAAATGAAACTGTGACAGCAACCAAAGTGTGAATGACTGAAACACATGTAGATGGAACTCCGAGCACAACCATGCACACCACTACATGCCATCTGACAGTAGCAGTGGTCCAGACCACCTAGGATCTAATTAAAGCAAACTTAAGCATGTCTGGAATTGCAAATACAGATATCTACACCACATTGAAAAGGTATGCATGAAACTACAATGGTCACTCACTGTGCAGAGTAAACTGCTGCAAGGGCTCTACAAGTGACACATACGCGTAAATGGATGACATATGATTGATCAATAACAGGATGCCAACATGAGACTGTCAATGTCAAAAAATTATATTGTGCATGTCATGTCTTGACAACTCCCAATATGGACAAGTAATGCATGTACCACAACAGCTTGTAATGCATCACTGGATGTCGGTCAATGCAAATTTGTACAGGGAACAACTGCTGGATGTACAAACAGTTGATGTAACACTGCTAACACAAACTTTGATGGGTGCAACACAATGACCATTTCTCATCTGACCCACAGGTGACCAAGAACTCACTGCAGAGGATGACACCACCCTGCAGAGCCAGTCCCCTACCCCGGAACAGAGACAACTGGATGAGGACTCCCTGGATTCCTTGGATGAGGAGCTCCACGCTGGCCCATCTGGTGTGGCAGGCCGCAACCAGTCCCAGGCACCCATTGTCCCCCCAACCACATCAGCTGCAGCCCCTGACCATCCTCTGACAGCTGCTGTCACGGCCTGTGTGTCAACCACTACCACCACCACCACCACAGCTGTCCGCAACACCCTCCCTGCCCCAGGGGTTGAGCAGCCCACCACATCGACTGCGGAGGCCAGGGAGAGGATGCAGCGGGCCAATGTGAGGACCGGACAGGACCGTGGCAGCAGTGCAGCTGGTCGGGACAGGGTCATGCAGAGGGGGACTGATCCTGGGATGGAAGCCCTGGGCCACATCGACAGAGTCCTTGGGGCCTACCAACAGGCCCAGGGACGAATGGGCCGGTTAGAGGAAGAATCTCGGGAGCACCTCCTGCTGCTGAGGTCCATGGACACACGCATGGGACAGATTGTGGACCTCTTGGGGCAGCTAGTGGCGGTTCTGAGGGACAGGCAAGCACAACATTCTACCCCTCCGCCTCCCCCTTTTGGGCAGCAGGATGACACTTCATCATCCTCCCCTGCATCCACAGAGGGGGGTGAGTCCTCAGACACCACTGCCCCTGCAGCAGTGGCCCCTCCAGTCAAGCGCAAGAGGGGCCGTCCAAGGAAAGGCCAGAGGGACTCACGTGCCAAAGCACCTGCCAAACGCTAGTCCCCGAGCCAGCCATGATGGCAGACCACTGCATTGACCTTTTGGACTATCCTTCACCACACTGCCATGTGAATGGCATCTATCTGTTGGACTGGGTCTCCACATCATTGTGGGGACTACTCAAGTATCTCATCTACCATGACTGTCAACTCACTTCTTCAATTCCCCCTTCACATCTTCTCCACCCTCGCATGTCACAGTTGTAAATAAATACACCTTACACAATGTTGTTGTGTCTGCTCCGTCTTTAATACAGGATGTGCAACCTTCACCGTGTAGGACATGGTCCAGGGGAATGGAATGTAGGTAACAAGTGAGATGCTGAAGGGACCTAGGGAAAACCGCAGAACAAGAGTCACTTGTATGGGTGTGGCATTGCACACATCACACAACACTTGTCAACAAGGTACTCAGATCTACAAACTTTACACAGAGCAACAGTCACCATAGAGACATTCTGTATCACACTAACCAATCACACATACATTGGCAGGCAGCAATGAGTCAACACCAAGCTGCAGTCAGCAAGCTCACATACACCCACACAGCAACAGCAACACCATCAGACCATTTTGTCCCTTCTACATCGTCACTCACCTTCAAGTGAAGTAGCGGGTGATGAGCTGTCAACGCATGTCGACCCCTTCCTCCTCTCCACTGCCCTCGTCACTGGATCCGGGTTGATTTGCAGGCGGCGGCCTTGGCTGCTCATCATCGTCATCCAGGATCAGGGGTATTGCCTTGCGAATGGCCAGGTTGTGGAGCATGCAGCATGCCACCACTATCTGACACACCTTCCCTGGCGAGTACATAAGGGCACCTCCAGTACGGTCCAGGCACCGAAATCTTGATTTTAGGAGACCAAATGTCCGTTCTATCACACGCCGTGTCCTCCCATGGGCATCATTGTATCGCACATCAGCTGGCGTGACGGGATTCCGCAATGGGCTCAGCAACCACGGGCGGTTCGGATATGCCGAGTCACCTGGGTGTGAGAGACACAGATTAACCTTGCAGTCCCAAAATGCAACACAACAGCATGTCACACACACACCACTCTAATCCACTATGCATACTCACCCACAAGCCATGCACGCTCAGGAAGCAGATTGGCCATCAGCTGAGGAACGATGCTGCTGCGCAAGATGTGGGCATCATGGGCTGAGCCGGGAAACTTGGCACACACGTGTGAGATGATCATGTCCGCCAGGCACACCACTTGAACATTTACCGAGTGTGAATGCTTCCTATTGCGGTAAACCTGTTCACGTGCCTGTGGTGGCACAAGCCCAACATGTGTGCAATCAATTGCACCAATGACATGGGGGATATGTCCAAGGGCATAGAAATCGCCCTTCACAGCCACCAACTCAGGCCCCCTGGGAAAATGGATATATCTGTCTTTGTACAGCATCATGGCCGACAGAACATCCCTCAGCACCATGCTGAACATCGGCTGTGACATCCCGCCTGCACTTGCGACCGTGTGCTGGAATGAGCCTGTTGCAAAGAAATGCAGGCATGCCATCTCCTTAGATGTTGCGGTGAAAGCTGTTGGATATGTCCGACGTGGCTGCAGGTGGGGCTCCAACATGGCACATAGGTTCTGCAGGGTTTGTCGGTCCAGCCTGAATTTGCGGATTATATCCTCATTCTCCATGTCTGCCAGGACTGTGAACGGATGATGGATATTGGGCCTCCTCCTCCTAGGACAGATCACAGTGCACAGATGTCAATGCAGAAGACCATGAAATGTGCATCACATCAATTTTTTCAACAGACACATTCCCAAGTCTTACAACATGCACCATTAACCGACAGGGCACTTCACAAGTAGGTACACATCAGGCACACTACTCGTACACCTGTCCTCTTACCAGCAACAATTATCTGTGCACCCCTCCGGCTCATTCGCATGCACAGTGTGATATACTAACAGATATGTGTGCATACCTGTTAGTATGACCCCCAGCATATGTTACTAATTGCAATACTACCCGAACACACCATGTTGCCGGCCCTGATACACCTACCAAAACAGGTTGCACATGGCACACTTCAACTACACACTGACCACCGGCTGAGCGTGGGGGACACGTGTGTGCATGTGCATTGGACAATGTGCCAGTTGCTGATGCCCCTAGTTCAGAAAATGAGACGACAGTGTGCGTTACATTGCACACACAGACATTGACCATTATCTACATATGCTATGCAACACATTAACTGGACAGTCTACATTTCATTACACAGCACATGTGACATGTGCGAGTGTATGTGCCCATGCAATGTACTGGCGACCCATATATGGTATGTGTTGGTGACGTGGAGTGACATGTCCCTTCTGTGCATTTGCCCTCATGAGGACCCTTCAATTGTTGAGACACTGGGCACTGTACATGTTGGCCTATGCAGAGAGCTGGAGGACACGTTAGGTGCAGCACAGCTACTCCACAACTCCATTAACGCTCACTCCAGGCACTGTCTGGCAGACATATGGCGGTGCCTACCACCTGGCCCCTGTGGTGTGACACCGCCCATAACCCAGGCACGATCGCGGGTGACACCGCCAGATATGTATGTGACAATGGCGGTCACCATGCACCGCTACCCAAATCACGGTCACTCCAGGCACTGTCTGGCAGACATATGGCGGTGCCTACCGCCTGGCCCCTGTGGTGTGGCACCGCCCATAACCCAGGCACGATCGCGGGTGACACCGCCAGATATGTATGTGACAATGGCGGTCACCATGCACCGCTACCCAAATCACGGTCACTCCAGGCACTGTCTGGCAGACATATGGCGGTGCCTACCGCTTGACGACTGAGGTGTGGCACCGCCCATAACCCAGGCACAATCGCGGGGGACACCGCCAGATATGTATGTGACAATGGCGGTCACCATGCACCGCTACCCAAATCACGGTCACTCCAGGCACTGTCTGGCAGACATATGGCGGTGCCTACCGCTTGAAGACTGAGGTGTGGCACCGCCCATAACCCAGGCACGATTGCGGCTGACACCGCCAGATATGTATGTGACAATGGCGGTCACCATGCACCGCTACCCAAATCACGGTCACTCCAGGCACTGTCTGGCAGACATATGGCGGTGCCTACCGCTTGACAACTGAGGTGTGGCACCGCCCATAACCCAGGCACGATCGCGGGTGACACCGCCAGATATGTATGTGACAATGGCGGTCACCATGCACCGCTACCCAAATCACGTTCACTCCAGGCACTGTCTGGCAGACATATGGCGGTGCCTACCGCCTGGCCCCTGTGGTGTGGCACCGCCCATAACCCAGGCACGATCGCGGGTGACACCACCAGATATGTATGTGACAATGGCGGTCACCATGCACCGCTACCCAAATCACGGTCACTCCAGGCACTGTCTGGCAGACATATGGCGGTGCCTACTGCCTGGCCCCTGAGGTGTGTCACCGGCATGGACCATGCCCTTGCAGCCAATGGGAAGCAGCCTCGCGGTAGCCTGATGCGAGTTTGAAAATCGCGGTAGGCGTGCACCACCCCGCGGAGGCGGTCACTGGAGGCATTCAAAAGATGCACCACCGCGGTAGCGCGCACATGGACCCTACGGTATGTCACCGGCATGGACCATGCCCTTGCAGCCAATGGGAAGCAGCCTCGCGGTAGCCTGATGCGAGTTTGAAAATCGCGGTAGGCGTGCACCGCCACCGCGGAGGCGGACATTGGATGTATTTGAATGAGGCAGACCTGGTACACCAATTGCAGCACCCTGGGACCACTGACACAGCCCCAGGGGCCTATATATGTGTGGGAGGGTGCACCACATTCCCACAGCTACCAGGGACTGCTGACTGACAACCCTCCACCTGCTGCTGCTGCCTCAAGGGACTGCTGGCTGCCACCCTACACCTGCTGCTGCTGCCTCAAGGGACTGCTGGCTGCCACCCTCCACCTGCTGCCTCAAGGGACTGCTGGCTGCCACCCTCCACCTGCTGCTGCTGCCTCAAGGGACTGCTGGCTGCCACCCTCCACCTGCTGCCTCAAGGGACTGCTGGCTGCCACCCTCAACATGCTGCTGCTGCCACATGTCCATTGTGATGTCGAGGACTCAGAAGATCCGTGCCAGTCCCTTCACCAGTGAGGAGCTTGGGGTCCTGGTAGACGGGGTGCTTGCACAGTACCCAAGGCTTTATGGCAGCCCTAATGTCGTGGTAAGTCTCCAGACTGTGAGTGAGAGTGCAGGGTGTGCACACGTGGGGTGGAGGTGCTTCGGTATGTGTCAGTGGTTGTGGGGCTCTGACATGCACTGCCTATCATGTTTACTACAGCGGGAAGGGCTTGGTGGGCTCTTTCACACGTTACCCTGCATGCCTATCCTGAGTAGAGGGACATGTCCTGTAGTGTCAGCCATGCAGTGCAGCTGCATTTTGGTGATGCAGGAGTCTGGCCAGTTATCGTTTGTGTGAATGGCTGTGTTGCTCCAAATTAACCCACTCAGTGTCAGTCCACCTGCCCTGCACAGTCCCCGCCGAATGCCACATGTCCACATCACTGCATGTACAGTGTGTTCCATGTGTGTTTGGGTCACGCCTCTTCATCTAAGTCCCATCTCTGCCATGTAGATTGCACAGGAGCAGGCGTAGGAGAAGGGTGTGTGTATGACAGTTGTTGTCACTCTATGTGAGTTCCAGGACACAGTGAGGCTTTCACAGGGCTAGGACACTTAGGAATGCGCAATGTTGGACACAGTGAGTCCAACAACAAGACACATGTTTTGCTATCTTCTCTATGTGTAGTTGTAGGTAACTGCAGACAGTAGCTGCAGCCAGACTACACGTTGCTTGCTGTGTTGGCATCCTGCATGTGAATGGGATGTGGAGGTACTGTGTCCACCATCGAACATGCATGCCTGTACGTCTGATTGACCAATGACATTGCACCATGTTCACAGCAATTGTTGGCTATGTGACAGTTGTAGCTGGAGTTTTGGATGAGTCACTGTCGTGCTACTGCATTTTCGTTGTGTTGTCATTGTGCACTGTGTCACTGGAACCTCACCCCTCTTGGCTCCCATGCCTGCAGCTGAAGGTCCACCAGCGTAAAGCCGTGTGGAGGGCCATTGCCTCCAGAGTCCGGGATCTGGGTGTGTCAAACCGAAGGTGCACCCACTGTCATAAAAGGTGGGACGACATCTGCCGGCTGAGCAAGAACGTGGCCGAGATGACGCTGGGGCTGCTCCCTCGGACTGGCAGGTTGGCTAGGCGCAGCATGACACCACTAATGGCCCGCATCCTGGCTGTCACACAACCTGAGCTGGACAGACAACTGAAGGAGCATCAGCAGCAAACCAGGGGTGAGTATGTGTTGCAGGCTGCCTTTGGCTGGGAGTGGGTGCATGTGTCTACAGAGTGTGCAAATTGTCAGCTGTGTGACGTTGGTTGTGTGGTGCAATGTTTTGGGAGTGGCCTCTGTGCTGGGTGTATGTGCCATGCTTTTGCCCAAACAGTGCTTCATGAAGTGAGTTTTAGCACTGTGCATCTCTCTTACATTTGGAGTTGTGGCCTTCAGGTACCTTCTGCTGTGGGGTAGTGTATGAATTCAGATGGATGGGAATGCCAGTGTGCCAACTGTGAATGCGTTTCAATGAATGCGTGCAATTCCAGACCTCAGATGTCTGCCAGTCAGACATCTGAGGCCAATGTGCAACAGTAGATGTGCCCATGGACTCGATATGGTGGATGGCATGTGTGCAGGGTCATTGTGGGCTGGTATGTTGTAGTCTGTGTGGTTCCCCTACTGCTCCACACATGTAGGTGATGTGCACCATGTCCTGGTGTTCATCCTTGCCAACATCGGGACAGTGTGTGTGCACAGGCCATTTTGGGGCTGTGTCTGATGTGAGCCAACTGCAGGATGGTGTGCTGTGTGAGTCACCTGGGGCACTTATGGCAGGATGTGTGGCGGACATGCACCGTTGTGTTGAGATTTTGGGTGGCAAGATATATGTGTGCACAGGGTGGCATGCAATGTGCTGCACACCTCTTTCTAGGATGCAGATGTATTGGCACGTGTTGGTTCTGTTGATGCCACTCATCTCACAGTACTTCTCTCTCCTATGCAGCAGCTCCCGTATGTGCAGAGGGAGAGGGGACGGACACCAGTGGTGAGGCTTCCAGTGCAACAGCCGCACCGGAGCAGACTGACACAGATGTGACCAGCGCCGAGGAGGGGGACAGGAGTCTGCTAGAGGATTCACAGCCGGAGACACAAAGCTCTACCTCATCTGACGCCAGCGGTGACACATCCATGTTGGGGGGTACAGGGAACGGGGACTCGGCCTCCTCTTCCGCCACACAGCGTCCAGTGCCCAGCCTCCCTTCAACCTCCACTGGTGCTGCCCGTGTCCGCACGAGTAGGAAGGGAAGAGTCACCTTCACCCCAGGCACAGCTGCCCCAGCCCATGTCAGCCCTGCTGCCCTCAGTGTAGAAGCAGTCGAGCTATTGCGCCAGCTGTGTGTGGAGCAGACAGCACTTCTCAATGCCTTCCAAGAGCATGACAAAAAGTTGGGGCAGGTTATAGCTTTCATGGAGGGCTTACATTCCGACGTAGGTGGGCTACACCGGACTGTGCAGTCCTTGTCATCAACTGTGACAGCAGCCCTGCAACAGGCACATAGTCAGGGAGCGGCTCCCAGCACTCGGTCTGGCCCCGTGTCACTGTGCACCTCTGACGACAGTGACAATGCTCAACGGACCCCAAAGTCCCGATACAGAACCCGCAGCACACAGGAGCAGCAGCAGCCCAAGCGTACTAGGGCGCAGACACCATCCCCACATAAGAGTAAGGCCACCCCAGAGCGCAGAGAGAAAAGCCCATCAGGCGACAGCAAGGCCACAAAGCAAAGAAAAAAGCATCAGGGTCACAGGCCTCACCTTCCTCCCCTGGCAAAGACTCCCCTGTCCCAAAGACGTCTCGCAGAGGCAAAATGACAGTTTCCACACCCACTGAGAAGGTGTTGCCTGCAAACATTACACAGGATGAGGGCCCCATGGATAATCCATCCTTGACCTCCACTCCCATCCCAAGCCCTGTGAAGCCAGCACGGGAGGACACTGTAGGGGGCAAAGCTGGTGGACAGAGGGAGGCAGGACGGCGGCAAACACCAGGCAAGCGCACAGCGGGATCCAGCATGTCCCCAGAGGGAGGGTCACCATCCACACCAGAATCAGCTTTGGTGTTGGGGTCACCTGTTGTGTCTGCCCCAGTTCCTCTCAATCCCCAGACAGGGAAGCCTTTCAGGATCCCCAAGAAGTGGAGAGGCACCCCTCCACAATCTCCGGCACACACTGTGTCTCACCAGGGCATGAGTCCACCTCCCCGGGCCACCACCCCACCTGGTCCAAGCAGCCCCCCAGCTACCACATGCACAGTTGGCTCTTCCACAGTTGTTACTCCCACTGCCCAGGGCAGTCCTCCAACTGACCCCAACACACAGTCAGCTCCAAGTCCGACAGACAGCCCCATCTGAGTGGTGGTCACCCTCACACACCTGTCTGTCCACAGGGGTGCATGTGATGCCCATTGTCACGCCCATTACTCTGTTGCCGGGCATGGCATGGTAGAGTTGCATACATTCCCTGTGTAGCTTCTTATGTCACTACTCTGCACAATGTCTTTGCCTTTTTGTTCACTGCTGTTTGCCCCTTGCCTGTGCAGCATCTCATGTACCTCACCTGCACATTGGACTGGCCACTGGCCTTGCTGTTCACTGCTGTTTGCCCCTTGCCTGTGCAGCATCTCATGTACCTCACCTGAACTTTGGACTGGCCACTGGCCTTGTTGTTCACTGCTGGTTGCCCCTTGCCTGTGCAGCATCTCATGTACCTCACCTGCACATTGGACTGGCCACTGGCCTTGCTGTTCACTGCTGTTTGCCCCTTGCCTGTGCAGCTTATGATGGAACTACTCTGCACATTGTACTTACCTTGTGTTTCACTGCTGTTTGCCCCTTGCCTGTGCAGCATCTCATGTACCTCACCTGCACATTGGACTGGCCACTGGCCTTGTTGTTCACTGCTGGTTGCCCCTTGCCTGTGCAGCATCTCATGTACCTCACCTGCACATTGGACTGGCCACTGGCCTTGCTGTTCACTGCTGTTTGCCCCTTGCCTGTGCAGCTTCTCATGGACTCACTCTGCACTTTGTCCTGCCCACTGGCCTTGTCGTTCACTGCTGTGTGCCCCCTGCCTGTGCAGGATCTCATGTACCTCACCTGCACTGTGTCCTGGCCACTGGCCTTGCTGTTCACTGCTGGTTGCCCCTTGCCTGTGCAGCTTCTGATGTAACTACTCTGCACATTGTACTTGCCTTGTGTTTCACTGCTGTTTGCCCCTTGCCTGTGCAGCTTCTCATGGACTCACTCTGCACTTTGTCCTGCCCACTGGCCTTGTCGTTCCCTGCTGTGTGCCCCTTGCCTGTGCAGGATCGCATGTACCTCACCTGCACTTTGGACTGGCCACTGGCCTTGCTGTTCACTGCTGTTTGCCCCTTGCCTGTGCAGCTTCTCATGGACTCACTCTGCACTTTGTCCTGCCCACTGGCCTTGTCGTTCACTGCTGTGTGCCCCTTGCCTGTGCAGGATCTCATGTACCTCACCTGCACATTGGACTGGCCACTGGCCTTGCTGTTCACTGCTGTTTGCCCCTTGCCTGTGCAGCATCTCATGTACCACACCTGCACATTGGACTGGCCACTGGCCTTGCTGTTCACTGCTGTTTGCCCCTTGCCTGTGCAGCTTCTGATGGAACTACTCTGCACATTGTACTTGCCTTGTGTTTCACTGCTGTTTGCCCCTTGCCTGTGCAGCATCTCATGTACCTCACCTGCACATTGGACTGGCCACTGGCCTTGCTGTTCACTGCTGTTTGCCCCTTGCCTGTGCAGCATCTCATGTACCTCACCTGCACTTAGGACTGGCCACTGGCCTTGTTGTTCACTGCTGGTTGCCCCTTGCCTGTGCAGCTTCTGATGTTACTACTCTGCACATTGTACTTGCCTTGTGTTTCACTGCTGTTTGCCCCCTGCCTGTGTAGCTTTTCATGTAAATACTGTGCATATTGAAATGCCCACTGGCTTTGCTGTTGCCCAAATTTGTTGTCTCTATATGCAAATTGTGAATAAACACAGTTGGTCCTGCAGTGAGTTGTGTCAGTGTCCTTCCTGAATAAAGTTGTTTCTGTGTGTGCATGGTTTACTGTGTCACAGGCTCAGTATGCCACTTCAACATTGCCAATGGGTTGTCTCACATTTCATTTTTTTTGCAGGGGTGGGAGGCACTTCATTTCTACATGACTGTGATACTTATGGGTGCAGTGCAGGTGGTTGGCAATGAAATCTTGTTGTCATCTTCCTTCTTGGCTCATGTTATCTATGGTGGACACATGTCAGGTTTGTGGGCAATGGCAGCACAGGGTGGGAGTTTGGGCACAGGCTTACAGGCAGGCAGGCCAGGGTCATGTGGTCTGTGTGAGCTTCCTTTCTGTGTGCCAATCAGTGTCAGTGTATGGACATCTTGTGGTGATGAGTTATCCAGGTCCCATGGCTTACTTCCAATGTGTGCACTTGGGTGGTGGAGAAGTGTATGGTGTGAAGGGGGTGACTTGGTTGTGACTGTGGATGTGTGTGCACCTGCATTGTCAACTACTGCCATGTGTGACCCTGGAGTGGTGTGCCTGTATGTGTACTTGTTTAGCCCTGTGGTTGTGTTTTGTGCACACGGCAGTATTGTGTGTTGCTGTTGTGGGAGGAGGTATGTGTGACATATCCTACTTGTACTTGGCTGTCATGTAGTGTGTCACTGTGTGTTGTGCAGCAGACATTGTCTTGTCCAGTATTTGGATGCCTATGTGTGGCTGGTCAGTGTTTGAGTTCAGGGCCTTCCTTACATCCCTGTGCCTATACATGGGTGTCCTTGCTGTCTCCAGGAGTTGTTGCATTGGGGTGACCGTGGTTTGTGTTGATTGACTGTGCCAGCCATGTGTGCTGTGATGGGCTGTGTGTGTTCTCACATGTGTCTTGTCTTGCATGAGCATCACACATGCTTGATGGTTGTGTCACTGCCCTTCCATTTGTGGGCACCTCACTTTGGCTTTCCTATATGTTGTCCTCCATTACTGCTGGCATGTGGTGTGTGTATGTAGCTGTGAGTCAGGGTGGTGTGTGTGTGACTTGTCAGGTAGTGTGTGCAGTGAAGTGTTTGGTCCTCATCTGTGTGTGTGTACATTTTGTGCCTGGCCTCAGTGTTCTTGGCTTGTGTGTGATGTTGTTGTGGTGTGTGTGTTGGCTGGGGCCTGGGCTTCTGTGCTATGTGTTCCTTTGCAAAGGGTCCTGCTGTGGCTGTATATGCAGTTGTTGGGACGTGGGCATGGTGTGGCTGGAGTTGTGTGGTTGTTGTGCAGGAGTGGCACTTGGGAGGCACATGTTGTGTCCCTTCAGGGAGGTAGCTGGTGTGTTGTGGATGGAGTTGTGGCTCTGTGCGATTTGTACGGTGCCCTTGGCATGCGCTGGCCCTGTGCTCTGCGTTGTGTGCATGGTTTCATGCACACTGACCGCGGTGGTGACGTAACCGGGACATTTGTTCATGAATGCGGTACATGGGTGGGCAGTATGTGGCGAGATGTTTTTGTCACAGGTGGGACATGTGTGTGTGCAGTGATGGCTGTGTGCCTGTCCCCACAGGGGTGTGTGGTGTTCCCATGCGATGTTTTTCCACCCTGGAGCTGTGTATTGTGTTACTTGCACTGTTGTGTCTGTACGTACCTGCGGAGGTGTCCGCGGCGGTGGATAACTTGCAGGTGGTGTATCATGTACAGCACCGGGAAGGCGTGTAGGGCAGGATCCATCGAGGTGTGTCCCGGGTGTTTCTTTTCTGTCTCCGCTGTGATGTCTCCGCCGTCTTTCGCTGTGCGGTTTCTCCGTCGCGGTGCGCTGCCCTGTTTTCGGCATCGTGATATCTTCGGCGTACGGGACGTCATTCCGCACGGCGGTGTGTGGTGATTGGCTCACTCCGCCGCGGTGGCGGGCGCACTTTGATGGCGGTCGGCGTCGCACCGCAGCGGGCGGGAAATGTGCAATGTGTGGCCATCCTAATATGGCGGGCATGGAGACCGCTGGCGGCGTGCGGTAAATGGGTGTTACCGCCACCGCCGGCACCGCGGTCGTGTCTCCGCCCAACATCCTAATAGGCCCCTAAGTTTTTATTCCATCCATTTCTAAAAAATAAGTCAAAAATCAAAAATGTAAGTCAAAAATTCTAAAAATTTAATCAAAAATTACTAAATTAAATTTATTAGACTAGTTTAAGTTGTGCACTCCACACTTTGTGAGCCTATAACTCTCCTTCTTCTTCTGAGCTTTTTCTGCTTTTTTCTTTTTCTTCAGAACTTCATTTATTTCATAAATCCCCTCCCTCTTCTTCTGCACCCCTTTCAGCTTAATTGTTCATTTAGGGTGACTCATATGAATCGTTCCCTCTTGAACAGAATTTCAAAAAATCTTTTTCCCATTCATTTGTTGAAGTAGCAACCAAATATGTGCACTCTGGTGCTGTGTACTTCTTGCTTGGCACTTTTATTCTTTTTGTTCTTCGCACTGGATTTTCTTCTTCTTGTTCACTTTGTTCAGATTGGCTTGATATTTAGATTACAGTCTCTGGAATTTTCTCATTAACTGTATATCTCATCTTTTTACTCCTTTTGGCCACTTGTCACCTTTCTTTGTTCTTTTTCCATTTGCATTTTCAATTTCACTTTCAGTCTTTTCAGTGCTTTCTTTTGATGAATCCCTTTTCCCTCTTTTCTTTGAAGCTTACAGGGATTTCAGCATCATTTTCAGCTCCAACAATGACACCATCACCTTCACTTCTCCCAGTAACTTGTGCCAACTCTACTTGATTTTCAACTAGCACAGGAACATTCCTTTGTTCACGTCTTCCTTCTTCAGCAAGTTCTTCACTTTCAAGTGAACTTGAGACTCTTCGTGTGTGACTTGCATGTATCCAGTTCGGTAAGCCACCACACTTTACAGCTGTTGTCGTCACCGTATTACTTGATAGGGACCATGCCAACGGGGTTCCAGGCAAGACTTCCTCACGTGCTTTTTGACTAGGACCCACTCCCCAGGACACAGATCATGTCCCTGTTCTTGCTGTGTTGTTGTTGCAACTTCTCCAACCTGGTGAGACACAGAACGCACCACATCAGCCAATCCTTTGCAATAATCCAGTACCAAATCATCAGTAATGTTCATCAGTTGATTTGCTGGGGCAGTTGGCTGTCTTACAGCCCTTCCCATCACAATCTTGTGTGGGGACAGTCCTGTTTTTCTGTCTGGGATACTTTTCAAGCTCATTAACACCAATGGCAGCGCATCAGGCCATTTCAGTGTTGTAGATGCACAAACCTTAGCCAATCTAGATTTTATTGTGCCATTCATCTGTTCTACTACACCTGAAGCCTCAGGTGTAGGCACAGTGCAGTTTTATTTTAAACTGTTTTTATTGATCATAACTAGGGCTCCCGGTTTTATGGTGTTTATATTTTTGTCTTTTCTGTCTGTATTTATCCATATTTATTTTTTGCTAATTTTACCTGTATTTATCCATATTTATTTTAGGTTTTGTGAAAAAATGAAGCTGAAATGTGTATATTTCTGCATTTATTTAACCAGTTAAGGTGCACTCGGGCCTGAACGCCTGACTGGTTTCAATGATATATACACACTCAGATGGTAAAATATGCACTTGTAAGAAAATATGTAAATTTTAGTATCAAGATTGTGCAAATCTACTGCCGTTTAAGGCTCTTTACTAAAATCCCTATCTTTTTTTTAATCCACTTGCCTGTCAATTTGCGCAGCTTTTGGCCTGGCAGTCATGATTAACAGCATTTAGAACCACTCAAAAATAACCCAATTTCCGTTTTTATCCACATTTAAAAATAAATACAGACAGGAAAATACATGGTTTTCTGTCTGTATTTATCTGTAAAAATCAGTAAAAACGGAAAACAGGGAGCCTTAATCCTAACAAAAAGCACAGCAATGCATTTCATCCAAGGAAAAACCACATTCAGATACAAAGCATACATATGTTATTGTACATACCGCACCACCACTTTGACGCATCAGTCTGGTGTATCTACAACAGCATTGAACAAGTCATGTAATCTAGATTTGCCACGGCGCAATTCCACCGTTGGAGATAAACAAATGTCTCCCCTGTGCTTATTCCACGCAGCCCACTTACGGTCCCACTCGGGGGGCATCCTCTATGTTTAAAAACATCTTTCTCTGCAATCATGGCTCTGTCCATATCAGCAGCCCAATTTCTAACACACATCATCTCCCCCACACCCCATCTTTGTGCAATCTTGCGTTTTGCAATGTCCCACCCCAGCGAAACCCATGATTTCTCGGTCTGAGTGAGGTCAGTGGCATCCCAAATATTCAACAGACAGAGCTTCGAGGATGCCGTCAGATTTTCACCCCCAGCGATCTGTAATTGTGTGGTGACAGCTTTCCAGTATACTTGGGCTACTGGACATTCCCAAATTGTATGGAAAAAGGTCCCCACCTGGTGACAGTGTCTGAGGCAAGAAGAATCGGTCCTCCTTCCCATCTTGACCAACACCCAGCGGCGAGATAGGCTCGGTGCAGGATTTTAAGTTGGACCAACCGCAGTCTCATTGGAATGGCCACCTCTCTAGGTGAATCCAGGGCGTCTCGCCAATCATCATCTAGCTCTCCCAGATCCACCTCACAGTGCTGCCGCAGGCGCGTCAAAGGATCAGGGTGATTATTAATCAATTTTTTGTATGTGAGGGAGATGGCCTTCTTGTCCATAGGGTCGAGTAGTAACCTATCTTCAAGCGGGGAGGCCTTGGGAGGTGGGTCGCCCCAGGTATTGCTGCTTTGAGTGCATGGCTGATCTGTAGATATCTAAATGTTTCGGACTGTGCGAGGTCTTATTCTTTCTGCAGATTGGCAAAAGTGGTCAATCCCTTAGAATTCCACATGTCTCCCACCCGTGAGATACCTATAAGATCCCACTTGTCGAACCCGGGGCATGTACTTAAGTGTCCCAATTGTTCGGGTTCCCATAAAGGAGTTGCACGTGTGATTATATTGTGCCAGCCCAATTTTTTGTTAACCTTGTGCCAGGTTTCAATCGTGCGCGCTGTTGGTCCGGTTAGGCGCAGTTTATTGGGATTCGTGTAGAGTGCTCTATTAAATCCGCCCTATCCCATGAGCCACCAGTCGGTGCGGAAACTCGGGTCTCCCTTATCTCCATGCGCCCAGCGATTAATCGCCACCAGTTGAGACGCCTGATAATATAGCCGGAGATCAGGTAGCGCAATTCCCCCGTCATACCATCCCGCAGACAGCTTGTGCATCGCTATGCGTGGAGCCTGCCCATCCCCCAACAAAGCGCGCACTGCACCGTCAATACTGGAGAAAAAGGAGTCAGGGATCCTATTGGGGGTGTTTTGTAGCACATAGAGGAAACTGGGCAACGCCAACATTTTAAAAAGGGTAGCACGCCCCAGAAGAGTAAGAGGAAGGGAGTGTCAGTGTTTGACATCAGCACGGAAGCGCGTCAAGGGGCCTTGTAGGTTTATGTCATAGAAACGGGATGAATCATTCGTAATGTAAATGCCCAAGTAGCGAAAGCCCTCCAGTGCAACAGGGATCTGGTAATCTCTCGGTATGCGTGGCGAGGGACCATATAGTGGATATAATTGTGATTTGGACCAGTTTATTATGTAGCCCGAGTGGTTGCCAAATATGCGGAAGATGTGGAGAATACGATGTTGGGTGGATGTCAGAGAAGCCATGTATAGCAGTATATCGTCCGCATACAATGAAATTCTATCCTCGTGACTATTGGTCCATTTGAGTCCACGAATCAGGGGGTCACCCTGTGATGGTTTCCCCTCCTAGCTGATAGGGATCCCCGAACGTAGAGCCTTTAGTGAGGGTAGAAGACTATACTACACGTGGTCTTGGGAGGTTACAGTGTAATGCTTTATTACAAAACCAACAGTCCGACAGTCTGTGTTCACCACAATCAACTTCAACAAAACGAGGGTTAACGAGGTCATGCAACTGTGTGTCCTCATGTAACGTAACTGGGGCTATGTAAAGCGCTCTGATACCCGATTCGGTTGCGGGTCAAGTTCGCGCTATATAAAACTCTGCAAAAAAAAAAAAACAACTCAGTCGTCCCGTGGAAGGCCTTCTTTCTCAGGCCAGTAGTCCTCCAGTATTCCCAACCAGGACCGGCGTCCCCAAAAGGCAAACAGAAATAACAAGACCGTCACTGTTCTGACTGTATATTATAACTGGCTAAGGTGCTCCCCATCACCAACATTCCTGGGTCACCGAGAGGTAGTGAGAGGGAGGGCAAAAGTAAGGAGTAAGGAAAGTGGTATCCTGTGAGGGGTTGCAACTCAGGAATTACAGGTGCATTACTTGTGCCAGAGACCCTTTAAGCCCTTCCCCGCCAACCGCCTCCAACTTTCCATGAAAGACACTTGCCTGGGGCTACGGTCCTCCAGGACCGTAGCGTCTGGTATCGTGGCGTCCTGTCTCCTCTGGGGACGGCCGGATACGTGCGGGGTGTTTGTTGGGGAATCCTCCCTCTTCGGTGCTGGTCCGTCGTCCTCAGGTCTCCCGCAGGTTCCCTCTGTCCTCCAGTCTCCTTCCCCGAATCCGCCAGCTCCTGCTGTGTTTCTTCCCTCGTGCCATTCCTCCTCCTGCTCCTCGTGGTCAGCCGCGTCCGCTGTTTCTCCCTTCCAGCCGTCTTTTCTTTTCGCGTCTTCTCTCCGTGACGTCATCCCTCCTGCGCCGGGCGTTTCTGCACCGCTCACCTCCCTGTTGATTGGTATCCACCCGGGCGCCATCTTGCACTTCTCGGCTGCTCCGGTCTCGCCACAGTCCATATCACATTGCCTCTCTTCCTGGGATGGACGATCGGGCCATTCTGATGCAGGGAATCGGGAGATGTAGTCAACGTTTCCTTGCAACTTTCCTGGCATGTGTAGAGTCTGAAAGGAAAAGGGCTGTAAGGCTAAGAACCATCATAATACTTTAGCGTTGGTGTCCTTATGGGTGGCTAGCCAAGTCAATGGAGCATGATCCGTCAACAGAAAGAAGGGGCGCCCTAGTAAGTAATACTGTAATGACTCCATAGCCCACTTTATGGTGAGGCATTCTTTTTCCATAGTAGCATACCTTGTTTCTCTGGGAAACAGCTTTCGGCTCAAGAACAACACCGGCCTAAGCAAACCCTGGGAATCCGGTTGGGATAGTACTGCTCCTAGCCCTCTATCAGAGGCGTCGGTTTGTAACACAAACAACTTTCTGTAATCTGGACAGGTCAGAACTGGGGCATGACACAGCAAAGTCTTCAGTGCACCGAAACTCTCCTCTTGTGGAACACTCCAGTCTATCTTGGCTCTAGTGGGTTTGTGCCTCAGTAAATCGGTGAGAGGGCTGGCCACCTCCGACAATTGAGGGATAAATCTCCGGTAATACCCCACCAATCCCAGAAAGGCTCGCACCTCTTTCCTAGTGGTAGGTCGAGGAATGTTTTGGATAGCCTCCAACTTATTGTGTTGTGGTTTAATGGTCCCTTCACTTATGGTGTACCCTAGATAGTTTATCTGGTGTGTGCCTAGTGTGGTTTTCTTTGGATTCATGGTCAGCCCTGCTTGTGTCAATGTATCAAAAAGGTTCTTAAGATGTTCCAAGTGGGTCTCCCAGTCCGGGCTATACACCACAATATCATCCAAATAGGCTACCTCATACTTTTGGTGTGCCCTTAGTAGGATGTCCATAAGTCTTTGAAAAGTAGCCGGAGCTCCATGGAGACCAAATGGCATCACCTTGAAATGGTACAACCCAGATGGCGTTGAAAATGCTGTCTTTTCTTGTGCTGACCGCGTCAGCGGAATCTGCCAGTAACCTTTGGTTAGGTCAATCGTGGACATGACCCGAGCCTCCCCTAGTCTCTCTATCAGTTCGTCCACTCGGGGCATAGGGTAATTGTCAAATTTGGAGTGGGCATTCACCTGTCGGAAGTCTATGCAAAACCGGAGACTCCCATCCGGCTTGGGCACTAACACAATGGGAGAGCGCCAATTGCTCTTGGAGGGTTCAATGATGCCTGCCTTGAGCATCTCCTCTATTTTCTGTTCTACCGCCTCTCTTCTAGCCTCTGGTATTCGATAGGGTTTCACATTCACCACCTTTCCTGGTCGGGGGACAATGTCATGAGCTACTAAGGAAGTCCGTCCAGGACTGCCTGAACTTAGACCCGGGTACTGCTCTAGCAGTTGCTCCAATTGTTGCTGCTGTTTTAGGGAGAGCTTGGATCCCATCAGGGGTTGTTCCCTCTTCCTCCCTTCCCCTAGGTCCATAGGTATGTCCAATGTGTTATGAAGAGTTACATGATTTACCGTTTGGACGATATCCTGGCTATTGGAGGGAGAGTTGGGCTCTTCCCATTTCTTAAGAAGATTGATATGATAGGTTTGCCCTATTTTATTAGTGTGAGGGACCGCGACGCGATAAGAGACAGGAGTCACTTTTTGAGTAATCGTATATGGCCCTTGCCACGTGGCCAACAACTTCTTGTTGGAGGAGGGGAGAAGTTCTAGAACCTTGTCCCCAACAACCAGTTCTCTCATGTGACTAGTACGGTCATACTGCTATTTCTGTCTGGCTTGGGCTTTGTCCATATTCTGGTGGACATTGTCCCATAGGGTAGCTAACGTCTCTTTTAGTGTCTGCATGTACCCTAGGAGCGGTTTCCCCTCATCTTCCTCTTCTGTCCACTGTTCGGCGGCCATTTCCAGCAGGGTACAGGGTTTCCTTCCGAACAGGAGCTCAAAAGGACAGAACCCCGTGGATTTTTGCTCATGTATTCGAACGGCAAATAGTACCAGAGGCAATTTCCGGTCCCAATCTTTCCCTGTCTCTCCTATCAATTTCTTTAGAATGGTTTTGATGGTCTTATTGTACTTTTCCACCAGGCCGTTCGTCTGGGGGTGGTATACGGCCGTCCGAATTTGGTGGACTCCTAGAAGTTTACAGATCTCCTTCATAAGCTTAGCCATGAAAGGAGTTCCCTGGTCAGTCAGGAGTTCCAACGGAAAACCTTCCCTAGAGAAAAAAAGACACCATTGCCTGGGCTACTGCTACTGTGGTCATACTAGTGAGGGGTATAGCCTCGGGGTATCGGGTAGCATAGTCCACTAAGACCAATATGTATTGATGTCCCCGGGCTGACGGTAGTAATGGTCCTACAAGATCCATTCCTACGCGTTGAAACGGAACATCAATAGTCGGTAGGGGTACCTTTTTATCTTTTGAGGGGTTGACCAACTGACATTTGGGACAAGTGGCACAGAACCTGGCGGTCTCTCGATACACCCCTGGCCAATAGAACCTTTCCAATAGGTACTTCAATATCAGTTCCTGTCCATAGTGACCCCCTC
This sequence comes from Calotriton arnoldi, assembly GCA_963921515.1. Lineage (NCBI taxonomy): Eukaryota > Metazoa > Chordata > Amphibia > Caudata > Salamandridae > Calotriton > Calotriton arnoldi. The sequence continues at coordinate 1,316,254 of CAWUFW010000081.1, read as the reverse complement.
CTGCTTGGTTGTGGGCTAACTGTAATGCCTGTTCCCTGAAAGCTATCAGTACTAGTAACTGTTCCGTCTTACCACCCGGCCCTCCACTTGCTCTATACAACAGTCCTTTTTTTATGAAAAAATAGGATCCTACCTTATCTGGCTCGACTTCCTGCACTTGATTCCAGGCATTCATAAGGGTGCTGTCATCTTTCTGGGCCGTGCGGAAGCTCCGGGCTGGAGTATTTCCGTTTTCTGGGGAAGAGAGCAAACATGAGGAAATAGATTGACAAGCATACGTGTACCTCTCTTTTTCTTGTCTCTTCTCGTTTTTGGATTTCTTTTCCCTGTCTCTAGGGCTGGTTATACTCTCACGGAAAAGGGCGCCTCTTGTAGCCATTCCACCTCAGGACCTTGTTTCGACACCTCGGTCAAGTACTCATGAAAATGAGGTAAATCGGTACCTAGGAGAATGTTTTCTGGGAGCTCAGGGACTACACCCACCTTTCTAACTTGAGGATATCCGTCTATTACAATCAACACTTCCGCTAAGGGATATGATCTAACATCTCCATGGACACAGGAGACTAGCACTGTCTCCCCTTCACATACAGCGGTTAACTGAACCAGTTCCTTGGCCACCACCGTATGGTGACATCCTGTATCGAGCAGAGCCTCAACAGGCCGACCGTTTAGTCTGATGGCCTTCTTGTCCCTCTGTCTAGGAGCTCCGGTGACTAACACCCTACCTCTGGACCAACCCACCTCCATAGGTTCCGAACTATCAGTGTTCAAAGGGCAATTGCGCGATATGTGTCCCCATTCTGCACACCTAAAGCATTGGGGTCCCATGTGAGCTGGTTGGGCAGGCCTTGGGAAAGGTTTAGGGGCCGGTCTAGGGGTAGAGAAGGGTCGTTTTTCCCCTCCTTCTGCTGGGGTTTTGGGGGTAGGTTAGGGAAAAGAACAGGTGCTCTCCCTGTTTGCACTTTGAAGTCGGGTGATCTATGATAGGCACAGGCTAATTCGATGGCGGATTGAGTTGTCAGTCCGGGATGCTGTTTCAACCATGCTCTCATGTTGCTAGGTAGGGCCTCTAGGTATTGTTCTAGAAATACTTGCTCTGTGACCTCCTCCATTGAGGAAGAATGAGGCTGAAGCCACCGGTTTCCCAAATCTCGGATTCAATAGAAAAGAGCTCGGGGATTATCTCCAGTGCCCCACTTCTCCTTCCGAAAGCGGGTCCTATAATACTCATGATCACATCCCAGTCTTTCTAAGATGGCTTTCTTTATTTATTGATAGGGGGTTACCCCTGCCGGATTGGCAGCTTGGTACGCAGCTTGTAACTCCCCGGATAACAACGGTGCTATATACTGACCCCATCTCTCAGTAGGCCAAGTAGCGGTGGTAGCAACCCTTTCAAAGTTTGTAAAGAAGTAGTCGGGGTCTTCGCCTTCTTGAAACTTTTGCAGCACACTTCCTGGGACATTGGGATGCACCCTAGCACTAGAGATGGCATCTGTGAGGCGCAATATCGCCGTGTCTTGCACCTTCTGATTGTTAGTCAAGAGAACCCCTTGCTCCTTCATTGCCGCGTGGAAGGATTCCCTTTCTTTTTGGGAATCCTTTCTTTTTGGGCATTCTGGTTCTGTTGCTCGAGAACCAATTGTAAATGTCTCTGTCCTTCCGCTAGTTGAGTTATCATATCCTGTACTGTTACGGGTTGAGTCATCTTTTTTTAGATGATGTTATCCCACTTCTGACACCACTGTGATGGTTTCCCCCCCTAGCTGATAGGGATCCCCGAACGTAGAGCCTTTACTGAGGGTAGAAGACTATACTACACGTGGTCTTGGGAGGTTACAGTGTAATGCTTTATTACAAAACCAACAGTCCGACAGTCTGTGTTCACCACAATCAACATCAACAAAACGAGGGTTAACGAGGTCCTGCAACTCAGTCGTCCCGTGGAAGGCCTTCTTCCTCAGGCCAGTAGTCCTCCAGTATTCCCAACCAGGACCGGTGTCCCCAAAAGGCAAACAGAAACAACAACACCGTCACTGTTCTGACTGTATATTATAACTGGCTAAGGTGCTCCCCATCACCAACATTCCTGGGTCACCGAGAGGTAGTGAGAGGGAGGGAAAAAGTAAGGAGTAAGGAAAGTGGTATCCTGTGAGGGGTTGCAACTCAGGAATTACAGGTGCATTACTTGTGCCAGAGACCCTTTAAGCCCTTCCCTGTCAACCGCCTCCAACTTTCCATGAAAGACACTTGCCTGGGGCTACGGTCCTCTAGGACCGCAGCGTCGGGTATCGCGGCGTCCTGTCTCCTCTGGGGACGGCCGGATACGTGCGCGGTGTTTGTTGGGGAATCCTCCCTGTTCGGTGCTGGTCCGTCGTCCTCAGGTCTCCCGCAGGTTCCCTCTGTCCTCCGGTCTCCTTCCCCGAATCCGACAGCTTCTGCTGTGTTTCTTCCCTCGTGCCGATCCTCCTCCTGCTCCTTGTGGTCAGCCGCGTCCGCCGTTTCTCCCTGCCAGCCGTCTTTTCTTTTCGCGTCTTCTCTCCGTGACGTCATCCCTCCTGCGCCGGGCGTTTCTGCACCGCTCACCTCCCTGTTGATTGGTATCCACCCGGGCGCCATCTTGCACTTCTCGGCTGCTCCGGTCTCGCCACAGTCCATATCACACACCCCTCACCCAGACCGCCAGGGGCTCAAGCACTAAAGCGAATATTAAGGGCGATAGGGGACATCCCTGCCGGGTTCCCCTGCCCAGTTGAAACTTTCTAGAGGTGTGCTGGTTCACCACCACTCGAGCGGTAGGACCGGCATACAACAGCTTGATCCAATTGATAAAATTGGGCCCAAGTCCCATTCTTTCTAAAACCGCGAACAGATAATTCCATTCAATGGTATTTGGGAATCCAGGGACAGCAGGGCCACATCTTCTCTAATCGTCTGTTGTCTGCCCAACACTCCGTGTAGGCGACGTAGGTTCAGGGCGGTATTTCGGCCTGGCATAAAGCTTGATTGATCCGTATGGATCAGCCCGGGGAGTAGGGGGATAAGTCGATTGGCAAGTAATTTTGCGAGTATCTTAGCTTCCGTAGTAAGTAGAGAAATAGGTCGGTATGCCTTGCAATCAGTAGGTGGTTTACCTGGTTTGTGCATAATCACTATTGTGGCTAGTCGGATCTCCTCTGGTAGAGCCCTTTCTCATAACTCTCTAAGTACATTTGGCGAAGATGGGGAGATAATTTGGAAGCCGTTGATTTAAAAACTCAATTGGGATTCTGTTGGGTCCCATTGCCTTGCCCGAACGGATATCCCTAATGGCCGATTGGATTTCTTCGTCAGTGGGATCTCCTTCAAGAGAATCCCTGTCTTCCAACGACAAAGAAGGGACATTGATGGTCGAGAGAAACTCCCGAGCCTCAGGCGACGAAATTGTCGCAGTTGACGTATAAACCGAGTCGAAATGAGTAGCAAATGTTTCTGCTATCTGTTGGGGATTAGTAATTTCTTCCCCATTGGGTCCATGAAGTTGATGTACCCATCTCGATAATTGCTCTTTTTGTTCTAACCAGGCCAGAAGCTTACCCGTCTTCTCCCCATACTCATAGATCTTATGACAAATTGATTTTTGTTTTGCCTTTGCCGCTTCAGTGAGGAGCTGTTTCACAGTGCAGTTTTTGCTGAATCTGTAATGCTGCACAAATCATCCGAATTATTTCATTATTAAAATGTGTTTCTCTATCAGATTCCAAAGAGACTGGAAAACCGAATCTAGGTATAATCTCTCTAAGAAGTTATTTAGCAACTGTTAGACCGTCATTACGTCCTGATGGATATGCCTCAACCCAACGTGAAAACAAACAAACAACTACAAGGACATAATTTAATCCTTGAGAAGGAAGCATCTCAATGAAATCCAGCTGCATTCGTGTAAATGGACCTGCAGCTTTACCAATTCGTCCCATACTCACTACTGTTTTCCTTCCTGCATTTTGTTGCTGACAAATGATACATCTTTGACAGAGACTTTCTGCAATAAGCCTAAATTTTGGATTGAACCACACCTGATGAAATAACCTGATCATGGCATCCCTACCTATGTGTGTTGGTCCATGATAGACCCTTGCCATCTGGGATAACAGGCTGTCTGGCATTACTGGCCTTCCATCTGTGTAGATCCACACTTCGTCATCTGATCTACGTGTGCACCCTGATTTTATCCACCCTACTTTCTCTGAATCACTTGCTTCCTCTTGCAGTTCCCTCACTTCATCCCATGTTTCAACAGATGAAAACATCAACCTGCATTCTGTTTGTTCATTTTGTTGTTGACTTGTTGTTCCATATTGATCGAATATGAATTTAGAGCACAAAACTTTGCAATTTCATCCGCATAGCGGTTACCCAGTGTGATATACTCACAACCGGATCTGTGCGCAGAGCACTTTACCACCCCAATTTGTGCTGGCAATTGTAGTGCCACCAGTAGATCTCTTACACACTCTCCGTTTCTGATTGGAGAACCCGAAGAGGTCAACTATCCACGTTGAGCAATGTCGTCATGCAGGACCCCCTAGATCGAGTAGGAAGCTCCCGGACACTCCACCCCAAAGCAAATCACATGATTACTTCTATAGCTCATGAGTACGGTCTAATTGACATATGGCGTTCCTGGCACCCGGACGCCCCGGAGGGAACCTGTATCTCTACATGTCACAACGCATGGTCCAGGCTCGGCTTCTGGTTGCTGTCCAGAGACATAGTTTCTTGGACCACAGACATCAGACATATGCCACGTACCCTGTCTGACTACACCCCTGTTGTGTTTACCTGGACCATACCAATGTCGGCACCGCACGCTTACAGCTGGCGCCTGCCACCACACGCACTAACTGACAGCATTTAGAGAGGAGGTGCGCGAGGAGCTCCTGCAATATTTTGCTACAAACAAAAAGTCGGTAGATTCCCCTTCCACACTGTGGGAAGCCTTTAAAGCCGTCATAAGAGGTACCTGCATAGCCAAACAATCCTGGGTATTAAAGTCTTATCAGGTCCACCCTAGAGAAGTTAGAGGCTGAGATACATCAGGAGGAGCTATTATATTTCTGCACTGGCCTCCCTGCACACTTAGCCATTATCCGCGAAAAGCTCTCCGAATACGAAGCAGAAACAATTTGTGAAACACATTTCCTGGGCAAGCACGCCTGAGTCCGTAGATACGGGGAGGGGGACCGCCCAGGCAGAGCCTTAGCGAGCACGCTTAAGCAACAACGCACTTCCTCATATATCACTGAATTGCTGGATGAAGACTCCAGCCCGATTCGCGGGCAGTCTGCTACACTAGAGAGATTAAAGGATTTTTATACATCCCTCTACACTGCCACACAGAACGGACCACATCCAGAGCTGCAGACCTACTTAGACTCTATCGAGCTGGTCTGGCTGAGTGACGCCCACCGCAAATATCTAGATGCGCCTTTCTCGGCAGAAGAAGTAACTCGGGTGATTAAAGGCTTGCCCAGAGACAAAGCCCCTGGGCTGGACGGGCTGACAACCTCATTTTATAAAACATACGCTGAAGAGCTGGCCCCCCACTTACTGGCAGTATATCAGGAATCACTTGAAAAGGGCTGCCTCCCTCCAACGATGCGCGAGGCTGCGATAATTACAATTTTGAAGCCGGATAAACCTGCTAACCAATGTGATGCCTACCGCCCACTCTCCCTTATTAAAATCAACGCCAAGATACTTGCTAAGCTGATTGCCAGCAGACTGCAACCACTTCTCCCGATTGTGGCCAGACAGGACCAATCCGGGTTTATACCAGGTAGATCCACCTCGCATAATCTGCGCACCTTCTTTTCAATTATCCATCAACTTGACCCGAACCTGCCGGCCCTATCCGCTTTTTTAGACGCTACCAAAGCGTTCGATTCCCTAGAATGGCCGTTTCTCTTCACTATACTGCCTAGAATCGGCATGAGCACCAACTTGTTAAAGCTCATTCAACTGCTCAACACCCGCCCTACTACCAGGCTCAAAGTCAACGACCTGATATCCGACCCGTTCCCCATATCACGCGGTACTAGACAGGGGTGTCCCCTTTCACCCCTGCTATTCGCGATAGCGATGGAGCCCCTGGCAGCAAGAATGCGACAGCATCATACAGCTAGAGGACTGGGGTTCTCGGACAGAGGTCTGATAATATCAATGTACACTGACGACATTACTCTATACATACGTGAACCCGAGCCTAACCTGAATCCTGCGCTGCGCAAGGTCCTATTGTTTGGAGGCATGTCGGGCATACAGGTCAACTGGGCCAAATCGATGCTTCTCGCCCTAACACCGGCCCCAATTGCGCTCGACTTGGATTACCCACTAGCCTGGGCTGATGGTGCGGTCAAATATCTGGGCATATGGCTCAGTAGAGATATACAGGAGATCTGGTGCATGAACTATGGTCAGCTGATCACTTGGCTTGAGAGTAAAATAGCCATCTGGGCCAAACTGCCATTATCTTTAGCCAGCAGGATTGCAATTGCAAAAATGGTAATATTACCTAAGCTTCTGTACCTGTTCGTCAGTATTCCCCTTCCTCTCACACAGGTTTTTTTCCAGCAACTGCGCTCTCTCCTTATAACTCACGTCTGGACGGGTAAACAACCGCGCATCTCCTGGGAGGTGCTGACCCTGCCACTTGAGCAGGGAGGACTCGGGGCACCAGATTTCGAGCTATATGCACAGGCTCAATATCTTCACTTTTGGTCACACCCCACTCCATTCCAACCCCATGTCGCGGTAGAGAGGGATGTCCCTTCCCCAGCCCCGCTGCCAGCGGCCATTTACTATACCTATAAAAGAATACACGAGGAAATCAATACAATGGAGACATTAAGATGGGCATGGGAGGGTCTTGGACGACGTGCAAAGGTGCCACTGTTATGTGCCCCATCGACACCACTGGCACATCACCCTAGTTTCCCTCCTATGCAAGACACTAGCTCTATCCAACGTGCATGTCAGATGGGGCTTGCTACTTTCGACGACCTTTATCCAGATAACGAGTTCCTGGCTAGACCATATAGCCCAGATGGCACCCAGACCCCCATCTTGGAACTCTTCCTATACTACCAGCTTAGTGCCAACTGTAGACGACTTCACTCTACCTTCCCCTCAGCGCCTGCGACGCTAGCTGCGCTAGAGAACATATTAGCCAATCTGTGGTCCAAGAAACTCATTACATGCATTTACAACACCACACAACGAACCTCACCGACTACGACACCTAGGGCACTGGAGCAGTGGAGTGATGATCTCGATCCACCCCCCACAGAGAAACAATGGGCCTTTTGATGTGCTCAGTTTAAGTCTCTCTCTCCCAACTACAAGCTGAGGCTCATCCATTTTAAATATTTGCACAGATTATATCGCACACCTATACAACTACACAAAATGGGCCTGCGACCGGACGCCAAATGTTGGAGATGTGCTACCACACAGGCATCCTTCCTCCACCTAGCATGGACCTGCCAGCCCATCTCACAATTTTGGGACAACGTATTTGACACTATTCACGAAGTGACAAGCTTCCAACTGGACCGCACCCCACTAACAACTCTACTAGGTCATGTGGCCGAGGCTCCTCCGGGCACTGGCCGTCTGTCGGCCATGATGCTCCTCCTGGCCAAGCGGCGCATTGCGATACACTGGGGTTCAGTCGGAGCACCCAAAGTAGACACATGGATACAAGACATTGCTTATTGCCAGGAGATGCTGATGGCATACTGGGATTTAATGCCCATGGCGTCCAGGCCCAAAGATATCTGGGCCCCATTTGTGGCATGGGCCAAGACATGCAATGAGCGAACAGACCCTGCACCTTGCGAGTCCGCATCTACACTCTCTCAGACCACCATGCCACCTATCCCTAATACCTAATCAGGCCCCCAAGGTAGCTGTGAGACATGCACCATTTCTATATTGCACCCTTGCAAGGACACTGGGATTGGTCTAAACGTACTGTCTAGGTTGGGATGTGGGAGAAAGAGATCTTTTAAAAATGGACATGCCTATATATGTCATACTGTTAATTACTTATGGCCATGTTAAACTGCTCACTGCTGTCTACTGCCTAACTTTCACATTTAAAGATGACATGTACTGCTGCCTACTACTGTAATTGTATATGCCCGCCTAATATTAATCTCTGACTCCGTGTTGCTGTGACGTAACCTATATGTGTTGAATGATGTTTCTAAGATGCAAAATGAATAAATAAAAATAAATAAAAAAAGTATCCACCACGTTGAGACCACAACTGCCCAAAGTCGTGAACGACCCCGAAGCCATACTGGCTATCAGTGTAAATCGTTACTCTCATCTGTTTTGCCAGGGAACAAGCCCTGGTCAGAGCTATCAGATCCGCCACTTGTGCTGAACTCACTCCTTTCAACCATGATGCTTCAATCACATTTGCTACTGTACAAATTGCATATGCAGCTCGCAAACATCCTCCTGCATCTCTCAGACATGATCCATCTACAAACAGAACCACATCAGACTCAGGCAATGCTGTATCTTTAATATCAGGCCTTGGCTTTGAACATAATTCAGTCACATCCAGACAATAATGATCTGATTCATCCAGAACCAATTCACAGCCTGGAGTTGGTAACAAAGTAGCTGGATTCAAACTTGTGCACCTTGCTACTGTCACATTCTCAGCACCCAATATCCAATATTATTTGCTCATATTTTGTTAACTGACTGCTTGTAAGATGCTGTGTGCGAGTTCGTCTTAACAAAATCTCAACTGCATGTGGCACATACACTCTCAAAGGATGACCCATTACCATCGTCTCACTCTGTTCAAGACTCACAAATGTAGCAGCAACTGCTTTTAGACATCCTGGTAATTCTGCAGCGACTGGGTCCAGTGTAGCAGAAAAATATGCCACTGGCCTTCATGCTGTTCCGTGTGTTTGCGTTAGAACTGATAGTGCGCAACCATCACGTTCATTGCAAAATAACGCAAATTCCTTTTCAAAGTCTGGCATTCCTAATGCTGGTGCTCAACATAAGCTGTCTCTCAACTCTAAGAATGCTTTCATGCATTCCACATCAAGTTGTGTTGTATCTTTCACATCCTTGTGTGTCAATTTCTGTAATGGCTTGGCAATCAGTGAAAAATTCATAATCCACTGTCTGCAATATCCAACCATTCCCAAAAACATTCGAACTTCTTTCTGTGTTTTTGGAGGATTTATTCGCATAATAGCATTGATCCGATCTTGAGAGACTTTCCGAATTCCCTTTTCAATGATGTGTCCCAAATAAAGAACTTCTTTTTTACAGAACTGCAATTTTTCCGGTGACACTTTATGCCCACCTACTGCCAAATGGTTCAGTAGAGCAATTGTATCTGTCACACAGTCTTCTTTTGTTTTGGATGCCACCAGTAAGTCATCAATATATTGCACTAGAACTGAGTCTCTAGGCATTATCAATGACTCCAAACATTTCTTCACTTTATGATTAAAGATTGAGGGGCACTCTGTATACCCTTGAGGAACTCGGCACCATGCCAAAATACGGTTTCCGAACCAGAATGCAAATAAATATTGGCTATCCGGATGCAAGGGTATCGAGAAAAATGCTTGACACAGATCGATCACTGAGAACCATTCTGCATCACATGGAATTTGATATAGGATCACAGCTGGATTTGGTACAATCGGACAACAAGGTATAACAATTTGGTTCACCTTTCTCAGGTCCTGTACAATTCTATATTTCCCATTCGGTTTGCGAATTCCCATTGTAGGTGAATTGCACGGGCTCCCTAAAATCTCTTTTAGTATTCCCTGTTCAATCAGCATCTCTATTACAGGCGTTACTCCTGCAATTGTCTCAGGACTCATTTAGTACGGGGATATTCTTGGAAATGCTGCATTTGGTTGCACTGTAATTTGAATAGGAGCAACTCCTTTCATCAATCCAATGTCTTTCCCTGAAAAATCCCATTCATCCGACAACACCGTATCTTTCAATTCAACTGGCAAATCATTCGCTGTAAACAATGGATACAATTCATTCACTTCTGTTCCCTGTCTTGACATTTTGAAGATAACATCTTCGTCTTTCGTGTGAAAAGCTATTCCATCTGGGGTACAGTAAATGGAACAGTTCATCTTACACAATAAGTCCCTTCCTAACAAATTAACTGGACTTGTATCACACACAACAAATTTGTGTAGCTCTTGGAAATTACCAATTTGTACTTTCATTGGTTTTGTTATTGGTGTTTTAATCAACTTGTTTGAAACTCCTACAACGTGGATATTTTCTCCCGAGAGGGGTAGGTTTGGTATTTCCACAGTTCTCACAGTGGAACGGGTAGCACCAGTATCTACGAGGAAAGTAATAGCATTACCATCAACCTCGCCATCCACATATGGACCTGGCTGATCTACCTCTAGAGATGCGCCAAGAACGCACTCTTCCTCCCCCCTCAGGCACTGTCATTGTGACGAATCCGAATCATTCTCTTCTGTCTGCATCAAATACTGTGAAGTCACCTGCACATTTGAATTTACTTGACCAACATTTGTATTGTATCTTTGCATTTGACCATTCACATTCTGATTTGGCAATGGAGCCTGTGGTATTTGCAAACCCTGTCCTCTATTACTTGATACCTGTACTTGTGCATTCTGAATTTGCATCTGATTCATCGGTACCTGATAACCTTGATTTTGCACCTGCACCTGATTCACATCATATATTCCAGATTCTCCTGTATTATTCAACAGACTTTTACACTTGCGTTGCCAATGTCCAAATTTTCCTCAACCATGACAAGGATATTTCTTTTTCAACTCCTCTTTGTCTCTGAAATTACCTCTATCTCTTCCGTGACCCATTGGGATCATTTGCTTCACTACATTACTATTTGAAACCAGTGGTAGTCTGACCATTTCCTTGATAGACATCTGTTGAATCAACCCCTAAGTAACCCCCTTTCTTCACTACTTTCATTTGCGCTACCATTAATTTCTCTTTCAACTTTTTGTGCTTCATTTCAATGTCATCTCCACAATACTTCGCATAACGAAGTATTTCATCAATCGACTTACTCTGCCAACAAATCAAATGCTGCTGAATCATAGCACTTATTTCTGGTCTTACTCCATACACAAATCTATATAGAAAATGTCCCATATCCTTTTCTGTAATATTCTCTATTCCACTGAATTGCTTAAACACTTGAAGAAGCCTTTCATAGTATGCAAGTACTGATTCTTTCAACTCCTGAGTTGTTCTATCAATCCTCACCCGATCAGTTTCCTTTGGAGAAATCTTCCCTTTCAAATATGTAATGACCTGATTATATTTTTTCATAACATCTTCTGAAGGTGCTCCTGTTTTAGGATCTCTTGGATATTGCCTCTTTGGCCAATTTACAGCAATCTTACACTCAACCCATAAGTCTGTTGGAACCACAATATCAAAAAGACCTTCCAAATCAACCCACAAAACTTTTGAGACTTTCACAAATCTTTCTACCTGTCTGTACCATTCAAGGTTTTTCTCTCAATCTGGGAAAATCATTTGTAAATGATAATATATCCTGTCTCGACCATGGAACATGAACAAAACCACCTCCTGGTACTTCTCTCATTGGATATGCTGTAACAACATCTGTCGGTGCTGTTTCTTTTTCTCCCTCTTTCATCAGTAAAACAGCATTTGCCTTTGCACTCTCATCTTCCTTCTTTTTAGCCCATCTTTCTTTCCACCTATCTAATTCTCCCCAACGTCTCAATGTAGTAATCAACTCTTTAATTTGCAATCGTTTCCTGAAACATTCAAATTCTCCAAATCCTTGTCTGTGATATCTAACCTATATGTCTTTTGTAAAGCCTTAGACTTCTCAATGTCAACTCCATACATCTGTGCAACTTCAGCAAAAGTCTCATGCAGATTTCTCGCCTTTCTTGTAATATTCTTAGACAAAAATAATAACTCATCTTCCTGATATTTCCTGATATTTGCTCAATCTCTCTGGACTAATTGTACCTGCAATTATTTCTTCCAAATCTCCTTTCAATCTACTCACATCAATGTAAGTATCTTTATTTTGCCCACTACAACCAGGAGCTATTTCTCTAATCCATTCATCTAGTTCTTCTGGCGATGGACCCACTGATCTCTGTACATCTTCTCCTGACTCACTTCTCGGTCTACTAGGTATCTGTGAATTCATTCCTCTTTCAACTTGCACTAATATCTTGGGATCAAGATATATAAATCTGTTAGGTGTTTCATTCCTCTCCGAAATATCAACTAATTGTCCTACTTGTCCTGTGGCTACACTCACATTTGTACCGTTATTTCCATTTGTTCTTTCATTTATTCTGACTGCCTCTCTAAAACTCGAAAGAGAATATTCATTAGGAACAGTTAAAGCATGTACTTTAGTAAGTCCTTGTCCTTGTCCATCACTATATAATGGCACTTTTGGACCAATCGTCACTGAGCCTGACAAAACATCTGGATTTTTCATCATTTTCATTATTTCTGACACCTTCAGGTGATCTATTTATAGGCTCTTCAATCTGAATTAATTGGTGAAGCACTCGAAACACTCATATTAAACTGTTCTTCCTGATATGGTGGAGGTCTGTTTAATAATAACTCATTCAGGAAATCTTCATCAATCTCATCTGTATTATTCATTAAATCTGTATTTTTCTCTTGTGATTCTGTAATTTTCTTTTTCTCTTTGGATTTACCCCCTTCACTCGCTTCAGCTTCTCTAACGGAAACATTCTAGTTCCTTCAACATCTCTTCTCCAGATCTTTTTTCGTGCATCCCATTTTGCTTCATAATATCTGCTTGCTATAATTCTATATCTATACTGATGTCTATCTCTCTCTTTTGTATGCTTCATAATCCCACTCTTCAAGAGCTTCATACTGCATAGGTCTTGGATTTGGACTCAAATTATTAATTCGTCTTCTCAAGTTTTCTAAAATCTTAGTATTAAAGGTGCCATTCTCTGGGAAAGCTTAAAACACCATCTTGTTCTGTATATTTCATCCAATTTTCTATCCAGGTACAAGTATGATAACCCCTTTCTAACGCCATGAATGATGCAGGCGTTCCTTCAGGAGCCCTTCTCTAATCACCATCGGTTGATCCTTGCTAAACAATGTTTTCAACAATTTTAATATCTTCATGATTCTTCAATATCTAAAAGTAAGCTCGTATTAGTAAGTAAATGTACAAAAAACTCTCTTCCGTGTTATGTTCTCTCTATTCCAATCAAAATTATTTTCACTGTCCAATCACAGCGCAACTCACACTAACTAACCTATAGCAGCACGGCACCTTGGTGACGTTTTCTCACCAACTGACCAATACCAGCGCAGCACTTTTGTTATGTCAGTATTACTCCTTCTACTGACCCTCTCTTTACAAAATCAGCATCAGCGTCTTTTCAAGTCTTTGTCTAACAAAATAAACTACATAAACACAGCTTGTCTGCTCCACTAAAAGAAATACGAAAGTATTTTCATGCACTTTAAGAAACTTCTACACTCCAGCACAACCTCGACCAGCGCGATTATGCTCTCTTACAAGTGGAAAATTCTCGGGGCTTCCCCAGTTACGCTTTCTGAAGTGACCCAAAATAACCTCCACTATTTCATTCAACAAAGTTCCCTGTGCAGTAACTTTTAGTTCGACGACCGCCTAGTACCGCATCAACAGCAGACAACGCACATAAAGTTTAGTGTATGCCACACTAAGACAGCCCTACAGTCCTTAGGCTTATCCCGGGATCTCAGGCCTACGACGGACCCGCTAACTTCTTTCCATTGAGATTCAAAAAACCTCAACGTGACATAAAGGTACAAACTCAACAAATATAGTGAATGTCCAAAACTGTCTTGTTAACTCCTCTTTTCACTACCTAGTATTTTAGTCTAAACTAACCATCCGATGCAACTACCAAAAACTGTTGCAGCAGAGGCAGTGTTTTTTTTTATCATCTCACGTCCCACACCAACCTCTATAACACTAACAGAAGCGTAACTCTAATGACGGGCCCATAAGTCACTATTTCGTTTATTAGCAATATCAAAGGTTCTCCGATAGATCTTTGGTAAAGCTAAAAAGGACTAAGGAATGAAAGTCGGAGAGTTATTCCCTCATGAGGACCTGTAATGAAGAAAAAGCTATACATCAACAAATATACTTTATCATTGACAAAATAACTCAAACTCATTAATGATGACAGACACTATTCTTTCTGAATATTTTCTCTTTGTTATTTTCAAAATATGAATGGTCAATCACAAGTACAAAATCATTGTCATTTGTTTTAGTTCTCAATGTTACAAGTTAATTCCACAATGCATAACAGACAAAATACTCGAAATCATCAAATATCAGGTATAGAGGAGAGAGAGAGAAGAAAACATTCAGTAAATACAGTTTTCTCACAAACCTTTCCGAGATGAGGAAAACTAATGAACAGCGTGCATTTAGTTGGAAAAGCTAACCCCATGGCCGTTGGGATATAGCATGGGCAGCACCATCAGCCGATGATGTGCAAAGTCTCTAGGAAAGTCTCTTAGCATTCTTCGGAATACGCCAGCCAGAGTATTCAGGAATCAGCACGGCATACAGCATACCACCAACGCAGGACAGGTCACCAATCTTGTGAACGAGCCGAGGAACTCTTTCCCACACTTTTATTTTATACTACTGTTTCCTCTTATTTTCGATAAAAGTTTTCTCTCTGAATCCTCTACAAGCCTCTCCATTGGTCAATAACTACAGGAAGACGATCTCCTGACAGTGACTTTACAAATATTCTCTAAGCATGCTTTGTCTAAGAATTATATAACTTCCTAGAGAGGAAGGGAAAAAACTACAGTTACATTTCTATATTACACCTGTAACAGTTTCATTCTGAGTCTTCTACATCCCTCGCCTAGACAGGAAATAACCTATGATTTTATTCAGAAATAAACTATTTTCTACATTCTTAAGAAAGTGCTTGTAGCAATACAAGGACAGGAGCACGGAAGCACATCCCCTAACATTTCTACAGCCTTCAATATTTTAGCTAAAGAAAATCCTTTCGTAGGCCTAAATAAACTTTCATGAAGAATAAAACATTTTTCTTGTGTGTTAAAGCTGGTTCCTGCAGTTCAGGAAACATAAAAACATTTGACTAGACAGACAGGATAATTCTCATTCATTATTAATTAGTGATCATCTTCATTATCTATGTTTTCACTACTTTGCATCATCTTTTTACTATAGCTAGGAGAATCATTTTTTTCAGCCTGTGCACATTTGCACACATTTCTGTCGTACATTTTAAGAATCGCACGTTTAGTATTTCATTTTCAAACATTAGTACTTATTAAAAATGCGCACACGGTGGATTTCATTGAGCAGATTTTATTTTCAAAAATCATGCTCCATCAACTGTAAGTGCAAGGCAACTGAACTGGAAGCCGTAAAGAGGAAGAATAAGGATCTGGTGGCAAGGTCTCGGAGGTGTAACATTCGCATTTTGGGGCTCCCGGAGACCACAGCAATGAAGAGGCTGGAAGAGTATATAGAACAATTACTTTTGACTATCTTTGGCCAGGATACATTTTCTACCCAATTTGTGGTGGAAAGAGCCCACCGCACCCTGGAACCGCGACCGGTTCCGGGGGCTCCTTAGCGTGAAAGGGGAGGGCAATGGGTGTTGCGGTTGGTGTTCCACAACAACACCCATTGATTTTGAGGCTGCCCCATATTTACAAAGGTGGCATATATATGGGGCAGCTCCAAAATTAAGACAAAAAAAAACCTGATCTTACCCTGGCACAACAAGGAGAAATGTTTAATTTCTCCTCGCTTTTGCTGTTTCCATGTGTGCTGTGTTGTGCAGCATACTAGAAACACCAAAACGCTATTGATTGTTAATGTGCAGGAAGGTGTCCCTTCCTCCACATAAACAATTATTTAAAAAATTATGTTTACTAACTTCTATGTGTGTTGCATTAAGCAGCACACATAGAAGCTACAAAAGCCCGTTTAAAGATTGTTTATGTGCAGGAAGGGACACCTTCCTGCACATAAACAATCTTCCCCTGCAACGCAGACACCCTTGCACTATGGCGCAAGGGTGCCTGCGTTGGCGCTAGGCAGCTAAATTTAGCGCCAGTGCAGGGGGAAACGCAGGGCTGCACCATATTGTTGTAATTATGGTGCAGAGCTGTGGCTCAGAAGTGGCGGAGCGCGGCGTTAAGCCAAGGAGTCTAACGCAGCGCTCCGCCACTTCTGTTGTAAATATGCTCCACGAAGGGTAGTTTAAGTTCAATGCTAGCTGGTCAGTGTATCAGATGGTATATACATTGGAGCATGGGGGTATATCCTGCCTGTTTGACATGCTCATTGTTTCTTTTTCTCATTATTATAAAATGTACATTATGCACATTGCCATGTCTTCCTTTGACACAAATATCTACTCTGTTATAGCGGTCCATCCTTGGTACTGTGTTATATGCATCAATAAATAAAGGTTTTTTTTTTTTAAAAAACAGCCACAGTTGTTCCAAAGTGACCCATCCTGTAGAAAAGTTAAATGACGATACATTTGTCAGCAGGATCACAACCTATACGAGTAGACTGAAATGTTCTGAACATGCACACAAACACTGGCAGAAATCAAACATATTTATGTTGCATCCAGTGGCTACTTTTAGTAAAACACATTTTTAAAAAGCAGATCTGCCTGCCTTATTTAGGGGTTAATGTATTTGCCAGCTGCATCAACATTTTGATTAGAAATGTTTTCCAACAGCATCTGTGGCGGTACATAAATCAGGGATGGGTGTTTGGATTCATTGCATTACAAACCAGAATACAAAAAAGTGCTTCCACATTCAACATATGCCTATCAGAGGGAGTTTCCTCGGAGGAATACCTCGCCCAATACTGTGTCACCTGCTAGATGGTGCGCCGACTAAGCTCACACATGTGGTAGTGGCTCAATAGACGAGAAGAAAGCCTTCAGTACAACAGATTGAGAGTCTCTGTACATAGTCCTGCAGAAAATGGGATCCGCCTTGGAGATACAGAACTGGATCCTACTGTTGGGAGTGAACCACATGACCCGAGTCAGGAGAGGGCTTGTGATATCAGTGATAGCAGTCGTGGATGATAGAAGGGACAAAGAAGGCATGGCCTGTATTCCTCTTAATATTTGCACTAGTTATGGAGCCCTTAGCCAATCACATCAGGCAATGTGGCAGTCAATATGGGATGGACATAAATGGGTACACCAATATCATATTTTTATACACCAATGACATCTTGTTGCACATACAAAACATGAAAGCAGGGTTGCCACCTATGCTCGGGCACCTAGAGCAGTTCGGGAAAGCCTCCGGTCTCATGGCTAACAAAACCAATCTGTGTCTCTTTCCACTACTTGATAAGGGGGTGCAGGCATTACCCCGACTGACACATTTGGGCTGTCCTTTGCACTGCAAACTTTGTCGTACCTTAGTGTCCAGGTGTATAGAGAACCAGCAGATGTAATAACCATCATGGTCACTAGGGCTCTGGCTTCAGCAGAACGTTAGTCACCTTTGGAAAAAGCTAGTTTCATCAGTATTGGGGCCAGTGTCACTCTCCAAATTTGAACTTTTGCCATGCAAACTATATCACTTCGCAAATATGCCACAAAATCTCAAAAGTCTTTTTTTTGTGACCTTAATGTCTTATTGACTGAGCCATCTGGAGACTCGGAAGACACAGTCACATTGGACAACCTATGTCTGCCAAGTTATTATGCTGGCCTAGGAGCACCCAATGAGACTTGCTGTCTAGTGGCACAGCTTCTGTGGGTGGTAGTGTGGCGAAGCCCATCAGGTACACCAGAAGAAGAGTATAGATGCAAAGAGCTGGGCACCTGTACGACACCTGAATATATACATCCGGCACTTCAATTCCATGTTCAGTCCTTCTCAGCACAGTCATCCACAATTTGAACAGGTACATACAGAAAAAAGCCAAACCATGAGGTGTATGTACCTGTGCTACTACTGTGGTGCCCGACCAAGTTCAAGTGGGCGGCGGTTATGGCAGACCACAATGCATGAACCAGAGTATCTACTACCCTAGTGAGACAACTGTTGCTCAAGACACTCATGGAGCTCATGGAGGAACAAGGCCTAGCACTGTGTCAATCCCTGAAGTACTCCTCTTAAAGCAAATCAAGAAAAGAAACGTCACTGAAGAGATTACTGACTTGGGGGAAATCATACCGACTGATTTCCGCATTTTGCAGAGCCTTCACAGAAAAAAGCAAGCGGGCAGCAGCGCTCCTCCGCTGAGGCGGAGGAGCGCCGCCCCACAGGAAAAATAAAATGATATCACCATGTTATTATCATTTTATTTTTCCAAACTAACTCTGTTTAGGTAAGGGCAGGAGGGGAGTGCTGGGCTGCCCACACAGCAAGAGGAGGAGTGGTGGGCACTTTTAAGTGCGCATGCCGATTTGGCCAGCCGTCTTGGGCTGGCCGAACAGTCATGCGCACTTAGTAGGTTCTCCGCCTGTCTGTATTGCACAGCCTGGGTGGTGAACATGCACAGGCTCCCAGTCCCTGTCTGCGTGCTGAACCATGGCACTCAGCAGAGTTGGATTGGGATTAAAAATCGTCCCGGGCACGCTAAAAAAAGTGGCCCACATTTGCATATTGCTTTTCCGCAAAACACTGCTTCAGCGAAGTTTATAAAAAGAAGGGGGGTCTCTGACAGAGGCATGTTTTCTTAACTTTACTTAGATAAAAAAAAATGCACGGATTAGTTCACACTGGTGAAACACACCTGAAAACAAGTGAGGCCACTTCTGCTCAGGCCCACTGCCCCGCTCAATATGCATACATTAATGGGCCGGCCCAGCGAGAGAAAGGGAGTGACACCTCTGCCCGTTGATAAAAGGGAGGTAATGGACACCCATGTGCCTCCAGAAAGGCCACTCAGGCGGCCGCTGGCGGTATCCGAGCAACACAGACACTGCCCAAATCAGCCCCCCAAGCTGCGCAAAAAAACAGCCCACAGATTGAACTCGGATACCGGCCCCTCGGCCATTGCACGAGTGCCCGCCTTACCAATACGACCCTGGCGCTCAGACCAATCACGTCTTTGCTGTCATGCTGGTGACAGCAACATCATGAGTGGCTAGGGGAATCTGGGAGCCTGTGTGCGTCCTGTTTCCTGCATCACATGAGGAGAGGCGGCGGCTGTCAGGTAAGTGGATTTTTCTTTTTTTTTTTTAAATCCCCCCCCCCCTCTCTGCCCCACCACAACAGCCCCGTAGCAGTGCTACTGCAAAAGGGACCTAGCGATTTTGGTGAATACATGGGAAGATGACATAGGTGTAGAACTCCCAGAACACGAATGGACTGCAGCCCTCCAACACGTGACCACAGTTTCAAGAAAAACAATCCTGCCGACAACACAGGCACCCTTGCACCATGGTGCAAGGGTGCCTGCGTGGGCGCTAGGCTGCAGAAATGGTGCCAGCATAAATACATGCATAAATATGGTGCATTCCTGCCCTTTCACTTTGGCGTAGGGCAGCGCAGCAAGCTGACTTGCTGCGCTGCCCTACTCCAGATCCCCATACATGGAAGGAGAGTTCACGAGCAGAAAATAAAACCTTGTATTTCTGTAGAGGTTTGCTTATTTTAGTTGCACCTCAGGAAAAAAGCAACATATTTTAAGTATTAACAACCAAGTTCAGTACATGCGCATCTTTCACCATCAATTGCGTTTGCCAGTATGCAATACTTCGAGCGTCACCAAACTCACATAGTATGACAATCATTCCAAACTGTGAGGCAGATTTCCTAACTTTTGGAGCAACGCAGCACAGCATCCAAAGTTCCTGCGCTGGTTGCGTCAAAGGGAATGAGAAAAACAGCCCCATATCTGCTAATATATGGCGCTGTTTTTCTCTTCACTTGCACTAGCGCACTTTGGAATGCCTTGCGCCAAAGCACACAACCATGCACTGTAGTGCAAGGGTGTGTGCCTTCTGTCAAGCATAGGTTTTGTATTGGAAGGATACCCTTCCAGTATAAAACATACGCTTTAATCCTTTTTCCTCTTTGTGTGTGTGCTGTACAATGCAGCACACATGCGACTAAAACTTGTGCCACCGTTTTGCCTTTCTCGAGAAGGCTTACATTTTTGGCACAAATCCCTGTCACAAGTAAATCTAGCAATGTGGAAAGTAAATTTGCACACAACATTTTGTGTTGGAATCGCGTCCCTTTTGAGACGCAAATTCAGCACAAAGTATTCGTAAGTCTGGGCCTGTATATTTATTTCTGACTGCCACTCAAAGTGCCCCTTTAAAGAAAAAAACGTTTACTTCTGGTTCGTAAAACTAATTATAACATAACCACCACCAGTTATTTTGACAATCTCCCCATTGACATCGGAGGACAAGTTGAAGTTTTATGGCAACTGAATGGATCCAGCCATGGACGGCAGCTCATTAATATTCAGGAGAAGCGGAAGTGACATGCAGCAAAATTTGACATCCGATGACACCACATGATTACATTCTCTCCCTCCCATCAGCACCATCCTATTTTCTGCAAAGGGCTAGGGAAAGGTATTGAATATTATGGTATTTAGTATTATTATAGCGCTTATTATCCCTTATAAGGTGATGAAGCACTATATGGATGCCTAACATTCGCCTCCGGGGGATGCTTACAGCCCATGGAGGCTCAGTCATTTGGGCTTTCAGATGTTGGCATTCTACATTTTCACCTTTCCATCAGAGAGTCCGAAGCTGTGCACCACAATTTCAGACTACGAGTGACTGTAGAAAAAGCATAATAAAGATAAATATAATGGTTTTAATTATTAAACAATATGCATTGCCCATATGCTATATGAAGTGTGTACTCTCAAGCAAACGTTCTTATATTGAGGAAGGCTAAACAAAGGGTAAAAACAAATACATACCCATCACATGGGGGGCATCAAGTTTAACTATGACGGACAGAGAGCCGCCCATCTTCTTTGTAAATGTCTTAAATAAATGTATTTTCCAGCTGCTGGTGCAATTTCCGGGATGCCAGACAATCTTGGGTGGTACTGGCACATGACTGAACTTATTATGGCTACAGTTACGGTTGCTGGCCTTCTGATCTGGGGGCAAGTGCCAATGATAGAGAATCATCCAATTCCAAAAACCTCACTCCCTCCCTGCCCTGTATTGTTCCACCTGCACACTTTGGGCCATATATATGTACGGGTTGCATCGCAATTGCCCTACGCAACGGGTGCATGCGTGACGCAATCCTTAAATGCGATTTATCAAGCCACGCAATGCCACCTTGTGTGGTCCTGAGTGGCTTGATGAATCCAGAGTAATGCAACGCAGTGCGAATCACTACGTTGTGTTACTCAGCCCCAGCGAGGCGTTTCATAGGTGGTGCGCATGTGTTCCCATGCAAAATGTATGCATTTTGATGCATTCCCAGATTTACCATAAGTGGTAGACCTGGGAATGCGCTAAAACTGCTACAACTTCCCAGTTGAAGTGTAACAAGGAAAAATATGTTTATTTCTCCTCGTTTTTTCCTCTTTCTATGTGTGCTGCTTTCTGTAGGAAGGTTTCCCTTCCTGCACAAAAGCAATCCTGCCTGCTACACAGGCACCCTTGCACCGTGGTGCAAGAGTATCTGCGTTGGTGCTAGGCAGCACATTGTGCGCCAAAGCTGGGAAAAGTCAGGAATGTGCCGTATTATGTTAAATACAGCACATTCCTGCCCTTTCCCCATCACGCCGCACAGCAAGGTGACTTGCTGCGCTATGTTATTTATAAATAAATATCCCCCTTTCTCCTCAGACTGTGTGCATTTGTATAGTTCAGATTTCCATACTGCAACATGTAGTGGGAGTGCTGATCTCCAGCGCATGGAAATCACCCTTTGTGCCAGGAAGAAGCTGATGAATTTTCACTTGGATTTATCAGCTGTAGGTCTCGCTATCTGTCTCAGTAAATATAATCTTAATTCTGCTTCCCTTTCAAGGCAGTACTATGTGTGGTGGTCTCTCCACAGAAGAGCTGGATCTCTGGGTATGTTCAAATCATATGGCAATAGGAAGCCTCATCCGCCTTACATCTGGGATATATGCATCACGTTTGAGGGCATGATGTGAAAGCGTGCTTGGGTTATTTAGGCATGGTGTGTGCACCTGAATTGAATCAGTTTCATTCCTGCACAGAAACAATCCTAAGAGGCGTTTTCCCCTTACTACATAGAAAGAAGAAAAAACAAGGAGATATAAAGTTATTTCTCCTTGTTATGCCTCACCTCGGGAGGCATAAGGTTTTGGCGCCCTTGCCCAGGTTTACATTTCATAAATCTGGGGAAGTGTCAAAATCCATTGGTGTTGCGTGGGAAAACCCACTGCAACACCCATGGAGCGCCTCCCGGGTGCAGAGTAAGGCGACGCAGCGATTTGCGCTGCCCTACCTTACTCCATATCTATGAGGCCATTCAAAGTCACACGTAGTGGCTTTGAGTGGCCTCATAGACATGATTTGTGGCGCTGGAGCATCACAAAAAGTGACGCTCCGTCGGCGCAAGGGGCTCATAAATATGGCCGTAGTTTTAGTGGAGTAAAAAAAAAACAGACGTGTTAGTAACCACTTGTAGTTGGTCATACACAATGTTCCGCCTGTCGTATAGCATTTTCATTGTGCCACCTGTATGGTAATTTGGAGTGATGGGCTTGACATCTGATTGGGACTGACGGATACTTTCTATCTCCTCAATTCCTGCCTGTTTTTGACACACATATCCTACACCGACTTAAGCTTTAAAAGTGCACGACACACAGCCTGTATTTGGTCTCTTATAATAGTTAACGTATGCAATTCATTACAAGAACCACAATCCAGTGTGAAAACATTAATGCCCCAAACACGAGTTGCCCGGAAGCAGCACAGGGGTGCAGTGTTCTGGGGGCACATTTCTGTGCAACCCCCTCTCCCAAGAGGACTGACCTACACTTCTGCACACCAATCCCTCACAGGCATCACTAGTCAGGTTACCCTGCCAATAAAAGGAAGATGGGCGCACAAGCCTCTCACCAGTCACCAATTAGCAATCAGCCTCCAGATTCTGATTCCTCGTGCCTCCACAACCCTGGCTCTGACGCGGCCCGATCCCGGCTGCAGCAACACTGCTGCTCCTCTTCTATTTTTGGTGGTAGGAAATTAGAGACTTCGGAGTCACGCTAATTATTATAATTCTTTTCTTTTTTTGCAGTTGTAATTTTTGTAGTTTTATATGGTGCAAACTCAACCGGAAGGTATTGGAGCGCTTTACATGAGCACTAGTTACATTACACAAGGACACATTCTTTTTTTGGCAGCTCTGACCGTTACGCCACATCCTCAACACACAATACTGTTCTGAACTATCCCAGTCTCTCCCTCACCAGCTCTGCTCCTTATCCCCGCGGGGCCACCTCATCACGCATGCTGCCAAGTCTTCAGCGGTGCATACACACACTGATCCTCCTCTCAAGTGATATCAGAGCTATTGGGGATACTAGACTAACTGAGGGCACAAACTCAACAAGCATTTGCCATGCAATAGGTCTCGCATTTGCGAGATTTTGAGCTATTGGCATTGTAAGTGACAATGCCTTTTATTTATGTGTTTTGAAAACCTGCAAGCGACGACTAGAAGTACAAAGTGCACATAACTAAAAGGCATTGTCATTTACAATGCCAATAGGTCAAAGTTTAGAAAATGCGAGACCTATTGCATTGGAAATGCTTGTTTACACCTTCTTGCACTGCAGAACCACAGACAAATCACATTGCTGTCTCTACTGTAAAAGTACTAGGCCATGTTTTGCTACAACACGATCCACGTGAGGGCCTGCCGGGGTCTCAGGGTTGTTGTTTACAGTACCACACGGCACTGACAGGCAACGTGGTACCCTGAAGAGAGAGGCCCGGGCTCCGCTTGATTGATGCTCCAGTCACGCTGTGCGTGAAGTTAACTGTATCGTCGAACTAGTCAGATATCATATGATCGTGTGTCTAAACAAGTTCATGAGAGGACACGGTGCATTTGTGAGACAGCAAGGTGCTCGGGCAGCACAGCCCACCACCCGCCACCGAGCTCGATGCAAAATGCAGCTCCTCACTGAGACCGCCTCACAGGTGGTTCTTGGGCGCTATACACTTGTGACTAGTGCATTTTAGTGCGGAGACACCACACTAAAATGTATTAGTCTTATCCCTGGTGTGTGGTACTTGGCAGGGCTGGTGATAGGTGCAAGACGAGAAGCTGTCTTGTCCTTTATGTCCATGGTTTGGGTGGGTAGAAGTGAATCATCTCCAGTAGCACAGCGCCCCTCCCGCCAACCAACCCTGGACACAAAGAAAGCGTCTTGACTGACGAAGCACAGACACATGAAGCGCCTGATCCTGCCTGATAGCGCCTCAAAGTTCAGATGCGAAATAAAAAAATCTCTGTCTGAAAAGTACCTATAAGAGAAGGACTGAAGCATGCAGTTGTTGTTCTAGGACTTCTTGTTGACCGGTGGAGGCACCGCCCAGAGGGCAGTGGAGGGATCTGCGAGGATCCGCGTTGGTGTACCTCAGAGGCGACTCTCTAGTTAGGTGAAACCTCTGGAGAAACGGAGGGGCGGCCTTGGATGAGGCATCACTTTGAGGTGAGAGAGGAGCACTGGAGTACTCCCTGCCCACAGGGTAGCCCAGCTGTTGCCCTGGTGGAGGAGCGGTCCAGAATGAAACACACTGAATAACTTACCAGCACGACTGCACTATGGTGCGGGGGGGGGAGGCGTGGGTGGACCTACCCGAGCCCTTGTTGAGCCCTACACCCCTATTCAGAACTTTGCTTTGTAATTAGAAACTTATTTCATGGCACATCACATTATTCACGACAAGAGATTACTTATTCTGCCTCATTTTTGCATGCATATGCGTTTTCATGTCGTCTTAATTATAATGTGTGCATATTTTCGATTTTATTGTACCAATCAAAAACATTAGTTAGTACACAGACAAAAGAGACCACCGCCCTTCTGCCTTGGTTCTATAAATGATTTCACATGCCCTTCAGGAGTGAACTTCTCAACATGAGTTGTGACCGAGTAAGTAAAATTCTCCAGACACTTTTGATTTGTTGTATCCACGGACAGCTGTGAGACACCCTCTCGCCGTCTTCTGAGCAATCGATTCCTTTGTGCCACCAAATAAGAAAAAACAAGCGGTACCAGGGTCTGCTCCACGAAGCGGGTCTTAATTTAAAGTAAGCGCGCCTCTTCGCACCGTGTGCAGCCGGAACAGCGAGCGCACCTCCGGCCAGCGTGCGTGTCCGGCCACTGATGGGGGAAGCAGCGCCGCTGCTGAGCAGTGTGCGCCTGAAACAAAATAGTGCTCACCACCTACATATCGAGGACCGTGTAACGCCGCAAGTAAACGATCGAGTCCGGATGGGCCGTCCAAAAAGGAGACAGGGCGGTAACAAAGAAGCCTCATTTTCAATCGGAGGCCAGCGTTTACCATAGATGATGACGCCAGCCAATAAAAAAGATGGGCGGGGCTTCAACTCCACTTCTGAAATCTCCTCGATTACACGATGCCTCGCAGAGCATGCGCGCTGCAATGCTAGGCGAGACCTAAAAAGGGGTAAAACTGCTTCTGTGCTTGATACCCACCAGAGACAGAGCTCAAACCCAGGAAGAATGGAGAGGGGGTAGGAGAATAGTGACACCCAATAGCAGTTGCCCTGTGCCAGTGAAGCATTAATGAGTCATTTGTAAAGGAGGCTGAAGTGGGTGGGGATGCCAATGTGCATTCTTATGCTTTGCAAATAGAGGATACAGGGGGGCACACTATAGAGTGGCACTTGGAGGCCATGCTGCATGGTTGGATGGGGAACAGAGCAGGCAGGAAGATGTGGGAGGGAGAGCTGGGAAAGGAAACCACAAGACATGCCTCCAAGTGTCAGTGGGAGGTGGTGACTATGAAAGGAGCAGTAGGAGGCTAATCCAAAATGGAAGAGATTGTCGGCTATTTCATCAAGCAGTGCTCCTCTGGTCTCAGCCCTGCGAAAAAGAGAGGTCGTAGTCTTTAATTATGCAGACGACCTCCAGCTGATATTCAACATCGATTCCTCTGCAGCATCTGTGTCCAGCTTTCAATCCACCATGACCTTCATCAGTGACTGGATGAACACTAACCAGCTCAAGCTAAATCCAGACAAAACGGAGCTGATCCTTACTGGTGGTCTGGCCAACCCCTGGAACTCCAACTTTTGGCCACCACTACTAGGGAGCCACCCCTCCCAGCTAGCTCGGTAAAAGCTTGGGAATTGTCATCAGCAGCGATCTAACTATGAAGGCTCAGATCAGCTCCGTGGTCTCTGCGTGTTTTTTCCATCTCCGAAGAATTCGGAAAATCAGCAGATTCCTTTCCACCGCAGCTCTGACCCAAGTGGTTCTGGCCCTGGTCACTTTGCATATTGATTACGCAAATTCCCTATATACCGGCATACCGGCATACCAGTTACACCGGCTGCAACTAGTCCAGAATCATGCAGCTAGACTAATTTTCGGTCAACCTAAACACCAGCATGTGAGCCCACTGTTGAGAAGCCTTCATTGGCTCCCCCTACCTCAACGCTCCCTATTTAAACTGGGCTGTACCATCCATAAAGCCCTATCAGGACACGGGCCCGCCTTCATTGCCTCCAATATACATCGGTACATCCCCTCTCGCAATCTACGTTCCTCTAAAAAAAACTTACTGACCCCCCAAACCTTCAAACGTAAGAAACATGGAGGTCTCAGATACACGACTTTGGCCCCTCAGTTCTGGAACTCCCTCCCCTCTAATCTGCGTAATGCCGATTCTTACATGAAGTTCAGGAAATTACTTAAGACCTGGCTATTCACCCAGGCGTATAATTGATAAACTCATACTACTATGCAACCGCCACTGTCCTCTCCTAGCGCCAAGAAACCGCCTGGTGAACGTGCGCTCTAGAAATACATTTTAACATAACATAACAGTGCTGAGGCAACCTATCACAAAGGAAGCCGCAAACGCCAAAGTCTGACATTCAACACAGCTCCTATATAAAAACACCACTTTACACAAAAACAGTTTTTTTCTCGCTAATATCGTCTGAATGTAAATGTGCGTTCATATATGTCATGCACAAAAATCAATAATTTACATGACTACGATGTAGCCTTTTTCTATATAACAAATTCTACTTAAAATCTACAGGGTTCATTTATTAGAGCCCTGTGTCATTCTGCAGCACACATAGAAAAAAGGAAAATGCCTTGTGGATTGTTTGTGTGCAGGAAGGTGCCTCTTCCTGCACAAAAACAAACCTGCCATCAACGGAGGCACACTTGCACCATGGTGCAAGGGTGCCCAGGTTGGCACTAGGCTGCCAAAACGGCGCTAGCGCAGGCAGAAAGGACAGGAATGCACTGTATTGCTTAAATACAGTGCATTCCTTCCCTTTCACTTTGGCATAGGGCAGCACAGCAAGATATTAGAACATCTTATTCTCCCATCTCAGACCCATCATGACCAGATCCCCTTCCGGATCCCCTTCCGGAGTCTCACTAAGCGCCCCAATGGGAAAAGCAGCAATTTACGTCTGTTAATCCTTAGTCCTGCAACTGCCACAAAATCCTCCAACTACCCCAGCAGCAGCAACACTGTGTCGGTGGGCCATCGCAAATGAAATAGGACATCGTCTGCCTATAGGGAGATATGGTGGGTGGAGTCCCCCACCCTGATACGGAATCCTCCCATCTCACTACGAACTCACACTGTCAGAGGCTAGAGCGTAAGAGCAAAAAGGAGTGGGGACAGCAGGCAGCCCTGACGTGTACCCCAACTCACCTCCCACTCCCTCGACACCAATCCACCACTCTGCACCCTAACTGTAGGAGCCTTGTACAGCAGCCTCACCCAACTGCATAAATGGGCCCCAAAACCCATCCTCTGGAGTACCTGCATCAAGTAGGTCCATTCAAGCGTATCAAAGCTCTTGGTAATATCCATCAACGCCAATACCAAATCTTTCCCACTCTGCCACACTGAATGCATCACATGTGCTAGCCTCCTCAAATTAAGGGCTGTGCTAAGCCCTGACATAAAGCCACATTTGTCTTTATGCACCAGGGATCCAACCACCCCTCTCAACCTTTCAGCCAATATTTTACATAGCACTTTAGCGTCCACATTAAGCATGGCGAGAGGTCTATAGGATGACAGACTCATTTTATCACCCTCTTGCTTTGGAACCATACAGATCACTCCCTCTTTGTGGGTCGGGTGTAAGCACCCCCCACTCTTCGCCTCCCGAAACCCTTCCAACAGTGGTTCCGCCAACTGTGCCACATACGCCTGATAAAGGCCCACGGGAAGCATTCGCCT
This sequence comes from Calotriton arnoldi, assembly GCA_963921515.1. Classification (NCBI taxonomy): domain Eukaryota; kingdom Metazoa; phylum Chordata; class Amphibia; order Caudata; family Salamandridae; genus Calotriton; species Calotriton arnoldi. The sequence goes on along the minus strand of CAWUFW010000081.1, from coordinate 1,287,698 downwards.
CCCGGCGCCTTCCCCTATTCATCTTACCTAGTGCCTCCTTCAGCTCTTCAAGAGTGATGTCAGCCTCCAGGCACTTCCTCATCAAGCAAGGCAAGACTGTCAGGTCTACCTTGTCTAGGTACCTGTCCACTACCATGACATTTACATCCTCACCTTCTGAGGCATGGAAGTTTGGAGATAGTCTGATTGATAGTTTGTCAAAATATATTTACGCCTTTATAGCCCTAGAGATGGCTGAAAGAAGATTTATATGAATCAAAACCTCTTTTGCACCTTTCTGCTAACACAGTTCTGTTTGTGTTTTCCAGTAGACAGAACATTGAATCTAGCCACCAAAGAGATACTATCCATCTGATCATTATCACTATGTGCCCCTTTGACCATGGCAACAGCAAGATAGATTAGTTTATCTTTTTTCTTACAAAAACGTTTGCTACCATTTTCTAGTTATATGTGAAAGTTTATTGTGCAGACTTGATATGTTACCAATAACATTAAGGAACAGCAGAAATGTAAAATTGACTCCTAGGAACATGAAGAGGGTTCGTGCAAACACCCAGTCTACGCAGTTATAATCCACTCAGTGTGTCACCAATATAGTAGCGGGAGTACCATTGACGTTCACATCGTCACAAGCTTAAGGAGTTATAATATCATTCTGATCAACAGGAAATCAACTACTAAAATAAGATGAAAAGCAACATCAGACAAGCATTGCAACAGTTACCAATCCATTTTCTCCAGTAAGAGCAGGCACTCATTGCCATCAGTCTGTCCAGACAGCCCACTGCAGTATTGTGACCAACCCGTGCTTTTCGAGTTGTCCCGAGATCAGATTCGTTGTCCCTTGCATGCAAATACTCGATTCAAAGACTTTATTTGGTATGTAAAAACAACCATAACAGTAATGGACAATAAAAACAATTACACATGACCATGCCAAAAGTACATAATTAGAATTTCTTAGAAAGCTACGATCAGTTTTCACAAAATTCATAATGGCATCAAAAAACAATACTTTTACATATATTGATTGCTTTTATAATAAGAATTGCAACATTAAGGCAAACCGTAGCATTGTTTAACTCAAGCATATATAAGGGCAACAATGTGCGATCTGATATTTTGTGCAAGCAAAAGAGGTTTTAAATAGTGGCGCCAAAAATTAGAATAAAAATCACACAATAGCATAAAGTGCATAGTGCTTTGCTTGCTCTGGCCATCACAAGGACAGGGGATTGTCCATCTGAAGGACAAGATTTCATGGAGGGAAAAGCAACTAAATGATGGACAATCCCTAGTCTAAATCTAATTAATGCATAACGATGCATTACATTTGAAACATAGGTTAAATAGCTTTGACAGTCCTCCTCCAGCTCAAGTGAATAATAAAATATAACAGTTGGTTTCTCCCCCTCGCTTCTCCCCCTCGCTTCCCTTCTATAGGTCATAAAGTTATCCTTAATGAACCGTTTGGTGAGTGATCTTTGGTGAGTGATCTTGAACAAATCACCACAGATGGAATTGCTGTAACTTAGCCAGGGAATACACAGTGCTTTATCCATGGACAAGCAATCTAAAATGATTGACTCAGTGAAACTAGTCTCGTCTTTTATCCAGATAGAGCACCAAAGCAGCAAAGGGCAGAGTGTGACTATATGCAAATACTCATATATTAGAACCAATCCCCATGCCCCCTGCAAATTTACAAATGTCAGTGAGCCACGTGTTAGTAAATAAAAGCATGATTAGTGAAAGTCTTGTATCCTTCAAAGTTACAGGTATTTAGGCTCAGATTTACTAACATTTTGCACCACTTTTTGGTGCAGCCACCACTCAAAATGCAAGTCAAAATTTACAAAGCCACGCAAGGGCCGATTTACGTCCCCTTGTGTGCGCTTGTAAAAAAATAAAGGGAATGCAATGCAGCGCCTTGTGCTGCATTGCTTTACACTGCATCAGGTAGGTGTTACATGGGTGGAAAATGGGCATTCCCATGCATCTACTGATGTATTTTGACACAAACCCAAACTTACTAAAGGCAGTAAACCCGGGTTTCAAACAAAATGGTGGGCCTACCCAAGAGAGGTGTAACAAGGAGAAATAACTTTTTCTGCAGCACACATAGAAAGACGAATATGCCTGCACAAAACAATGCTGCCCATAACGCCGGTACCCTCGCACCATGGAGCAAGGCTGTCTGCGTTGATACTAGGCTGCCTGAAGTGTGTCAGTGCTATGGAGAGCAGAAGTGCACCATGTCTTAGTAGATTTCTGTTTGCTGCGTTGCATTGCGTGAAGGGTTAGTAAATCTGCCACTAAGTGTTTAGACCATAATAGGCCAAAATGTAGGAACCAAAGCATTAGACACATTTTCTTTATACAGGCGATTCCTAATAAACCCTATTTTTCACTACTCTCCATTCTACATTCCAGGGATCCTCTGGGATATGAAACAACCAAATTCCAGAAGGCAGCAATTACCTTTGAGCCATGCGACATGTTCCAGACTGATGTAGGGCGGAACAACGCATACCTTTACCATGCATGCCTTTACCACGCACTGTGCACCCACTCACAGACCCACTCAGACACTCATGCACCCACTCACATACCCACTCAGACACTCATATACCCACTCACAGGCCCACTCAGACATTCACGCCCAAACTCACAGACCCACTCAGACACTCATACTCCCACTCACACACCCACTCAGACACGGATGCACCCACTCACAGACCCACTCAAACACTCACATATCCACTCACAGACACACTCAGACACTCATATACCCACTCACAGACGCACTCAGACACTCACACACCCAGTCACAGTCCAACTCAGAAATTCATGCACCCACTTATAGACACACACAGCCACTCACAGACCCATACAGCCACTCGCACACCCACTCATATAATCATACAGCCACTCACAAACCTACTCACTCACCCCACACAGCTAATTACACACCCACTCATAGACTCATGCAGCCACTCACACACCATTCACTGACCCACACCACTTACACACCCACTCACACACCCTAAAAACAAATCATGCATCCTACAGACACTCACACACCCACTCACAGATCCATACAGCTACTCACACAGCCAATCACAGACCCATACAGATACTCAACCCTCACTCACAGACCCATACAGTCACTCACTGACCCATATAGACACTCACAGAGCCATACAGACACTCATGCAATGACTCACAGACCATCTCAGACACTCATGCACCCACTCACAGGCCCACTCAAACATTCATGTCTGAACTCACAGACCCACTCAGACACTCATGCGCCCACTAACAAACACACTCAGAAGCTTACACATCCACTCACAGACCCACTCAGACATTCACACTCCCACTCACACACCTACTCAGACACTCACATAGCCACTCACAGAGGCACTGACACTCTTGCATCCACTCACACACCCACTCAGACACACACACATACTCACAGACCCACTCAGACACTCACAGACCCATTCATGCATTATCCCACTCACACACATACTCAGACATTGCTGCACCCACTCACAGACCTACTCAGATACTCATGCATCAACTCACCGACACACTCACTCATATACCCACTCAAAGATGCACTCAGACACTCACACACCCTGTCACAGTCCAACTCATTCACTCACCGACCCATACAGCCACTCACACATGCACTCACAAACCCATACAGCCACTCACATACCCACTCACATACCCACACAGCTACTCACACAACCACTCACAGACTCATACAGATGCTCACACACCCACTCACTGACCCACAAAACTACTTACACACCCACTTACATACCTTAAAACTATTCACACACCCACTCATACACCCATACAGACATTCACACATTCACCCAGCCACTCATACATCCAGTCACTGACCCATACAGCTACTCACACACTCACAGACCCATACAACCATTCACACACATACTCACTGACCCATACAGCCAATCACACACCCATTTACATACCCACAAAACCACTCACACACCCACTCACAGACCCATACAGCCACTCATACACCCACTCACAGACCCATACAGACACTCACACACCCACTCACAGACCCATACAGCCACTCACAAACCCACTCACACACCCACACAGCTACTCACACACCCACTCACAGACACATACAGACACTCACACACCCACTCACTGACCCACAAAACCACTTATGCACCCACTCACACACCTCAAAACTATTCATATACCCACTCATACACCCATACAGACACTCTCCCACCCACTCACTGACCCATACAGCCACTCACACATCCAGTCACTGAACCATACAGCTATTCATACACCCACTCATAGACCCATACAGACACTCAAACATCCATACAGCCACTCACACACACACTTGCTGATCCATACAGCCAATCAAACACCACTTACACACCCACAAAACCACTCACACACCCACTCACAGACCCATACAGCCACTCACACACCCACTCACACCCCCACTCATTGACCTATACAGCCACTGACACACTCACTTTCAATGGATACAGATGACAGTTAAGAAATACAATTTAAAAAACGGTAGGAATTCACACACAAAAAAGGTTACAGGGACATTATAGTTAGAAAATAACATTTAAAAAACTTAGAAATTCACTGAAAAAAACAAAGGTTACAGGGAAGGTATAGTTAAGAAATAGAATTAAAGAAACCTTAGGAAGTCACTGAAAAAACAAAGGTTACAGGGACGTTATAGTTAGGCTCAGATTGTACACGCACATTACCATAGAAATTCAGCAGTTATAGTTACCTGAGCTATCTATAACATACGCCCCCACAATGCCCTGCTTAAGACCTCATATATTACATCACTCAAGACATGACCAGTGACATCACTGATGACATCTCAAATGACATCACTGATGATATCATCCATAGAACCACTCACACAGCCATACAACCACTCATGCACCTACAAACCCACCCATAGAGTCACTCACACAGCCACTCACTCACCCATACTGCCACTCACACAGCCACTCAGTTATCCATACACTTACTCACAAAGCCACTCCCTCACCCTACAGCCTCTCAACAAAGCCACTCACTCATCCATACCACCACTCACACACCCACACACCCACTTACATAGCCATTCACACATCCATACAAGCACTCAAACGTCTACTCACTCACCTATACAGCCAGTCACATAGACACTATGGGGCAGATTTACAAGCGCTGAGTGATATTTACAAGCCCACGTAAAGCCGCCCGGCGTGACTTTACCTGTGCTTGTAAATATCGCCCCTTTTCACGCAACGCTTTGCGTGTTAGGGGCATGACACAGGTGTTGCTGTGGGTGTTCCCACGCAACACCCATGACTACTGATGCATTTCCAGATTTACGAGGAATTGTACATTTTGAAATGCGTTAGAATGCTACACCACCCTAGGGGGGGCGTAGCGAGGTGCAACGAGGAGAAATGTTTTCATTTCTCCTTGTTTTTTTTCCTCTTTCAATGTGTGCTACATTCTACAGCACACATTGCAAGAAGAAATCACCTCAAATGACTGTTTTTGTGCAGGAAGGTGCCCCCATGATGCAGGTATCCTTGCACCAGGGTGCATGGGTGCCTGCGCATGGCAGTAGTTTGTGCACCAGTGCAGGAGGAAGCACACAGATGCAACATATTGTTGTACATATGTCGCATCCCTCTGCTTCGAAACTTACACAGACCGGCGCAGCAAAATGACTTGCGGCACTGCGCTGCATTAGTTTCTTGTAAATCTGCCCCTCACTCTCCAACACAGCCACTGAAATACTCACTTTGTGAACCAAACACCCACTCAAACCGCCACTCACACACCCATACAGCCACTCACACACGGAACACACAGTCACACAGCCACTTACATAATGTATATTAGAAATTGTATCACTCATTAGTAGTACACAAAGTATACTAATTTAACTTTTGTGGTGCCTTAGTATATATGTTTACCGCTCATAAACTTTTGGAAAATGCTTAGGGGCAGATTTACCTCTTTTTCACGCAGTGCAGTGCAGCAGCTACAAATGCTGCGCTGCGTGAAAAGGAGAGAGAAGAAGAGCTCCACATTTCCTGAAATATGGCACTCTCCTGCCCGTTCCCTAGCACTGGCTCTGTAACCAGCTGCTGTGCGCCACAGAGACACCTTTGCGCCATGGTGCAAGGGTGTCTCTGTGTGTCTAGCATAGGTTTTTACTATGCATAGATTGACTTAAATCATTTCCCTTTTGTATGTGTGCTGTACAGTGCAGCACACGTACAGTCAGTAAAGGAAGGAGAAATTAAAGCAATTCTCCTTCCTTGCGCCTACTTCAAAAATGTGCGGTTTTCTGATGCTAAACCCTGTCTACATTATTTAGTAAATTGGGTTTAGCATCAGAAACCTTGGGTGGTTGCATGGGAATGCCCATGCTCCACCCATGGTATGCCCCCTTGGCGCTAAGTAATGCAAAGCAGCGCTATGCGCTGGTTTGCGTTACTTTCACATTATTTCCAGTGCTAAACAAGTTTAGCGCTCTAAAGTAATTCGGAAAAAAAAGATTCTGCACCGATTTGCATCACTTTTGTGACGCAAACGTGGTGTAAAATCTTGGCAAATCTCTCCCTCAGAATCACTGGATGATGTCATCTGTGATGCCATCAGTTATGCCATTTGAAATGTCATCAGTGATGTCACTGACCATGTCATGAGTAATGTAATATGTGAGTTCATAAGCAGTGCATTGCGGGGGAGTAAGTTATAGTTAGCTCAGTTAACTATAACTGCTGAATTTCTATGGTTTTGTGCGTGTGCAATCTGAGCCTAACTATAACCTCCCCATAACCTTTGGTTTTTAAATTCTATTTCCTGACTATAATGTCAGTGTAACCTCTGGAATATATATATATATATATATCCACCAGAAACTGCTCCCATTTGAGGTGCCTCACACAATGTGTTTGTTCTCCATTTATTGGTAGGCAACAAGGGTACATCAGAGTTCATAAGACCATTATTTAATTCTTGCCGGAAAAATTTAAATCCAGACGCGTTTCGGGCTTTCACCAGCCCTTTGTCACTGGCATCGGCATCGGTTCTGGCAGCAGTCTTAGCGCGACTACGCGCTTTTAAATGTCACGCCACAGTGGGCCAAAGCATCATGGTAGATGTAGTTCTACAAAAATAATATCCCATTGGATGCTGCCGTTACCTTGAATAAAGTTCATATTTCCACAGTGGGCTGATAAAATGAACGCTTCTGCCACCCTTTTTTCTCTGTGCCCATCCAACCGGACACACCGTTCATCCAGCGCCTCTTCGTCTCTTGCGCTGTTGATCTGTTTCTTCCACAGCGGGGCACCTCGCGATCTGAGCCGACCGCTTAACAAATCCACCAGAAACTGCTCCCATTTGAGGTGCCTCACACGATGTGTTTGTTCTCCATTTATTGGTAGGCAACAAGGGTACATCAGAGTTCATAAGACCATTATTGAATTCTTGCCGGAAAAATTTAAATCCAGACGCGTTTCGGGCTTTCACCAGCCCTTTGTCACTGGCATCGGCATCGGTTCTGGCAGCAGTCTTAGCGCGACTACGCGCTTTTAAATGTCACGCCACAGTGGGCCAAAGCATCATGGTAGATGTAGTTCTACAAAAATAATATCCCATTGGATGCTGCCGTTACCTTGAATAAAGTTCATATTTCCACAGTGGGCTGATAAAATGAACGCTTCTGCCACCCTTTTTTCTCTGTGCCCATCCAACCGGACACACCGTTCATCCAGCGCCTCTTCGTCTCTTGCGCTGTTGATCTGTTTCTTCCACAGCGGGGCACCTCGCGATCTGAGCCGACCGCTTAACAAATCCACCAGAAACTGCTCCCATTTGAGGTGCCTCACACGATGTGTTTGTTCTCCATTTATTGGTAGGCAACAAGGGTACATCAGAGTTCATAAGACCATTATTTAATTCTTGCCGGAAAAATTTAAATCCAGACGCGTTTCGGGCTTTCACCAGCCCTTTGTCACTGGCATCGGCATCGGTTCTGGCAGCAGTCTTAGCGCGACTACGCGCTTTTAAATGTCACGCCACAGTGGGCCAAAGCATCATGGTAGATGTAGTTCTACAAAAATAATATCCCATTGGATGCTGCCGTTACCTTGAATAAAGTTCATATTTCCACAGTGGGCTGATAAAATGAACGCTTCTGCCACCCTTTTTTCTCTGTGCCCATCCAACCGGACACACCGTTCATCCAGCGCCTCTTCGTCTCTTGCGCTGTTGATCTGTTTCTTCCACAGCGGGGCACCTCGCGATCTGAGCCGACCGCTTAACAAATCCACCAGAAACTGCTCCCATTTGAGGTGCCTCACACGATGTGTTTGTTCTCCATTTATTGGTAGGCAACAAGGGTACATCAGAGTTCATAAGACCATTATTTAATTCTTGCCGGAAAAATTTAAATCCAGACGCGTTTCGGGCTTTCACCAGCCCTTTGTCACTGGCATCGGCATCGGTTCTGGCAGCAGTCTTAGCGCGACTACGCGCTTTTAAATGTCACGCCACAGTGGGCCAAAGCATCATGGTAGATGTAGTTCTACAAAAATAATATCCCATTGGATGCTGCCGTTACCTTGAATAAAGTTCATATTTCCACAGTGGGCTGATAAAATGAACGCTTCTGCCACCCTTTTTTCTCTGTGCCCATCCAACCGGACACACCGTTCATCCAGCGCCTCTTCGTCTCTTGCGCTGTTGATCTGTTTCTTCCACAGCGGGGCACCTCGCGATCTGAGCCGACCGCTTAACAAATCCACCAGAAACTGCTCCCATTTGAGGTGCCTCACACGATGTGTTTGTTCTCCATTTATTGGTAGGCAACAAGGGTACATCAGAGTTCATAAGACCATTATTTAATTCTTGCCGGAAAAATTTAAATCCAGACGCGTTTCGGGCTTTCACCAGCCCTTTGTCACTGGCATCGGCATCGGTTCTGGCAGCAGTCTTAGCGCGACTACGCGCTTTTAAATGTCACGCCACAGTGGGCCAAAGCATCATGGTAGATGTAGTTCTACAAAAATAATATCCCATTGGATGCTGCCGTTACCTTGAATAAAGTTCATATTTCCACAGTGGGCTGATAAAATGAACGCTTCTGCCACCCTTTTTTCTCTGTGCCCATCCAACCGGACACACCGTTCATCCAGCGCCTCTTCGTCTCTTGCGCTGTTGATCTGTTTCTTCCACAGCGGGGCACCTCGCGATCTGAGCCGACCGCTTAACAAATCCACCAGAAACTGCTCCCATTTGAGGTGCCTCACACGATGTGTTTGTTCTCCATTTATTGGTAGGCAACAAGGGTACATCAGAGTTCATAAGACCATTATTTAATTCTTGCCGGAAAAATTTAAATCCAGACGCGTTTCGGGCTTTCACCAGCCCTTTGTCACTGGCATCGGCATCGGTTCTGGCAGCAGTCTTAGCGCGACTACGCGCTTTTAAATGTCACGCCACAGTGGGCCAAAGCATCATGGTAGATGTAGTTCTACAAAAATAATATCCCATTGGATGCTGCCGTTACCTTGAATAAAGTTCATATTTCCACAGTGGGCTGATAAAATGAACGCTTCTGCCACCCTTTTTCTCTGTGCCCATCCAACCGGACACACCGTTCATCCAGCGCCTCTTCGTCTCTTGCGCTGTTGATCTGTTTCTTCCACAGCGGGGCACCTCGCGATCTGAGCCGACCGCTTAACAAATCCACCAGAAACTGCTCCCATTTGAGGTGCCTCACACGATGTGTTTGTTCTCCATTTATTGGTAGGCAACAAGGGTACATCAGAGTTCATAAGACCATTATTTAATTCTTGCCGGAAAAATTTAAATCCAGACGCGTTTCGGGCTTTCACCAGCCCTTTGTCACTGGCATCGGCATCGGTTCTGGCAGCAGTCTTAGCGCGACTACGCGCTTTTAAATGTCACGCCACAGTGGGCCAAAGCATCATGGTAGATGTAGTTCTACAAAAATAATATCCCATTGGATGCTGCCGTTACCTTGAATAAAGTTCATATTTCCACAGTGGGCTGATAAAATGAACGCTTCTGCCACCCTTTTTTCTCTGTGCCCATCCAACCGGACACACCGTTCATCCAGCGCCTCTTCGTCTCTTGCGCTGTTGATCTGTTTCTTCCACAGCGGGGCACCTCGCGATCTGAGCCGACCGCTTAACAAATCCACCAGAAACTGCTCCCATTTGAGGTGCCTCACACGATGTGTTTGTTCTCCATTTATTGGTAGGCAACAAGGGTACATCAGAGTTCATAAGACCATTATTTAATTCTTGCCGGAAAAATTTAAATCCAGACGCGTTTCGGGCTTTCACCAGCCCTTTGTCACTGGCATCAGCATCGGTTCTGGCAGCAGTCTTAGCGCGACTACGCGCTTTTAAATGTCACGCCACAGTGGGCCAAAGCATCATGGTAGATGTAGTTCTACAAAAATAATATCCCATTGGATGCTGCCGTTACCTTGAATAAAGTTCATATTTCCACAGTGGGCTGATAAAATGAACGCTTCTGCCACCCTTTTTTCTCTGTGCCCATCCAACCGGACACACCGTTCATCCAGCGCCTCTTCGTCTCTTGCGCTGTTGATCTGTTTCTTCCACAGTGGGGCACCTCGCGATCTGAGCCGACCGCTTAACAAATCCACCAGAAACTGCTCCCATTTGAGGTGCCTCACACGATGTGTTTGTTCTCCATTTATTGGTAGGCAACAAGGGTACATCAGAGTTCATAAGACCATTATTTAATTCTTGCCGGAAAAATTTAAATCCAGACGCGTTTCGGGCTTTCACCAGCCCTTTGTCACTGGCATCGGCATCGGTTCTGGCAGCAGTCTTAGCGCGACTACGCGCTTTTAAATGTCACGCCACAGTGGGCCAAAGCATCATGGTAGATGTAGTTCTACAAAAATAATATCCCATTGGATGCTGCCGTTACCTTGAATAAAGTTCATATTTCCACAGTGGGCTGATAAAATGAACGCTTCTGCCACCCTTTTTTCTCTGTGCCCATCCAACCGGACACACCGTTCATCCAGCGCCTCTTCGTCTCTTGCGCTGTTGATCTGTTTCTTCCACAGCGGGGCACCTCGCGATCTGAGCCGACCGCTTAACAAATCCACCAGAAACTGCTCCCATTTGAGGTGCCTCACACGATGTGTTTGTTCTCCATTTATTGGTAGGCAACAAGGGTACATCAGAGTTCATAAGACCATTATTTAATTCTTGCCGGAAAAATTTAAATCCAGACGCGTTTCGGGCTTTCACCAGCCCTTTGTCACTGGCATCGGCATCGGTTCTGGCAGCAGTCTTAGCGCGACTACGCGCTTTTAAATGTCACGCCACAGTGGGCCAAAGCATCATGGTAGATGTAGTTCTACAAAAATAATATCCCATTGGATGCTGCCGTTACCTTGAATAAAGTTCATATTTCCACAGTGGGCTGATAAAATGAACGCTTCTGCCACCCTTTTTTCTCTGTGCCCATCCAACCGGACACACCGTTCATCCAGCGCCTCTTCGTCTCTTGCGCTGTTGATCTGTTTCTTCCACAGCGGGGCACCTCGCGATCTGAGCCGACCGCTTAACAAATCCACCAGAAACTGCTCCCATTTGAGGTGCCTCACACGATGTGTTTGTTCTCCATTTATTGGTAGGCAACAAGGGTACATCAGAGTTCATAAGACCATTATTTAATTCTTGCCGGAAAAATTTAAATCCAGACGCGTTTCGGGCTTTTACCAGCCCTTTGTCACTGGCATCGGTTCTGGCAGCAGTCTTAGCGCGACTACGCGCTTTTAAATGTCACGCCACAGTGGGCCAAAGCATCATGGTAGATGTAGTTCTACAAAAATAATATCCCATTGGATGCTGCCGTTACCTTGAATAAAGTTCATATTTCCACAGTGGGCTGATAAAATGAACGCTTCTGCCACCCTTTTTTCTCTGTGCCCATCCAACCGGACACACCGTTCATCCAGCGCCTCTTCGTCTCTTGCGCTGTTGATCTGTTTCTTCCACAGCGGGGCACCTCGCGATCTGAGCCGACCGCTTAACAAATCCACCAGAAACTGCTCCCATTTGAGGTGCCTCACACGATGTGTTTGTTCTCCATTTATTGGTAGGCAACAAGGGTACATCAGAGTTCATAAGACCATTATTTAATTCTTGCCGGAAAAATTTAAATCCAGACGCGTTTCGGGCTTTCACCAGCCCTTTGTCACTGGCATCGGCATCGGTTCTGGCAGCAGTCTTAGCGCGACTACGCGCTTTTAAATGTCACGCCACAGTGGGCCAAAGCATCATGGTAGATGTAGTTCTACAAAAATAATATCCCATTGGATGCTGCCGTTACCTTGAATAAAGTTCATATTTCCACAGTGGGCTGATAAAATGAACGCTTCTGCCACCCTTTTTTCTCTGTGCCCATCCAACCGGACACACCGTTCATCCAGCGCCTCTTCGTCTCTTGCGCTGTTGATCTGTTTCTTCCACAGCGGGGCACCTCGCGATCTGAGCCGACCGCTTAACAAATCCACCAGAAACTGCTCCCATTTGAGGTGCCTCACACGATGTGTTTGTTCTCCATTTATTGGTAGGCAACAAGGGTACATCAGAGTTCATAAGACCATTATTTAATTCTTGCCGGAAAAATTTAAATCCAGACGCGTTTCGGGCTTTCACCAGCCCTTTGTCACTGGCATCGGCATCGGTTCTGGCAGCAGTCTTAGCGCGACTACGCGCTTTTAAATGTCACGCCACAGTGGGCCAAAGCATCATGGTAGATGTAGTTCTACAAAAATAATATCCCATTGGATGCTGCCGTTACCTTGAATAAAGTTCATATTTCCACAGTGGGCTGATAAAATGAACGCTTCTGCCACCCTTTTTTCTCTGTGCCCATCCAACCGGACACACCGTTCATCCAGCGCCTCTTCGTCTCTTGCGCTGTTGATCTGTTTCTTCCACAGCGGGGCACCTCGCGATCTGAGCCGACCGCTTAACAAATCCACCAGAAACTGCTCCCATTTGAGGTGCCTCACACGATGTGTTTGTTCTCCATTTATTGGTAGGCAACAAGGGTACATCAGAGTTCATAAGACCATTATTTAATTCTTGCCGGAAAAATTTAAATCCAGACGCGTTTCGGGCTTTCACCAGCCCTTTGTCACTGGCATCGGCATCGGTTCTGGCAGCAGTCTTAGCGCGACTACGCGCTTTTAAATGTCACGCCACAGTGGGCCAAAGCATCATGGTAGATGTAGTTCTACAAAAATAATATCCCATTGGATGCTGCCGTTACCTTGAATAAAGTTCATATTTCCACAGTGGGCTGATAAAATGAACGCTTCTGCCACCCTTTTTTCTCTGTGCCCATCCAACCGGACACACCGTTCATCCAGCGCCTCTTCGTCTCTTGCGCTGTTGATCTGTTTCTTCCACAGCGGGGCACCTCGCGATCTGAGCCGACCGCTTAACAAATCCACCAGAAACTGCTCCCATTTGAGGTGCCTCACACGATGTGTTTGTTCTCCATTTATTGGTAGGCAACAAGGGTACATCAGAGTTCATAAGACCATTATTTAATTCTTGCCGGAAAAATTTAAATCCAGACGCGTTTCGGGCTTTCACCAGCCCTTTGTCACTGGCATCGGCATCGGTTCTGGCAGCAGTCTTAGCGCGACTACGCGCTTTTAAATGTCACGCCACAGTGGGCCAAAGCATCATGGTAGATGTAGTTCTACAAAAATAATATCCCATTGGATGCTGCCGTTACCTTGAATAAAGTTCATATTTCCACAGTGGGCTGATAAAATGAACGCTTCTGCCACCCTTTTTTCTCTGTGCCCATCCAACCGGACACACCGTTCATCCAGCGCCTCTTCGTCTCTTGCGCTGTTGATCTGTTTCTTCCACAGCGGGGCACCTCGCGATCTGAGCCGACCGCTTAACAAATCCACCAGAAACTGCTCCCATTTGAGGTGCCTCACACGATGTGTTTGTTCTCCATTTATTGGTAGGCAACAAGGGTACATCAGAGTTCATAAGACCATTATTTAATTCTTGCCGGAAAAATTTAAATCCAGACGCGTTTCGGGCTTTCACCAGCCCTTTGTCACTGGCATCGGCATCGGTTCTGGCAGCAGTCTTAGCGCGACTACGCGCTTTTAAATGTCACGCCACAGTGGGCCAAAGCATCATGGTAGATGTAGTTCTACAAAAATAATATCCCATTGGATGCTGCCGTTACCTTGAATAAAGTTCATATTTCCACAGTGGGCTGATAAAATGAACGCTTCTGCCACCCTTTTTTCTCTGTGCCCATCCAACCGGACACACCGTTCATCCAGCGCCTCTTCGTCTCTTGCGCTGTTGATCTGTTTCTTCCACAGCGGGGCACCTCGCGATCTGAGCCGACCGCTTAACAAATCCACCAGAAACTGCTCCCATTTGAGGTGCCTCACACGATGTGTTTGTTCTCCATTTATTGGTAGGCAACAAGGGTACATCAGAGTTCATAAGACCATTATTTAATTCTTGCCGGAAAAATTTAAATCCAGACGCGTTTCGGGCTTTCACCAGCCCTTTGTCACTGGCATCGGCATCGGTTCTGGCAGCAGTCTTAGCGCGACTACGCGCTTTTAAATGTCACGCCACAGTGGGCCAAAGCATCATGGTAGATGTAGTTCTACAAAAATAATATCCCATTGGATGCTGCCGTTACCTTGAATAAAGTTCATATTTCCACAGTGGGCTGATAAAATGAACGCTTCTGCCACCCTTTTTTCTCTGTGCCCATCCAACCGGACACACCGTTCATCCAGCGCCTCTTCGTCTCTTGCGCTGTTGATCTGTTTCTTCCACAGCGGGGCACCTCGCGATCTGAGCCGACCGCTTAACAAATCCACCAGAAACTGCTCCCATTTGAGGTGCCTCACACGATGTGTTTGTTCTCCATTTATTGGTAGGCAACAAGGGTACATCAGAGTTCATAAGACCATTATTTAATTCTTGCCGGAAAAATTTAAATCCAGACGCGTTTCGGGCTTTCACCAGCCCTTTGTCACTGGCATCGGCATCGGTTCTGGCAGCAGTCTTAGCGCGACTACGCGCTTTTAAATGTCACGCCACAGTGGGCCAAAGCATCATGGTAGATGTAGTTCTACAAAAATAATATCCCATTGGATGCTGCCGTTACCTTGAATAAAGTTCATATTTCCACAGTGGGCTGATAAAATGAACGCTTCTGCCACCCTTTTTTCTCTGTGCCCATCCAACCGGACACACCGTTCATCCAGCGCCTCTTCGTCTCTTGCGCTGTTGATCTGTTTCTTCCACAGCGGGGCACCTCGCGATCTGAGCCGACCGCTTAACAAAT
Source organism: Calotriton arnoldi (assembly GCA_963921515.1). Classification (NCBI taxonomy): domain Eukaryota; kingdom Metazoa; phylum Chordata; class Amphibia; order Caudata; family Salamandridae; genus Calotriton; species Calotriton arnoldi. Next base: position 1,272,212 of record CAWUFW010000081.1, on the reverse strand, counting down.
CCACCAGAAACTGCTCCCATTTGAGGTGCCTCACACGATGTGTTTGTTCTCCATTTATTGGTAGGCAACAAGGGTACATCAGAGTTCATAAGACCATTATTTAATTCTTGCCGGAAAAATTTAAATCCAGACGCGTTTCGGGCTTTCACCAGCCCTTTGTCACTGGCATCGGCATCGGTTCTGGCAGCAGTCTTAGCGCGACTACGCGCTTTTAAATGTCACGCCACAGTGGGCCAAAGCATCATGGTAGATGTAGTTCTACAAAAATAATATCCCATTGGATGCTGCCGTTACCTTGAATAAAGTTCATATTTCCACAGTGGGCTGATAAAATGAACGCTTCTGCCACCCTTTTTTCTCTGTGCCCATCCAACCGGACACACCGTTCATCCAGCGCCTCTTCGTCTCTTGCGCTGTTGATCTGTTTCTTCCACAGCGGGGCACCTCGCGATCTGAGCCGACCGCTTAACAAATCCACCAGAAACTGCTCCCATTTGAGGTGCCTCACACGATGTGTTTGTTCTCCATTTATTGGTAGGCAACAAGGGTACATCAGAGTTCATAAGACCATTATTTAATTCTTGCCGGAAAAATTTAAATCCAGACGCGTTTCGGGCTTTCACCAGCCCTTTGTCACTGGCATCGGCATCGGTTCTGGCAGCAGTCTTAGCGCGACTACGCGCTTTTAAATGTCACGCCACAGTGGGCCAAAGCATCATGGTAGATGTAGTTCTACAAAAATAATATCCCATTGGATGCTGCCGTTACCTTGAATAAAGTTCATATTTCCACAGTGGGCTGATAAAATGAACGCTTCTGCCACCCTTTTTTCTCTGTGCCCATCCAACCGGACACACCGTTCATCCAGCGCCTCTTCGTCTCTTGCGCTGTTGATCTGTTTCTTCCACAGCGGGGCACCTCGCGATCTGAGCCGACCGCTTAACAAATCCACCAGAAACTGCTCCCATTTGAGGTGCCTCACACGATGTGTTTGTTCTCCATTTATTGGTAGGCAACAAGGGTACATCAGAGTTCATAAGACCATTATTTAATTCTTGCCGGAAAAATTTAAATCCAGACGCGTTTCGGGCTTTCACCAGCCCTTTGTCACTGGCATCGGCATCGGTTCTGGCAGCAGTCTTAGCGCGACTACGCGCTTTTAAATGTCACGCCACAGTGGGCCAAAGCATCATGGTAGATGTAGTTCTACAAAAATAATATCCCATTGGATGCTGCCGTTACCTTGAATAAAGTTCATATTTCCACAGTGGGCTGATAAAATGAACGCTTCTGCCACCCTTTTTTCTCTGTGCCCATCCAACCGGACACACCGTTCATCCAGCGCCTCTTCGTCTCTTGCGCTGTTGATCTGTTTCTTCCACAGTGGGGCACCTCGCGATCTGAGCCGACCGCTTAACAAATCCACCAGAAACTGCTCCCATTTGAGGTGCCTCACACGATGTGTTTGTTCTCCATTTATTGGTAGGCAACAAGGGTACATCAGAGTTCATAAGACCATTATTTAATTCTTGCCGGAAAAATTTAAATCCAGACGCGTTTCGGGCTTTCACCAGCCCTTTGTCACTGGCATCGGCATCGGTTCTGGCAGCAGTCTTAGCGCGACTACGCGCTTTTAAATGTCACGCCACAGTGGGCCAAAGCATCATGGTAGATGTAGTTCTACAAAAATAATATCCCATTGGATGCTGCCGTTACCTTGAATAAAGTTCATATTTCCACAGTGGGCTGATAAAATGAACGCTTCTGCCACCCTTTTTCTCTGTGCCCATCCAACCGGACACACCGTTCATCCAGCGCCTCTTCGTCTCTTGCGCTGTTGATCTGTTTCTTCCACAGCGGGGCACCTCGCGATCTGAGCCGACCGCTTAACAAATCCACCAGAAACTGCTCCCATTTGAGGTGCCTCACACGATGTGTTTGTTCTCCATTTATTGGTAGGCAACAAGGGTACATCAGAGTTCATAAGACCATTATTTAATTCTTGCCGGAAAAATTTAAATCCAGACGCGTTTCGGGCTTTCACCAGCCCTTTGTCACTGGCATCAGCATCGGTTCTGGCAGCAGTCTTAGCGCGACTACGCGCTTTTAAATGTCACGCCACAGTGGGCCAAAGCATCATGGTAGATGTAGTTCTACAAAAATAATATCCCATTGGATGCTGCCGTTACCTTGAATAAAGTTCATATTTCCACAGTGGGCTGATAAAATGAACGCTTCTGCCACCCTTTTTCTCTGTGCCCATCCAACCGGACACACCGTTCATCCAGCGCCTCTTCGTCTCTTGCGCTGTTGATCTGTTTCTTCCACAGTGGGGCACCTCGCGATCTGAGCCGACCGCTTAACAAATCCACCAGAAACTGCTCCCATTTGAGGTGCCTCACACGATGTGTTTGTTCTCCATTTATTGGTAGGCAACAAGGGTACATCAGAGTTCATAAGACCATTATTTAATTCTTGCCGGAAAAATTTAAATCCAGACGCGTTTCGGGCTTTCACCAGCCCTTTGTCACTGGCATCGGCATCGGTTCTGGCAGCAGTCTTAGCGCGACTACGCGCTTTTAAATGTCACGCCACAGTGGGCCAAAGCATCATGGTAGATGTAGTTCTACAAAAATAATATCCCATTGGATGCTGCCGTTACCTTGAATAAAGTTCATATTTCCACAGTGGGCTGATAAAATGAACGCTTCTGCCACCCTTTTTCTCTGTGCCCATCCAACCGGACACACCGTTCATCCAGCGCCTCTTCGTCTCTTGCGCTGTTGATCTGTTTCTTCCACAGCGGGGCACCTCGCGATCTGAGCCGACCGCTTAACAAATCCACCAGAAACTGCTCCCATTTGAGGTGCCTCACACGATGTGTTTGTTCTCCATTTATTGGTAGGCAACAAGGGTACATCAGAGTTCATAAGACCATTATTTAATTCTTGCCGGAAAAATTTAAATCCAGACGCGTTTCGGGCTTTCACCAGCCCTTTGTCACTGGCATCGGCATCGGTTCTGGCAGCAGTCTTAGCGCGACTACGCGCTTTTAAATGTCACGCCACAGTGGGCCAAAGCATCATGGTAGATGTAGTTCTACAAAAATAATATCCCATTGGATGCTGCCGTTACCTTGAATAAAGTTCATATTTCCACAGTGGGCTGATAAAATGAACGCTTCTGCCACCCTTTTTTCTCTGTGCCCATCCAACCGGACACACCGTTCATCCAGCGCCTCTTCGTCTCTTGCGCTGTTGATCTGTTTCTTCCACAGCGGGGCACCTCGCGATCTGAGCCGACCGCTTAACAAATCCACCAGAAACTGCTCCCATTTGAGGTGCCTCACACGATGTGTTTGTTCTCCATTTATTGGTAGGCAACAAGGGTACATCAGAGTTCATAAGACCATTATTTAATTCTTGCCGGAAAAATTTAAATCCAGACGCGTTTCGGGCTTTCACCAGCCCTTTGTCACTGGCATCGGCATCGGTTCTGGCAGCAGTCTTAGCGCGACTACGCGCTTTTAAATGTCACGCCACAGTGGGCCAAAGCATCATGGTAGATGTAGTTCTACAAAAATAATATCCCATTGGATGCTGCCGTTACCTTGAATAAAGTTCATATTTCCACAGTGGGCTGATAAAATGAACGCTTCTGCCACCCTTTTTCTCTGTGCCCATCCAACCGGACACACCGTTCATCCAGCGCCTCTTCGTCTCTTGCGCTGTTGATCTGTTTCTTCCACAGCGGGGCACCTCGCGATCTGAGCCGACCGCTTAACAAATCCACCAGAAACTGCTCCCATTTGAGGTGCCTCACACGATGTGTTTGTTCTCCATTTATTGGTAGGCAACAAGGGTACATCAGAGTTCATAAGACCATTATTTAATTCTTGCCGGAAAAATTTAAATCCAGACGCGTTTCGGGCTTTCACCAGCCCTTTGTCACTGGCATCGGCATCGGTTCTGGCAGCAGTCTTAGCGCGACTACGCGCTTTTAAATGTCACGCCACAGTGGGCCAAAGCATCATGGTAGATGTAGTTCTACAAAAATAATATCCCATTGGATGCTGCCGTTACCTTGAATAAAGTTCATATTTCCACAGTGGGCTGATAAAATGAACGCTTCTGCCACCCTTTTTCTCTGTGCCCATCCAACCGGACACACCGTTCATCCAGCGCCTCTTCGTCTCTTGCGCTGTTGATCTGTTTCTTCCACAGCGGGGCACCTCGCGATCTGAGCCGACCGCTTAACAAATCCACCAGAAACTGCTCCCATTTGAGGTGCCTCACACGATGTGTTTGTTCTCCATTTATTGGTAGGCAACAAGGGTACATCAGAGTTCATAAGACCATTATTTAATTCTTGCCGGAAAAATTTAAATCCAGACGCGTTTCGGGCTTTCACCAGCCCTTTGTCACTGGCATCGGCATCGGTTCTGGCAGCAGTCTTAGCGCGACTACGCGCTTTTAAATGTCACGCCACAGTGGGCCAAAGCATCATGGTAGATGTAGTTCTACAAAAATAATATCCCATTGGATGCTGCCGTTACCTTGAATAAAGTTCATATTTCCACAGTGGGCTGATAAAATGAACGCTTCTGCCACCCTTTTTTCTCTGTGCCCATCCAACCGGACACACCGTTCATCCAGCGCCTCTTCGTCTCTTGCGCTGTTGATCTGTTTCTTCCACAGCGGGGCACCTCGCGATCTGAGCCGACCGCTTAACAAATCCACCAGAAACTGCTCCCATTTGAGGTGCCTCACACGATGTGTTTGTTCTCCATTTATTGGTAGGCAACAAGGGTACATCAGAGTTCATAAGACCATTATTTAATTCTTGCCGGAAAAATTTAAATCCAGACGCGTTTCGGGCTTTCACCAGCCCTTTGTCACTGGCATCGGCATCGGTTCTGGCAGCAGTCTTAGCGCGACTACGCGCTTTTAAATGTCACGCCACAGTGGGCCAAAGCATCATGGTAGATGTAGTTCTACAAAAATAATATCCCATTGGATGCTGCCGTTACCTTGAATAAAGTTCATATTTCCACAGTGGGCTGATAAAATGAACGCTTCTGCCACCCTTTTTCTCTGTGCCCATCCAACCGGACACACCGTTCATCCAGCGCCTCTTCGTCTCTTGCGCTGTTGATCTGTTTCTTCCACAGCGGGGCACCTCGCGATCTGAGCCGACCGCTTAACAAATCCACCAGAAACTGCTCCCATTTGAGGTGCCTCACACGATGTGTTTGTTCTCCATTTATTGGTAGGCAACAAGGGTACATCAGAGTTCATAAGACCATTATTTAATTCTTGCCGGAAAAATTTAAATCCAGACGCGTTTCGGGCTTTCACCAGCCCTTTGTCACTGGCATCGGTTCTGGCAGCAGTCTTAGCGTGACTACGCGCTTTTAAATGTCACGCCACAGTGGGCCAAAGCATCATGGTAGATGTAGTTCTACAAAAATAATATCCCATTGGATGCTGCCGTTACCTTGAATAAAGTTCATATTTCCACAGTGGGCTGATAAAATGAACGCTTCTGCCACCCTTTTTTCTCTGTGCCCATCCAACCGGACACACCGTTCATCCAGCGCCTCTTCGTCTCTTGCGCTGTTGATCTGTTTCTTCCACAGCGGGGCACCTCGCGATCTGAGCCGACCGCTTAACAAATCCACCAGAAACTGCTCCCATTTGAGGTGCCTCACACGATGTGTTTGTTCTCCATTTATTGGTAGGCAACAAGGGTACATCAGAGTTCATAAGACCATTATTTAATTCTTGCCGGAAAAATTTAAATCCAGACGCGTTTCGGGCTTTCACCAGCCCTTTGTCACTGGCATCGGCATCGGTTCTGGCAGCAGTCTTAGCGCGACTACGCGCTTTTAAATGTCACGCCACAGTGGGCCAAAGCATCATGGTAGATGTAGTTCTACAAAAATAATATCCCATTGGATGCTGCCGTTACCTTGAATAAAGTTCATATTTCCACAGTGGGCTGATAAAATGAACGCTTCTGCCACCCTTTTTCTCTGTGCCCATCCAACCGGACACACCGTTCATCCAGCGCCTCTTCGTCTCTTGCGCTGTTGATCTGTTTCTTCCACAGCGGGGCACCTCGCGATCTGAGCCGACCGCTTAACAAATCCACCAGAAACTGCTCCCATTTGAGGTGCCTCACACGATGTGTTTGTTCTCCATTTATTGGTAGGCAACAAGGGTACATCAGAGTTCATAAGACCATTATTTAATTCTTGCCGGAAAAATTTAAATCCAGACGCGTTTCGGGCTTTCACCAGCTCTTTGTCACTGGCATCGGCATCGGTTCTGGCAGCAGTCTTAGCGCGACTACGCGCTTTTAAATGTCACGCCACAGTGGGCCAAAGCATCATGGTAGATGTAGTTCTACAAAAATAATATCCCATTGGATGCTGCCGTTACCTTGAATAAAGTTCATATTTCCACAGTGGGCTGATAAAATGAACGCTTCTGCCACCCTTTTTCTCTGTGCCCATCCAACCGGACACACCGTTCATCCAGCGCCTCTTCGTCTCTTGCGCTGTTGATCTGTTTCTTCCACAGCGGGGCACCTCGCGATCTGAGCCGACCGCTTAACAAATCCACCAGAAACTGCTCCCATTTTAGGTGCCTCACACGATGTGTTTGTTCTCCATTTATTGGTAGGCAACAAGGGTACATCAGAGTTCATAAGACCATTATTTAATTCGTGCCGGAAAAATTTAAATCCAGACGCGTTTCGGGCTTTCACCAGCCCTTTGTCACTGGCATCGGCATCGGTTCTGGCAGCAGTCTTAGCGCGACTACGCGCTTTTAAATGTCACGCCACAGTGGGCCAAAGCATCATGGTAGATGTAGTTCTACAAAAATAATATCCCATTGGATGCTGCCGTTACCTTGAATAAAGTTCATATTTCCACAGTGGGCTGATAAAATGAACGCTTCTGCCACCCTTTTTCTCTGTGCCCATCCAACCGGACACACCGTTCATCCAGCGCCTCTTCGTCTCTTGCGCTGTTGATCTGTTTCTTCCACAGCGGGGCACCTCGCGATCTGAGCCGACCGCTTAACAAATCCACCAGAAACTGCTCCCATTTGAGGTGCCTCACACGATGTGTTTGTTCTCCATTTATTGGTAGGCAACAAGGGTACATCAGAGTTCATAAGACCATTATTTAATTCTTGCCGGAAAAATTTAAATCCAGACGCGTTTCGGGCTTTCACCAGCCCTTTGTCACTGGCATCGGCATCGGTTCTGGCAGCAGTCTTAGCGCGACTACGCGCTTTTAAATGTCACGCCACAGTGGGCCAAAGCATCATGGTAGATGTAGTTCTACAAAAATAATATCCCATTGGATGCTGCCGTTACCTTGAATAAAGTTCATATTTCCACAGTGGGCTGATAAAATGAACGCTTCTGCCACCCTTTTTCTCTGTGCCCATCCAACCGGACACACCGTTCATCCAGCGCCTCTTCGTCTCTTGCGCTGTTGATCTGTTTCTTCCACAGCGGGGCACCTCGCGATCTGAGCCGACCGCTTAACAAATCCACCAGAAACTGCTCCCATTTGAGGTGCCTCACACGATGTGTTTGTTCTCCATTTATTGGTAGGCAACAAGGGTACATCAGAGTTCATAAGACCATTATTTAATTCTTGCCGGAAAAATTTAAACTTTATGGCCCGCTCCGGTCCGCTCCTACCCTGAAACTCTCAGGGTGATTCGTCAAGCGGGGGCCGAGAAAAAATGGGGGTCCCAAAACGTGTTTTCCCCATTCATTTTCCCATAGGAAACTTTAGACACGGCTACAGCCCGAACTGCTGAATGGAATTACACCAAATTTGGCAAAGAGGTAGTTCTTGGTTCAGAAAGAACCCTTTTTGTTAAATGGTGTAAATCCGTTCAGTAGTTGCGGAGAAATTAAAAAATAAGAGTCAAAAAATCAATTTCCCATAGGAAACTTTATGCAAGGCTACAGCCCGAACTGCTGAACGGAATTACACCAAATTTGGCAAAGAGGTAGTTCTTGGTTCAAAAAGAACCCTTTTTGTTAAATGGTGTAAATCCGTTCAGTAGTTGCTGAGAAAATCAAAAGTAAAAACACATATATATCTGGGCGGAGCCTAACCACACATGTCATCGTGAGATCTGATTGGCTGTCAGCACTTCATCCTGGAATTGCTGGCAGCCATCTTGGGACCAATATAAATGATAGTACCCTATTGAAATGCATTGTAGTGAATCGAAGATTTTGAGGGTTACCAAAAGGAGAACTATAAAGGGTGATAACAGACTTTAGTTACATTAGAATTCATTTGTTGATGGTACCATACTAATTTCAGGAATTGTGGTGTGTTCTAAGGTGATTTTACCCTGTGAAAAACCTTCTGCTGGGATATCATGAATCATGTTTGAGAGAAAACTATTTTCACATGCTTGTCCCATACAGTTTTGGAAGGTGCCCCAGAAGCTAAAATGAGAGCATATTTTCTGTAAATTCACATTATCTTTCTCAGTCATGTGAGAATGAAGTCTGACATTCTCAGTAAAACATGTACATCCAACAAGGGCAGAGACTGTCAGTTGATTCCTTTGTGTTCTACTGCAGCTTCCAAGAGTGTTCTAAAGAACAACTAGAGTGCTAACAGCCTTACTTATGACAAAAGTATGGCACACCTGAAGCCATCTTGATTGGAATAAACTGGTAACACTTAAAACATTTAATTTAAAAAGGAACAAAATGATGGGGTTCATCTTGTCATAGAAATTATGGTTAGTGCTCTGGAAAGAAAAATTAGGACATGTTTCAAGTGTGATCTCAAATATCTTCCTGTTATATTTCAACAGGAGCAGCCTGTCAGTTGATGCCTTTGTGTTCTACTGCAGCTTCCCAGAGTGTTCTAAAGAACAACTAGAGCGCTAACAGTCTTACTTATGACAAAAGTATGGCACACCTGAAGCCATCTTGATTGGAATAAACTGGTAACACTTAAAACATTTAATTTAAAAAGGAACAAAATGAGGGGGTTCATTTTGCCATAGAAATTATGGTTAGTGCTGCAAAAGAAAATTTAGTGCATGTTTTAAGTGAGATCTCAAATCCTCTTCTATTTCATTAGAAAATTCTGACATGCAGACTGAAACAATCACTTTCAATACCAGCAGTAGACTTCCAGTTAACTCCTTGGTGAGCAGTAGCTTTACTACAGTGATCTAATGAACAACTAGAGTAATAACATTCTGAATTTATGGCAAATGTATGACACATCTGAATGCCTTCTTGATAGAATCAAAGTAAAAAACTGAAAGCATATCCTACTGAGGAGACTGCAGTAAATGAGGAAATTAGGAAACTTCATAACAAAGAAGTCTTCCAAGATGGCCACCAGTGAAAAAAGAGCCCAAATGTAGCACAAATATTACCCAGATGTAGCCCACATATAGCCCAATGACAAAAGTGTGCAAAACACTTTTTATTTTGAGTTTTTTGCAGTTTTATGTAGTGCAGACTGGTCAGGTATTGGAGCGTTGCATCTTAAAACATGACCCCCTACACTACAAAAACACCACTGCACTACCCTAAACCCTAAAACACTACCCCAGCACGACCCCCTACACTACACAAGCACCACTGCACTATCCTAAACCCTAAAACACTACCCCCAGCATGACCCCTTACACTACACAAACACCACTGCACTACCCTAAACCCTAAAACACTACCCCAACACCACTGCACTAACCTAAATCCTAAAACACTACCCCCAGCACGACCCCTACACTACCCAAACACCACTGCACTACCCTAAAACATGACCCCCTACACTACACAAACACCACTGCACTACCCTAAACCCTAAAACACTACCCCCAGCATGACCCCCTACACTACACAAGCACCACTGCACTACCCTAAACCCTAAAACACTGCCCCAGCACGACCCCTACACTACACAAACACCACTGCACTAACCTAAATCCTAAAACACTACCCCCAGCACGACCCCCTACACTACCTAAACACCACTGCACTACCCTAAAACATGACCCCCTACACTACACAAACACCACTGCACTACCCTAAACCCTAAAACACTACCCCCAGCACGACCCCCTACACTACACAAGCACCACTGCACTACCCTAAACCCTAAAACACTACCCCCAGCACGACCCCCTACACTGCCCGAACACCACTGCACTGCCCTAAACCCTGAAACACCAGCCCCTGCACGACCCCCTACACTGTCCGAACACCACTGCACTGCCCTAAACCCTGAAACATATACCCTAGCACGACCCCCTACACTGCCCGAACACCACTGCACTGACCTAAACCCTGAAACACCACCCCCTTCACGACCCCCTACACTGCCCGAACACCACAGCACTGCCCTAAACCCTGAAACACCACCCCCAGCATGACCCCTACACTGCCCGAACACCACTGCACTGCCCTAAACCCTGAAACACTACCCCCAGCAAGACCTCCTACACTGCCCGAACACCACTGCACTGCCATAAACCCTGAAACATCACCCCCAGCAAGACCCCCTACACTGCCCGAACACCACTGCCCTAAACCCTGAAACTCCACCCCCAGCACGACCCCCTACACTGCCCGAACACCACTTCACTGCCCTAAACCCTGAAACACCACCCCCAGCACGACCCCCTGCACTGCCCGAACACCACTGCACTGCCCTAAACCCTGAAACACCATCCCCAGCATGACCCCCTACACTGCACGAACACCACTGCACTGCCCTAAACCCTGAAACACCACCCCCAGCAAGACCCCCTACACTGCCCGAACACCACTGCACTGCCCTAAACCCTGAAACACCACCCCCAGCAAGACCCCCTACACTGCCCGAACACTACTGCCCTAAACCCTGAAACACCACCCCCAGCAAGACCCCCTACACTGCCCGAACAACACTGCACTGCCCTAAACCCTGAAACACCAGCCCCAGCATGACCCCTACACTGCCCGAACACCACTGCACTGCCCTAAACCCTGAAACACCACCCCCTGCACGACCCCCTACACTGCCCGAACACCACTGCACTGCCCTAAACCCTGAAACACCACCCCCAGCACGACCCCTACACTGCCCGAACACCACTGCACTGCCCTAAACCCTGAAACACCACCCCTGCACGATCCCCTACACTGCCCGAACACTACTGCACTGCCCTAAACCCTGAAACACCACCCCCAGCACGACCCCCTACACTGCACGAACACCACTGCACTGCCCTAAACCCCGAAACACTACCCCCAGCAAGACCCCTACACTGCCCGAACACCACTGCCCTAAACCCTGAAACACCACCCCCAGCAAGACCCCCTACACTGCCCGTACACCACTGCACTGCCCTAAACCCTGAAACACCACCCCCAGCATGACCCCCTACACTGCCCGAACACCACTGCACTGCCCTAAACCCTGAAACACGACCCCCAGCACGACCCCCTACACTGCCCGAACACCACTGCACTGCCCTAAACCATGAAACACCAGCCCCAGCACGACCCCCTACACTGCCCGAACACCACTGCACTGCCCTAAACCCTGAAACACCACCCCCAGCACGACCCCTACACTGCCCGAACACCACTGCACTGCCCTAAACCCTGAAACACCAGCCCCAGCACAACCCCGTACACTGCCCGAACACCACTGCACTGCCCTAAACCCTGAAACACCAGCCCCAGCACGACCGCCTACACTGCCCAAAAACCACTGCACTGCCCTAAACCCTGAAACACCAGCCCCAGCACGACCCCCTACACTGCCCGAACACCACTGCACTACCCTAAACCCTCAAACACCAGCCCCAGCACGACCCCCTACACTGCCCGAACACCACTGCACTGCCCTAAACCCTGAAACACCACCCCCAGCAAGACCCCCTACACTGCACGAACACCACTGCACTAAAGCCTGAAACACCACCCCCAGCAAGACCACCTACACTGGCCGAACACCACTGCACTGCCCTAAACCCTGAAACACCACCCCCTGCACGACCCCCTACACTGCCCAAACACCACTGCACTGCCCTAAACCCTGAAACACCACCCCCTGCACGACCCCCTACACTGCCCGAACACCACTGCACTGCCCTAAACCCTGAAACACCACCCCTCAGCACGACACCCTACACTGCCCGAACACCACTGCACTGCCCTAAACCCTGAAACACCACCCCCAGCACGACCCCCTACACTGCCTGAACACCACTGCACTGCCCTAAACCCTGAAACACCACCCCCTGCACGACCTCCTACACTGCCGGAACACCACTGCACTGCCCTAAACCCTGAAACACCACCCCCAGCACGACCCCCTACACTGCCCGAACACCACTGCACTGCCCTAAACCCTGAAACATCAACCCCAGCAAGACCCCCTACACTGCCTGAACACCACTGCCCTAAACTCTGAAACACCACCCCCTATACTGCACGAACACCACTGCACTGCCCTAAACCCTGAAACACCACCTCCAGCAAAACCCCTACACTGCCTGAACACCATTGCTTTGCCCTAAATCCTGAAACACTAGCCCCAGCATGACCCCCTACACTGCCCAAACACCACTGCACTGCCCTAAACCCTGAAACACCACCCCCAGCACGACCCCCTACACTGCCCGAACACCACTGCACTGCCCTAAACCCTGAAACACCAGCCCCAGCAAGACCCCCTACACTGCCTGAACACCACTGCACTGCCCTAGACTTTGAAACACCAGCCCCAGCATGACCCCCTACACTGCCCAAACACCACTGCACTGCCCTAAACCCTGAAACACCACCCCCAGCACGACCCCCTACACTGCCCGAACACCACTGCACTGCCCTAAACCCTGAAACACCAGCCCCAGCAAGACCCTCTACACTGCCCGAACACCACTGCACTGCCCTAAACCATGAAACACCAGCCCCAGCATGACCCCCTACACTGCCTGAACACCACGGCACTGCCCTAAACCCTGAAACACCAGCCCCAGCACGACCACCTACACTGCCCGAACACCACTGCACTGCCCTAAACCCTGAAACACCAGCCCCAGCACAACCCCCTACACTGCCCGAACACCACTGCACTGCCCTAAACCCTGAAACACCAGCCCCAGCACGACCCCCTACACTGCCCAAACACCACTGCACTGCCCTAAACCCTGAAACACCAGCCCCAGCACGACCCCCTACACTGCCCGAACACCACTGCACTGCCCTAAACCCTGAAACACCACCCCTGCACGACCCCCTACACTGCCCGAACACCACTGCACTGCCCTAAACCCTGAAACACCACCCCCTGCACCGCCCCCTACACTGCCCGAACACCACTGCACTGCCCTAAACCCTGAAACACCACCCCCAGCACGACCCCCTTTACTGCCTCGAACACCACTGCACTGCCCCAAACCCTGAAACACCACCCCCAGCACGACCCCTACACTGTCCGAATGTGAGAAGTTGGCCTGGTATATGCTGTCCACTAATTATAGTGGGCACCTTGCACCAGTCCAAACAACCCCTTATTGGAGATAGGTTAAAGACAACCTTTATTGAAAGCTATCCTAGTGGTAGCTATGGAGAGCAGCCTTCAGGCTAAGTCTTGAAGGAATGTAAAGCAGCTTGTTTTACCAGTCTATAATCTCTTGAGTGACCAAATGAAAGAGCACCACACCAGGTATATATTCAAAATATATGTATTTATTACTAAACACACCCCTCTAGTCTCTTTATGAGGCTAGAGTTCGAAGTACATAAGTTATAAGTTATTAAATCACAGTAATAGCACAAATACACGTTTGGGCCCTAGGGGCGTACCAAACCATATACCAATAAAGTGGTATGCGAACCACGACTGAACTAGACACTAGGCCTAGAGCCTCTAGAAGTGCTTGGACCACAAGGAACCACCCAAGGTAGTGACACAGGGGACCCACGGGAGACGCGTGCAGTGTAAATACACAACCGCGATACGCCATTGACTTCTATGGAGAAAGTCGGGATCGGGTAATTAGAGAAAAGGGACACTTAAAAGAGGACTAGGACAAAACCCTTTGAGATCTAGGACTTTGAAGAGTCTCTACCCACGGGAGCACCGGAGTACTCGTGTTACCTCACCCAGGGAAGCCGGGTGCATAGGTGCCTTTCGGGGTCGGGTTTCGTCGTCGATTCGAATGGCGATCTGCTGCAAAGTGCTGCTGGCGGCCAAGAGAAAAGTGTCCGGGTGGATCCAAGAGTGGATCGGAGTTCTGAAGAACCTGAAAGCAGAGGGGACAGAGTCTGGGTCACTAGCCAGTGACCAGGAAGGCGATGGACAGATGCCCACCGATGTCGAGTGCTTCAGGTGCATTGACGGTTGTCTTGACTCTTCAGCCACGAGGTCCAGGAGGCGTTGTCGGCGATCAGGAGCAGGATTCCGGCTGGCACACGATGTCTGTCGAGTGCTGAGGTGTCGGCGACCGGTTTGGACCCAACAAGCCTTGGCAACGGCAAGTCTCGGTGAAGATGTAGATCGTCGATGGTGCAGACCAGCAAGGTCTGTGGAACTCACCCAGCGAGGGTAAGTGAGGGCAGGCCTGGAGCAACCAGGATGCCAAGTAAGAAAAGGATTGGCCTTCGTTAAGGGCTACTAGCCAACGGGCTAGCGACCGCGAAGGAGCCTCGTGACGCTGCACGTGGATCTGGCTTACAGGACACTCGTGGAGTGGGGGCCAGTGATCTTCGGTGCAGATGGTGCTGGAGGCTAGGGCTACTCGGAGCCCAAAGCACGACTTCTTGGGAGACCCAGAAGAGGATGCACTTGCAAATGTGCTCGGTGTCCAGGGGTCACGGTCTCAAGTCACCCACGATAGCCACGGGCCTCAGCTTTGCTGGGGACTCAGGGTAGCCTCGGGGAAGTCTGAGAATCCACCTCTGGTGATGCGATGACTTCGGCGTCCGACGGGAGCTTCAGAAATGCGAACCGGACAGATGCTTCTTTGGTGCCTGCCAAGCAGGGGAGTCACTCCTTGACCCCAAGGGAGATTCTTCTGTCCTCTAATCGTGAGTAGAGCGTTGAAGGTCCAGGATTCAGTTTCAGAGTTTCGTCCAGGGATAATCTAAAGTCCTAAGGACTGGGTTCCTATCTTTATACTAAAGATAGGGGTTGGACTACTCTGTGGCCCCACCTATGGGTGGGTCAGGGCAGAGGGGTGGCTACACCCCTTTCCCTTTGTCCAGTTCGCGCCAAAGCATGGGCTGCAAGCCCCTGATCCGGTTTGAACTGGGGTATGCACAGGGACACCAAATGTGCCCCCAGTGCAGGACTTCAAAGCACCCGAAAGTGCTCCCGCCCAGCCCCAATACACATTATCCTGTCTGGGGAGGTGGTCACACCTCCCTGGGACAGGAAACCTATTGTCCAGGCCTCCCCTGCCGGAGTTTCGTCCAGCAGCAGGAGGCCAGACTCGTGTCTGTGGCAGCAGCATCCATTTTGTGATGCCAGGGCTCTGGAAAGAAGTAACCGGACTAGTCAGAGTTAACATGTCTTTCCCTCTGGAAGGGTGGAATGCTACCCCCGCCGCCAGGATTGGCGGGGGGTAGTATTCCAAGATGTTTGACACCAAACACGACATGTTTAGGTGCAGCCATTCCAAAGTTAGCATTTTACCGCGAGGATATAATGCGCTTAAGAGTATATGGTCAGGCTGCACTACAAACAGCATCAGAGATGGTCTCCGAATGCTGCAGAGGGGCCCTGCTCATGCAGGGGCACCCTCTCACATAGGAACCACGCACTCTGCCTTTAGGATTGATAAGGCCTGCCTTAGGAGTGACTTATAGGTTTATATGTGTGTATGTAGTTAGTGATATAGGTAACCCATACCACAGTAAGGGGTGCATGCACCACCTTACCCAGGCTGCAGTAGCAGACCTGTGGTGTCAGTTTGGATGGCCTTCCAGGGGTGGCACAATACATGCTGCAGCCCCTGGTAGGCCTCTGAGGTACCTATGCCCTTGGTACATAGTATACCATATACTAGGGACTTATAAGGGCACTCCAGATTCCAATCAGAGATGTGCCTAAGGCATATGGAAACCTTTTTACAGAGAAAGCAGATAGACTGGGGCCCTGAATAGCAGGATCCCAGTCCAACTAAGTCATAAACCAGCAAAACACCATTAAAAAAGTGGGGGCAACCATATAGTCAGATTCCACCTTCCTACATAACCCCCCCAAACGAAAGGAGATAAGGCTAACCTTGGCCAGTTGAGCCTTCATTGACTAAGTGGTCATATAAGGAAGCACCTGCACTAGCATGGTTGCCCCCTGTCTTATGGCCCACTAAGCAATCCCTCACCCTAAGGGTATGAGAGGGTCTCCACCATGGGGAATCACTACCTGTGGTGTGCTTAGGTAAAGTACAAGGCTGGTGAGGTGTCTGAGTAGGGAAGTGAGGCCCTAGGAATGTTGGCCTCAGCTTCCTCAGATCACTGGTCACCATGTATGCCTGTCTTTCCATGACTGAGTTGCACTTTGCTCTAAGGGTCAACCTTTGGCTGCCTACAGCTGGGGGTTGGGTCCCTTTGGATGGACTACTGGAGGGACAGGGCAGGTTTGGAACCTTGAGGTCCCAGGTTTGCCCTTGCCTACCAGAGTCCTTCTGGGGGAGGTCCCTACATAAAGGCATGGGGGATCCCTCAGTGTGTAGAGGAGTTTTCACCTGGCTAGGGCTACTAGACTGGGTGCCCCTAATCTGCTGATGGGGGGTTCCTCTGGACAGGGGGCCCTGGGGGTCCACTGACCTCCCTGACCTCTGGAGCCCTGGGCTGACTGAGGCAGGGTAGAGAGGGGCAGGTTACCTGCTCCAGACTGGGTACCACCTTGGAAGGGTCCTCTGCCATCAGGGGGTGGTCAGGCCAGGCCTGACTACCTCTGTGGCAGTTCCTTCACTAGGGGTAGGGTCAGTTCCCTGAGGAGGCTGACCCTTACCTACTGTCTGGGGGAAGAAGACTTTTCTTCAACCCTTGTGCTCTCTTTTGGGGGAGAGTGGGCCATTCTTTCAGGCTCCATCTCTCCAAATTCTTGGGCTGGGGCTGTGGCCATCACATCCCCACTAACCTTTACAGGGACGCCCAACATCCTAAGATGGGTTTGGTGTTCAACTTCAGCCCAGGCTGAAATTTCCAAATCATTGCCCATCAGGCAATCTACAGGTAAGGTGGGGGACACTGCCACTCTCTTTGGGCCTGTGACCCCCTCCCAGCTGAGATTGACTATGGCCATGGGGTGATCCGTTCTGACACCATCAATGTTGGTCACCTGGTACTTAAACTCAGGTAAAAACTGGTGAGGGGGACTAGTTTCCCTGCCACCATGGTGACACTAGCCCCTGTGTCCCTAAATGCCACAGCTTTCTGACCATTAATTATTGGCTCCATTCTGTACCTGCCCAACGCTGTGGGACCCATGGTAAAGGTGGCAAATCCTATACCACCATCAGAGTCAGAGGAGTCTGTTGAGGGGTCCCTGTCTAAACTAGGGTTCACCTCTGTTCCTCTTGCAAAAGCACCCAACTTTTTGGGTGCACTACTCCCAACTGGAGGATTACTACTGGTAGTACCAGGAGGGGTGGTAGTAGTTGTGGGAGGAACATTTTCTTTATTGCCAATCCTGGGATCAGTTTTCCAGTGCCCAGACTTTTTACAGACATGGCAATAGGGTTTCTTTACAGGAGAGGAAGGAGTTTGGGACCCACCCCCAGAAGAGGAATTTTGGGGCCCTGTAGTGGACTTATCCTTAGATTTATCCCCACCTTTCTCTTGGGACTTAGTAGAATCTTTCTTCTGGTCACCACCCTGATTTCTAGTTTTTACTCTGGTTCTGACCCATTTGTCTGCCTTCTTTCCCAATTCTTGGGGAGAGGTCAGATCAGAGTCCACCAGATACTGGTGCAAAAGCTGGTTTTGACAATTATTAAGGATCTGCTCCCTCATAATCAAATTGTACAATCCTAAAAAGTCATGCACTTTGTTGCCATGTATCCAACCTTCCAGAGCCTTTGTAGCACAATCTACAAAATCAACCCAGTCTTGAGTCTGTGCTTTTTGGGTGTCTCTGAACTTCAACCTGTACTGTTCAGTGGTTAGGCCAAACCCATCAATAAGAGCACTCTTCAAGACCTTGTAATTATCAGCATCCTCCTCTCTAACAGTGAGGAGCTTATCTCTACCTTTGTCAGCAAAGGAGAGCCACAAGATTGCTGCCCACTGCTCCTGAGGGACCTTCTGTACTTTACAGGCCCTCTCTAATGCAGTTATCCATTTGTGGATATCATCCCCACTCTGGTAGGGAGGGACAATCTTGTTTAGGTTTCTATGGTCATAAGACCTCTCCCTATCTCTAGGGATATTGTTGCCACCATGGGACTCTAGTCCCAACTTTCTTCTCTCTCTAAGGAGATCTAGGGATTCCCTATCTAAAGCCAATTGCTTTTTTCTGATCTCCAGCTGAGTTTCCTCATACTGGACCAGTCTGGTTCTCCTCTCATGAGAGGATTCCCTCCTGTGAGATGAGACAGAGCTCCCTATAGAGGTGCCAGAGTGGTTAGACTCCTGAGAAGGAGATCTAGACTTCCTGGGCACACTCTTAATCCTTCCTGGGGGGACAAAGAGGGCATCATCTTGATCATCCTCATCATCATCCACAGGAGGGATTGGGTTATCCAGGTCAGGGTCATTGTCACCCTCCTGGCCAGTTTCAGAGGGGGGGCTGTGGGTATTGGTACCCCTGGCCTCGTCCTCTTCTTCTGCCCCACCCTCAGCTCCTACCCCTTCAGTCCCTACAGGCTTACTAAGGTCATAAGCCACCAACAACTCCTTGAGGTGTTGGGTGGTGGGGCTTTGGCCTGTCCTTATTTTTCTCAAGTTACATAAAGCTCTCAATTCCAAGAATGGGAGTGTATCATACTTGGAGGGTGGAAGCTCAATGGCTTCCTGCAAGGATTCTTTGGATCCTGCCCTTAAAGACATTACTAGTCTGGTGTGGTGTATGCACTACCTACTCTAGTGTGGCCTACTAAACTCTCTTGAGTTGTAGAAAGGGTTGTGCTATCCCTTAACACACAACTCTAAGTTCAGTAGAACTTACTGTATTCTAAGCTTAAATGATATGTACCTTAGGTACCTTTAGTGGTTTTCAGTTGATCAATTCAATTGAGATTATCTGGTAAAACAATAGCAAGCTGGAATCCCACACGCTGCACACCAATGTGAGAAGTTGGCCTGGTATATGCTGTCCACTAATTATAGTGGGCACCTTGCACCAGTCCAAACAACCCCTTATTGGAGATAGGTTAAAGACAACCTTTATTGAAAGCTATCCTAGTGGTAGCTATGGAGAGCAGCCTTCAGGCTAAGTCTTGAAGGAATGTAAAGCAGCTTGTTTTACCAGTCTATAATCTCTTGAGTGACCAAATGAAAGAGCACCACACCAGGTATATATTCAAAATATATGTATTTATTACTAAACACACCCCTCTAGTCTCTTTATGAGGCTAGAGTTCGAAGTACATAAGTTATAAGTTATTAAATCACAGTAATAGCACAAATACACGTTTGGGCCCTAGGGGCGTACCAAACCATATACCAATAAAGTGGTATGCGAACCACGACTGAACTAGACACTAGGCCTAGAGCCTCTAGAAGTGCTTGGACCACAAGGAACCACCCAAGGTAGTGACACAGGGTACCCACGGGAGACGCGTGCAGTGTAAATACACAACCGCGATACGCCGTTGACTTCTATGGAGAAAGTCGGGATCGGGAAATTAGAGAAAAGGGACACTTAAAAGAGGACTAGGACAAAACCCTTTGAGATCTAGGACTTTGAAGAGTCTCTACCCACGGGAGCACCGGAGTACTCGTGTTACCTCACCCAGGGAAGCCGGGTGCATAGGTGCCTTTCGGGGTCGGGTTTCGTCGTCGATTCGAATGGCGATCTGCTGCAAAGTGCTGCTGGCGGCCAAGAGAAAAGTGTCGGGTGGATCCAAGAGTGGATCGGAGTTCTGAAGAACCTGAAAGCAGAGGGGACAGAGTCTGGGTCACTAGCCAGTGACCAGGAAGGCGATGGACAGATGCCCACCGATGTCGAGTGCTTCAGGTGCGTTGACGGTCGTCTTGACTCTTCAGCCACGAGGTCCAGGAGGCGTTGTCGGCAACCAGGAGCAGGATTCGGGCTGGTACACGATGTCTGTCGAGTGCTGAGGTGTTGGCGACCGGATTGGACCCAACAAGCCTTGGCAACGGCAAGTCTCGGTGAAGATGTAGATCGTCGATGGTGCAGACCAGCAAGGTCTGTGGAACTCACCCAGCGAGGGTAAGTGAGGGCAGGCCTGGAGCAACCAGGATGCCAAGTAAGAAAAGGATTGGCCTTCGTTAAGGGCTACTAGCCAACGGGCTAGCGACCGCAAAGGAGCCTCGTGACGCCGCACGTGGATCTGGCTTACAGGACACTCGTGGAGTGGGGGCCAGTGATCTTCGGTGCAGGTGGTGCTGGAGGCTAGGGCTACTCGGAGCCCAAAGCACGACTTCTTGGGAGACCCAGAAGAGGATGCACTTGCAAATGTGCTCGGTGTCCAGGGGTCACGGTCTCAAGTCACCCACGATAGCCACGGGCCTCAGCTTTGCTGGGGACTCAGGGTAGCCTCGGGGAAGTCTGAGAATCCACCTCTGGTGATGCGATGACTTCGGCGTCCGACGGGAGCTTCAGAAATGCGAACCGGACAGATGCTTCTTTGGTGCCTGCCAAGCAGGGGAGTCACTCCTTGACCCCAAGGGAGATTCTTCTGTCCTCTAATCGTGAGTAGAGCGTCGAAGGTCCAGGATTCAGTTTCAGAGTTTCGTCCAGGGATAATCTAAAGTCCTAAGGACTGGGTTCCTATCTTTATACTAAAGATAGGGGTTGGACTACTCTGTGGCCCCACCTATGGGTGGGTCAGGGCAGAGGGGTGGCTACACCCCTTTCCCTTTGTCCAGTTCGCGCCAAAGCAGGGGCTGCAAGCCCCTGATCCGGTTTGAACTGGGGTATGCACAGGGACACCAAATGTGCCCCCAGTGCAGGACTTCAAAGCACCCGAAAGTGCTCCCGCCCAGCCCCAATACACATTATCCTGTCTGGGGAGGTGGTCACACCTCCCTGGGACAGGAAACCTATTGTCCAGGCCTCCCCTGCCGGAGTTTCGTCCAGCAGCAGGAGGCCAGACTCGTGTCTGTGGCAGCAGCATCCATTTTGTGATGCCAGGGCTCTGGAAAGAAGTTACCGGACTAGTCAAAGCCTCAATGTCAAGTCAATGTCTTTCCCTCTAGAAGGGTGGAATGCTACCCCCGCCGCCAGGATTGGCGGGGGGGGTAGTATTCCAAGATGTTTGACACCAAACACGACATGTTTAGGTGCAGCCATTCCAAAGTTAGCATTTTACCGCGAGGATATAATGCGCTTAAGATAATATGGTCAGGCTGCACTACAAACAGCATCAGAGATGGTCTCCGAATGCTGCAGAGGGGCCCTGCTCATGCAGGGGCACCCTCTCACATAGGAACCACGCACTCTGCCTTTAGGATGGATAAGGCCTGCCTTAGGAGTGACTTATAGGTTTATATGTGTGTATGTAGTTAGTGATATAGGTAACCCATACCACAGTAAGGGGTGCATGCACCACCTTACCCAGGCTGCAGTAGCAGACCTGTGGTGTCAGTTTGGATGGCCTTCCAGGGGTGGCACAATACATGCTGCAGCCCCTGGTAGGCCTCTGAGGTACCTATGCCCTTGGTACATAGTATACCATATACTAGGGACTTATAAGGGCACTCCAGATTCCAATCAGAGAGGTGCCTAAGGCACATGGAAACCTTTTTACAGAGAAAGCAGATAGACTGGGGCCCTGAATAGCAGGATCCCAGTCCAACTAAGTCATAAACAAGCAAAACACCATAAAAAAAGTGGGGGCAACCATATAGTCAGATT
Source organism: Calotriton arnoldi (assembly GCA_963921515.1). Classification (NCBI taxonomy): domain Eukaryota; kingdom Metazoa; phylum Chordata; class Amphibia; order Caudata; family Salamandridae; genus Calotriton; species Calotriton arnoldi. The sequence goes on along the minus strand of CAWUFW010000081.1, from coordinate 1,250,155 downwards.
CCACCTTCCTACACCGAACACCACTGCACTGCCCTAAACCCTGAAACACATACCCTAGCACGACCCCCTACACTGCCCGAACACCACTGCACTGACCTAAACCCTGAAACACCACCCCCTTCACGACCCCCTACACTGCCCGAAGACCACTGCACTGCCCTAAACCCTGAAACACCACCCCAGCATGACCCCTACACTGCCCGAACACCACTGCACTGCCCTAAACCCTGAAACACTACCCCCAGCAAGACCTCCTACACTGCCCGAACACCACTGCACTGCCCTAAACCCTGAAACATCACCCCCAGCAAGACCCCCTACACTGCCCGAACACCACTGCCCCTAAACCCTGAAACTCCATCCCCAGCACGACCCCCTACACTGCCCGAACACCACTGCACTGCCCTAAACCCTGAAACACCACCCCCAGCACGACCCCCTACACTGCCCGAACACCACTGCACTGCCCTAAACCCTGAAACACCACCCCCTGCACGACCCCCTACAACGCCCGAACACTACTGCCCTAAACCCTGAAACACCATCCCCAGCACGACCCCCTACACTGCACGAACACCACTGCACTGCCCTAAACCCTGAAACACTACCCCCAGCAAGACCCCCTACACTGCCCGAACACCACTGCACTGCCCTAAACCCTGAAACACCACCCCCAGCAAGACCCCCTACACTGCCCGAACACCACTGCCCTAAACCCTGAAACACCACCCCCAGCAAGACCCCCTACACTGCCCGAACACCACTGCACTGCCCTAAACCCTGAAACACCAGCCCCAGCATGACCCCTACACTGCCCGAACACCACTGCACTGCCCTAAACCCTGAAACACCACCCCCTGCACGACCCCCTACACTGCCCGAACACCACTGCACTGCCCTAAACCCTGAAACACCACCCCCAGCACGACCCCCTACACTGCCCGAACACCACTGCACTGCCCTAAACCCTGAAACACCACCCCCTGCACGATCCCCTACACTGCCCGAACACTACTGCACTGCCCTAAACCCTGAAACACCACCCCCAGCACGACCCCCTACACTGCACGAACACCACTGCACTGCCCTAAACCCCGAAACACTACCCCCAGCAAGACCCCCTACACTGCCCAACACCACTGCCCTAAACCCTGAAACACCACCCCCAGCAAGACCCCCTACACTGCCCGTACACCACTGCACTGCCCTAAACCCTGAAACACCACCCCCAGCATGACCCCCTACACTGCCCGAACACCACTGCACTGCCCTAAACCCTGAAACACCACCCCCAGCACGACCCCCTACACTGCCCGAACACCACTGCACTGCCCTAAACCATGAAACACCAGCCCCAGCACGACCCCCTACACTGCCCGAACACCACTGCACTGCCCTAAACCCTGAAACACCACCCCAGCACGACCCCCTACACTGCCCGAACACCACTGCACTGCCCTAAACCCTGAAACACCAGCCCCAGCACAACCCCGTACACTGCCCGAACACCACTGCACTGCCCTAAACCCTGAAACACCAGCCCCAGCACGACCGCCTACACTGCCCGAAAACCACTGCACTGCCCTAAACCCTGAAACACCAGCCCCAGCACGACCCCCTACACTGCCCGAACACCACTGCACTACCCTAAACCCTCAAACACCAGCCCCAGCACGACCCCCTACACTGCCCGAACACCACTGCACTGCCCTAAACCCTGAAACACCAGCCCCAGCAAGACCCCCTACACTGCCCGAACACCACTGCACTGCCCTAAACCCTGAAACACCACCCCCTGCACGACCCCCTACACTGCCCAAACACCACTGCACTGCCCTAAACCCTGAAACACCACCCCCTGCACGACCCCCTACACTGCCCGAACACCACTGCACTGCCCTAAACCCTGAAACACCACCCCTCAGCACGACACCCTACACTGCCCGAACACCACTGCACTGCCCTAAACCCTGAAACACCACCCCCAGCACGACCCCCTACACTGCCTGAACACCACTGCACTGCCCTAAACCCTGAAACACCACCCCCTGCACGACCTCCTACACTGCCGGAACACCACTGCACTGCCCTAAACCCTGAAACACCACCCCCAGCACGACCCCCTACACTGCCCGAACACCACTGCACTGCCCTAAACCCTGAAACATCAACCCCAGCAAGACCCCCTACACTGCCTGAACACCACTGCCCTAAACCCTGAAACACCACCCCCTACACTGCACGAACACCACTGCACTGCCCTAAACCCTGAAACACCACCTCCAGCAAAACCCCCTACACTGCCTGAACACCATTGCTCTGCCCTAAATCCTGAAACACTAGCCCCAGCATGACCCCCTACACTGCCCAAACACCACTGCACTGCCCTAAACCCTGAAACACCACCCCCAGCACGACCCCCTACACTGCCCGAACACCACTGCACTGCCCTAAACCCTGAAACACCAGCCCCAGCAAGACCCCTACACTGCCTGAACACCACTGCACTGCCCTAGACTCTGAAACACCAGCCCCAGCAAGACCCCCTACACTGCCCGAACACCACTGCACTGCCCTAAACCCTGAAACACCAGCCCCAGCATGACCCCCTACACTGCCCGAACACCACTGCACTGCCCTAAACCCTGAAACACCAGCCCCAGCACGACCACCTACACTGCCCGAACACCACTGCACTTCCCTAAACCCTGAAACACCAGCCCCAGCACAACCCCCTACACTGCCCGAACACCACTGCACTGCCCTAAACCCTGAAACACCAGCCCCAGCACGACCCCCTACACTGCCCGAACACCACTGCACTGCCCTAAACCCTGAAACACCAGCCCCAGCACAACCCCCTACACTGCCCGAACACCACTGCACTGCCCTAAACCCTGAAACACCACCCCCTGCACGACCCCCTACACTGCCTGAACACCACTGCACTGCCCTAAACCCTGAAACACCACCCCCTGCAGCACCCCCTACACTGCCCGAACACCACTGCACTGCCCTAAACCCTGAAACACCGCCCCCTACACTGCCCGAACACCACTGCACTGCCTAAACCCTGAAACACCACCCCCAGCACGACCCCCTTTACTGCTCGAACACCACTGCACTGCCCCAAACCCTGAAACACCACCCCCAGCACGACCCCCTACACTGCCCGAACACCACTGCCCTAAACCCTGAAACACCACCCCCTGCACGACCCCCTACACTGACCGAACACCACTGCACTGCCCTAAACCCTGAAACACCACCCCCTACACTGCCCGAACACCACTGCACTGCCCTAAACCCTGAAACACCACCCCCAGCACGACCCCCTACACTGCCCGAACACCACTGCACTGCCCTAAACCCTAAAACACCACCCCCAGCATTACCCCCTACACTGCCCAAACACCACTGTACTGCCCTAAACCCTAGAACACTTCCCCCAGCACGACCCCCTACACTACCCGAACACCACTGCACTACCCTAAACCCTAAAATACTACCCCCAGCACAACCCCCTACACTACCCGAACACGACTGCACTGCCCTAAACCCTCAAACACTCCCCCAGCACGACCCCCTACACTACCCGAACACCACTGCACTGCCCTAAACCCTAAAACACTCCCCCAGCACGACCCCCTACACTACCCGAACACCACTGCACTGCCCTAAACCCTAAAACACTCCCCCAGCACGACCCCCTACACTACCCAAACACCACTGCACTGCCCTAAACCCTAAAACACTACCCCCCGCATGACCCCCTACACTACCCAAACACCAATGCACTACCCTAATCCCTAAAACACTACCCCCCGCATGACCCCTTACACTACCCTAAACCCTAAAACACTACCCCGCACGATTCCCTACACTACCCAAAGACCACTGCACTACCCTAAACCCTAAAACACCACCTCCTACACTACACAAACACCACTGCACTACCCTAAACCCTAAAACACTACCCCCTACACTACAAAAACACCACTGCACTACCCTAAACCCTAAAACACTACCCCCAGCAGTACCCCTACACTACCCAAACACCACTGCACTAACCTAAACCCTAAAACACTACCCCCAGCAGTACCCCCTACACTACCCAAACACCACTGCACTACCCTAAATCACTACCCCCAGCACGACCCCCTACACTACCCAAACACCACTGCACTACCCTAAACCCTAAAACACTACCCCCAGCACGATCCCCTACACTACCCAAACATCACTGCACTACCCTAAACCCTAAAACACTCCCCCAGCACGACTCCCTACACTACCCAAACACCACTGCACTACCCTAAACCCTAAATCTACCCCCAGCATGACCCCCTACACTACACAAACACCACTGCACTACCCTAAACCCTAAAACACTACCCCCAGCACGACCCTCTTCACTACCTAAACACAACTGCACAATTTGTTACAGGCGTTGCAACGCAGGCCTGTGGTGCTTACTGGAAGTACCTAGTGGGCTAGTTGGGCCCCAGGGACCCTCAGGATTCAAGGTGACCTAATCCCCCAACTTAAAACGCACCACGGGCGCGTTTGCACAGTGGTGAAGGGAGGGGCGGGGCCTCAGGTGACATGTGCGCAAACACGCCCTGTGGTGCGTTTTAAGTTGGGGAATTAATTCCCTTTGAATCCTGAGGGACCCTGGGGCCAACTAGCCCACCAGGTACCTTCAGTAAGCACAACAGAGTTGCGTTGCAGAGAGGTGAAAAAGGTTTGTGGCCTCGGAACGCCTCTCTGCAACTCAGCTCTGTGGTCCTAACTGTAGGTACCTGGGGGCTAGTTGGGCCCCAGGGACCCTCAGAATTCAAGGGGACTTAATCCCGCAACTTAAAACGCGCCACGGGGTGCGTTTGCACACATGTCACCTCAGGCCCCCTCCCTTCACCACTGTGAAAACGCGCCCTGTAGCGCGTTTTAAGAGGTAGTTTTAATCCCCCTGCCCTATTATGTACTAGGGACTTGCAGAGGAGGTCATGCTAATCACAGGGGTACCCCAACGCATAGTGTTCCCTAGTGTATGTAGGTGTTTTCACTGTATTCTAAGTGTCTTTTAGCATAGCACTGGCTCTGGTTAGTCAGAGTCAGTTACCACCAGTACCCGTCTGAAAAAGTTGTGGGCACAGGATGATTTTGCAACAAGGCCTTTTTCTGCTCCTCTGTTGGTTCTTTCTGCACATCTTTTGCTTCTTTCTGTGCGTTTTTTCTTCTTTCTTCACATGTCCTACCTCTGTAGGCATAGTTAGAAACTAGCATTTAAAAAAACCTTTGAAATTCACTTAAAAAATCATAGGTTTCAGGCACGTTATAGTTAGAAATTAGCATTTAAAAAACCTTTGAAATTCACTGAAAAAACCATAGGTTTCAGACACGTTATAGTTAGAAATTAGCATTTAAAAAACCTTTGAAATTCACTGAAAAAACCATAGGTTTTAGGGACAGTTATAGTTAGTTGGACATTTCACTCGTACAAAACCATAGAAATTCCCCCGTTATAGTTAGTTCAGCTAACTATAACTCGCGCCCCGCAATGCACTGCTGATGACGTCGCATATTACATCACTCATGACATGGTCAGTGACATCACTGATGACATCACTGATGACATCTCAAATGACATCACTGATGACATCATCCATGTGATAATTTCATGCATCTTCTCACACCCTAATATAACTTTTGATACACCCACTCTAAATTACAGACTGCCATTCTCAAAACCATAGACACTCCAACACCAAAAACTACATACCCACTCACTGATTCTTAGGTCTACACACACATCCACTCACTCACCCGTACAGTCACTCATACTTAGTCACTCAGTACAGGACTATCATATGCACTCATACACCTATATAAACACTCACACACCGCCACTCATCCATAGAGGTACTCACACACCTAGTCAGTCATGCAAAAACTTAATCACACACCCATTTACTCACCTATACAGTTATACACACACCAGCTCACTTACTCATACAAATACTAGCACATTCTTACGCTCTTATACAATCACTGATACAAGTACACACTCATCCATACAGCCACTCTCACAATCACAAACTCTCACTTATAGCCATTTATATACTCCAACACACATATATACTGCCTTTCACATATGTAGTTACTCACACATGTACCACTGAGATATACATTCAATCACTAACACACCCATACACACACTCACCCACCCATACAGTCCATCACAGATGCACTCTTGAAACCATGCACCCAGTGAATCACCAACTCACACATCTATGCACAGAGTCACACACACCCCACCCACACAAACACTCAGGCACCCATACAGATACTCAGACAATCAATCAATAACCCATGTAGACACTCATGTAGCTATTCAGAAAGCCATGCAGCCGCTTACAAACCAACAGACAGACTGATACAGACATTCACACAGTTTAGTCACTAACCCATGCATTCAGTAAGATACATTTAATCACTCACTTGTAGAGTCAGTCACTCACGTACTATTCAGACACTTATACACCCACTCATTCTTCAATACGCCTTTCCCTATATATATTAAACATATTTAAACTTTACAGAAACACACAGTCACTGGATGATGTCATCAGTGATGTCATCAGTGATGTCATCAGTGATGTCATTTGAGATGTCATCAGTGATGTCACTGACCATGTCATGAGTGATGTAATATGTGACGTCATCAGCAGTGCATTGCGGGGGCGCGAGTTATAGTTAGCTGAACTAACTAAAACGGGGGAATTTCTATGGTTTTGTACGAGTGAAATGTCCAACTAACTACAACTGTCCCTAAAACCTATGGTTTTTTCAGTGAATATATATATATATTATACTCCAATCCTGACGGCGGCGAACAGACAGGCACTGACTCCGTGAAATGGTGAAAAAAGAAGTTTTTTAATCCATACAACGACCTAGACGTGTTTCAGCGGCGTACCGCCTTGATCACTATATATATATTATCTACTGGCGGTCGCCAGTAGATAGTTATAGTTAGGACTTATTATCCATAGGAAATCCGCGACATTCTATTTGAAATAACGTTGGCGCCGGTTGACGAATCTTCGCGAAATTCTCCAATTTGTTGGGGCGCTCCACTCCGCTCCTACCCTGAAAGTCTCGGGTTGATTCGTCAAGCGGGGGCCGAGAAAAAAGGGGGTCCCAAAACGGGTTTTCCCCATTCATTTTTCCATAGGAACCTTTAGTCGCAGCTACAGCCCGAACTGCTGAACGGAATTACACCAAATTTGGCAAAGAGGTAGCCCTTGGTTCAGTGTCGTGCCTTTTGCTTAAATGGTGTAAATCCGTTCAGTAGTTCCTGAGAAATTCACAAGTAAAATCACATATATATCTATGGGCGAGTAGGGTCCGCGTACCCTCCCGATCACGAGCTGTATGCTAATTGGCTGTCAAGTGGCTGTCAACACTCCAAATCAGGAAGTGTTGGCAGCCATTTTGTCCCTCGGTAGAACCGAGGGACAGAAACAAGTGCGCAAAGCGCAAAAGGGGGCAGGGTAGAAACACCCTGACCCCTAGGTCTGCTCAGGGGTCCCACAAGGACCCCCTGGGCAGAAAAAAGCATTTTTTCAACAACAAAAATCGGCGGGATGCGCTTAGGGTGCGCGAATCCCGCCAAAAAAAAAAACGAAGCGCGGTCTCCCGCGCTTTGTTTTAATTGGCCCACGGGTGGGCCAAGTCCCGGGGGCATGGGGGGGGGTATTTATAATATGTGGGGGGCCTCTAAGGCCCCCCCAAGCCCCAGGGACCGCCACCCCCCGGGGCTTTAAAAATAAATGGTCCTTGAGGGCTCTCGGCCCTCCCGCAGCCCCGGGGACCGCCACCTCCCCGGGGCTTCTTTAATTATTTTTTTATAAATTTACCTGTGTGGGGGGGCTCGAGCCCCCCCACACGCCCCGGGGACCGCCACCTCCCCGGGGCACTAAAAATGTCAATATGGGGGTCCATTACGGACCCCCAGAGCCACGGGGACCACCACCTCCCCGGGGCTTTGTCAATGGAGGGAGGGGGGCCGCGCGGCCCCCCTCCTGGAGCCTGTAATGGCCCTGGGGACCACCACCCCCCAGGGCCGGCTCCTGCAGTGTCCCGGGGTGCCTACCCCCGGGACACTGTAGTTTGCTATGACAGGACGGGAGCCTCGCGGCTCCCGTCCTGTCATAGCAAACTGCTTTGGATATTGGAAGCGAGAGCAGGAAACCTGCTCTCGCTTCCAATATCCAAAGCAAATTGCTTTTCCACACGGGGAGCTGCATGTTAGCAGCTCCCCATGTGGAAAAGCAATGCCGGGTCCCAAGGGATGCGGGGAGCCGGCGGGACAGTGGGGGGATTGGGGACCCCCCCACAGTCCCCAACGAAGAGGGCCAGCCCCAGGGGATGGGGTCCCCGGGGCAAGTAGTGGCCCGGGAGGGGGGCCACGCGGCCCCCCTCCCCAAAAATAATAATTAAAAAAATAAATAAAAAAAATAAAGGCCCCCGGGGCAAAAGGAGGCCTGAGGAGGGGGGGCCACGCAGCCCCCCTCCTTAAAAATTTATTTAAAAGTGTGGCCATGCCCCGGGGGATGGGGTCCCCGGGGCCGGATTCGGCCATGGGAGGGGCCACGCGGCCCCCTTCCCGTTTAATAAAAAAAAAAAAAGGGATAAGGCCCTGGGGGATGGGGTCCACAGGGCCCAAAAATAGGAAAAAGTAAGGGGGCCACACAGCCCCCTTGGGGAAAAAAACAAAAAAAAAAAACGATCGGGCCGCAGGCCCCGCCCCTTCCTTTACCACTCTGCAAACGCGCCCCTGGCGCGTTTGCAGATGGGAACGATTCCCCTTCAATACTGGGGTCCCTGGGGCCAACTAGCCCACCAGGAACCTCCAGTATGCGCCAGGGGCTGCGTTGCAGAGAGGTGTACAGAGGCCATGCCCCTTTTACACCTCTCTGCAACGCAGCTCTGTGGCGCTTTTGGAGGTACATGGTGAGCTAGTTGGCCCCCAGGGACCCTCAGTATTCAAGGGGACTTAATCCCCCAACTTAAAATGCGCCACGGGCGCGTTTGCACAGTGGTGAAGGGAGGGGCGGGGCTTCAGGTGACATGTGTGCAAACAGGCCCCGTGGCGCGTTTTAAGATGGGGAATTAAATCCCTTCAATCCTGAGGGTCCCTGGGGCCAACTAGCCCACCAGGTACCTCCAGTAAGCGCCACGGAGCTGCGTTGCAGAGTGTTGTAAAAGGGCGTGGCCTCTGAACACCTCTCTGCAACGCAGCTGTCTGGGGCATACTAGAGGTATCTGGTGGGCTAGTTGGCCCCTAGGGACCCTCAGGTTTGAGAAGGAATTAATTCTCCAACTTAAAACGCGCCACTGGGTGTGTTTGCAGACATGTCACCTCAGGCCCCACCCCCTTCCTTCAACATTGTGCAAATATTCCTCTAAAATCAGCCGAACTACGAATTCTGATTTACTCACCTGTTATCAGGAGAGACCTCAGTGCTGCATCTTTCAGCCCAGTACTGATCCTGAAAAGTAATTTTAACCGTACTTACCAGTAACTTGAATTTCCTTCCATAGGATATCATTGCCTGCTTTTTGCTGAAAAAGTTTGTGTCGATTTTTGAAACATACAAATATTCCTCTAAAATCAGCCGAAATACGAATTTCGATTTACTCACCTGTTATCAGGAGAGACCTCACTGCTGCATCTTTCAGCCCAGTACTGATCCTGAAAAGTAATTCTAACCGTACTTACCAGTAACTTGAATTTCCTTCCATAGGCTAACATTGATTGGTTTCACTTGGAAATTCTTCTAAGTGTGCAGTTTTGGAACTTTATAATATTCCTCTAAAATCAGCCGAAATACGAATTCCGATTTACTCACCTGTTATCAGGAGAGACCTCAGTGCTGCATCTTTCAGCCCAGTACTGATCCTGAAAAGTAATTCTAACCGTACTTACCAGTAACTTGAATTTCCTTCCATAGGCTAACATTGACTGGTTTCACTTGGAAATTCTTCTAAGTGTGCAGTTTTGGAACTTTATAATATTCCTCTAAAATCAGCCGAAATACGAATTCCGATTTACTCACCTGTTATCAGGAGAGACCTCAGTGCTGCATCTTTCAGCCCAGTACTGATCCTGAAAAGTAATTTTAACCGTACTTACCAGTAACTTGAATTTCCTTCCATAGGATATCATTGACTGGTTTCACTTGGAAATTCTTCTAAGTGTGGAGTTTTGGAACTTTATAATATTCCTCTAAAATCAACTGAACTACGAATTCCGATTTACTCACCTGTTATCAGGAGAGAACCCAGTGCTGCATCTTTTAGCCCAGCACTGACCCTGAAAAGTAATTCTAACCGTACTTACCAGTAACTTATATTTCCTTCCATAGGAATCCATTGTCTGGTTTTCAGCAGAAAAGTTTCAAAGTGTCGATTTTCACAAACTACAAATATTCCTTAAAAATCGCCTGTATGACTTAAACGCATTCTTTCAACTGTTTACAGGAGATGCACCAGTGCTGGATCCAGGATCCAACACTGAGTAAGAAAAAGTAACGATAACACTACTTACCTGCTAAGTGAATTTCCTCCCATAGGATAACATTGGTGATTCTATGTGAAAAAGTTTCTAAGTGTCAACTTTTAAAATACAATAATATTCCTTTAAAATCACTACTGTAACCAAAACGCTTTTACTCAACTGTTTACAGGAGATGTCCCAGGACTGAATCTAGGATCCAGTCCTGTGGTTAGAAAAGTAATCCATAAAGTAACTAATTGCATTTAACTAGAAATTCACATTGAGCTCAATGTTGCATTGTGTTTGAAATTGTGTTGCCCATTGCAACAACTGTAACTACTGTACTTAAAAGTCTATTGCCTATTTGCAAAGTATTTAAACTAAAGTAATTCATTCAGAGAAAGTATATTTTGTAATGTAATGTATAATGTAATTACAATGTAATTTAAAAAATAAAATATGTAAAAATAAATAGTTTAAAAAAATGTAGTAAATCAGTATCCAAAAAATAAATATAACAATTAATACATTTAAAAATTGTCATTTACAAAACCTTTGAAATTCACTGAAAAAAAACATAGGTTTCAGACATGTTATAGTTAGGAATTAGCATTTAAAAAACCTTTGAAATTCACTGAAAAAACCATAGGTTTTAGGGACAGTTATAGTTAGAAATTAGCATTTAAAAACCTTTGAAATTCACTGAAAAAACCATAGGTTTCAGACACGTTATAGTTAGAAATTAGCATTTAAAAAACCTTTGAAATTCACTGAAAAAACCATAGGTTTTAGGGACAGTTATAGTTAGTTGGACATTGCACTCGTACAAAACCTGTGAAATTCCCCGTTATAGTTAGTTCAGCTAACTATAACTCGCGCCCCGCAATGCACTGCTGATGACGTCACATATTACATCACTCATGACATGGTCAGTGACATCACTGATGACATCACTGATGACATCTCAAATGACATCACTGATGACATCATCCACGTGATAATCTGATGCACCTCCTCACACCCTAATATAACCTTTGATACACCAACTCTAAATAACAGACTGCCATTCGCAAAACCATAGACACTCCAACACCAATAACTACATACCCACTCACTGATTCTTAGGTCTACACACACATCCACTAACTCACCCGTACAGTCACTCAAACTTACGGTCACTCAGTACAGGACTATCATATGCACTCATACTCCTATATAGACACTCACACACCGCCACTCATCCATAGAGGTACTCACACACCTAGTCAGTCATGCAAATAATTATTCACACTGCCATTTACTCACCTATACAGTCATACACACACCAGCTCACTTACTCATACAAATACTAGCACATTTTTACGCTCTTATACAATCACTGATACAAGCACACACTCATCCATACAGCCACTCTCACAATCACACACTCTCACTTATAGCCATTTATATACTCCAACACACATATATACTGCCTTTCACATATGTAGTTACTCACACATGTACCACTGGGACATACATTCACTCACTAACACACTCTTACACACACTTACCCACCCATACAGTCTATCACAGATGCACTCTTGAAACCATCCACCCAGTGAATCACCCACTCACACATCTATGCACAGAGTCGCACACACCCCACCCACACAAACACTCAGGCACCCATACAGATACTCAGACAACCAATCAATAACTCATATAGACACTCATGTAGCTATTCACAAACCCATGCAGCCACTTACACAGCAACAGACAGACGGATTCAGACATTCACCCAGTTTAGTCACTAGCCCATGCATTCAGTAAGATACGTTTAATCACTCACTTATACAGTCAGTCACGTACCTACTAAATCCTCCATACAGACACTTATACACCCACTCATTCCTCAATACAGCTTGGCATATATATAAAACAAAATTAAACTTTACAGAAACACACAGTCACTGGATGATGTCATCAGTGATGTCATCAGTGATGTCATTTGAGATGTCATCAGTGATGTCATCAGTGATGTCACTGACCATGTCATGGGTGATGTAATATGTGACGTCATCAGCAGTGCATTGTGAGGCGCGAGTTATAGTTAGCTGAACTAACTATAACGGGGGAATTTCACGGGTTTTGTACGAGTGCAATGTCCAACTAACTATAACTGTCCCTAAAACCTATGGTTTTTTCAGTGAATATATATATATATATACCGTGACAAACTGCTCCTGCAGTTCTTCCGTCCGCATCCACCATGTGGGGTTGGTGCCGGTTCAGGCGGGTGCAGGACCCGCATATATTTTCAAAAGCCTCGTGCTGCTGTGCAAAGAGAAAACCGCACTCCAGGATTTCAAGAAAAGAGTTTTCATGGACTGACGTGTTTTGACCTGAACGGTCTTTGTCAGAGTCACTATCCACACGTGGAAGTGCTCTATTTTTGATGAAAACAGGGGGTATACTAAAATAGTGGAAATAAAAAACAGACTCGTGGGAAGTATACAATTTACATGATATGTTTCCTGGAGAGAAGACAGACTTGTCAACACAGTCAAGGAAAATGTCAAAAGATTATACATATATCTGAATGTATACATATAAAATGCATATTATGATCCACATCCGCAGACTGGTGCGTAGAGGGCCCGTTCTGCCCTAGGAATATGGCAATTTCTGGGACTGCAGACTGGTAATGTATTGGATGAAATATGAGCATGGTAAACCCACCTGGGTCTGTTTGTATGCTATGTGAACAATGGAATACATATTTGAACTTTGAGGGGACAATAAATTTGAGATTTACCACCATAACCATAATGCATCAGAAAAGATCATGTTGCTTTAAGAATGATTTAATTGGTTCTTTTATCGACAGGTACAAGATGATCGCCGTTTGACCCCATGAGGAAGATTGAAGAACCGAAATGTGTCGGGGGAGGCACGCTTTGTTCATGTTTCAAATGGAATAAATGCAACTAGAAGCCTGCAGTGAGTGCGTCTCATTTCTCTCCATGGGCATTGGAGAGACCTTGTCTGATATATATCAGGAATCTCGCCGCATACACCTCCTTGATAAGCAGAAATGAGCACGGACCACAAATTAAGTGCGTGAATTTTTAGTGAGGTTTATCCGCCATAACGCGTTTCAGCATCTATTAAAAAGTATTTTAAGTGCTTAAGATCACTGTTGTGGATTTCTCTAAAGTGTCTTGCTACAGGATAGCTAGGATCTTGATCTTCATTGACTATAGCCCTAGTGTGCTGCAGCACTCTTTTATGCGCTTGCAATTTAGTACTGCCTACATACTGCAGACCACAGCTACATTCTAACACGTAGACGACGTGGTCTGTTTTACACGTGAGATGTTTATCTATTGCCTGCACTTTCTCGCTGAATGCTGTTTGATATGTGGTTTTGTTGATCCCATATCTACAGGCTTTGCAAGTTGCACACTTCAAAAAAAACCTTTCTTGCAGTGATCCAAGTCCCTGTTCGTATATCTTCTGGACTGCTCTTCACTAGGGCATTGCCCATAGAGGCTGTCTTTCTCTAGGAGATGGATGGTGTTTTGGGTAAAAGGTGGCCTATCACTAGATCATCTAAAACAATAGTCCAATTGCGTTTTAGCATGCCCCTAAGTTGTTTTTCTTGCTTTGTATATGGTAAAATTAGTCTAGTGGGTTCACTCTCGTGCTCAGTTTGTTTGTCATCATCCAGGCCCATCTCCTTTGTATTGCCTGCTAATAGGTCAGATCTGGTCCGCAATCTGGATTTGGCCATCTATGGTTTTACTTTGATAGTCCCTTGCCAAAATTCTCTCTTTGCTTTCTTGCTGTTTAATGGCCATATCTGCCTCATCACTACATATCCTCCTTATCCTTAACATTTCACCATAAGGAATGCTTTGTATTAGATGTGCAGGATGTGAACTCGTAGCATGCAATACAGAGTTGCCTGCAGTTTCTTTACGGTGTAAGGTAGTTGTGATCTTATTATTTACAATGAGAACTTGGACATTTAAAAAAGTCACCTTTTCAGGACTGATGGTAGCCGTAAAATTTAGATTGATATTATTTACATTAATTTGCGAGACAAACTCCCAACGCACTTTGTTCTGTACCATACCAGATTTTGAATAAATCGTCAATATACCTAAGCCAGGTTATTACCTTCTCTTGGGATATGTGGCCAAATTGAATTTTGAGGACCAGCTCCTCCCACCAGCCCATGTGTAAACAGGCATAGCTGGGAGAGAAGCTGGCCCCCATTGCCACCCCTTGGACCTGTTGGTGAATCAGGTTTTTAAACATAAATAGATTGTTTTCAAGACAGAACAAAAGCACGCTAATTAGCATTCTACTATGCTGTACAAATTTTAAAGGGCGATTATTGAGAAAGTACTCCACTGCCCTGATGCCATCGCTGTGTCTGATGCTCGTGTACAGCGATGTAACATTAAGAGCCATCAGGATGTATCCCGGACGCCATTGGATATTTTTAATTTTGCGTAGGAAGTTGCCGGTATCCTGTACATAAGATTGGAGGTTTTTCACATAATCCTGAAGAAAATAGTCTAAATACCTGGACATGTTTTCAAAAGGGCCATCACATGCCGATATGATAGGCCTACCTATAAAATAAATGACTGGCATGATTGGATGTTCTTTTTAAAAAAAATGTATTCCTCCAAATTTAGTAAGCCCATACTTTTCCACGCTAGAAGTTTGGCGCAAAATTCATCTTGGGTACTTTTCATTTTTTGTATTGAACTTTTCCTATAACATTCGATGTCATTGAGTTGCGATAGAGCTTCTTCCATATAATCCTCTAGTGGTCATAGGACGATGTTACCTTCTTTATCAGAGGTGTGGTGCAGAGGTGTGGTGCAGCGGCCAGAGCAGCTGACTTCGGAGCACAGGGTTCACGGTTCGATCCCCGGCTCCGGCGGCAGCTCAGGTCAGCACCATGTGACTCTGGGCAATAGCTCACTTAATTTCCACTCCGGCCCCCAGCGCCTTGAGACCCGTAAGGGTGAGTAGCTGCGCTATATAAAAACGGACTTACATTTTTTTTTTTTACATTTTAGTTCCTGACCACTACTTGCTTCTCATTCTGGAGTTTCTCAATTAACTGATGATATCTCCTTTCATGATTTGTGTATCTTCTTTTGGTCTTATGGACATTAGCATTCAGTTTTTTTAATTTGGGCTACCACCTTTTCGTTAAAAACATCCAAGGAGTCCCGAGGCATGATTGGGGTAAATTTAGATTTGGTTTTAAAAGGGGTATCAGGTTTGGCATACACTTCATATGATAGTGCACTTAAGATATTTGTTCGTGTTTGTTGTATCCTTTTTTCCTCCCCACTGACTCAGACTATGTTTTCCTTTTGTAAGTCATGGAGATCTTGGAGCAGAGCTAGGTCCCCCAATGTTAAATTCGATGTACTTGGGGATGGGGTCATTGCTGACCTAGTGTCCATATTCTGTGGACTTCTTTGGAGTAAATAATATTTCTTCAACTTTAATTTTCTTATGAACTTATACACGTCAGTTCTAGTTTGCATGTAATTAAAGTTGCTTTCAGGGCAATAAGATGATCCTAATGCAAGCAGTTGTAGTTCGGCTGCATTCAGGTCCACTTGCGCCAAATTGATTATGGTATTGGCGCTGTGGTTGGTGCTATGATGCAGTTGATTATCAATTACTTGCGTTTCCAGTGTCCGCGCCCGCGCACTAGTTTCTTGTTTCCTCCGCTTTCGGCTAGCTTTTCTTCTTTCCCGTCTTCTTTTGTTGTTGTGTTCTTTCCTGGTCTGCTGTTCCTCGGGCGTAGGGTCTCCCTTCTGCTTTGCTGTAAAAATTCTAATTCCTCCACCAAGGATAATTTGGTTTTATTTTGGCTTGGTCTTGTGGCACTCATTTCCAGTTCAGATTCGCTTTCCAGCGCCGAACTGAGGTCAGATGCTGATGTGATAGCCTCATGGCATTTATTTTGGCCTATTTGTTGTGCCATTTGCATTTGTTTGTTAGACCTGGCATTCCTTAGTGAATCGTATTTGCGCGAAAACGTAAATATCTGACTGTTTTCGTAATCCGCTTTGTTGCGTTGGAATTTGTAAGATTTTCTTGCCTTAATCTTATCCTCCTCTTTACGTAGTCTCACCGTCATCTCCTCACGTAATTTTTGTAACGATTGGGTATCCCCTAAAGCCTTGATTTCACCGTTACGGGCATCTATTTTCATTTGTAATTCTAGTCTGTCACTTTCGGTGTACTTTACTAGAATTTGCAATAGTTTGCGTGACGACTCCAAGTTACACTCTGCCCGTCCGCCATCATTTGAGGATTTGTCGTTTCATAGCTGGGGGCTATGATTATCCTCAGCCCCCTCGGGATCCTGCCCACGTCTAGATATCGTTGGAGGGACTTATACTCCCACCACTTGGACTAGTCTTGCTTCATGAATTTTTCCAATTTGCGAAATGTTTCTTTAATATTATTAGAATTACCGCCAGTTGTTCCTATTACACTTCTTGCCTGTTCTGTTTGGTTCGTGGGAGAGTCTTGAAACATCTCATATGCAGCTGCTTTCCGATCGTGCAGCGTGTCAGCAGACATTATTCCTCTATTGTATTGATCCGACAGCCTGCAGATTTGTTAGTTAAACCGCGTTGGGCTTTGTGGTAGCACACCTCCCCGCCTGATGCCAGGTACACAGTTATTCGCCTACCTCGATTCAGTCGATCGGCGTTCACTCGCGACCATCGGTCAGCCGACACGATCAGCCGACCCGAATCCCGCTGTGCACAGCCAAGGTACGCTGGTTTCACTGCTGTCAGGGGGTCTCTGCAATTTTTCCTTCGCCAGGAAGTTTCACGTTCCCTTCCGGTTCACAGCAGCAGCCGCAGACGCCACACGCCGTGTGTACCGGAGACCTTGACTTGCCGTTCGCAGAGCCAGCTTATGTGGAGGGGGTCCGTGAGAACCGGAGGAAGTCAATATGGTTGTCAATATCAGGAATCTCGCTGCATACACCTTGATAAGCAGAAACGAGCATGGACCACAAATTAAGTGCTTGAATTTTTAATGAGGTTTATCCGCCATAACACGCTTCAGCCGTTGCCGGCCTTGATCACATGACAACGCTTTACTATAAGATTTATAGTGTCAAGTGCTTAACAAGTAATAGATATAGTCAACAGACTTGGAATGTACTTACAGGTCATAATATATTACCTACTGGCAGTCACCAGTAGATAGTTACAGTTAGGATGTAGTTTCCATAGGAAGAGCGTTTTTTCATTTGCCAATAACTTTGGTGTTGTTCGACGAATCCTAGCAAAATTTTCAAAACTAGTTTGCCACTCACTCCAGCTGCTGTCTTGAAAATTTCGGGGTGATCTGCCAAGCGGGCCCGAGAAAAAGGGGGTCCCAAAACAAGTTTTCCCCTTGTTAATTTCCATAGGAACTTTAGACATGCTACAGCCCAAACTCCTGAACGGAATTACACCAAATTTGTCAGGAAGGTAGTTGTTGGTCTAGAAAGCGCCCTTTTGTGATTTGGTGTAAATCCATTCAGTAGTTGCGGAGAAATTTATAGAAATCACCAGTTGTATATATAGGGACGAGTAGGATCCGCGACCCCTCCTGATCTTGTGCTGAGATCTGATTGGATGCCAACACTTCAAACCAGGAAGTGTTGGCAGCCATTTGTGACTCGGCTTGAACTGAGTGCCAGAAAAAGACATTAAAAAAAGGGGGGCCTGGTAGCAACACCCTGACCCCCTAGGCCTCTTAAGGGGGTCCCACAGGGACTCTGCAGCGCCAAAAAAGCATTAAAAAAACATTTCGGAGGGGTCAGTGAATCCTGCCGTAAATTAAAGAAAAAACCAAAGTGCGGTCTCCCACGGTTTGTTAATTATCGGCCCCTGGGTAGGCCAGGTCCCGGGGGCATTTTTTTAATAATGGAGGGGGGGCGCATGGCCCTCCTCCTGGGGCTGAATATTGCCCCGGGGACCACCAGCTCCCCAGGGCTTCTTTAAAAATGAAATTGTGTGAGGCCC
This sequence comes from Calotriton arnoldi, assembly GCA_963921515.1. Lineage (NCBI taxonomy): Eukaryota > Metazoa > Chordata > Amphibia > Caudata > Salamandridae > Calotriton > Calotriton arnoldi. Next base: position 1,231,537 of record CAWUFW010000081.1, on the reverse strand, counting down.
GTACGGCCTCCCCTGCTGCGCAGGGGACCACCACCTCCCTGGGGCCTGAACTGAAAGTAATGCGGGGGCGCAGACCCCCCCACACCCCTGGCGACCCTGACCTCTCTGGGGCTTTTGTTCAATTGCATGCGGGGGCCATGCAGCCCCCCTGCAGCCCCGGGGACCACTACCTTACCGGGGCAAATTCTAAGAAAGGAGGGAGGCCACGCGGCCCCCCTCCTGGAGCCATAGATGGCCCTGGGGACTGCCACCCCCAGACCGGCTCCTGCTATGTCCCAGGTGCCCACCTCCAGGACATAGCTATTTGCTATGGGTTGGTGAGAGCTTTACCGCTCCCGCAAAGCCATAGCAAACTGTGCTCCGCTTTCAGCAAGCGAGAGCATTAAGAATGCTCTCGCTTGCTGAAAGCGGAGCACAATTGCTTTTACAGAGCGGGAGCTGTATGTTAGCAGCTCCCTCTATGTAAAAGCAAAGCTAGCTCCATCGGGAGGCGGGGACCTGGCAGGGACCACGGGGGCCTTGATGCTCCCCCCGCGGTCCCCAACTAAAGTAACTGGGTGCCCTGGGTGGAACCATGCCACCCAGAAGAGAGGCTGGGCCCCGGAGGATGGGGTACCCAGGGCCAAAATTGGCCCGGGAGGGGTAACACTCGCCCGCTCCCCATATTCTTTTTTTTTTTAAACATAAATACAAAGGCTGGGCCCCTTGGGATGGGGTCACCAGGGCCGAAATTGGCCCGGGAGGGAGCCCGCTCGGCTCCCCTCCCTTTAATGTAATTATTTTTTTAAAAGGCCGGGGGATGGGGTTCCTGGGGCTGTAAACAACTCAGAGAAGGGGGGCCACGTGGCCCTCCTCCCATAATAAATTTTTAAAAAGGAAACAAAACGGCAAGTCGCCGGAGCCCCTGCCCTCTTTTACCATCACTCTGCAAATGCGTCTCCTGGGGCATACTAGTTGGGGGATGAAGTCCCCTTTCCTCAAGAGGGTCCTTGGCAGCCAACTACACCTCCTGTTACCGCCGGTAAGTCCCACACAGCAGGATTGCTGAGAGGTTGTTGGAGGCTACGCCCCCTTTCTCTACCACTGTGCAAACGCGCCTCCTGATGCACTGCTCGTTGGGGTGTGAAGGCCCCTTGGCTCCAGAGGGTCCTTGGGGGCCAACAAGCCCTCTGTTACCTGCAGTAAGTCACACACAGTGGAATTGCTGAGAGGTCTTCAGAGGCCACGCCCCCTTTCTCTACCACTGTGCAAACGCACCTCCTGGTGCACTGCTGGTTGGGGGATGGAGTCTCCTTGGCTCTACAGTGGCCTTGGGTGCCAACAAGCCCTCCTGTTACCTGCAGTAAGTCACACACAGTGGAATTGCTGTAGGTCTTCAGAGGCCACGCCCCCTTTCTCCACCACTCTGCAAACGCGAATCCTGGCGCAATGCTGGTTGGGGAATGAAGTCCTCTTTGATGCTAAGGGTTCTTGGGGCCCTGAAGCCCTTCTGTTACCTCCAGTAAGTCTGACAGCAGGATTCCTAAAAGCTGGTCGAAGGCCCCGGTCCCTCTCTACACCGCTATATAACGCAACTACTAGTTAAAAAAAACATAGAAATTCACTTGAAAAAACCAAGGGTACAGGGATGTTATAGTTAGGAAATAGAATTTGAAAGACCTTAGAAATTCACTTTAAATACAAAAGGTTTCAGAGATGTGTTAATTATGCACACTCGTACAAAACCATATAAATTCAGCAATTATAGTTACCTGAGTTAACTATAACTTAGGCCCCCACCATGTACTGCTTATTACCTCACATAATACATCACTCATGACATGGTCAGTGACATCACTGATGAAATCACGGATGACATCTCAGATGACATCATCCAGAGAACCACTCACACCCCCACTCACACTCCCATACAATCTCTCATACGCCCACTCTCACACAACCACTCAAATACCCATTCACAGAACCATACCAGTACTCACACACCCACTCACTCCTCCATAGAGCCACTCACACAACCATTCACTCACCCATACAACCACTCATACAACCAGTCACTCACCTGTACAGCCACTTACATAGCCACACACTCACCCATACTGCTACTCACACACCCACTATTTTACCTACACAGTCACTCACACACCCACTCACTCACCCATACAGCCTCTCAGCACAGCCACTCACTCACCCATACAAGCACTCACACACTCACTCACTCACCCACACACACACAAACATTTATATACCATTCACACATCCATAGAAGCACTCACACATCCGGTCACTCACCCTTACAGCCATTTACACAGACACTTACTCTCCAATACAGCAACTCACTTAACCAAACACCCACTCAAACAGCCACTCACTCACCTATACAGCCACTTACACACCGAGTCACTCACTCATACAGCCATTCAGGCACCCACTCACTCACCCATAGTCACACACATTTACCCAACCATAGAGCAACTCACACTGCCACTCACTCACCCATACAGCCATTGACACTCATTCACCAATACCTCCACCCACAGCATCTCACTCAACCACACAGCTACTCACACACCCATTTATACACTCACACACCCACTTATACACTCATAAGCAGTGCATTGAGTGGTTCAGAGTGTCGCTGGTGTCGTAGGGTGCTCTATACAGGAGCTGCTCTCCACCTGAGCTTGGGAACTGCACAGAGTTCTCTGCTTCTTTTTTGCATAATTTGTGTAGCATTCTATGCCTGAAAGTGTATTGTTTATATATATGTATATATATATGTGTATATATGTGATCAAGGCCACTGCGTTGGCCGAAACGCGTAATGACCGCTTTGCACCGCTAATACTTAACGAAATAAAAACGAAATCTTAACAAGCAGAATCAACTTATTGGAGTGTCCGTTTCTCGTTGTGGTGCCCGCATGCATCTATGAGCGTTAATTGATATATATATATATATATATATATATCCCACACAACAGTTGCTCCTGCCAGGATCCTTGGCCCGAGGCAGGTGCCGCGTGATGTCGGCGGAGCAAGCCAACAGTTAAATGCCACACAGGAAAAAGAAGAGAATGTCTGCGCTCTCGTGTAGTGCCAAAGTGGAAGTTTAATCACACGCGGTAACGCGTTTCGACAGACGGCACTGTCTTGATCACACAATTTGCATACAGGAAATGTTCCAATACATAGTCTTGTGGTGAATGAAAATGAAAAACGGACAAGAACTTCCGCATGTGTTCAACAACCAAAATCCTACTGGGCGGCCATCTTATAGTATTGCATATAGTAATAAAAGTAATCATAAAAACAGTTTACAAATATAGTTAATGGTCGCAAAATGGTTTACATTTGTTACAAAAGCATATAAATTACTATTGCATTAGGTAATGGTCATGATCCTGCACAATATAATTTATAAATACTTATTAGCAAACTCAAATTAATTAGCATTCAAGGCATATGAAATCATATCCCTGAATGTAAGGGAACAGTTCCCTGTACCAAAAGGTGCATATTTCACAGGTATATATGCACAGCGGCCATTATAAAGTAGTAATACTCTTATGGCTTCAGAGCGGAAATTACTAGTCCTAAATGGATCTAAGACACGATCTAAGACATGATGTAAATGAAGCGACCAATAATGCATTGCATTGCATTGCGCTTAATATTACAGTAACATGTAGATGCACCGAACAATTGAAAGAAGACATAATGCCATAACGATAGTAGAATACTGATGTACAATTGAATTAACCAGTTTCTTGCAGTATACATTGCATTGCGCTTAGTGTTGCAATAACATGTAAATACAATATACAATTGTATTGTTAAGACTCAGAACAATTGTAAAGAGACATAGTGCCATAAGATTTCTCTTCCAAATGTTGGAGTGGGTTATGAGTGCTGGTATGCACTCCAAAAATTTTAATGCTTTTGTAACAAATGTAAACCATTTTGCGACCATTAACTATATTTGTAAACTGTTTTTATGATTACTTTTATTACTATATGCAATACTATAAAATGGCCGCCACAGTAGCATTTTGTTTGTTGAACACATGCGGAAGTTCTTGTCCGTTTTTCATTTTTATTTACCACAAGACTATGTATTGGAACATTTCCTGTATTAAAATTGTGTGATCAAGACAGCGCCGTCTGTCGAAACGCGTTACCGTGTGTCATTAAACTTCTACTTTGGCACTACCCGAGATCGTGGACATTCTCTTCTTTTTCTGTGTGGCATATATATATATATACACGCCAAGAGTTCCCACCTCAAACATCTAATCCGTAGCATTCCTTATGGGGAATTTCTGCGGATTCGCGGTATTTGCAGTAATAATCAGGAGTTAGAAATCTGTCAAAATGAGGCCACACAAAGATTTCTAGCACGAGGCTACACAAGGAAGGAGCTAACCTCAGCCCACAATAAAGCTAATGCTTTTTCTCGGGACCATTGCCTTGGTATCATGACTAGGGAGGTGAGTGAGGATGACATGACCCAAGTCAACACTGATGATTCTCCCCATAACTTGAGATTAATTACTGCTTTTTGCAGACAAGAAAAACAGATCAGACAAATCATTTATAAGAATTGGCCTATTGTCCTTACGGACCTTACTCTCTCTCAGATCTTACCTCCACTGCCTTCTTTGACTTTTAGCCGTGCTCCCTCTATGAGGTACACCTTAGTCATGAACAATCCGGAAGTTATTGTCAGCAACACTTGGTTATCTCCTAGGGAGGGTTTCTTCAAAGGTAGCTCCTGTCGGGCATGTAAATTTGGGATCAACACCACAGAATATATAACTGCCTTTAGCGATACACCGGTTATAATCCGGGAACACTACAAGTGTCGCACCAACTTTGCGGTTTATGTGCTCAGGTGTACATGTGATTTAAAGTATGTTGGAAGCACTAAGCTTCAGGTGTACAACCGCATACTCCAACACCTTAGAGCTACAGTCAATTCTGATCCCAACTACCCGGTAGCAAGACACTTGAAATTAGTACATAACAACAACTTGAAGGACCTGCAATACTTTGTGATAGGGGCTGTTCCTAAATCAATTCGAGGAGGAAATAGAGAGCGCCAATTAAGGCAACTGGAATCTAGGTTCATACTACAACTTGATACCAAGATGCCTAACGGTCTGAACACAGGGGAGGATCTACATAATTTTCTTTAGCAACTCCATCACGTTTATTGTATGAGTTTCAGCTTGACACCTACAGCTTGAGATGCTAATACATTTTCCCTGTTGCTGCTTATACTGATCCACACATGAATTGGGGCACTTGCCCATTATTATAAACCTCTAGGACTTTATTCTTAAGCTTTGCCGGGGCTCCGGTGAGTTTAGTATTTTTTATAATTTTAGTGACTAATTTTCATATATTTGCACTAGCACGTTTTGCACACTCACACCTGGCACTTTAATACTTCATGAGTTCTGAACGATACCATACAGAACATACTTACTCAATTTGCACATGAGCAATAGTTTACATTTGCTATTTTGCACATTTTTTCAAGTAAGCAGTGGTCTTTGTCAAAACCTTTTATACACATCGATAATAATACAATACATTATGTATATATTTTATGTGTTTTTAAAGACCCATTACAATGTGAATTTATGTCTTTTAACCTAAAATGTTTAAAATTGCACAGCATTATGAGCTGGTTTCTTTTTTTAGATATTTTATGTACATCATGTAATACTTCCTTTATGTGCTTTTTTAATCATGAGTCTGTTGTCTGTATCTACTGTTCACGTAGCATGAACCTAATTAATTTCAGTTGTGAGTCACTTATGATTGGTTGTTTCACTATTTAAATGAAGTATACTCAGTAGCGCGTCATGTGAGCAAGACCGAGTTGCCTTGGTCGAAACGCGTCATGCTGGGCACTGGCCAGGACTGACTGGTTGCCGTGTATGCTATATTGAAATAAAGCACTGCATTTCAACTTTATCCATTTGAGTGGTCCGTACCTGCTTTGCGCCAGTGAAAGGTGGTGGTGCGCCAGGAATATATATATATATATATATATATATATATATATATATACCTCCCTGTAGCCCCGGGGACCGCCACCTCCCTGGGGCTAATACTAATGAAATCACAGGGGACCTACCAGACCCCCCCCCATGCCCCAGGAACCACCACTGCCCTGGGGCTGTTTAATTTTGAAATGGGGGGGTCTCACGGACCGCCCCGGGGCCCACCACATCCCCTGGGCCAAAATTGGTATTTATCTCCAGTAAGTCCCAAACAGCACGATTGCTGAGAGGTCATTAAAGGCCACACACCCTTTCTCCACCACTCTGCAAACACGCTGCCGGGCACACTACTGGTCGGGTGAAGAAGTCCTCTTGGCTGCTGAGGGTTCTTGGGGGCCAATAACCCCTCCTGTTTCCTCCAGTAAGTCTCACACAGCAGGATTGCTGTGAGCGGGTCGGAGGCCCCACCCCATTTCTCCACCACTCTGCAAACGTGCCTCCTGATGCACTACTAGTTGGGGGATGAAGTCCCCTTGGATGCTGAGGGTCTTTGGGGGGCAAGAACCTCTCCTGTTACCTCCAATAAGTCCCACACAGCACAATTGCTGAGAGCTGGTCGGAGGCCACGCCCCTTTTCTCCACCACTCTGCAAATTCATCTCCTGGCACACTACTGGTTGGGGGATGAACTCCTCCTGGATGCTGAGGGTCCTTGGGGGCCAAGAATCCCTCCTGTTACCTCCAGTAAATCTGACACAGCGGGATTCCTGAGAGCTGGTCTGAGGCCCGCCCCCTTTCTCCACCAGTCTGCAAATACCACTGCTAGTTAAAAAAACCATAGAAATTCACTTAAAAAACCAGAGGTTACAGGGACATTATAGTAGATGTAACGTCACTTTATACGTCTATTCGACATTGTGATGGACTCAAGGCCATTGAGCACTATTTGAATTTAAGATCAATGTACCTCTCTATGCACAACAAAATGTTAATCACTATGGTATCTACATGTCTGGAGAAGAACTTTTCATGTTTGATAATCAAATTTATCAGCAGATTAGGGGTGTTGCCATGGGGGCCTGCTTTTCCCCCAGCTATGCTTGTCTGCATATGGGGTTGTGGGAGGAGCAGGTCCTCATGGGTCAGCACAAAGAGATAATGGACCAGCATGTTGTATCATGGTTGCGTTATATAGACGATCTATTTTTGGTTTGGAGAGGATCTGAAACTAGTGCATTGGAATTTGTTGATTTGATCAATAACAATTGTCTCAATCTCCACTTTACAGCAACTATAAGTAAAGTTTCAGTCTATTTTTTAGACGTAGAAGTGTATGTGGATCAGGGTACTATTGCCACTAGGTTATTCAGGAAACCTACCTCGGGCAACACAGTGCTGCATGCTAGCAGTCACCATCCACACCATCTGATTCGCAGCATCCCCTATGGGGAGATGCTGCGTATAAGGCGGATATGCAGCACTGAGGAGAATTGTGAGGCTGCCCAGAAGTTGAGTAGACAGAGGTTTGCAGCAAGAGGCTACGCCTCTAACATCATTGACAGTGCAATTAATAAAACTAAAAATCTATCCAGAAGAGAGGCGCTGAAAAGTAAACCTATTCAGGTAGAAGAGTGCTCAGGCAACATTGAGTTGCAACCAAGGATCATATTGACCTACAATAGACAGCACAAGATCCTTAGGAAGATATTTTATCGGAATTGGAATTTAATACGGGGTGATCCTGTTTTGGGCAGTTTCCTACCCACGAAGCCATTATTGACTTTTAGAAAATCTAGGTCAATGTGTAACAGTTTGGTGAGAAATAGTGCGGAAATACAAACGCCAACTAGTTGGCTTGCAGCATGCAAGGGCTTTAAAAAGGGTCCTAGCTGTAAAGCATGCAAATTTGCATGCAATAGAACACATTACACCAGTCCCTTCAAGTCTGAGCCCATACTCATCAACAAGAGATTGACTTGTAAAACTGACTTTTCAGTATATGTGCTGGAGTGTCCTTGTGGGCTGAGATATATTGGCAGTACTAAACTGCCAGCCCACAAACGAATACTCCAGCACATTAGAGCAATTTCCAAAAAAGATCAGGCCTACCCAGTAGCTAGGCATTTTGAGGAACGTCATGAAAGCAACCCTGTGCATCTCCAATATTTTGTAATAGACACAGTTCCACCTCTTAAAAGGGGAGGTAACCGGGAGGCCATATTGCGCCTCTTGGAAACAAGATATATATTGGAGCTCGATACCAAAACTCCATCAGGGTTGAATGCCAGTGAAGATGTTTATAATTGTATATGATGAATTTTTTCCATTATTTGTATTACATTCATATGTCAGAATTCGTTGCATTTTATATGTAAATAGAATTTTTAAACTGCTAATAATGAATGGATTGTCTCCCCACATGATTAGGTAATTTTAGTCATTTTTTATTCATGCACTTTAAATTTTGCACTATCACTTGCACTTAAAATTTTTTTGGTCGACAGATATACTTGACAGCAAGCTTATTCCATTGGGATCAATGAGATTTTTCATGTGCTAAAGATTCACTTCAGCCCATTTTGGGCATGATTGTGACTATTTGTTACAGCAATGAGTGAGACATCAAGACTCATTTAACATTTACATTAACATTAACAAACACAATGGGCCTATATTCATGTTGGTGATCTATCCTCTTTACAGAGATATACCTGGCATTTTTAGCTTGCTTACAATACCAAGTATGGTATGTTTTAATAGATTTTAAATGCCGCCAGTATTTAACATTCTAATCCAACACAAATTCTGTTTTAATATTTTAGCCCTATTTTTGTCGTTTTTTGTATCAATTTCGTTTTTGTATGCATTTAAGTATGTATTGGATATATATTTATATTTATTTACAAATGCGTAATTTTGCACATCAGTGAACCTCTTGCTGCTATGAGCTTAGTAACTTTTTAGTTTCTATGCAGTTTGCATTTTTGCACGTGAGCCAATTACTGCTTGCATCTGTCACTTTAAATGTCGATCATTACCAAAGCAACGCGTCATGTGATCAAGGCCCATGTTGGGGTCGAAACGCGTAATGGCGGATATGCTGGGCACCAAATAAAGCACTACGAAATTGCACCAAGAACCTTGGGTCCGCTCTTCGTCTTTTCTATATGGGAGAGAGCAGCAGAGGAGCTGTTTACGGCGAATCCTGTTTCATATTGGTACCGAGTTGCTTCAGCAGTACTAGCGGTAACCCCTCCCCTGCTTGGGCACAGCGGCAGGAAGCAGTCAGGTCCGTCACCCGGAACTGTATTTGAAACTCTGGCGAGGAGTAAGCTGCGTTAGCCCCTGGATACTGTGTATTGTCCTCCCTGCTGGTGGAAGCCGGCGTGACCTGTGTCGGATGACCGGATCGAGCGCCAGGCAATCTACGAAGGTAGGATTCAACAGATAAGCCAGTTGGGGAGTGTGCACGGCACTAGTTTGGACATTGTTTCAGACAACTAGCGGCCGTTTCGAAGCCACTTCATACTTGCCATAAACTTTCAGCAACTATGTCCGCCGACGCGTTGCGTAACCGTGAGAGGCAGCCAACGCTATGTTTAATGACTCTCCGGCTGGGGGTCAACGACTAATATACATATGAGTATTACATCTACTGCAAATTCTGACATCAGAGACAATTTTAGAAAATTGGAAAAGCTCATGCGTTCCGAACAGTCCAAGTGGTGGGAGTATAAGTCTTTGTCCCGCTACTTGGAGGTTGGTAGAATACCTAGAGGCTTGCGGATTACTCTGGCACCAAGTTACGAGAGTCCGGACCCGGATATGCTTGCGGAGTGGGCTAACTGTAATCTTGAGTCCTCTAGCAAGCTGGTTGGGATTCTGGTAAAATACGCTGAAAAAGATCGTGCTAAATTACAAATCCAGGTAGAGCTATTGGAGGCGGAAATATGCAAATTGGAAATGACTGAGCAAATAAAAAAACTCAGGGAGGATATGATTGTTCGTCTGCAGAAAGATGAAGACATCATTAAAAGACGAAAAACGTTCAAGTTTGAAAGAGACAAGGCTGACTATCAAAATGGGCAAGTATTTACATTTGCCCGAAAATATGATGCAGTAAAAGCCAGAGGAAACCCGAATCGAGTTCTCCATAGAGATACTAGGGAAGTAGCTACAGCATCTACTTCAGCATCGGATTTGAGCTCGGCGGCGGAGAGTGATCCTGAAGGGGATACATCCAGGACACCCACATTGGGGTTTACCAAAGTGTCCCTCGCACAAGAAGTAGATTACCTGTGCCAAGATCGAAGGGACACACTGAGACCCCGAGGACGAACTGGCCCAAAAACACAAGAAACAACTTCAAACGCAGCCAAAGACAAAAATGTAGCAAAAGAAAAGCCATTCACCAAAAAGCAAACGAGGGGAAGATGAAACCGATATCAGAATCGGTAATAAGTCCAGATGCCAACTCTACTGTGAATTTGACCGATCTTCATTTATCTATGACAGAAAGACGAATACTGAGCTTAGGACTGTCTTACAGTCCTGTGTGTAATTTCAATTATGCAGACACCCGTATGGATTTGTTTAGATTCATGAGAAAATTAAAACTCAGCAAATTTCATATGTTACAATCGAAGAAGGAAAAGAAAAAAACAACTGCAACAGAAACTCCTATATGCTGCCCAACCAACCTTACAGCAGGAGATTGGAACTTCTTTCAGGATATCTGGTCCTTGCAAAATGAACAGTCAACGGAAATCCCTCTCCCCAGCTTGAAACCTATTGACATCCAGGGTATGATTAAATCTCCATTTAAACCTAAATCAACCTTTCAACCTATCATGCTGCACGACAACTTGGATGTTTACCATGAGCTAGCAACCATGGATCTGAAACAATTATATACTGCAACTAACAAAGTACGCCATGGAATAGATAAACAGAACATGTGCTACACACAATTAATGAAGAAAATACAGAACGACAAGAATATAATTGTGCGTCAATCAGACAAGGGTGGCAATATCGTCCTGTGGCCACGCAAACTTAACATGGAGGAAGCACAACATCAGCTGGCAGATACAGAGTGTTATAAGAAAAGTAACATACATATTGTCAAAGCAGCATGGAATGAGTACTACTTGAAATTATTGGCTTGGAAGAGTGGGGGCTAATCACTAATGACGAATATCGTTTTTGAAAAATGAGCATCCGGTCATCCCCACGTTATATCTGATTCCAAAGATTCACAAATGCACGATGAAGCCCCCGGGAAGACCAATTATTTCTGCAATCAATGGCATGATGGAGAACACATCTAAATATGTGGACTACTTCCTGCAGGATTCGGTTAAAGTGTTGGCATCTTATATACAGGACACATCAGACTTCCTGAGAAAAATTGACAATATTGTATGGAGTTCAGATTTGCTTCTTATTACATTAGATGTAACGTCACTTTATACGTCTATTCGACATTGTGATGGACTCAAGGCCATTGAGCACTATTTGAATTTAAGATCAATGTACCTCTCTATGCACAACAAAATGTTAATCACTATGGTATCTACATGTCTGGCGAAGAACTTTTTCATGTTTGATAATCAAATTTATCAGCAGATTAGGGGTGTTGCCATGGGGGCCTGCTTTTCCCCCAGCTATGCTTGTCTGCATATGGGGTTGTGGGAGGAGCAGGTCCTCATGGGTCAGCACAAAGAGATAATGGACCAGCATGTTGTATCATGGTTGCGTTATATAGACGATCTATTTTTGGTTTGGAGAGGATCTGAAACTAGTGCATTGGAATTTGTTGATTTGATCAATAACAATTGTCTCAATCTCCACTTTACAGCAACTATAAGTAAAGTTTCAGTCTATTTTTTAGACGTAGAAGTGTAGGTGGATCAGGGTACTATTGCCACTAGGTTATTCAGGAAACCTACCTCGGGCAACACAGTGCTGCATGCTAGCAGTCACCATCCACACCATCTGATTCGCAGCATCCCCTATGGGGAGATGCTGCGTATAAGGCGGATATGCAGCACTGAGGAGAATTGTGAGGCTGCCCAGAAGTTGAGTAGACAGAGGTTTGCAGCAAGAGGCTACGCCTCTAACATCATTGACAGTGCAATTAATAAAACTAAAAATCTATCCAGAAGAGAGGCGCTGAAAAGTAAACCTATTCAGGTAGAAGAGTGCTCAGGCAACATTGAGTTGCAACCAAGGATCATATTGACCTACAATAGACAGCACAAGATCCTTAGGAAGATATTTTATCGGAATTGGAATTTAATACGGGGTGATCCTGTTTTGGGCAGTTTCTACCCTCGAAGCCATTATTGACTTTTAGAAAATCTAGGTCAATGTGTAACAGTTTGGTGAGAAATAGTGCGGAAATACAAACGCCAACTAGTTGGCTTGCAGCATGCAAGGGCTTTAAAAAGTGTCCTAGCTGTAAAGCATGCAATTTGCATGCAATAGAACGCATTACACCAGTCCCTTCAAGTCTGAGCCCATACTCATCAACAAGAGATTGACTTGTAAAACTGACTTTGCAGTATATGTGCTGGAGTGTCCTTGTGGGCTGAGATATATTGGCAGTACTAAACTGCCAGCCCACAAACGAATACTCCAGCACATTAGAGCAATTTCCAACAAAGATCAGGCCTACCCAGTAGCTAGGCATTTTGAGGAACGTCATGAAAGCAACCCTGTGCATCTCCAATATCTTGTAATAGACACAGTTCCACCTCTTAAAAGGGGAGGTAACCGGGAGGCCATATTGCGCCTCTTGGAAACAAGATATATATTGGAGCTCGATACCAAAACTCCATCAGGGTTGAATGCCAGTGAAGATTTTTATAATTGTATATGATGAATTTTTTCCATTATTTGTATTACACTCATATGTCAGAATTCGTTGCATTTTATATGTAAATAGAATTTTTAAACTGCTAATAATGAATGGATTGTCTCCCCACATGATTAGGTAATTTTAGTCATTTTTTATTCATGCACTTTAAATTTTGCACTATCACTTGCACTTAAAAATTTTTGGTCGACAGATATACTTGACAGCAAGCTTATTCCATTGGGATCAATGAGATTTTTCATGTGCTAAAGGTTCACTTCAGCCCATTTTGGGCATGATTGTGACTATTTGTTACAGCAATGAGTGAGACATCAAGACTCATTTAACATTTACATTAACAAACACAATGGGCCTATATTCATGTTGGTGATCTATCCTCTTTAAAGAGATATACCTGGCATTTTTAGCTTGCTTACAATACCAAGTATGGTATGTTTTAATAGATTTTAAATGCCGCCAGTATTTAACATTCTAATCCAACACAAATTCTGTTTTAATATTTTAGCCCTATTTTTGTCGTTTTTGTATCAATTTCGTTTTTGTATGCATTTAAGTATGTATTGGATATATATTTATATTTATTTACAAATGCGTAATTTTGCACATCAGTGAACCTCTTGCTGCTATGAGCTTAGTAACTTTTTAGTTTCTATGCAGTTTGCATTTTTGCACGTGAGCCAATTACTGCTTGCATCTGTCACTTTAAATGTCGATCATTACCAAAGCAACGCGTCATGTGATCAAGGCCCGTGTTGGGGTCGAAACGCGTAATGGCGGATATGCTGGGCACCAAATAAAGCACTAAGAAATTGCACCAAGAACCTTGGGTCCGCTCTTCGTCTTTTCTATATGGGAGAGAGCAGCAGAGGAGCTGTTTATGGCGAATCCTGTTATATATATATATATATATATACATATATATATATATATATATATATATACCTCCCTGTAGCCCCGGGGACCGCCACCTCCCTGGGGCTCATACTAATGAAATCACAGGGGACCTACCAGACCCCCCCCCCATGCCCCAGGAACCACCACTGCCCTGGGGCTGTTTAATTTTGAAATGGGGGGGTCTCACGGACCGCCCCGGGGCCCACCACATCCCCTGGGCCAAAATTGGTATTTATCTCCAGTAAGTGCCAAACAGCACGATTGCTGAGAGGTCATTAAAGGCCACACACCCTTTCTCCACCACTCTGCAAACACGCTGCCGGGCACACTACTGGTCGGGTGAAGAAGTCCTCTTGGCTGCTGAGGGTTCTTGGGGCCAATAACCCCTCCTGTTTCCTCCAGTAAGTCCCACACAGCAGGATTGCTGTGAGCGGGTCGGAGGCCCCACCCCATTTCTCCACCACTCTGCAAACGTGCCTCCTGATGCACTACTAGTTGGGGGATGAAGTCCCCTTGGATGCTGAGGGTCTTTGGGGGGCAAGAACCTCTCCTGTTACCTCCAATAAGTCCCACACAGCACAATTGCTGAGAGCTGGTCGGAGGCCACGTCCCTTTTCTCCAACACTCTGCAAATTCATCTCCTGGCACACTACTGGTTGGGGGATGAACTCCTCCTGGATGCTGAGGGTCATTGGGGGCCAAGAATCCCTCCTGTTACCTCCAGTAAATCTGACACAGCGGGATTCCTGAGAGCTGGTCTGAGGCCTGCCCCCTTTCTCCACCAGTCTGCAAATGCCACTACTAGTTAAAAAAAACATAGAAATTCACTTAAAAAACCAGAGGTTACAGGGACATTATAGTTAGGAAATAGAATTTAAAAAACCTTAGAAATTCACTTAAAAAAAAGGTTACAGGTATCTTATAGTTAGGAAATAGAATTTGAAAAACCTTAGAAATTCACTTAAAAAACCAAAGGTTACAGGGACGTTATAGTTAGGCTCAGATTTCACTCATACAAAACCATACAACATCAGCAGTTATAGTTACCTGAGCTAACTAATGCACTGCTTATGACCTCACAGAATACATCACTCATGACATAGTCAGTGACATCACTCATGACATAACTGATGACATCACTGATGACATCATCCAGTGAGCGTAAGTGTTTTGTAAAAGTTTCAGAGACTTTAAGTTATATACTAAGCTATTGCATAGGTTAAATTACTAATCTTTCTATAGTACTGAGTGATATTATTTCTAACACGTCATCTGATCTATAATCCTGTTTTTAAAGCGGGTGTACTATTTACCAGAAACTAGCCTCTACACTGACACATGTCCTCTGCTGATATATGTGTATGGTTGTGCTTTGCAACAGTCTAAGCTGTTCATTGAGACTTCTCTCCACAGTGATGGCTAAGTATAGTTCTGTTTTATGACATACTGACCAATTTCCTTGGACTTCTCTTCTTTGTGATGCATGACCATAGTAGTAGATTACAATAAATTCATCTGTCTACTAAGACCTTTCTCTAGGGTGATGGCTCAGTGTAGTAGACATTTACACCAGACTCACCACTCCGCTCACACCTTTCTCCAAGATAAAGAAACATTTTACTAGTGGTTTGTCACACAGTGGGCGTCTGCTAACACCTCCCTACTGGTTGTATTTTGTAATGGTTTGTGTAAATCTGACATTTGCACTAAAACCTCTTTCCAGGTTCATGAATGGTGTTGATGTGGTTTGCAATAGATTAGCCTATACAGAAAGATGTTTTTTCTTTGATCATTAGTGTTTACTGTAGTAGTTTGGAAAAAAACGGGACTATCCACTGAGAACTGTCTCTTACGTGATAAGTGAGTGTAGTAGTTGATTAGGTTACAGTGAACTCAACACAAAAGTAGTCATCTGGAAGCAGTATCAAGATGGGTTTGCACTTACTGAAAAGTTCATTGGTAAAATGTTGTAAATTTGATGCTTTCTAAGGCCACCAAATTGTCTGAGCACTGGTTTTGAGATCTTTTGGGTCATGGGAATATCAGCAATTGTGCTCAGTCACTCTGTCTGTAGTTTCTCATCTAACTTTCACACCTTATTTCATTCTACTCAGTTAATGTGCACTTGCTGAACAATCCATGAGGAGAAACCTCACACTTCATTGTGCCCATATTGTGGGTGCTCCGACGTGGAGAAAGGCCCAGTGCTACATACTGTGATACTTTACATAAAGGCTGTGTTTGGAGAGCAGCCAGAGAAGGACACTGAAAAGACAACCACCGAACCACTTTCTTGAATTTGAGACAGCAGATTCACATCCACTGGTTAGAAAATGTGCATAAAAGTGGGATCCAAACCATTCCACTTCGTTCCAGTTCCAATTTCTTCATAAATAAGGAAGGAAGTGCTCCACAGAATAGTATCTGTGACTAGGGCTGGTATGTGCCTCAAAGCCAGCCTTCGAGAGGTGTGGGAACATCACCTGAATTTTACACTTTCTGGAAGAACTGAGGTACTACCTAGTACCTAGAAGCCTTGCTGCCTGCCTGCTTGCTATGAGGGGTTAGGAGTCTGCCTTTCCCTACAGGAGGAGAGACTGTCCAGGAGGAGAAGCCCAGCATGTTCCTAGCCTGTGGAGTACCTCGAGGAAGCTGACTCACAGAGAGAGCAAAGCGAGGAGTGAACCATGCTGCATTGGGTCTCCTAGTCCCTCTCCATGTTGACCTTCAAGAACAACACCAGCCTGAGTTAGACTACAATTGCCTTGCTGTGTGATTTCTGCACTGGTCCGAGTTGGGCTAAAATTGTCTTGCTACACAAACTATGCACTGACCTGAGAAGGACTATGACTACCTTGCTCTGTGCTCTGCCTGTGCTGGCCTATTGTTGGCCCGCACCTGCCGAGTATCCTAGGATAGCACCTCAAGGCCTACCAAATGGCATTCATCTGTTCCCTAGAGAGGTACTCATGCCAAAGGTGTGTACTGCACTCGGACTCCTTTGCGACCGCTAAAGGAATACAATGTGGGTATGCAGTCCTCTGCAGTTGAAACCAAGCTGCCTCAACGAACTGAAGTGAGCGTAAGGAAGTCAGCTTGTTTTATAACCATTACAACACCTGGGGTAAGAACCACGATAACTGATTGCGTATTTGAACTTGTGGTGGACATAATCTTCACAAGTGCCTAATTAATGCTCCTGTTAATGATTACTAAGGGACTATAACTACCAGGGTCGCCTGGTTAAGAGACAGCATGGAGAGAAGGGGAGGTGTAGCGCCTGCAGGAGAATTGCGATCATTGATTATCCACCAATATTCTCAAATTAGGTTCTGTGGTTAAAAGTCATTTCTTTTTCAAAAGGACAAGCACTTGGCTGGACATTGGGTTATTGTATCTGTTGGTTGACTGTTACATTCTGAGCTTGTGCCCCACAACCTATCTCCCTGCCTGACCTGTGCACCCCAGAAATGCGGTCTGTTATGCTTGCGAATCATAAATAAGCTGACCATCTTACTAGTGTTTACCAATTTTGATATAACACCTGCATTGTATCATATCTGTCACAGTATGGGACATTTAGCTTTAAAAGAATACCATTTGGGTTAATATCAGAAGCATTGGTATTGCAAAGAGCAATGAACAAAAGTTTGTGCAGAATAAAGGTTGTCAAAGTTCTATCAGCATTGTATCTAGGTATATGGAAAAGACACAGAGGAATAAAATGAGAGGGTCAGTTTGGTATTAAGCAAATTGGGTCAAAGAGTTTTGACCTTTGAATTAGGAAAGTGCAAGATAAATAGAGAGGAACTGAATTTTTTAGGTCGTATTTTGATGGTATCAGTCATTAAATCTAAAGAGGATTTGTGGAAAACCATGGACATATGCTGGGACCAGTGAATAAAGAAGAGTTGGTATCATGAAATGCTTTTTTTTTTAAACTTGTCTTTATTCATTACATTGCACAGAGATCACATTTCGCTTTCGTCATTTTACAGGGTATAGTATATCATGGATAGGCTATTACTAGCAAGTTATATCTTTGCAATCCATTTTTCTGTCCATACGTCTCGCTCTGTGGGTCCATCTTTGGGCACATTATGACCAGTTTGCAGTATGCACAAACCCCCACCAAGTTCTTCGAGACGGATCATTGCGTGCAACAGTATTTTTCATAGTATTAACTGATGAAATGTAGCAAAGTAATAAAATGGAGTAATAACTGAACAATAGAGAAAACCTTGGCAGCGACAGACGGCGGAATCCCGTTCATAAATAAGATAAATAGATCAACTAGGGCATAGCCTAAAACAGAATATTTGTGACTAGGCGGTTGTGGCAGCACCCATCTGTGTTTCCCTGTTTAGTGTCATACTTTTCTCTCAGATGTGAGCACTCTCGCCAATCTCTGGGCCAAGTACAGGTGTGGCCTGGTTCTGTGTCTGGGTTGGACCAACCTCCCCCTTGGTCTGATCTGTCACTGGCTTCAATCCCTCCAGCATGCGCCCCCATTCCTCCAGGTCTTCCTCCATGTTTTCATCCACTTGCACTGCCCTTTAGCGGCACTCTTCTGCCACGCCCCACTCTCGCATGTCTGCCTTCCATCTGTCTAAGTCGGGGTGGGGGGCAGTGTGTATTCAATGTATGGCGATGCGACGCTTAGCTAAAACTAGACCTAGGAGTACAAACTTGTGTCGCATGCGAGTTCCCTTTTTTGGTGTCAGGAGGAACCCCAGTAGGCATTGTTTGATGTCAGCCTCTATTCGCACTGCTGTTATTGCACGGAGCATCCGTATCACTTGCTGCCAATATGTGTGTAGGCGTATGCAGCTCCATGTCATTTGGTCATGAAATGCTTTAGTAGAGTTCTATAGTAAATTTGTTTCTAGATTTGCTGATAAACATGAAATGAGAAGAAGTCTGAATACAAATGAGACAGTGAGTGTGAGAATTTGAAAGCATAAAAAGCGAGTTAGAAAATGCCCAGAATCTACAGTTATGAAAATATTATTTCAATGGATGCTAGAGCCAAGGGTTTAGGGGCACAATTGACACAGAGAATTGGCAGTGCTGAAAGGACCATCTTGAGAGTTTTGAAGGATGCCATAAACAAATACTCCAGTTATTGAGAAGAAGTCATCGGCAGTATTCTGGGCAGTCAAGAAACTTAGGGGCATATTTACAAAGAAGTGACAGAGCGCGGCGTTAGCCTTCTTGGCTTAATGCCGCGCTCCGCTACTTATGAAACGCAGGGCTGCACCATATGTGTGCTGCTTTGTGCAGCACAGATAGAAGTTGCAACTCGTCATTTTTAAAATGATTGTTTATTTGCAGGAAGGGACAACTTCCTGTATATAAACAATCATGCATGGCGTTTTGCTGTTTCTATGTGTGCTGCACTATGCAACACATATAGAAACATCAAAAACGAGGAGAAATAAAGCATTTCTCCTAATTTCGCCATGGTAAGACCAGGTTTTATTTTGGTCTTAATTTTGACGCTGCCTCCTATTTACACCACCCTTGTAAATAGGGGGCAGCAGCAAAATCAATGGGTGTTACGGTGGAAGCCCACCACAACACCCATTGCCCACCCCTTTCACTCTAAGTATGGTGGGAAAGGGTGCCTTATTTACAAGGCAGTGTTAAGCCACGTTAAGTGGTGCGGCTTAACACTGCCTTGTAAATAAGGCAAAGCCCGTATCGCCACAGGAATGTCTTTAAAAGGGATGTTCTTGTGGCAATAGGGGCTTGTAAATATGCCCCTTAGGTTAGGGGCATATTTACAAGGAAACTGCGCCACAGGAACATAACTTTTAATGACATTCCTGTGGGGCAATGTCCTGCTCCATATTGACAAGGTGGCGTTAAGGTACTTAAAGCCACCTTGTAAATATGCCCGTTACCGCAGCTGTCTGCTGCGGCAAAGGGGCAGGCAATGGGTGTTGCTGTGGGCGTTGCACCGCAACACCCATTGCTTTTTGATGCTGCCCCTTATTTACAAGGGTAGCGTAAATATGGGGCATCGCCAAAAATAAGACCAGGGAAAACCTGGTCTTAAACAGGTGCATTCTGCAGCACACATAGAAACAGTGAATTGCCATTAGTGATTGTTTATGTGCAGGAAGGGTACCTTCCTGCGCATGAACAATCATTCCCTGCAACACAGGCACCCTTGCACTAAATTTAGCGCCAGCGCTAGGGGAAACACAGGGGTGCAACACATTCTTGTAAATACGGTGCATCCCTGCGTTTTGAAACTATTGGAGCACAGCATTAGCAATTTTGGCTTAACACCACACTCCAACAGTTTCTTGTGAATATCCCCCGTAAATTCTTTGTACGGTGGAAGTGAGTCACAATAAGAAAGGATAAACCATTAAGGGGGGTTTCTTGAGAAAGGATTGATAAAGTATATAAGTTCCAAAAAAGAGTAATTTGATTGCCGATTGTTGTTCTAGCCTAGTAAAAGAGAAGAAAAGGGTTAGTCCCAGAATGAAGGGTGGTTTGAGGAATGTGAATTGAAAGTTTGCACCATAGTTGGAAGTGCAATAGGTGAGCAAGAATGGAAAGGTGAAGTAGCAAGTGATTGAGTGCTTCAAGAAGTTAAAGCCAATTAAGATGGATCAAAGGAAAACAAAACATGTAGTGTATAATTTTTACAGTTCTGAAATGTTATGAATGAGTTGTCGTTGAATGAGGGGTGGTGTACAGAGGTACAAGACTAGTTTCACCAGAATCACTCTGAGAGAAAATTATCAGCATGGCACATGAAGGGCACCAGGATATTTGCAAGACTAAGGAGAGAGTATGCATGGAATACAGGTGGCCAAGTATGGACAAACTGGAAGAAAAGAGTTAGAACTGCAAGAAATGTAGTTAGGCTGACAAGGTTGTTTAGACAAAAGAACAACCGGTGATTATCAGCAAATTGCTGGAGAACCCATGGGAAGAGACTGCATTAGATATTGTGGGGCCTTTACAGGAAGAACATCAAAGGAAGTATCTGTTGGTCTTGATTGACATGTATTCTTGTTGGCCAGAAGTAGTGGTGGCAAATGGGGTAGATACAAGCAGCGTGATTACGTTTTTCGTTTTCTTTTAATTTGTTCTATGAAAATGAACAACGTAACATCAACGACACAAATTACATTACATCGGAAGTCATAGCAAGGTATTATAATACAATGTAGTGTGGCAAAATGGAAGGGTAGGCACAACATAGTACATTAAACAGGCATCATGCCAATAATTTCACATCGAGTTTTCAAGCCAGGCACCCTCCAACTCCAAACCATGTCATCCCCCCACCATCCCTCATGGAGATCCAGATTTGTACATGAACATCAAGAGATTCAGTTCACTGTGCATTTACTGGTTCTGTGTTTCATATAGGATTGGCTGGAGGTGTCTTCTCGACATCAGAAATCGCTTCACCATCCACTGTAGAGCTCAAGAGATCATGTCCCTACCCCATAGACAGGTGGACGACCAGCGGCCCCCAGATGTCTCTGGGATGTGATCTGGTTGGCATAGGTTCCCAGTAGTTGTCTAGCTGGTGATTACGATTAAACTGACATTTTTGGTTGGGAAAGGTCTTCTCAGGTCTGTCCTCACAGACAATGACGTACAACTTAGGTCTAGAGAAACGTGAAAAGTTTTAGGTGAATGTGGTACAAAGCATTAAAAGTATTTACTAGAAGTTAAATCTGGGGCAGCATCAAAATCCATGGGTGCTGCGTGGGAAAACCCACCGCAATACCCATGGAATGCCTTCGTGGTGCAGAGTACGGCAAGGTAGTGACTTGCGCTGCTTTGTCTTATTTCATATCTATGAGGCCATGCAAAGCCACGCAGAGTGGCTTTATGTCACCTCATAGATATCATTGAGAGGCTTGCGCCGCCGGAGCGTCAAAAAAAGTGACGTTTCGGTGGCGCAAGCCTCTCATACATAAGACCTCCTAGTCAACTTGCTGCGCTGCCCTGCGTCACTGGGAAATGGAAGGAACGTCCCATATTGATCCAATACAACGCATTTCTGTCCTTTCCCTTTGTGCTAGCACCAATGCAGGCACCCTTGCACCATGGTGCAAGGGTGCCTCCATTGCATTCAGGATTGTTTTTGTGCAGGAAGGGGCACCTTCCTGCACGAAAACAATCCTGAGAGGCTTTTTCCTCTATGTGTGCTGCAGAATGCAGCACATGTAAAAAGAGGAAAAAACAAGGAGAAATAAAGATATTTTTTCTCGTTATGCCTCACGTGGGGAGGCGTAAGATTTTTGCACATTCCCAGGTTTACAAGTCTTTGTAAATCCGGGATTGTGTCAAAAACCAAGGGAGTTGCATGGGAACACCCACTGCAACACCCATGGAACACCTCCTTAGCACAGAGTAAGGCAACGCAGCTATTTGTGCTGCCTTACTCAAGATTTTTTCAGCCATTCAAAGCCAAGCAGTGTGGCTTCGTAAATCTTAGAGGCTTGCATCACGCATGTGCCACTTTACGTGGTGCAAACGTGAAGCATGCCTCTCATAAATATGCTCCTAATAGACTATATCAAGAAGTGAGAGATGGCAAAGATTTGCAAGGGTTTAATCCAGAAGTGGTGTTAAAAGAGAAGAGCAATGCTAAGTAACCAGACAGGCTGGATGACTGTTTTGTGTATGAATTGAGTATAAATTATTGTCCATTAAAAGTCAATGTTTTTAGAGTAATTACTCAATTGTCTTCCATAATGTTGATTGATACCGCAAACTTTATTTATCAGCTGTACTCATTTTGTTAAATGTGTTAAAATTAGTTCAGTTGAAGGGGAAAGAGTTATTGTAGCTTGAGTGAAAGTGAGGTTATCATAGAATGAAGTGAGGTTAACATGGAACTGAGAATGTTGAGAAAGATTTAGAGGAAGAAAGCTGTCCACCGAGGAACTGTTAAATGGTTGTAAGTATGAAACCTGTAGATGGGGCATTGTTAATAATAAAATAAGTGGCATATTTATGAAGGTTTTGCGTTGTCCTTGTGCCATGCAAAGGGGGTGCAATGTTGACGCAAAACCTAAGTCGGATTTATCAAGCCACGCAAGGCCACCTTGCGTGGCCCTGCATTGCTTGATAAATTCAGAGCAATGCAAAGCAGGGGAATCACTGCGTTGTGTTTCTCTGCCCTGGGAAGGCATTCCATGGGTAGAGCGTGGGAGTTCCTATGCATCCACCCATGGATTTTTGCGCATTGCCAGATTTACCAACACTAGTAAACCTGGGAATGCGGCAAAATGTTATGCCTCCCCAGTGGAGGTGTAAGGAAGATAAATATTTTTATCTCTCCTCGTTTTTTCCGCTTTCTACGTGTGCTGCATTCTGCAGCACACGTAGAAAGAGGAAAACGCATCAGAGGACTGTTTTTGTGCAGGAAGGTGTCCCTTCCTGCACAAAAACAAATCCTGTCTGCAATGCAGGCACCCTTGCACCACAGCACAAGGGTGCGTGCTTTGGTGCTAGGCAGCCAAAAGGGCGCCAGAGCAAGGAAAGGACATTATGTTACATACAGTGCATTCCTGCCCTTTCATTTTCATGCAGTGCAGCAAGGTTACTTGCACCGCTGTGCTGTGTAAAAGCTTCATAAATATGCCCCGTAGATTCTGAATTTAACGTTAATAGCTTGCACCACTCTTCATTTCAATATTCCCCTATATAACCAATGGATTTGCTCAGAAGGTGGTTGAATTTTGGCATGATAGAAATATAAGATAATACCTTAAAACCAAAGGAGTATGCCAAATTCAGGAGGGGCTGCAGATAGCAAAAGGGGAACATAGATGTAGCCTGGGTGAGTTCACTAAGGAAGGATCTAAGCCACTGAAGGGCCAAGACAACTGCACTACTTAGATTCACTAACTACTTTTACTAACAGATGTTAGTTGTTTAGACGACCTTGCCCAGATGTGATATTTACTCATACAGTTTTAGTTCTCGGCACATTGTTCACATGATAATTTCTCAGGTTTATTCTCTGCTTAGGGCACAGTGTACTTCTTATAATTTTGCACGCTTACTCTCTGATTTTCAGTACTTTAGAAGGTACCGGCATGTTCTCAAGTAACTACTCTGAATCCTCAAAAGCACATTATGTTGCACTTCACCTAACTAACTTTGAGTTTCTCTTAGGTCAAGCTTCCCTGCAAACACTCCCAATGCGGCCTGATCAAGTCTTGTATGAACTCTCCGGCTCAATTTGAGTAAATCTATCCATAATTCTTGCAATGGCATTGGAATATAGGAAATCCTAATAACAGATGTATTTTCTCAGTAGCACACTATAAACTAAGATAGGATATCAAAGAAATAGTATAATACATTCTCCCAGAAAAGGTCTGCAACATGAATGATCATCCAATATTATGTCATTTGTTGTCGATGGCAATCACATGCTATCTCCAAATAACACACCATCAAGACATTATAACCGCACCAACAAACCACCAAGTTTTTGAATTACTAATAGAGTGGCTTGTGTGAGGTCGATTTAAAAACTGGGAGAGCCTATGATGGTTGCCAAGAGTTGCAGTGAGTTCTTTCAAGAGTTACAATGTTCCTGCTCGGATTAACTGACATGTTGTGCACTCCTGAATGGATTGTTGCGCTGAATGGCAAGAAGTCATGGTATTGGCAGAACATAACCATACAAATAATTGGATAGTGTGACCTGGCTGGCAAGATGGGCAATCGAAAGCATCATAGCAGGTTGCATTGGTGAATAGTTAGTCAAGCATGTGCTCTACTCTCTACTCAGTATGTTCATTCTTTGATCCATTTGCTAAGGTTTACCGATTAGAGATCAGCATTCTGGCTGCAAAAAATCAAGTCTAAAACATTATCACTGTGGGAGTTAAACATTGACAATATCAGATTAAGGGTGGAAATGAGTGGAACAACTCTACCTAGTTCCAAGAAATAACCAACAAAGGACAAGCTAGCATCAGGACCGGTTGATAGAATATCATTGCTAAACATATTGTGTGGACAGACTATCATGCCAAAAATACAGAGGACCAAAATATCAAGACAGTAAGTATAGATGTTCTATTCTTAACTCCACATCTACGTACCTTGAAGATATATAGATTGTCAAGGTACATATATGTGGCGTTAAGCATGGTAAAACTTTGCTTACCCGTAGAAACGTACATTCACAATATTTTTGTCCTCGATATTCTTGATACGAAATTTAGTCCACACAATATTTTGGAAACAATATTCAGACCAAACATGTCAGGAGGGCAAGAAGTCAAAATAAATGTCCAACTGTAGCAGCTGAGACCCTACACCCGGATACAAATATTTCAGGAACCTTCACAGTGAAAACCAAAGACTTTGTTAAATACCACAACCACCCCTTCTACACATTTTTCAAACCTGAAACAATGCAGAATTTTAAATCCATTAGGGGATGCAAATTTAAGTTGGCGGTTACATCATATGCCCAGCCAAGTCTTTGGGGCATATTTACAACACAATGGAGGAGCGCTGTGTTATGCCATAATTGGTAATTCGACATTCTGAAAACACAGGGATGTAGCATAAATTTAGCTGCCGATCGCCACCGCAGGCACCCTTGCACCATAGTGCAAGGGGCCCTGCGTTGCAGGGAATGATTGTTCATTTGCAGAAAGGTGTCCCTTCCTGCACTTAAACAATCACTAATGGCGAATTGTAACTTCTATGTGTGCTGCAGAATGTAGCACAAATAGAAGTTGCAACTCGTCATTATCTCATTATTGTTCATGTGCAGGAAGGGACACCTTCCTGCACATGAACAATCACTGATGGAGATTTGCTCTTTCTAGCAGCACACATAGAAACAGCAAAAACAAGGAGAAATAAATCATTTCTAAGGAGAAATAAATCATTTCTGCTCGTTGCGCCAGTTTAAGACCAGGTTTTCCCTGGTTTTATTTTTGGCGCTGCCCCATATTTACGCCAGCCTTGTAAATAGGGGGCAGCGTAAAAAAGCAATGGGTGTTGCGGCTGAATGCCCACGGCAACACCCATTGCCCGCCCCTTTCACGCTAAGTGTTGCGTGAATAGGGGCATTATTTACAATGTGGCGTTAAGCCACGATAAGTGGCTTAACGCCGCCTTGTAAATAAGGCGAAGGGGTTATCACCACCAGAATGTCAAAAAGGGACGTTCTGGTGGTGAATACCCCTTGTGAATATGCCCCTTTGAATCTTTTCTGAGGATGCTCTCAGAAATAAAACGAAAAAAGCATGACCAATATTTAGGCCTAGAGCTCACAGTAAGCAGCATGAACGGCTTACAGATAGTTTCCAATGTCATAGGCCTCCCTCCACTATCTAGTCCATCCTGGCAGAGAGGAGGTATATCGTTGATTCCACAAAACACTGCAGAGATATTGACCTCAGGAGCTAGCAGTGGTTGTTTGTCCCAGGCTCAAAGTTCCCCTGCTTAAATGGTCAGATTGACTATTTGCACTTTTGCTTCACCTTCTGTAGGTCACCGAGATGCTCTTCCCAGTGGAAGCTGAAGTTAAATACGTCTTTCAAGTAGACAACACAAATATCATATGAATCACACACGTCAGTCTACCAATACCCAGTGGTTTGGTTGAATGAGCTCAAAACTTCCCAGCTCCCTAATTACCCGTGAGTTTTTCAGTGCATAGGATTGAACAATCGTATTTGCTTTGCTAGATCCTAGGTTAAGACTCGGCATGTGCAGCGGGCTTACATTTTGTAAGTACTGTCACCCCACACTAAATTTGAAACTGATTGTTTGGGTCATTAAGAGCCACATTTTGCAGGCATATTGTTCTTTTCTCCTTTTAGTGCCTTCTCTTGGTGTGTTCAATTTTCATTCTGTCATATTTGAATCGTCGAGCAAAACCCAAGCGTCCATTGTGCAAGCATCAGTACTGTATATGAGCACAAACGTTCATAGACAATGGATATTCATTCTCACACAATGGCAGTTGCCAAGTTGTTGTTGTGTACTGTATCTGGCTTTTTTCATTTTTTCGGAATTAAAATCGCAGCAATAAAGTCCCTTCAATTTAACGTTTCAAAGGCAATTTCTAAGTTTTTTTCAGTTTTACACTTCTGTGTACTTAGCTATAGCAACGTTCTCTTTGTTGAATACACACACACCTTGGATTAGAACTAACCGTGGATGCTAATCCTCTTCCATAAACCATAATGGCGGGCTGCAGGCATTTCTCTCGAGGAGGAGGGGGAGGGGAGGGGCATTTCTATCAATATGGCAGCTACTGAGATAAACGTCCTCTCCGAGTCCTTTCCTTCTTACTGTGGGGAACACTGCAAGCGTCGGCTTTGTCAGGCCTTGATGTAAGGATAATGGCCGCACGCGACTTAATGTACAGAGGAGAGGAATCACTTCCTGCATTCAGATGCATGAAGAAAAAAAAATGTTCCTGTGTTTGGAGATGGACCCCTCCGGTGGGACCGGTAATGTACACCCACGCGGTCTAATGGAATCGGACGCAACGGGGGTGAACTTTGACCCACTAAACTGTTTGCTTCCCGTCTTGTAAATTATACATGTAGTTTACAGTCAGACAGACAGCTGAATGGACCAATGTCACCGGCAATCACTCAATTTATTCAACAGGAAGGGCACCTTGCACCAGGCGATCATCAAGAAAGGAAGATTGAGCCCAAGAAGTGCTTTGAAAAATAAAATACCGTAAACACTCACGCCCCAAAGTGAGCACCGGAAATGATGGAATTGAAATAAACGATACAGACATTTAACTTGTGTCAGATATCATGGTAAGATCTGCTCCTAAAGAAAGTTACAATCCCGTGTGGGACACATTCATATCATTTTTAATAGTTAAGTGACATATTGGTCGTGATTAAAATTGTTACAAATATGTTCTTCTGCTCTATTCACCCCCTTGAGATTCTTTTTTATATTAAGCACAGACAGAGGAGTAATAGTGCAACTCATAAAAGCAAAAAACAAAAACAAACATAATTCAAAAATAAAATAAGGGAAACGTGTTCAATATAATGTATTGTGTAACTATGTTATACAAAGTATCTGGAAAAAGCCTCGTAAGGTTTGAATGATATTTAAGAACAAAGAATAATTAACTTGGGTTAAAAGTTCAATTTTGTGGTAACTTTAGAGAATCTTGTGTAAAATAGAACTAGTGGACTGGTACATTCAGACAAGATTAATATAATCAGTGGGTTAGGGACACACCACAGGAGTTGTGTGGTAGAAATGAGTCTAAGGAGACTGCAAGTTGGGTCTTCGTCAATGTTTCCAGCGTGATGTGGTTCAAGGCTTTTTTTATGAAGCTGCGTTCAGGTGGTTGGGTTACGCTCACAATAAGTGTCGCAGCATGTCCTAGAATTAAGGGACTCTTCACCCAAAACTGCTTTGTTTGAACGTTGAGTGACAGATTGTAAGGGAATGGCTAGAATTTAGTAAAGTTCCTGGTGGGAGCAAAGCAGTGCTTTGTGATGTTAGCTTGTTGCAGCAGCCTGTGCATGGTGAAGATGGTACTGAATGTATCCTGTTTCTTCATATAAAAGCACATTCTGGTCACATGATTTGGGTTCTCTTATTGCTGCAAAATAGTGTTCACAGGACTCCACCAACAACTGATTTACAAATTTGTCTTGTCTAGAGTTCACAGTCAGCTGTACCTGGTGGATCATGTGAGGGAAGTGGAAGGGGAAGTAAGACACACAGGACCATAATCATCAGGGCCATATGGGACACCGAAATCAGCTCAGGCAAAAATCTTCAAACTATTGCCACACTGGATGACGTGAGTAGGATGAAAGCGCACCCTCACTCACCGTAAATTATACCGTGCACAGTTTACTCTGGCTCCATGCGGACTTTATTCAACAGGCTGCCACCGTTTCTTTATGCATAAAGGCCGTCATTGTTTTTCATATATCAGCCTGGTAAAAAAGTGATAACTTACCAACAAACAACAAGCATTGGCAAAGCCAATAGGTTGTGCCTATGTGAGTGCTATTGTCTATGGCAATCTGTTTAGCCATTATGTACACCACTGGGGCTGCTGTTCAGCATGGCTAAACGTTAGTGGCGTAGCGTGGGGTGGGATGGTGTAGATTGGGGCAGAGTTAAATGGGGTAGATTGGCGTAGAGTGGCGTGGGGTAGAATGGAGCGGGGTAGATTGTGGGTGGGGCAGATTGCAGTGGGGGAGTTAGGTAGATTAGCGTGGTAGATTGGAGTGTGACAGATTGAATTGGGGTAAAATGGGGTGGAGTGGGGTAGATTGGAGTGGGATACATAGGCGTAAGGTAGATCAGGGTAGAATGGGGTAGAGTGGAGTGGGAAATATTGGAGTAGATTGGGGAAGAGTGGAGAGGGGAAGATTGGGGTAGATTGGAGTGGGGTTGAGTAGATTGGAGTGGAGTCAGGTAGAGTGGAGTGGAGTAGATTGAAGTGGGGTAGATTGGGTAAATTATATTAGGGTAGAATGGAATGGAGTGGGGTAGATTAGGGTAGAGAGGAGTGGGGTAGATTTATGGGAGTGGGGTAGATAGGAGTGGTGTGGGGTAGATTGGGATCAGATAGATTGGAGTGGGGTAGAATGGGGTGGATTGGGGTATACTGGGGTAGAGTGGAGGAGTGGGGTAGATTTAATTGGGGCAGATTGGGGTGAAGTGGAGTAGATGGGGTGGAGTAGGGTAGGTTGGAGTGGGATATACTGGGGTAGATTGGAGTGGAGTGGGGTACATTGGGGAAGAGTGGAGTTCAGTGGATTGCGGAAGAGTGGAGTGGGTTTGATTGAAGTGGGGTAGACAGGAATGGAGAGGAGTAGAGTGGGGTAGGTTAGGTTAGGGTAAAGTGGAGTGAGGTAGATTGTAGTGGGATAGATTGGGTGGATTATGGTAGGGTAGATTTGAGTGAAGTGGAGTAGATTTGAGTGAGATAGATAGGAGTGGGGTGGGTCAGATTAAAGTGGAGTAGATTGGAGTGGAGTTGGATAGAGTGGTGTGGTGTGGGTAGATCGGGATGGTGTGGGGTAGAGTGGAGTGGGGAAGATTGAGTTTTGGTGGGGTAGATTGGAGTAGAGGAGATTGGGGTCAATTGGAGTGGGTGGACTGGATGAGGCAGATTGGAGGAGGGTTGTTTGGATAGGAGAGAGGTAGGGTAGATTGGAGGGGATGGAGTGGGTTAAGTTGGATTGGAGTGGGGTAGATTTGGGCGGCCTGTGGTAGATTGGAGTGAAGTGGAGTGGGGTAGATTGGGTAGAGTGGAATGGAGTGTGGTAGATTGGGGTAGAGTGGAGTGGAGTAGATTCGGTGGATTAGAGTAGGGTAGATTAGAATGGAGTGGGGTAGATTGGAGTGGGGTAGATTGAAGAGGGATAATTGGAGTGGGGTCGTTTGAAGTGGGGTAGATTGGAGTGGAGTGGGTTGGATTGGAGTGGAGTGGGGGAGCTTTGAGTGGAGGGTGGTAGACTGGAGTGGGATAGATTGGAAGAAGTGGAGTGGGGTAGATTTAGGTAGAGTGGAGCGTGGTAAAGTGGAGTGGGGTAGATAAGAGTGAAGTGGGGTAGATTGAGTGGATTGGAGTGGGGTAGATTGGAGAGGAGTGTGGTTGATTGGAGTGGGGTAGATTGTGGTAGATTGCATTGGGATAGATTCAGTGATTTAAATGGGCCGGTACTGTCCGGTACAGAGTACCGGCACTTTTTTATTTTGAGAGAGAGTACCAGCACTTCTCAGAAACAAGCAGGTACTCTGGTACAGAGTACCTGCACTTCTATTTTCCATTTCAAGCACTGGATAGATTGTGCTAGAGTGGGCCAGATTGGAGTGGAGAAGATTGGAGAGAAGTTGAATAGATTGTAGTGGAGTTTGCAGTAGAGTGTGGTGAATAGGATCGGGGTAGATTGGAGTGGAGTCGGGTAGAAGGTACTGCACCCTTAATGGAATGATAAAAAGAAAGATTGCTGCTGAGTATACATTTTCATTTGTTTTTATTGAACTCAACAGGGACACCTAGTAACAGCCTGTGGTACTGCACCCTTTCCTTGAGACCTAATGAGGGAATAGAATTATGTGCCATGCCACAAATGCTATTAACCCCTTCGGTGCTTATGACAAGACCAGCTCGTCATGAGTCACAGTGGAGCTGTGCTCATGACGAGCTGGTCTCGTCATAACAGGTGCGCACCGCCCACGCGGGATTAATTCCTCGCCTGTGCGGGAGAATTAATGAGTGGGCGGGTTTGTGACGAGACCAGCTCGTCATGAGCACAGCTCCACTGTGACTCATGACAAGCTGGTCTCGTCACGAGCACCGCGGCGCCGCGCTCACCCCCCGCCCCCCGCACCCGTGGGGGAATTACCCCCGCCGGGAAGGGGTTAAAGGAAAAAATAAATAGAAATGAATGGCGTGCAGGTGCCATGTTTAGAAAGAATAAATGTAAAGTGAGCATTAAAAAGTGGGAGCATTTTTTTGAGTTTTGTAGCCTTTGCGTTGTGGCGCGCTTTAATTTTATATCTTTAAAGCTATATAGTTGTGCCATGCCGTCAATGCCTGAAAAGTAAATAAATAGCAGAAAAAGAAGGGGCGGGCACCATGTTGAGTGGTAAATACAACAATATTATTAGGCGGCCGCCTGCCTTTTTTTGTATTTATTTACTTTATTAGCATTTGCTGCACACCACGCTTATAGCTTTAAATGTTTAAAGCTAAAGCGTGGAGTGCCGCGATTA